>VRYO01002772.1:21331705-21455501 GCA_009812075.1 Sialia sialis
TGAAATTACTGTACTTTTCATACTTCTCTGAAATAGAAATAGCCTAAAAACATCCCTTTTGATATATCTTTCTTACAAATTCTTTCAGAAGTCAACAAGAAGATTATTCTACATTTGAAAATAAAATGCCTAATGCTGGTGGTTCTACTGTATGTATACAGACTGCCAGATAACATGCTGCTTAGATAGATACTGGAACCAGAGTACTAATGATGAAGCGCCAAAAGAAAACCCTAAACCCTGTTTACTAGAACAGATGCCAACTCTAAAACATTGCACAAAAGAGATCCTTGCAAAGGTGACAGCCATTTTTTGTAAAGTGCAAAATGACATTTTGACAACCATAGCATCTTCTCTTTGAACCATTCACACATTTTGTACACCCATACAATGGCAAGCAATGAATTGAGTACGGTTTGGAAACTCATTCCCTCAGCATGTCCTTTGCTCGGTACTATGTGCAGGTCACAGCCTATTACAGGAGGAGCAGATGGCAGGTAGGTGTTCGTCCTTTTCCTTCTCAGAAATCTTCCAACATGAGATACAAACCATTACAATCCAAATGAGAATGAGATGATGAAAGCAAGTTAGCATATAATACTGTTCTAGCTCATTTCTTTTGAAAGGAACTGCCAGCTCCCAGATACTGAACAGGGTAAGAAGTGGTAAGTAGTAATTGCAGAGAAATGCTGTTTGACACCTTGCATTTGAGATAATTTATTGAAAACAAAAAAGCCATGTTGGATCTAACTTTTATTCTACATTTCAGCCACTGTACTGAATCCTTCCTTCTCCTCACCCAGCATCCTCCATAAAGCACTCCATGGTACAGAGAAAGAATGTTTATACTTACTTATCCTCTTGTGTGACAACACTACTGTCCAAGGTTTCTCTGCATTGACTCTACCATAAGCATGAAACTGCCTTCAGCCATATCCCAGAGAGGGGAGATGTGTCCAGAGTTGCAAGATATAGCTCTGCAAGATGCTCAGCAAGAGGCTGCAGCTCCTAATAGTGAAAGAAACTTGTTTTCCAACATCAGCCTACTGAGAGGTACCATTTCTGGGTACCAGTGTGGCACATGTAAACATAACCAACCCCTTCACACTTTAGGCATTACATAATGGACCACACCTGTATTGTTCTGTCTTTTTCTCCTATCAATCCTATTGAATCTAAAGAAAACACAGCTCTCCGGAGATACTCTCCTTCCTATACCTTCTGACAAAGTACTGGTATAAAAACACCAGCTCAAGTACTGCGAATATCCAAACAAGAAATTACACTCTACAAGCCAAATGGGTGCAGTTTGACTTCCTGCACAGACTCAAAAACCCCAAAGACTCTCTCAGAAGTGACTGCATTCAATTGCTTTTTGCCTGCCACATCCACCAATAGAGAAGCAGCACAGATACCATCATTGCTGTCAGCTCTTGAGTTAACAGGAAAGCCATGGGGGCCAGGCTGTTCCGGCTGACCCACACCAGCAGCCAGGGCTCGTGGAAGGGCTTAACTCCTTCCAGCCTCACTACTCCTGAAGCCTATGTACCTATGCTTGCCTTAGAACAATATGAGAGAGATCATTTCTACTCCTCAGGGCTTTTTGGATCAAATTTTGACAAAATACAATTGGGGGGGGGAAATGATCTCATGAAACATATACTTTAGGGAGGAAAGGGAATAAAGGTATGTTTTAAATTGATCTGGAAATAGTTTCCCATGTGAAATAGTTATGCATGTCTCTTACAAAAATGAAATCCACTAGTGAAAGAAAGAAACAGTGGCATGGAACACAAATTCAGCTAAACAAATGAAAAATCTTCCACAAACAAAACCCCTTTATAATATGTAAATTCAAATAAAAACATAACATGACCCTTCAGTCCCCAAGGAACAAAGTTAAAAACAACATCCCAACCAACCCCCAAATATCTGTTATCTGGGTTTCCCTGCATTCATCAGAAAACAAAGTGACTTAAGTGTGACCAAAGCAAGCCATAAAACCACTAATTCCAACTCACAGACAGTCACCTCCTGCCCTCTGGAATAGATCCCATCTGCTGCTCCTCTTGCTTTGTAAAGGAGTCACAGCTTCAATGCTATGAGTTTAAACACTCCTTTAAAAACCGTCTTCTGTACACAATTACTCTGCCACCTTCCTTTGTTTCTGTCCCATCTATTAGGGGAATGGCAGTATGCTGGTCTGCTTTCATATCCGCTCTGCCATGGCCTTTACCATCATGCCAGATTGTTTAGGCAACAACACCCACGTAGGAACGGAATGTTGCTTGGTGCCTTCACAGCAGCTGGAACGCATCTTGTTCACACACCTGGCAAGCTGGCAGAGCAGTGCTCAGCAGTGACCACATGTTGAGGCAGACCCACACCTCCTTGCTACCAAGCTTCTCTCACTGCCCCCAGCCCAGCCTGCGCAGGGCGCTGCTGACCTACAAACTTCATCTGCCAGAGATGATGCAGGGGCCGAGTGCTGCTTCATTAGAGGCATAAAAACTGCTTGGCTGCTTTCCACTTATCCAACAGAAGAACAGCTTTTTCTTTTACTGAGATGCGCACAAACTCTTGTCATACATGACAAACCCACACTGCAGAGCTGCTGGGTTTTCCTCCTTAAGTTTCTAATGCAGAACACAGCCTGCATCAGGAATCCTCTGATCCAGTGTGGTAAGTCATACGTTCTTAGTTTGTCCTTGGTTGTCAACAGGGCTCAATACACAGACCCTTTTCATAGACATGAGTATTAGTACACACTGCCTCTGGTACAATACAGTAGCTGTTCTTGTATATTTAAAAGCCAGCTGTTTCTAATTGAGAAAATACAGAATAGGATATCTTCCAAACATCTTTCCACAAACTTGCAACAAGGCTTTACTACTTCTAAATATACGAATAAAGCTACTTGGGAAAATTTTGAGGGACATGAAGCAGTGCTGAACTCCAAATTGAGAAAAGATGCACCTTCTGAAGCATAGTACATTATTACAGAACAACAATTACAGCCTGAGTGAAGGAGCTTATTCCTGGACACCGCTCTTCCCAGTCCAAAGCCAGTAAACTGGGACAATGGGTCAATTACACAAAAGTGTAAATGCTCTGTATTTTTATTAAAGCTACTGAGCAGCATTTACATTGTTAAGGCTACCTGATCTCCAAACCGACATTGCCCAGACAGCGTGGCTAGAGTCCCAGGTTACACCCCAACACTGAAGAAAAACCAGCTGATCACCTCTGCACCATCTGTACAACCTGTAGGTAACCATTCACAACGATTCCCTTTCCTATTGCTTCCCTATCTAACACACTCACCTGCTAGCCACAGTTCTTCTGCAGAGCAGGAACCAAGGAGGGGAGGTAAGCACATACAAACTTTGGAGAAGTTTGAAGCCTCTCTCTGCACTGCCAGTTCCCAAACCTGAACGACTATTTATGCTTCTGGCTTAGTGCTATTTTCACATGGCTCTATTTAGGAAATGCCAGCACAGTTCTGGGCATAGCTGCATATACAGTCCTGCTTTAAAGCCTTCGTAAAATATTTCCTAAGGAGAAATTAAGTCTGGGACATCTTTTAGATATATTTAGAACAGGTTTGCTTCAAAGTTGCCAAATAGGTAAAGGGGCATGTTTTGGGGGATTAGCCTGCAAAAAATAAGCATGCTTAATCTATTAGTTTCACATTCACAACCTATAAAATTATTCATTTATCTCCATTTTTTTCATCTTTGTTGTGTATAAATAATATGACACAATTCCAGAGATCTCGTAGTGAGAGATTAATTTCTGAAAGCCATGTGTGGCTCATAAAAACAACAAACCCACTCCTTCAACAGATGCTTAAAAATATATGCATGCTTCGTTAGTCTAATTTGTCTGCCCAGAGCTTAGTCCAAAACTGCAGAAAATGTTCCAAAACCACATCAAGTGCCACGGAGACCTCTGTGCATAATAAAAAAAACAAACATGATCAGCAGGCATTAAGGACCTCAATCTGCAGGCAAAGTCTGATTTGCACATAACAGCTGGATGAAGCATTTTCACCAACCAAAACATTGACACCACAATGTAATGTGCAACTGATTGTAGACAAACAAACCACAATCAGAACAGCCAATTTTCTAACTAGCACCAAACTGTGGAAATATAAGAAGCCAGAGAGAACAAAACCTGAGACCTCTAGAAAACAATTCAAATGTAGAGAGTAAAACAAAAATATTCTGGAAAACAAAAATATACATTAAGCTGTCAGCTTTGCAGTGTGGATTTAGAAGGGCAGCAATGTGAAACCTGTTTACCATACCGCAATAATAGTTATTATCTTGCCTCTAGAATTTTGGGGGGTTGTTTTGTGCTGTTTCCAAGTCTTGAAAACCATGTTTTCTCACATGATTTGGTAACAACTCAACCAGCAAGATTTCAGAGAGTTTCAGATCAAAGCCAACTACAAAACCAACCATGCAACCTGAGTCCATCACACCCTTTATCTACATTACCTCCTGTCCTCAAAAGCCAACAATAGTGCAATGGTCAAGGCAAGCCCATCTTGCTAATGCCATATACACAGATGAATGGGAAACTTTGCTAAAAGAAGCATAGATGTCTTCTTAACAAACCATTAAAACAAGCAAGTCCTGCTACTGTCACATTACATGGGATCAAACAGAGATTTCCTTTACTGGGATCTTTTAAAAAGCACCATTAATCCAGGTAAAGCTCATGCACAGCTTCTTTAAAAGTCTTCATAAGCAGACGAATAACCTAGCTAGAATTTGACAGTTTAACTGGAAAAGAAATAAGTATGTTCCGTCAAGGATGTGCAGAGTACTAGGAAATAAAAGCATGCCTGTAATTACAGATATGAAAGTGGCTCTTACATGGAGCTGTTTCAGCTATGCTGGTAAAATTATTTGGACTGTGATTCAAGAGTCTTCTCTCAAACACAGCTGTATAAAGATAACTGGGAAGTGCAGCAGCCCCAATTTCAAAACCTCCAGCCATGAGGTTCTGACAAGATGGGCCTTTTAACAACATTCCAAGATCAAGATGATTGTTAAACCTCAGTTATGCACCATGACCACACATAGCACAAAGCAGAAGTCTAAAAAATTAGAAACACCAACCTGCACTTTAAAATAACCACAGCACACACCTCTCTCAAAACCAGATTAAAACCCCATTCCTTCAGGCAGAAACAATGAGACTGATACTCATTTTCCTAAAGATATTTCCTTAATGATAACAAAAACTAATGAGGAAGACACAAAACACAACACAAGGTAAATAAACTGGAAAAAAGAAATCCCAGCTAAGTAGTAGTTCTTTCTTCATCCACAAGCAGATGCTTCAGAGGGGATATAGGAATACACCTTTTCCTGCCAGCCCTACGCTCCCTTAAAACACTAAAAATTTTAGCTCAAGGTGGAGAAAGAAGATACCTGCTTTTCTTCATCTTAGATAATATCTAGATCAATACTCAAAGGATAATCACTTTCAAAGTATTGTACACATTCGCATGCTTTCAGGTACAGGTTTTCAGACGTGTGGGGGTGGGAATACCTGCACACAGACTTTAATTCCATCCAGTGTAATATTATTCCCATGAACCTAAAGTATGCTTCAATTCCAAGTAAGAAATCAATACAAGAATAGAACATTAGTTGTATATTTCTTACACCATATCTATGACTCATACAATAAATAAGCACACTTACTGTTTTCTTTAGAGCACCAAATCTCTGTCCCCAGGAAAACAAACAAAATAGACAAGATTGCATGAGGGCAGGTCTGTGGCTAATGTGCTCATCAACAAAATACCAGTGGGTTATGAGCTACAAGCCCCATAAGTTCAGGGACATGATAATTAAACAGGAACTCGCATCCTCAGAGTGGCGCATTTCTGTACCACTTCTTCCATCGGTACCACTTCAGTTAATGAGCATCAAACTAGGTAGCTCTTTCTAAAAACAAAAACATCTACTTGCTTTCAAAAATCGGTGGTGGTAAGTCATAACTACCCAAAAGGTGGGAAAGGATTCATATACTGTACAAAATACTGTCATCTGGAAGCGACCACTCAAAAGCAATCAGTTCCCATTAGAGCATCTTGGCTCCAAAGGCTCTTGCCTTGCAAAAAAAAAAGCACCAACTTTTCTCAGTGTCACTGCTCTCTGTAAATATTAAAAAAAAAAAAATCACTTGAAAAAAAAAAAATTCAGGAAAGCCAAGAGAGCTACCAGAGAGTTTTCTTGTTTTTACATTATTATTTCTGATAGTATTGAACAGAAACTGTGTGTCTGAAAAGGTTCCCCCAAAGCAGACAGTTTGTTTCCGAAGTACCAGATGCCATAATATTGGAAAATTTCTATTAAGGACTATTGAGATTTTAATCATGGCTTTGTCTTAATATGTCACATGCATTCCATTATTAATATTGTAGTGGAAACAGAAGAAATATGCTGACTCTGACAAGAGAGTATAAGTAAGTCACTTTCCCTTGCCCTCAAGGAGGAAAAATGGTATTATTTTCCTGTGAGAATGCTCAAGATATTATGGGCAAGAGAAAGGAATACTTAATGAAAACAGTTTAACAAACCCCAGCAGGAACAAAGCATCACATACTTATAAATCTGCTGGGTTTCATGCCAACATTTAGTGAAACAACAGAATAAAATATTTTGCACCTCCTGTGCCTTCTACTGATGGCCCAAAGTCCTGGCTGGCACAAATACTAATGACTATTCCAGGTAAAATCAGCTCCCTTCAAATGCTATTAGATTTATATGGTATGAGGATCTAAAATATCCTGGAGTTCAGTTTATTTGAAGATAAACACACTAGCAAGATCTGAAACAAGAACAAAGCTTTTAAGACACCTTGATTACTTATAAATGAACAAAAGAACACAGCAAGAGTAAAGAAATTGCTCAAGTCTAGGAAGCAGCAAGGCAATTCATTTAACTGACTAGAGCCTAACACAGTCCCGGCTCATTTCACCATAAGTTGGTTTCATGACAGCAACCAATTACTCAAGAGATTTTGTGGGAGTTAATGCAAGTGGTAAACAAGCTCCCTTTACCTTGGGAGCTTTCCTTGATTTTACAAAAGGATAAAAGAGAAAAGAAAAAGGAGAAAACCCCACAGTTTTGAACTGCTGCTTCTTCTCTCAAAAACATAAGAAAACCGGTAGAATGATATTGAATCCCCCTAGCACACACTGGAAGCCGTAAAGCAGCTTATTTCTGACTGCTTGAATTAAAAATTCATCTCTCTAGAATGATAACTAACTTTAACATTTTAGATTGATAATTACTGATCCAGATACACAGCTCCTTTCAGTACTGGATTGAATGCTCTGCCAGTCAAGGTAAATGTGTCCTCCATTTAAAAAAATTAAAAAAGGAGAATAGATTATTTTCATCTTGGCAAGATATTAGTACCACTTCTAAAGTCATGATGTCAGAAAATCAGAGCATAAAACCAAAGGTTAAATACAAACACTTTCAAAAAACATACTCAAGAAAAACCAAAGCTTCATTAATATGAAGGTTTTGTTCCAAGAACTGTGGCTTTATATGCTGCAGCAAATGATGATGACCAACACAACATGAATTTTGCCTAAATTGCAATAAAAACAAGAGTCCCTATTGAGGGGGAAAAAAGAGGCAACAGCAAGCTAAAGCCCATAGTTTAGCCCCTTATATGTGAAGCAATATTTCACTGTATTGTCTACATTTGAGAAGGCTGACATGTTAATGGCAGCACTGAAGCCTGCTGGTAGAGGACAAGTCATTCTCAACTCTGCATGACACTGAAGTCAAATTCCTGCCCAATACATGAAAATGTGAATTAGAGCTACTGATGCTCTATGTGCAAGATCACCATGAAACACTACCAGAGGACTGTTTTGTGTGTCAGTCAGTTAACTTGCTCATCCCAGCCTGTCAGCTGTCAGTCTCAGCTGTAAAAAGCTGTCCATGAAAATTTATCGCAGCCTCCATTATACTCAGTGTTTTAGAACATAATAATAAAATATGTATTAAGCCTGAACAGCAACAAAATCGTGCCTGATTGCTCTTGTTGAATACAAACATGGGAGTAATCTCAAAAATCTAATTGGCTTGCCATCACTCGACTTTTTTATTATCATTTTCTACTACACAAGGGTAGGAATCTAAGCATATAATTTATTGAAATTATTAGATAGCTTTTCTACTTTCTGTATAAAAAACCACATCTTTGTACTAAAGTCTAAACTTACAACCAAGTACATTTTTCTGGTAAATTTGAAAGCAGTTCCACCTCTACAAAATAACTTTTTATCATACAATTAATTAAATCCTTAATTGTTACAACTGTTAATTGCAGTCCCCCTATTTTAAATATGCACAAGGCTCTTGAGTGATTTTGACAGGCTTGCAATTTGATCTTCTCACCAAATAATGACACCAAAGGAAAAATTTTACCACCTGGAGCTCAGCTGACATGGAAGGAACAAATCCAGAATTCCTCCAGGACTATAATCAGTAAAGTATCAGCTCTCCTTCTGCTTCTGACCATCTCATTCTATTCTCAAGGAAATTCTCTTTATTTAAAATTAACAAAGGTAAAAAGCAACAATATGAAACAAAACATATGGGAAAGAACAAACCCATGACAAAATGAAATCCCAAACCAAATATGACATTTTGTCAAACACACAGAATCTGGCCAGGACTAGATACTACTAAAAGAGCTAGTCCCACTGCCATCAAAATGAATTGGGAATTGTCATACAGTGTCCACAGTGCATGGATGATGTCAGCCTGGGGGAGAAAGAGAGCTCTTCTCATGAGATCAAGCTAAATGAATGCAGGGATTAAGAAAAGGTTAAAATGAAGTCCAAGCATTCCCACTAGCACTGTGTGAGTGCTGGGGAAGCGGAAGGCAGCAGCGCTGGCAGCAGCACGGGCTCTGTGCTGGGCGCTGTCCCCAGAGCCAGGCGTTGGGTGGTACTGACCTGCCCCAGCATGTCGGGCGCGATGGGGAACGTGGGCCAGATGGCCGAGTACACGCCGAAGAACACGAGCCATAGCAGCATGCTTCCCCAGACGGCCAGGTGACTGAACTGCCAAGGAACAGGGAGACAAGTAGAGTCAACACACGGCACTTCCTCCATTCACCCAGCCCAGAAGTGTTTCTCTGTTCAGGTCTCTGTTGGTCTCACTCAGGCCTGTCTACTGCTCTTGGTTTTGGGCCAGTAGCACAGGTGGTTCAAACAGCATAAACCACGTCTCTTTAATCTTTGCCTCATAGCAGGACAGACAGATACTCTTCTCAGCCAATCTATCTTATTTGGAGCTCCGAAAACTCATCAGATTTTCCTTGGAACCATGATTTCACTCATCTAGTTCCTGTATCCTGTCATGCACATGCCAGATTCAACACATAAATCAAGGCAGAAATTTTCAAAGGTGCAGGTTAAAGTTCACATGGACAAATCTCTTATGGTGGTGTATACATACAAGCCATACACATCACTCTCCTCCCCTGGAGGAAGATAAAGTGTTGTGTAATACACTACCACAATCAACATCTACTGATCAACTTTGCTTTTTCTTAAAGGTGTTCTAATTGATTTACAGATATGCAATGCAGTTTACATCTTTACTGTATCTCTATTAGTCTGTAGACTCACTGCAAGAAAATAAAAGCAATATGAAATGGCCAAGAGCACATCCAGCACAAACTTCTGCTCAGTTGCATTAAAGTAATTTTTCCTACACACCCAAACTATTTTTCTGTTCAGGTTGATTTAAGTTGTTTTACTTTTACACTGCAGTGGATGGAACCAGTAATTTCAGTTGTAACAAGCAACTGAGCTCATTATTGGCTCCAGCTTTTCTGGATGCCAACAACTCCTGCGGCTGATGACTTTGGCTCCAGTTCAGAGAAGTACCTGCATAAATCTTAATTACTAATTACATGTGAGTTCAGGAACATGGGAATGAATTCATGTACTGGGTGCTGGTGGACACAGCACGTTTGTTCAGCTCTCAGCTTTATACTTCCTACTGGATGACTGTGTCTGTTGACTTTTTGAACATTATGTCTAAGAACCAAAGAAGTGTCTTGAGTATTGTGTTCTGCTTGCTGTGAGATAAACACAAATTTCTGAAAGGAGGAGAAGATTGCTCCTAATCTGCAATCGCTGGACATCCTCAGAAAGGACAGCTCAGAAATGACAGCTTTCTCCAGCACAGGCAGTGAAGACAAACAAGGAGGCTGCAGCACCAGTGCAAACTGGCAGATAGCTGGGATCAACTAAAGGCTACCTTACAGTAGAAGCATTCATATGACAAAATGTCAGAGGCAGTGGAAACAACACTCTTCTAGGCACTCTCAGAAAGCTGGAATTTTGTTCTACCCTGAAAGTTGCTGGGCTAATAATAAGCAAGACATGGGATAGGCCCCTTCCTGGAGAGACACAGTGAGCAGGAAAATTTTGTTTTCAAACTTCACTAATTATTCTGTTTCACCCAGGAGATCTGACCTCAGTAAATAAGCAACTCTATATTTAAAACAACAAACAAGAAACAAAGTAATTTAAAAAAAAAAACAAAACAGCCCCACACCCCCACATAACAAACAAAAACCTCCAAAATACCCACATGCATACTCAATTCAGTTTTAATGTGAAGGAAATTAAGAAACTGAAGAATTTTTTTTTTAACTTGGAGAACAAGAGGGATTTTATTCTTTCAAGTCTACCTAATTTTCTGAATACTGGGCAGAATTCACATCCAGATTCTGTCTAGAAGCCCTGCCCTAGTGAGCAACTGTAGTGCTCAGCTCCCCAAAGATCAAGGACTGCAATGCTGCCACAAGAACTCATCTTTAAGAGAAGTCAGTCCCATGCAATGGCAGAACAGCACCATTACTGCTTTCTGAAAAGGATGTGATACCTTCTCTTGAGTCACAGCCTTCCTCTCAGACAAGTGGACAGAAAGCTCAGGATACCTTGGGTCAGTGCTTCCCTAGCTCCTGGACTTTATGTCTAAAACCAGTAAAAATAAAAGCAAGCAGAGAACCCAATCTCAGATGTAGCCTTATTTTGTAAGAAGTGTATTTATGCTAGTAAAATGACGTTAATTTTTTTTGGTCTCTCTCAGGTTTTTCTTTCCACTCTGTTGCTAGGACAGTTTTCAAGTTTTGCAGATCTTCACCCTTTCCAGCTGAGCAGACTTTGCTCATTTTATGTTGTCCTTACCTTCTTCTCATCATTGGCCCAGTCATCTCATTATCTCAGGCTTATATCTGTCCAAACTGCTTCTCTGCCTTTAAAAGAGCTTCTGTGTCCTGGAAGAGCCCTCCTTGCCCTGCTTGAAAATGTTCCTTACACTCTTACCCCACCAACCTTTGCCCTGTTGATTCTCCACTGACATCTGCATTTACCCCTGGAGACTTCACATGCAAAATCAGAACTGAGCCCATCAGATGTGTTAAACGAATGACAGAAAAGAAGAAATCAATGCTCTTGCATAAAAACTAGACAGAGTGTGTGGCTCTCCCATGTACCCTGCTTATCTGAAATAGTTCCTATAGTGTGGTAAAGCAGTGATAGAAAAAAGATGAGTGTGTTCGGGGAAAAGTCTACTGCAGTGTTCCAGATAGGCCACACATAACATGAAGCTACTCCACTCAACTTCAAAGTGTGGATTTTATTGTGCATTATGTTACCACTTTTATCACAGCCTTCCTTTCCACACTACCTACTGGATATACCAGGCTCCCAAACACTTTGACTGTGTTATTTATTTAAAGATTTCTGCTGAAACCAACATGTTTTCCCAAGTGTCAGCGTCCCTCTCACTCTCGAGAGCAAATTGCCTGCAACCAATCCTCTTGATGATGGAGAAGAGGCTTAACTCAGTGTTGTAAATTTAATACTCTTCAAGTAACTTAAAGAGTCTCTGTGTGTTGATTCACTCACAGCTGAAACTACAACCAACACCAGATTTCAAGATGATGACAGTCACTGTTCCTAGCAATGGGACAGGATTTAGAAGTATATACAGAAAAAAATTGATTCAAAACACAACTATTGTGTGAATAACAAAAATTTCTCTGTAAAATGTCAGTGTTATATAACTCCAAAATCTACTAAAAGTTATGGTATCTTTTAAAAAGGAGTTTAGAAATGAGGGGATCATGATTATTCCTAAGTGACTGAAAAGACATCCATTACCTGTCCAGGGAAGAGGAGGGAAGGGAAACGATCAAACAATTCACAACAAAACAGGATCTAAAGAAGCTCACATGCCTTCAATGCTGACTTGGTTATATGGTTTTCTGATGCACAAGGGATTAATTTAAAGATTTTTGCATTTTAAAATGTAGATACACAACACAGAACTGATGCATAAGCAACCATAAAAAACAAACAGGTTTTATTTGCAGATGAGAGAATGGGGCAGAAAATATTAACATCTCCCTAACAATTAAATAATCCATACAGATAGCATTTCATCTTTAAAATTCAGAACAGATGTCAGCTCATTGATCTTCACAATTCCTCTGGGAGGAATGAAATAAAATCTTTTACCACTAACAGAAGCAATGAGGTTAACAAGATCTAAGCCAAACCCTCCAAGAAACTGGTAGAATAAGAATATGTGTCCTGAAAACATCCTAAGTCTTTAGGATAGAGTTTCTTTGTGTGTCATGAAAACTGGATTCCCATAAAGTATCTTACTGGTGTGGAGAAAAAGGGACTCCATCAAAATTTTTAAAAATTAGTATTTCAGAGGGGCTCAGGGAAAGGAGAGGAGGAAAGTGTTGAAGGTTCATCAACACAGGAGCTCACCACTCCCTGTCCCTCATATTCTTTGGAGCTCACTGCCCTGCTGGATTCTGTCACCTACCAGTAACAGAACACTTGCCCATTTCAAGTTAAGAACTCAAGGAAGCAACAAACTGTTTAACTAACATGCTTATTACATTAAGTGTAAAAAAAAAAACCCAAACTAACAAAACAACTCAATCAATGTGAAGTCATCACTAGTTCTTTTTACTCCGTTCAATGTTTTCAAAGCCCAGTTGTTTATCTGTAGGCAGACACCTTTCATTCTCTATTGCATTAATTTTGAAGGAGCTACAGAGTACAAAGGATAATTTTCTTCATGTATTTTCTTAAGCAATTAGAGTAGTATGTTGATTTCATGCAAAACTTTCCTCATTTTAAAGTAGATATGTTCACAATACACTTTCAGTTACTCCTCCCGCTTCTGTCAGGCTGTGCTTTTTCATCACAGATATTGTGTGATCTATGAGTTAATTCCTTTCATATTCCATATTTAGGTAGCTTAGCAGTCTATCCTTACATTAAAGACCCAATTAAAACTCTGAAGTTCCAAATGATTTCTAGGACTTCTTATCTGTATTAGTACTCATTAGGGAGGAAGGTGTGCTAATAAAATGAAGGATACTAGAAAGTACTTACTCTAGTCCATGCAGTTGTTTCCAAGCCAGCTTTCAGACAAACAGTGACTACAACATACTGCAAGGAAAAAAAAAAATAAAAATAAGACAACCACATTACCAACACTCTCAAATTCCAAGGTGTTCATGGCCCTATCTCCCCTTTACACCTAAAAAACTACTATCATTTGGGTAGCAACCCAGGAACTTGACAGGGGATGGGGGAAGGACAGAGCAGAAGCTATTGCTGGTACATATCTGTGAAAAAAATTTAAAAGGAAGAGCAAAAATCATGCACCCAGCATGAGATTGATTTTATTTTACTCACACACTTTCTTCAGGTTTACGCCATTTTCTCGTGGTGAAAAAAGGGCTGGAAAGAAATTCTACCATTCAAAAATTGCTAGGATACACAAACTTACAGTGTAAACTATGTTTCCAACAAATAAATAGTCAACTCCCTGCCCATTTGTGAATACTGCATCTGAAAGAAGAAGAAAAAGAAGATCACATTTGTTATCAGTTTATCAACAGAATGGACAAAAGAACAAGGAGATTTTCAGGAGAAAATAGCTGGTCCCAAACTTTCCTTTTTGGACATCAAAAAGCACTCTTAGAAGTTGTGAGGTAATGGCAGTGCAGAAGTTGTGCTCAGCCAGGTTTCAGACACAGTGCTCAGATGCAGCACACATCCAGTCCTGGTTGCCAGAAGCTGATCTAGCAAAAGGGGCAGTGTTCACCAGACCCTAACATTTAATTTACCTGTAAGAGCTGAGGTATGGCACTGTCACTTTTTCTGTTGCTATCTGTCCTGTACTAATTGTCATGTCTAACAATACTTATTATTTGCACGCCTGTGATGAAAAAGCAGTAAAACGGCAGCTGACTTGTGATGAAAGAGCTGAATTAAGAAGCGCAGTGACAGTTTCATCTGTAAAGGACACACACAGACATGTGCAGTATTTCACTGGAGGTTAGTTCAATAACTGAGCAACATTCAGTCTCTGCCCACCCATTCTGTATCAAGCGTGCACAATGGTTCACATTACATACATGTTAATCTATCATTTGAAAGTGCCAAGCTTGGCAATACTTCAAATGTCATTTAGTCTCTCAGCCCTTGCTGAATCAAACTGGAATACTATGAAAACACATGGAACCACCACACGAATGCCAACTGAACTTGCACTCAGAGGAGTTTTCAAGCATTACTCAAGCATGGTAAGTATTGCTATTTTCACATGTTTTAAGACAACTGCTAGGGAAATACATGAACAGCAGGGACAAAAAGGCTTAAGATAAAACCTTGGACCCATTCCTAAACACATACTGCCTAGCACAGTGAGCTTCTACCATGATGATGCCTTCAGATTTAGCTTTCATATTATCCAGATTCTGTACTGCATTAGTATATAACTCTGAACTTCATATGAAGTGTTAGCAAGTTCTCTTCACAGTTTGGTTAGACAAAACAATCCTTTTCCAGCCTGAGAACTGAGGACACTGTTGAAGATTCAGGCCCAAAAAGAACTGAGGAGAACAATCAGGGAGGATGGGACTTCATAACCTGAAGCAGTAATTGGACAATTAACCCCAATATGTAAATGGACCAAAATTTACAGAAGTGTGAAAAACATGTGATCCATTGTCCATCTTGGGTGCAGCCTCAGCTGGGCTCTTGTACTGCCCAAGGTGTGTCCTTTGAAGGCTTTTTAATAAATACCTCCTTTATTCCTTCAACACTGTCTAAACTCTGTTCTAGGTAGCCTCTCACGGCAACAATGGCAGTAACATTTTGTTAGATTCATTTGACAAACTAGACCTGAGATTCTTAAACAAAGGTTGTGTACTCCAGGAGCCAGTAAATTTTTAAGCCCATAAAGAAGAGTTCCTGACTCCCTGACATCCATGATGAAGACCCTGTCTAGCTTACAGCAAAAAAACCCCTATATATTTAGACAGTACAGTTAACCCAAGCCACTTGTTTTGTTTTCCTTCTACCATGCTGCATGTGGCTGTCTCCAAAGAACTCACAGGCTCTGGATATTTTCCAGAAGTTGCTAGCTCTGCATCCCTGCTTTTTTTACAATATTAACTACTAAGAAACAGCAGCAGATAGTCTAGTGACTACACTGCAATGGGAGCTAAAGCCCGAGACAGCTGTGTTAGGAATTGGCTTGGTTTCTAGTCACTGGCATCTTCCTCAGCCCAGTTCCTCCCCAGTGGCTTCAGGCATTTACCACACCATTCAGGGACACAACCAAGATTTTAGTCACTCTGCTCTTTCCCCTGCTGTCAATGAAAAACATGAAGAGCATTAGGGAATTTAGTCTCCCATGCCAAATGAACCCTGTTGGTGCCAAAAGACGTAGTTTATTAAGGCATGTCTAAACATTTATCAGTTTTGCTAGAATAAGCTGACACGACATGGCCATGCTCTAGTGTAACATCACAGTGAACATTTAAATAATTGAATAAATTTTCCTGTAAGTCTCAACTGTTTTAAAGTCATACATTTTAATGCAGCAAGTTAATGTTTTTATTTTTCAGTGTTTTCCATGACCTTTCACTTTGAGATGCTACACAGTCCTGAAAGGAATTATATTTGTGCTAATGAGAACAACAGGATGCTCTGTGAACATTCATTTCTGAAGTTATACAAGTGCCCATTCATGGACTACATGTACTTCACATTCTAAGGAACTCAAGTGGTTAAGAACCATCCCAGTGTGAATGGCACATTTTTGTCTCTGGCACTGAAATCCTTCTTGTACTTGGAAATGCAAAGAAACTTGAAAATTCAATATTCATTCCCCTCTGGAAAACAAACTAAGCAATCTATTCAAAGGAACTCAGAAAGTTACTCTGAGCTGGTATTTCAGTCCTTTAATTCTAATTGTTGAAATGAAAAGCACATTATCTATTTAGGAACTAGAAAAACACCTGTGGAAGACTATGTCATTTTAACCATAAACACTGCAGACATCGACTTAAAATTTCTAAAGTTGAATTTCAAAGAGTTATTCAAGATGAATATTTGTCATAAAAACAGTTTAACAGAACAACAAAACTCCTCAAATCAAAACAAAAACCAACTGACCATAAAAGCCCCTCTCCCACAAAAGGGAACCTTCTTTTAGCCCACATGCAGAGGAAAGGGAAGTCCCTTTCTTATGTGGTCCATCAGCCAGGGTGTGAAGTTCCCACTGAGGATATGATACTGACATTTTAATCAGCCAAGTAGAGAAACATGAACCTAACCCCCACAAGTATCTTTACTACCACACCTCTGACATGAACATTCATCTTCCTTCCCTTTTTATTTCTTTCACTTCCTCCCCAGTTAATCCATTCTGGAGCCAAGAAGGTTTTCATAAAATCTGTGTTTTCCAGGAAAGAGTTTCACGTGTGAAAAATTTATTATTTTAGATAAATATTCTTTTCACCAGCCCTAAATTCTTCATACGATCTAACCCTATTTCTTACTACAAAGAACAGATTTCCTATGGTTTTTCCCACCCACACAACTATACTGGAAAGCTAGGTAAGAACCATATGGGATTTACTGGTCCCTGAAATACCATGTGGTTGTGTTATCCTGAAAAGCAATGCTTAATAAACCTAATTTGTACACCAAAGAGTCTCATTTCCCCAGTATCTCTGACTCTTGATGTGGTTTACTTCCATTCCAGCCAATTCTTTTTCACAGTAGTGTGTTATGGAATGGGAAAGATCCAACAAGATATATAGCAAATGGTTCTAAGGCTATAAGAACATTATTCAATCAAATGCAGAGATCTCAATACACTACCAAAAAAAAAAAAAGGCATTTTGCATTTTGTGACACATCACTCAGTATTTAGGTAAGACTTGTTAGCAAAGTCGTAGCTTCATTTTTCACCTATTAAAGTCATGACATGAACAATAATTATGTTAAATTAGACTAATTTCTGAAAGCCACCAGACAACCTGCCAAGCTCAGCAGCTAAAGACTATTGAACTGTCTGGCAGCATTATTTCTTGGGACTTGCCATGACCCCTCCCTTCTGCAAACACACTGTTTCTGTAAGACTGAACATCAGTTACTGACGTAAGAAATAATGAAGCCCTTACCATGCTCCAGCACTTTCAGTGGAAACCAGAAAAGAATGATGGAATGGATAAGGGCATTGATGCAGTGACCCCAGAAAACCTGAGGGAAAACAAACCAAGCCATCAGTAAAGTCCAAAACTCTTGACCTCTCTCTAACTCCTAACAAACACTTCATTGTGTAGTTTAGAGACAGAAAATGTTATTCCTGAAGTGAAATACCTACACTTCTGCAGGATCTATTTTCTCCTACAATTTCTGCTCTTTCACAAGAAAACACTGGTCCAGTTCGATCATTTTATTCTACCAATTTGAAACATAATAGGAAAGTATGTTTCAGTTTAAGATCTTTATTGAAATAAGGCAGACAGATTAAGTCCACTTTGTTTAATTACCTCAAAAAACAATTTTGAAAGAGTGATTCAGCATTATGAAATGTTCTATTTTCTTTAAATGGACAAATATTTTGTGTCCCACAGTTTTTAACTAGCAGATAATGCAATTTTGCACAAAGTAGAGCTTTATGTGCTCTACAATTTCCCCTCCAAACAAAGAAATCATACAGCTTCCCTGATTCAGAAGTACATTTAGATGTGCTTATTATGGAAAAGACAGAATACCGAAGCCTGGCATTCTCCATCATTTAAATAGCAAAATAGAGTAAAATGTGCTTTTCAAAACCCAGAAATCCAAATAAGCCAATTCAAATTCTACTTTCCCCAAAGAACTACTGGAACACAGTTATACTAACTATAAAAAAGCACCCTAGCAGAGAGTGTTATGACAACACATATGTTAAATAAATCCAGGCAATGTCACCATGACTTATCAGTAGCTGTGAATTGAAAAATTATACTTTGATATGAATCTAACTTTGAATCAAAGTTTATGGATCTTTCTGGACCAGCTTCAAGTGAAGTTTCAACAGAAAATCCTTATTTATAAACAAGAATGTTTTATATTTAAATAAAAAATAATCTCTTGGAAAGAACTGGAAGGCTGAAAATCACTATCAGTGGTTAGCATAGAGCAGAAGTAATATCAGGAAGAAAGTTATTTTCTAACAAGGAAAATCTAGAATATAAAAACGCTTATTTTTTCTTAGATTAACAGGGTTTCCCTTACCCTTGTGTTGAAACCATCTGCATTTTGAGTGATTTTGTATAGCTGTGGAAATCTAAGCATGCTATCTTGAGTACACGATCGTTCAAAAATTCCCAGAGTAAAGGGTGGCAGTGCTGTGAAAATCTGCAAGGAAAGCAAATACTAATTGAAAGCAGCTCTTAGTTTCAAGTGTATCTCATATAACGTTTCCTTATCTAGACAAAAGCAAAATTCCCAGAGATTTCAGTGAAGCCTTACTACTACCTAGCATATTATTTGACATCATTTTCAATGGTCCAAACAAGTCCAAACATTTATTTCACCAATTTGTAACTCTCAAATCTTGACTTACAAACAAAAGAAACATGAAAGAAAATTCATATTATTAACCAATAAGCTTAAACCCTAGAAGTTAAGCATCATTAGTTTCTGATGTACCAGCTAATCCAGCAAGGGTCAGACACATCAGACTGCAAAGGAAAGACAACACGTATTTTTACAAAATAGCCTTCTGGGAATAGCTTCCAATATAGCTGCAGTTGTAGCCATAATTAGATATGCAATGTGCTTAACCACTGCTAAGTTTACAGACAGAGTAAATGTGGAAATCACATTAAAAAAAAAAAATCTACTGAGCAACAAAGGCCATTCTGCATTATGGTACTCTGGGGATTCCCCTGGCAGGCATGAACTGATAGGAACAAATTAACTGTAGTGTGTGTCTGTGCTACAGGCAGACGCTTGGATGGCCAAACCTCGGAAGCCTTCCAAGACAGGCAGCAGGACACTGTGCCAGAAACAGAGTAAATTAGCCTCCACTGACTTTAACATTGCTGCTCTTAAAGTGTTTCTAGGATCCAAGGCAGCTCATTTAATGCTAACTTGGGTATCCATGTTTCTTGTGGTCCACAGTGCAGGCACAGAGTCAAAGTAACACCAGGGTGCAAGTCTGAACACTAAATTTCATTCACTTCCTTTTACATCAATAGTTTATATCAGAAACATCACTTTTAATCCTATACATACATCTATTTTTAACAGTTTGAGAAGTGTTCTTGAAGTTAAGAGGCAGGTTGGAGTTATGAACTGTTTCTAAGGGTGTGTACGCCTTTGGCTGTGATTCCCACCAGCAGCATGCTGGCAGCTGGGGAGCAGACAAAGAACAATGGGGAGGAACAGAGATGAGTGAGAATCAGTAATTACGACCCTCAGTCCAGTGGGAATTGCATGTCTTCCTCATGAAGTGATAAACCAGATGGCTAAAATGGCAGGAGGCTGAGGGTAGAGAACTAAGAGCACTGGTCCAATATATTCCAAAGACCACGTTCTCATACAGCTTTAATGTACTACCCCAGGTTTCTTGTGTCTATTGGGGCATTTACATTCTCATTTCAAGCAAATCTTCTAGTGGTTTTGATCACAAAAGCAAACCTCCAATATGAAACCAGTGCAAAACCAGGAATTACAGCACTACTACGATTTCATACACTTCATATTTTAATAAGACTACTAATGAATGAAAGGGTTAATTTGCACAGAAGAGAATGACTTAGCTAAAAGCACTTCAAAATCTAAGCCCTACAAATTGTGAAAGTCCCTAATATCCTACTAGCACTTGATTCTCCGCGAGTCCACACAACCACTGACAATTTTAGAAAATACTGATCTTAAAAACAAGGTTTAGTTTCTGATTAAGAAGATGAGTTTTATCCAGAAGCTTTAGGTAGGGTAGATAGATTCATCAAATGAGGTTTAAAGATAATAGATGCAAATATCTAAACATGAATGACAAAGACGGCATAACAGTCAGGAAATTAGGGTGAAGGGAATCAAGGGAATGATAAATCCTTGAATAAGTATCCTCAAGTAAGAGTATGAAATCTTATGGAATATGGGGGCTTGTGCCATCATTTTTAAAATTAATGTGACAGAAGTTAAGTGGTTCCATTAATACTACTCAGTAATAATTTGTAGGCTTTTTCTGTATTAGCATATATTTGGAATGAGTTCTTTTTAAAGAAAAAAAAATTAAATTCCCTCCCTGCAAAGAGACTCTTCAAAACTAACAGCATCACATCATATTATAAACGCAGGCACTGGGCCACTGGTCACATTGCAAAGGTAACACTGTCAAAAACACCAGCATAGGTCTATAATATGCTACAGAACTTGGTTTCAGAGATCCTTCAGATTTTAATCTATGTGATAGATTAAATAATATTAATGATGAAAGCAATAAAATCATATGACACAGTGTGGCACCCTGTAGTCCATGTCAAAAATCAGAAACCTCTCCCAGACTGCTCTTGTTTTAAGTGCAAAGTGCTGATGACACAGTGATACAGCTTCTTTTTCAGTACCTAATGGACCAGAAGTCAACCCAAAGCACCTGCATAACATTTCTCTCAGCATCTAACTCTACAGGGTCTGAGAGAAAAAAATTCATCAAACCACAGATATTAGGAGTATTTTGAGCATGAACTGTCACCAAAATATTCAGTACAAAACACTGAAAATGCTTTCAAAGAGAAAATAAAATTCTATCTAATACCTGCAGAGTTTTATGCAGGTTATATTAGGCTAAACTTCTACTTTCAAGGTGTTCTCCTGAATTTTCATTTTGCAATAAAAGTCTAATTTAATTTTTTCCCCCTACTTTCTTGACATACATCTTGGACAGTTACCTGCGAAAAATGGAACACAACAAAATAATACAGTAGTCCCAAGCACTATCAAGCCAAAACATGCAGCACTTACCACATTATACAGACCAATGCACCATCGCTCAAATAAGATCTGCCCAGAAAATCCATTAACGAAAGCAAACCAAAGCTGAAAAAGAGACAAGTTACAAAAAGCTTTAGATTGCAGTACATGCTTCCATTTACAGTAGAGAAGAAGGATGTGGAATACAGACCACCATCTAGAGACAAGATGTTTGTCATGCACTAAAAATAATTATCAGCAGTGCTAGACAGTTATTTTCAAGTCCTACATTTTAAATACTGGCCAAGTACTCCTTGTTTAAAATAAAATAGTCAGGCTATGGAGAAATCTGTGGTATTTACATCATCACTCTAAAAAAATAGATGGCATCAAGTTACTACAAAATCCTTATTGCTGGCAAATTAACTTGCTTGAATTCAGAAGCCAACTTCATTTCCATCATGTTTGGTAAAGACCAGAATTTTCAAGATAGCTGTGTTTTGATGGATGTTCTGCTTAACTTGTGTTGCATGTGTACAGTCCCATAATTACAGTGATATCTATTTGTCAGTTACATGATCATGATTATATTATAATTTTATTGTCTAAATGATGCAAACATTATTATTTAATAAATGGCCTATTTAACAACCAAAATTGGAACAGGTTGCAAAACAGGCTGCAGAGTTTTCATCCTTTAACAAGTTTACAAACACAACTGGGCAAGGCCTGAGCAACATAGTTTAAATTTAAAATTCACCCTGCTTTAAACACAAGATTGGACTAGATGGACTTCAAGTTGCCTTCCAGCTGAGGGGATTCTGTAATGACACAATCCCAGGAAAGAGCTTTAAGCTTCAGTGCATAGGTAAACTCTTTTCAGCATTTCCGTGGATGCAGTTTCTTTGAGCCTATTAATCTTGTTTAAGCACCTTTTTGAACCACAAACTGTTGTACTGGGTTGGAACAAAGTTTCTTAGTGGACACTGAAAGAAGCTTGGGAAAGAATATAACAAAGAAGGAAAAGAATTACCGTTTACCAAATAAATTGGAAACTGGAAGAATAATAGCAGTTTAAGTTTGCATGTGAAACCATGACACTTTTTGGACAACAAAAGATTTCTGAGAATTTCTGGCTACAGTCCCTTTGAAAATCCACAGTACACCATGTCACTTTGTTCAAAGTTAATTCGATACTGCGTGTGAGAACACTCCCTCTAACCACCGTTTCAATATATTTTATGTTGCAATTACTTTACAAGTCCACGTTGCACTGGATGCACACTGGATGTATTGCAGACCAGTCAAGTGATAACCATGCCCATTCCCTTCCTACACCCGAGAGACCATGGCACATGGTGTATTTCCTGACACCATTCTGTCACTCTCCTACCAGCATCATTTATTCTTTGGCTCACTTGTGCAGTATTTGTGACCTAGCAGGACACCTCAGTTAACAAGCAGTTAGCTGTACATCATCTGATCTCTTTCCCTGCTCCCAAAATGAATATAGAATAATCATGGAAAAACAAAACAAAAAAAGCCAAAATAAAACCAAGAAGAAAATAAGACTGCATCAAGACCTATCACTGTTTTCATAGATGCAATATCCAAACAGACTAGGATTCCAACATGGGCAGAGGCAACTTCATGGAATAATAAAGTATTCACAAGATTGGAAAGAATAACAAATAGGTTCAAAAAATTATTCAGATAGGGACTGCTGTAAGACCTGAAATTCACATGATACACAAAAGGAAAAAGTGAAACCTTTTCACACGATACATGGCTGGCCTATGGAAATGTCTCCCAGATGACAGTTGAGTCATCCCAGATGATGCTGTGGATGCAAAACGCAATTTGAAAAAATTTCAGAAGGAAAGCTGGAGACCAGATGAGTCTGCCAGAAAACTACCACTGTTCGCAAACCAGAGACCAGGTTAGCTGAACTCATATTTCTTTACTTCTTACAGCTATTATATCACCATTCTTGTTTGAAATTAATCATTGGTTCTAATGAACTCTCAGTGTTCAAGTAAGAAACAATGATACTGATTCCAACTCATCTGTTTATAGCTATACTTTGCACAGTTGTTCATCTACTTAAAATTATTTCCTGTAATTTTTTTAACCATCAGCTGCTCTTTCGAGTAGCAAGTTTCTGTTTATTTCTCACTATATTACTCTGAAGTTTGCACTTTTCAATACCTGCTGCCCTTCTTGCAGCTTGTAGTTTACAAGTGCCCTTGTAAGCTCTCTTAAGGGCCAACAGCTTCATTCCTTTGCCACTTAGCTGAAATGCACCCACTTAGTATAAACTGCAAAGTATTTCTAGGGTTTCCTAAAAAAAAAGGACGTCTTTCTTTCCCATTGCCAAACATGCATTCAATTAAAAGAGCCTTTAAGCATTCACCTCACCAGCTCTGTCAGAAAAAGACAGAAGACACACTCCACATCCCAGCTTTTTATCACCAGTTCTATTGCATTGATACTTTGAAGGAATTGTCTCTAAATCTCACTCTAAGGATCCAATTAATGGCCCAAAGCAGCACACTGGCTAGTCATGCTCTCACCCTTGCAGTGTTCTAGCCAGTTTTGCACATCAGCCCTTCAAAAGAAACATATGAAACCTCTTTGATACAAAGCCTGAGGTCCCAAAAAGAAACCACAATTTTTTGGGGGTGTTCAAGTTAATAACTCAAGGGTTTCTTCTAGGAAGAATCCGAGCTTTAAAAAAGCATGCTCCTAGATATTTAGCAATAATGATCTAGGCATTTATCATCTCCAGGCTTGTTGCAATTAACTGCAATGATGAATGAAGGCAGCAAGTCTAGAAACAATAAATAGCTCACAAATCAGAAGCCTATCTGGCTTAGTTGGCAACCTGACTGTGCTCTGCTCGGTTTTTTAGATCCCACTGGGCAAAGCAAACTTCAAAGGTTTGGTAGCAAATGATGAGGCCTTTTATAACATTGGCTCGTGCTTCTTAGGAAACAACTGCTTTCTGAAACCATAGCTTCCCACAGCCAGTCCTCCAGCAGCAGACATAGCTGATTATCCATCAAGAGGGCAAAACAAAGCAGCCAGACTTTCTGTAGCTAGCCCATGGCTAGAAGACAACCACTAAACCAGGCAAATCTAACATCTTGGATTCTTCAATTCACATTTCCCAACAAAAACATTAGCAATAATGATGACAGAATCACATAAAACTTGGGTAGAGCAGAACTGTTAGGATGCCTTACAGAGCAGCAGACAGACTCCAGGTGAAAAACACCCACTCAACAGACCAATTCTTTCTACTCAAGTTGTACTGCCCTGCCACAACTGCATGGTGCAGAATTCACTAAAGACCCTGCTAACACCACATGGGGATGAGTGAATCAATATAGGAGAATACTGAGATGGTTGTGTCTGACTGGAGTAAATAGGTATTTAGCTGTCACTGTCTTGAGTCTTCTGCAGCATCTTTCAACATCAAAGGAATTTTCCTCTATAGAAAAGCTTGCTCCCTATTTCAAAGGCTGATATAATTTGGATAGACAAGAACTAACACTTAGAAAGTTCAGTGTGTGGCCAATTCAAAAGTCCAATTTGAACCCCTTTTCTTTCAGCAGTATCCACACCAGTAAAAAATAGAAATGAGAGCATTTCCAAACACAAGTCTTCACGCACACCAGGCTCCAAGCAGAGTGCAAAACTTATCACTGTTACGATGCTCTGAAAAGTAACAGCTATGCTTTTTTTTTCCACAGATTCACACTACTAAAGGCCAACTGACAGAAAGACTGTGGGATACTGTCTCATACTTCCTCAATATCTTCATGTCAAGAGTAAATCAGATGCTCTGCATAAAATACACATTTATTTTGAATTTAACACAAACCATAAAGTGCCATGCATGGTTTAAGCTGTTAGTAGAGAGAGCATGATATACCTTAAGGTCAGCAAAGGGAAAAAAAACCCCAAACCCTCCACCTTAATGTTCATGTTAACAAAATGTACTAAATATATTTGAAGCTGCAACAAGCCATGCTTGACTCAGACTGTGTAAGCTGGTAGGAAAACTTGCCAAGTCTGCCTGGCTTGCCAAGCTCCAGGGGTTTGCAGGGCTCAGCTCCAGTACTGCTATGAAAAAATGGACCCACAGTTATTAAACCTCCTTTCTGGCTGGAAAAAAGAAATTTTTTCACCTCAACTATTACCTAGCTGCCAAAAAGCTGGAAAAGCTTATTTGTAATTCAGCTACAAAATATATATTTTTCTCCCAAGAAACAAGGGGTCCAATTTAAATGTAAAGAGATTCAGACCTAAAGCTGAAATCTGGGCTGATACATTGTTGTGCTTTATTATAGCAGATATTGCAAAGATGTGAAACCAGTAGGTACCCTGCAAAAAGAAACTGGAACATTACAAACTGAAAGCTAGTCCATGTTTTCTGCCTTGAAATGTGGTTGCATTCTTTAAATAAGAAACCCCACTGCTGAAACATTCGATGCCAGCTGTGATGTGGGCACTTTGCCACTAGAGAAAGGGGAGAGGGGAATAAAGCAGAGGTCAGCAAAAGCCAACAGATGGTAATACTTGGTTAATATTGACTTCAGCTGCAGGCAAACTGAGGATCTCTAGGTAGAACAGTCCCTCACTGCTGTTTTGAGCTACACAGCACATCCACCTGCTCTAGAGTGTATTTTGAGAAAAGATCAAGTATTATTTTCAAAAAATATTCCCACTCAAGCAAGTAGGAAGGCAATTTTAATTGCATTATTGCTTCATGCATAATTACTGCAAAATTAATGCCTGAAATAGTAGGAACTAATTTATTTAAGTGCTCTAAGGCACTGGGATAGCAAATCATCTTTATTCTAAATGTGTATATTTATGAAGGCTTGATAATAGACAGCTTAACAAGTATTAGAAATGTTTTCCCAATTTTGCTAAAGGGCACAGAAAGCTAATGTAGTCAGGATATCAACAATTGCCACAGGCACCAATTATTGCCAGACTGGATGCCTTTACTATTCAGAAATTAGTTAAATTCTCAAAATACCCTCTCTCAGCACACACACATTTTGCATGTTCTTACCAAATAGGCTCATTTACAGTTCGCCCAATAAAGCAGATTTGTGTGTCTCCTATGCAGTTCATTAATAATGTATCCTAATTTAAGATCTCTCATTACAGATGTCTCTCTCAACACCAGTCTCTTATTCCTACCTAAATGCTCACAGCCTTAAAATAATCCCTTCATTAGAGAATGTACAGCACCAATTTTATAATGTAGGCGAAGTGTGTTAGTAATAAGATTTGACAGGGTAGGCATGGCTGTCTGAGACTCACTTCATTTGCTGAGGAATATTTCCCTTGCTCCTTTTATTCCCCCCAGTGTTTAATAATTATTTGCTGAAAACAGATCGATATTTTTCAACTGAAAAGAATTTGCTCTAGGCCTGTGCTCTCCAAACAAGTGCCTATTCAAGGTTAAAAATCATCTCCAGTCTTCTCATCCAGTGTTAACAATTATTTTCAAAGTTTCACGCTGCTTTTGTCTCATTAAAAAAACCCTATGCATCGACTGCAGCACTTTGTCAAATAGATACTAGAGCAACCACTATAATAGAGGTTTCCTGGCTTTAAACACTAATTTAATAAGCCTGAACAGCTCTTATAGTTCCCATTCTATTTCTTTTATTACTGACTTCATACAGTTTATATTTCAGCATACTAAAGAGCACAGATTTTGTCAGCTTCATCTTTCAATGGTTACAGAAGAGGCATATGCAGAAAATTTTACTCCTTCGTTATAAAAAGTGTTTTTGTGCTCCTCTTCTCTAACTGATCAGCTGCTAACATCCTTCCTCCAAAGTACAGGTAGCATTCAACAGGAGAGCCAGACACAGAGCAGAATGGAAGGGGGAGAGGGCAAGAGGAGCCTCACCGTACACTTGGACTCACAATTCTTTCCATTTCAGTCCTCAGAATAATTCTGAAGACTTGAAAATAAAGTAGGAATTAGCAAATATCTGGGTTTTTTTCCTCAGTGGTTCCCACTAGAGAACAACTATGCTGCTTATCCCAGGAGTTTTGAGCATTGTGGAAAGATACCACACCTGCAGATGACAATGCAGCATACATCAAAAGACCTTACCACTAAGACCTAAATAGATTGCCTCTTCCAGCAACATTTGCACCAAATACATGAATAAATGTATTTAAAAACATGACAAAACATAGCAGGCCACGCCAATGTTGGGTAATGGTTTGCTTTTATTCTCGTTCCTGGTGTTACATGAACATCTAATCAGTGTGCTAAATTATCCTGTTCATGTTTATGTCACTGGTAGAATGAAGACACAGTCCACTAAAGCACATTTTACAGAGCAGTAATAAAAACTTTTTTTTTTTTTTTTAATCTTACGAAATCACATAGAGAAAAAGTAGGCTATTTCTCCATCTCTTTTGGTGTGAAGTATTCCAGGGACTTAATATTTGTCTAGCACACTAACTGCTGCAGAAGCAAGCCTATAATAATGTGATTAGAAATGGCCTGTCCTGCCAAAGGGCAGATGTACTTGTGAAAAGATGTGGTTAAACTTAGCAATTCTTCAGAACATTTCCCTTTTACAAATATAGACGGCTCTATTCTAAGTTTATTCTTCATCCTTCCTTAAGTTTTCTGAAGTCACAGGACTCACATGGCGACTTGTCAAAAAACAAATTAAAATCCAACATGGTTCAGTGAAGCCCTACCACAACACAGAGTTTCAGTATATCTTCATGGCCAAAGGGGTCTAAACCCACAGCTAGAGCAAAGCTACCAGGACTGATAATGCTGGGAATTGCCAACCATTATCCTACAAAGCAACCAGTGTCCTGCTCTGGCTGGGAGTCAGGGTGAGAGGACCTTGCTGTCCACATCCTCCTCCCATCCCCAGCTTGGGGAGTGAGGAGGGCTCAGCGTCTTGGTTGGCAAGCTGGGAGCATCCTGCCAGGACACACTGTCTGCTGCCCAGCAATGAAAATGCATGCTATGGACTCCCGGTGCCACCAGCCTTCTTTTACAAAGCAAACAAGTGTAAAGAAAGGTTTTCACTGTTATGGACATCATCCTTATGCACACAGCAGCAGTGACAAGGGTTGGAGTCAATTCAGGCATGCTAACACGTCTTTGGGGGGAGTTGTTTGGTAGGGTTTTTGCCTCTCAGATTTACCTAATCAACTTCTTTAACTGCCCTTGAGTATACTAGCACATCACTATGGAACTGAGAAGTACAATATGACCATTAATAGCTTATGGCATTTCCTCAGCATATTATCATGACAGACTGGTCTTGATACAAGTTTCACGACTGTGTAATTGACCCATATCACACTCACACGATAAGGACGTGCTACTATATGGTTTTAAATGATCTTCTGGCTTTTCTGAAGCTATGTGGTATCTTTAACCACCACTAATGTAATAGAAGTGTTTTGAATTTGCTATTCCTAATTTGTTCTCTAGTGCTGAAATAAACAAGTGAAAGATGGAAGTTTAACTATTTACATTGATAGGTGAGAAAATATCAACAGTTTCAGGTAACTTATCCACCTGAAATTCTGCTTAGCACTTGGAGTCCACTGAGAAAATATATGTGCAATAGCATGAAAAGCAGGTTAGGGAATTGTGGAAGAAAAGATGCTATGACTATAACCCAAGTAAGTGCAATGGAAAAAAGCACAGAAATGGCTACAAAAACCATCAACCAGTCTAGTACCAGACGCAGAAGCAGAAGGAAAGCCAAGAAAACACATACTTGGTGAGTGAAGCCTGATAATGAGTCAAAAGTGAGGCTAAACACACCAAGGCTCTTCACACTTGGGATGTGCACTAGGGCTCACTGCAACCTGAATAAAACACATCACCACAGAATGTAGCAACAAAATATTTCCACATTTCTCATACCAGAGCAAAACCAGACAGAGGCCAGAAGCTATGACACACATCTAGCCCTAGAAATAAGCACAGAAAATGCAACATATAAGCCCACTACCAAACATCCTTGTATTTGGGAAGGGGAGAATGGAAACATAGTAAAGATTTTTATGAACGTAGAAGCATTAACCATTTAGGGGTAAATGGCATTAGGAAGGAGCAGGATATTGAATTAGAGAAAGAAATGTATAGAAAGGTATAGTTCATTAAGAAAATGGTACTACTTTTGCTATTAGTTTCATTTCATGGCATTGCGTAGCTGGCAGTTTCCATTTAACCTCTATGTAGCTTAATAGAGTTATCAATCCACACTCAAATGTATTCATTTATACATGCATATGACACAATGAGCAATAGGAGAAAAAGCAAGAATGAAATTAATATTCATTTATTGTAGTTAAAATATAGTTGTGCATTCTTATTTCCTGGATATGAACCTATGCAATGTGTTAAGTAATCAAAATTATTTAGAAATTTCCAAGGACAAGATGCAATCCCAGTACTGACTGAATAAAACTGAGAGTGACCAAGACTGTGACTGTTACTATTCAGCTCCTATTTTATAGGACATTTCACTTCAATTCCTTTCTTTCGTACTTTTATTTGAAGAAGTCCCTTATGTTACAGTTATAAATGCAGGTTCACAGACTTTCTTGTCACTGCATAAAGGAATCCTACTGCAGAGCTGCTGAATTAAGTGTAATAGGAGCAGTTCTGTAGCAAGGTCATTTTAGGTCTGGAACTGCAGTCCCCCCAGGATTCCCTGTTATGGCTACGTGAAGGGCCAGGTTTCCCTTGCAAGTCTGTTTTTCTCCTCTTCTTCCCTATGAAATAAAATTCAGTCTCTGTAAGACCTTGAATTAAGCTACTTTTATCCAGGAAGTTTATATGAAGTTTCCTGACAGCTTGGAACCTAAAGAAAATAGCAAAATTAGCAACAGAAAAGCCAGACCACTATAGAAACTCTAGCTCATCTTCTGTCATACTGACAAGAGTAAACCTTTACAGGGGTAATCCCAGGAGCAGCCCATGTTTCTCATTATCCACAACCCTATTAGCATTTCAGCACAGAGACAATATTCTAGCCCAAACTACCAGGACACACGATGCAATCTGAAAAGCTTCCCATACTTTTATTGCATTTGCTCTGCTTTTATTAACACATCCATTTTCTTACTCAATGGGACAATCTAATAATAGATAGGACCTGGCATTTTGTTTTGTACACAGCTGCTTTTAAACATGCTATCCCTTCCCTTAAGCTTCAAAACCAGCACAACAAAAAATCTGTCCCCTGCTCTCCTCGCCTCACTTTTCATGCAGAAAATACATACAATATTGGTAACTTAAAACTACTTTATTTCTTTACATGCTGGCAAAAGCTGAAAGAATTGGGTCCTAAACATCTTTTGCCAAAATACACAGCACATACTAAACACGTGCAATCACTTTACTGGTAAATTACCTATTGATGTACTTCTCACTGAAATAATGTTTGAACTGATTTAGAAAAGTGACTAGCTTGCCTTCTCTGCAATACGTACAGAGAAATTCTTGGGGTGTCTTTAAAGCATTTGCTGTATCTTCTGATAGAGCTGTGTACAAAGAAAGCCAAAGTTTCTCTTTGCTAGCTAGGAAAAACACCTTAGAGAAGAAAAGCCTATAAGATCAAGCATAGGAGCAAAGCATTCATGTGATTCCTAAATTCAGTCTAAGATTTCATTACATGGCTTTAAGTAGGTATTGCACATTCACTCACGACATCAAACACACAGAAAAGACTACAGTACTTTCATGAATTTAAGCCGCACCTTTTTCATTGAAGAATCCAGCCTACCCCAGTAGTGCGGCTTACAATCAGGCGCGGCTTATCTATGGACAAATCCCAGCGAAACGCCAACCCAGAAGTGAGAGCCAGCCAAGTGGAGAGCTGCCACTGAGCAGCAGCCGGGCAGGTGGGGGAGTGGGCTTTGCCGAGCGGGATGGGCTTGCTGGCGGCAGATCCGCCAAGGAGCCAGGCAGGCTGGCGGCGGGGTCACTGGGGAGTGGGACGAGCTGGCCAGCAGCGGGGTCGCCACTGCTGCCAGGAGGGGCGGGCCGGCGAGGGAGCAGTGCCAGCTCAGGAGCGCTGCCCCGCCATGCCGCTGATCGGGGCCGCCACGCTTCCGCTTGGCACGGGGCTGTGCTGTCCCACTGTGCTGCTGATCAGGGCCCCCGTGCTGCCGTGGGGGCACAGCAAGCGGCAGCAAGTCGCGGTGAGCGGAGCCATGGGTGAGCATCACCACTGGACCTCTGGAGGGAAACTGCACCTTCTACAGGACCACTGCTTAAACTGAACAACATCTGTCACTGCAAGAGGATTGCAGCCACCATTTAGTGGGACTGCTACCAGCACCCTGCCTGGTGGGGTGTCAGGTTGTACTCTGACTGTGTCAGGGTTTGGGGTTTGTTTTTTGTAGTACTGTATTTCTACTTTAATTTTTCTAGTAAAGACCTGTTATTCCTAATTCCCATACCTTTGCCTGAGAGCACCTTAATTTCAAAATTATAATAATTTGAGGGGAGGAGGTTTACATTCTCCATTTCAAAGAGAGGCTCCCGCCTTCCTTAGCAGACATCTATCCTCCAAGCCAAGACACTATTGCAGACTGATGATGTTTGCTACAAACCACTTCTTAGTTTCACAGCACAGTTAAAAATCCTGAGAGAGTTAACTTGGACCATCACCTTCTTGCTGGGTGAACTCTTCAAGACAAATGACCACCAAATTGCCACAGGGCATGAGCCAGGGATATGCCTCTGCTTTCTCTTTTTAACAAGTTCCTCAAAACCACAGTAAGATTATACACAATGAAAATCTGAGATGACACTCACAGGAATTAAGTCTACAAATGAGGTTTGAGCTTTGGCAATGCTCTAAGGAGCAACTCTGAGAATGAAGATGCATTTGCCATCTTTTGCACAACACAGAAAAATAATTATGATTAAAGACTAGCTACAAGCTTACTTAAAAATTTGCAAATCCATATTAACTGTGAAACACTATTTGTACAAGGCTCCAAAGCTATTTTGGACACCAAATGAATTTATAACCCAAGCAGAATTTCTACAAATGAATTAATGTAAAGAAAACAAGTGCTGCTAGCTTCTAATACTGCAGAAAATGGGAGGCAGGGACATGCGTACAGAAAGCACTCGTACCATGATTCCTGTGATCTAGCTGCAGTACACATCCCTTCTACCACTCCAACAGCAGCTGTACTTCAGAACTAGACTCGGGTGCATAAAAACACCTGAAGAGTACAAGAAGGAATAAACAGATGTGTTCAACTTCCAAGCTAGATTAATTAAAGGTGAGGGAGATGTATATTTATTCCCTCCTGATGAATTCTCAGGACAGTGAACTCTTCAGAACACAGCAGAGGCTCCAAAATACATTCTTCTGTATGGAAACCATGCATTCTGCAAAAACTTGTCCAACTAAGTCATAGTTATGGTTTTCTCTTTCTTGCCTTCTCCCTTCATTCTAGGTAGAGATAGAATACATCTTTAGAAAAGTAACTCCACCTGAGTGGAGACACAATAAGACCTTTTAAAAAAAAACCAAAAAAACCCAACAACAAAAACACCCTGACAGCACTTTATGTAAGTTGAAGTCAACCAGAAAATCTGAGTGATCAGCTGTATGGAGAAACTTTTGTTCATGTCATATGCAATATAGAATCTTTCCTCCTTGCAAGCATGTATCAGTGTTCCTAAGATCTTGGTTACTGGGGAAAGGGCTCAGCTCACTGAAGGAGCATCTCAGCTCCACCAAGAATTGCAAATGCTAACTTGGCATAAGAGCTTCAAGACATTCACACCCATTCACACAAATGGCTGATCCCATCCAGGTGCCGATTTTCAAAAGCACATGCATGCATTCCAAGCCCAAGAAAGAGTATGAGCCCTGCAGCCTCCCGGTACACTCAGCATCTGCAAATATACAGCTCTGTGGATTTTCCAAGTCTCCTGTGCCTCGCCTATGCAGTAAGCTTCGAAGTTCTATTCTTGCACAATATTCTTGTTTCCTCTTAAGTCCCTGTAAATGTCCTGCAACAGTATCTTGTTTTAAACACTATTTAACCTGCAAGTTTATCCAAGAGAATGAGTGGGAGACCATGTTACATGTGACATACTGTGAACTTGCCATACCAAATGAATGCTCTCTATTTGCTGAACATGTGCTTTGGTCTTAATTTTTATAATCATAGGATATTCAGATTTGCCAGTACTCAAAAGGAGTCACATAAACTTATTTCTTCAGAGAAGCATCCTGTTCTATGAAAAACTACCCAAAAGTAGACCTGGCAACTCCTCACTTCTGGTTGCATTTTCCCTTGCATCTCTGGTTGCATCTTTAATAAGATGCAATGGAAGGAAAGGCAAAGCTTGTATAAGATTTTACAGAATCTAAGTACATGTTTTCTTGCCGGTGGTCTGTTTCTTGACATCTGAACTTGAAGTCTGGAAACATATAAAATGGTTGCACTGTACTTCAGGGGGCAGGATGGTGATTTCAGTTGGAAGTTGAAATAACTTTTGCTCTGTTTCAGAAGCATTAAAAATATTTTGACCCTAAAGAGGGCATGTTGATTGTGAGGTAATTCAGATGATTAAACCCAAGTTGCTGTAGCCTTTACATTAGGAAATATTTCCTAACCTGTCAAATCCTCTTTCCCTCGAGAGGAAAATATTCAGTAGCATTCAATTAGGACATTGTAGTATCTAACAAAAAGAACATGTGTTCATGCTAGAACCTGACACGAGTAAGACAAACAAGACAGAGGATAACTTCCCACGAATGATGGAAGGTAACAAGGACCAAACATTTGTATGTCAGCACCTTCCAAAGGTCTTCTAGCCTTGTGCAGCCCAGGAATTAGCAGTGTCATACACAGAGTGGCTCTGAGGTTGGGGCTCTTCCTCAGTGAGTTATTTTCAGGGAAATAAAACCTCAACTTTGAATGGCAACTTCTAAATGACAAGATCACTAATGCAAGTAACCATCTGCCATCTTAAAACAATCTGAAGAGCTAACATTACAGCAGTGAAAATGGATTGGTTGCTATTTTTGGGGATTAAGCAAGATGAAAAGAAAATTTTGGGGTTAAAAACATTAATTATGTTTATAATTTACCTGAAAACATGTCATTTACTAAGGGTAGAGAGTCTGATGTACATTCTGGATTCATTTCTCCACAACTGGTTGGCTTTGGCTGCATGTAATGGTACATTCTCTATTGTTAAAATTGAGTGACTGAGACAGAACCCAATGTAAAGTGGTTTAAAGTTTCCTCTAATATTTGAGCAGTGCAAGTATAATAACAAGTTTTTCCCCCTACCTTTCAACCTTCAGAGCTAAAATCCCCAAACAGTGAAGGCTATTTCTGACATCCTCTTTCCCCTCATATAGTCATCCAAACTATAAACAAATGTTCCCTTGCCTGCCATACGGACTTTTCTACACAAGGAAGTTACAGTGATTTAACTGCGATGTGATTGTAAATCCACTCAAATTGGTTCCAAATGTTCTGTGAATGCTCTAAGCCTGATTTAAACTGAAATGATAGCCCAGATAGTTTGTTCCAGAGATTTCAAACCTGCATTTAAAATTGAGTTGATTGTTGTGCTGCAGTATGGAAGACAATTTTAAATGAAACATCAAGTCTGTTGTGATACTCTATTTAGACTTGAAATTACTCTTTCTGAGAAAATGCTCCTGAGACACTGGAGGCTGGGAGAGCCCAATGCAGCCCAAAGGCTGGCTTGCTTTGTTTAGTTCTAGACGGGTCTCTGAGAAGCAATAGCTATTCTGTGTTTTTCAGTTCTTCCAGAGAGCTGACTATCAGTCTCATAGACACTGGCTGGTTTTGTGTACACTGCCCAGCATCAGCATCTGGGGGAATAGTAGGCTGATTTTCCTGTGACCCTTTGTGTTTGGTCTGAGTAGGCCAATTGTGCGGAGTTTTTTTACAAAACTTGAAAGGTCCAGAAAGAATGAAGTTTGTGTTCACAGCATTAGTGAGGTCTCGTGTTGTGGATCTAGCGCAAGATAAGAGGATATTTGAGGGTACTAAGCCTACCAACATGATTTAAAGGACTACACATGTTGAGGGTGACAGTTCTCGGAGTAGCTGTGGGCCATATGCAGTGAAAAGTATTTCATAGCTTAAATGCTTTTGCCACTGGATAATCTTTCTTATGTTTAGATTATAAGACTGCTTGTCTTAACCTCTTAGCACCATTGTTTAGAAAAAATATTTTTCCTCCATCCTGGCCCCAAAAGATCTGGGATATCACTCTGTTGTATATACAGTAATTTCACGAATATAAGCCGCTCGTTTTCATTGAAGAATCCAGCCTACCCCAGTGGTGCGGCTTATATTCAGGTGCGGCTTATCTATGGACAAATCCCAGCGAAACGCCAACCCGGAAGTGAGAGCCGGCCAAGCAGAGTGGCAAGTGGGCGGGCCAGCCCCTGTGCCACCGGCAGCCGCCGGCAGCGTGGGACCGCCAGGAACGGGGGCTGCGCAAGGGTGGGCCAGCCCCTGCCGCTGGGAAGCCGGGCTGTGTGGGGCCGGGCCGGAGCGCTCCGCCCCCTCTGCCGCGCGGAGTTAAAAAAAAAAAAAAAGGTGCTGCTTATATTCGGGTGCGGCTTATATATGGACAAATCCCGTGGTCTTTCCAGCTACCCGGAAGTGCGGCTTATATTCAGGTGCGGCTTATAATCGTGAAATTACTGTATATTGGTTACCAGCCCTATTTTCTAGGGAGTGTTGACAAAAAATCTGCTGTTATACCAAAGTGTTTGATATTACCAATTAACCAGCTTTTTGACATGTTGAAATTAGTGGAGAGGCAATCCCTCAACTTTGACTCACTGTCCTGTTTAAAATCTTCCCTTCCCTTCCCTTCCCTTCCCTTCCCTTCCCTTCCCTTCCCATCCAGGTCGGAATAAACCACTGCACTGTCAACTGCTGCACTATCTCCTACTTCATGGAAAGGCTTGCACTTGAGCCCAGTATTTTGAGCCCATCTAAAACACATAGTCAGAAGTTCTGGGCTGCCCCCAGAAGTACAATGCAATTGTTTTACATATTTATGGGTTCAGATATCAAGAAACAGACCACAAGCAAGAAAACATGTACTTAGATTCTATATAAACTCATACAAGGTTTCCCTTCCATCTGCTGTGAGAGATGCAGCCAAAGATGTAAGGGAGAATGCAACCAGAAATGAGGAGTTTCCAAGTCTACTTTTGGGTAATTTTTAATAGAACAGGATGCTTCTCTGAAGAAATCAGTTTATATGACTCCTTTTAAGTACTGGCAAATCTGAATATCCCATGATTATAAAAATGAAGAACAAAGAACCTGCTCAGCAAATAGAGAGCATTCATTTGATACGACAAGTTCACAGTATGTCACATTTAACATCAACACATATTCATTCTCATGGAAAAATCTGCAGGTTAAATAGTATTTAAAGCAAGATGCTATACTCTAAACTGCTCTGTCAGATTTCCCCCAAAGAGCAACAAAAGAGGAAATAGAAGATTGGTAGTTACAGGTTTTAATTGCACTCAGTGTTAAGGTCTCTCACATGAAGTGTAACAACCCATAGGAAAGTTGTTTTTCATTCGTATGGTAATTTATAAACCTTTCAAGGTTATTTCTGATACAGCACAATTATTATGCTCAACACAGCACTAGATTTAGAATTATAACCAACAATTTCAATGTTTTATAAAGCAGAACTATATACCATGAAGTAAATCCATTCCCTCAATGCATTCCCAAGCAATTTATACCTTGGCTAATTAAAAAAAAAAAAACAATGCACGAAAGTTCATCACAAAAGCATAATGCAAGCTATTTCTCATGACAGAAAGGTCTCCTACTTGCCATAGCTATTACAGACTTATTTCCCTTAGCCTGCTCTGCATACTTTACCATCAAGATGGCAAAGAAATATTACAAGCAAATTACAGATTCCAGTGTTCTAAAAAGCCACCAAAAACAGTTGTATCACAGCAGAGTGAGTAGCTCACCTTTTCACGCTTACATTTTTAGTAGTGCATGCCTCCCACGCCTTATACCAGATTAAGAGAAAACAGAACCTTTGTCAAACTGATAACATGAAATGATACCATAGTTGATGCTACAGTACAGTAATATGATCAAGTTATTTGCATTTATGGAAATCCTAAAATAACCTCTTATCTCCACACAGTTTAGTTGTTGGCATTTGAAGGTTAACCCAAACCGTGCTCATGAAGACCTTCATCTTTAGAAGTAGTTAATTAGATCACCTTCCTCACTATTTTTTTTTAATATTAAGGTTTGAAGGTTCTAAAAGGTGTTACTAAGATCACTACCTTCCTGACAGCATCAAAATACAAAAGACAGGGAAACAGCAGAGTTTATAACTCTGAAAAGGCATGTTTTTTTCCAATACTGGCACCTGAATGTATGGAAATTCACCTGAGGTAAAAGAACCAGCAAAGAGAAAGTACTTCCTCTCTTCCACAAAAATTAGGATCCAAACATTCAGATGGGTACCCTGTGAGAATTTTGGAGAAAAAGTAAAAAAAAATAAAATTGAAAAGTACAAGAGGAAAAAAAGTTAAAATACTTAAAAAGGTAAAGGGCCTTGTGCTTAGCACTGGTTGCTGCTGAGAGTGAAGAGTGAACAGAAGCTTTTGGCTCTTTTTTTCTTTGTTTTTTAAGTAAAGCTGACTTATAAGCCTTCTGCAAAGAGTTCTATAGTTTAATAATTTAGCCCATGGATGATGCTTTATTAATGGCATGCTTCAGATGCTATCACTGGAAAACTGGATAGAAGCCCAGATGTCTGGTTTAAGACCATTTTTATTTCCTACATTTTCAAAACATTGCATGGGGCTTTAGCTGCACGATTCAGACGAACTTAATGAGAGTCATGCAGCTACGCCTGCATATGTTGCTTTGAAAATAGAGAAGCACTGGTTTGGGTTCTGCTTTTCTGAAGCTCTTCCTGGAGTGATTTAAAGGTGTTCTTTCCTCTCAATCTTTTCTCTAAAGGTCTTCTACACTTCACCTCACCACGTCTGACAGATAAAGAGCTGACATTTTGGACACTTCATTTTTTTTGAAGACTCCACTGCTCTGGCCTTGTGTGGTACTAAGAAAACAAACAGTAAACTTGCCAGGCAATTAAATTTAGCCCATTGTGCATATGTACTCAATTTAACTGCAATGGGTTACTTCAAATCAGAACAATGCTGTGGGCACTGAGTGGAGTTACAACTTGCTATCAACATATGCCACTTGTTATGATTGATTACTACTTACTGTAAACCATTTTAATACCCACAGATGATCAAACTTAATATAAGTTATTCAGGTTGAAATAAAAACTTCAATATATATTGTATTAGACACCACACATCTCTATTGGAAAGCCATGCCATAAATCATACATTAAGGAAAAAGAGAACCATGTATAATTTACAAGCTATTTAATAAAATAACTTCACTATATTTGTGTTGATAAGCAGTAAGAATAATTTTACTGAATTCTCATCCTTTCAAATACATAAATATACAGATTTTCTGACTTTCTTTTATTTTCTTTAAACATGAGTGTTAATCTTCCCCTTTCTGAGTTTATGAATTGGCTGTTAAAGCAAGGGCCTACCCCAACCAGCTGGCAGCTTGCAAATCTGCCTTCAGGTCCAAACAAATTAAAATTGATAAAGGATCAGGACTTCCCTCTAACCTCTCAATTCTGCAGTGACATTGCAATAGAAGAGTAAAGCAGAATATGAAGACTCACTTTTACATTTTCACTGCTCATATTTTATAGAAAAAAATGATACAAGACACCAGGTAAATACTTAAGTTCTGAGAGAAAGAGCAAGCAACACAAGTGGAATCACTTCAGGGAAGCCTAGATGGGAAAACACATAAATACTGTGAAGAAAAAAAATCACCTGTGGTAAGCCAGCAGGAATAACTTCAGAGAACAAACAACTGCAGCATAAGGCTACCTTTCTTTCATATAGGAAAGACTGACATGTACCCCAACACTAATGATGCATAAGTTACACTTCTGAATTGTATTCATAATCCGTGTGATAATTACAAAAGCCATGACCTCCTAGAAAACACTCTCCAGAAGTTTGCAGATCTTCCTGATTCTGACCAGTGATAACATGTTGGAGACTATCACAGGCATCACAATGAGCCTGTGGGGCTCATTACCTTTTTGTAGGGTTTAGCTGGAATGGCATCTTCTTCAAGTTTCCTGCATTTCCTAAGATCCCCCTACCTTGGGCTCTAGAGAGACTCATTCTTACGAAAAATGCACACACAGTACAACTTGTGTCACCCTAAAGACAATCTGTCATCCCTCAGGAATTCCCTAGTTGTCAGTTTTGGATATTATTGAATACATTATTTAGTGTACTGAAACACTATGGAATAAGATCTTTCTATATTCAGGTGCATTAGGCTTTTGTATACTTTATGAAAGAGACTGGGTTTAAATACATGTCCAAAAACAAGTTAGAAAGACAGGCAAACAGCCTTGAGAGACGATGCGTCACTAGTGCATAGAAATTTGAAAAAAGTATGAAACTGCCCCAATTCTTCCCCAAACAGTAAGTATGGTGTTTCCCTCCTACTTTCAGTGACTACAGAAAACAAATGGTACTGAAGGTCAGTTTTCTGGTGTCTATCAACAAGAAGGCCTTTTGACAAAACTGTCTTCCAACATTAAATCAATATCATCTCAAGAACATGCATTTTTCTTAGAAAAAACCAAAATGCAATATTTTCAAGCTCTTCTTGACCTTTATGTCAGTCATTTACCTTAAAATTTATATTACTTTGTAAAGCAGCTGTAGTACACCAGAGAAGTGACCACAAATGACTTGCTGCTGCAATAAGTTGTCATTCTAGAAAAAAAAAATAAACAGTGAGATGGCTGAACTTTTTAACTTTCTTTTCAGCAACACCAAGTAGGAACATTTTATACTCATACCACAGAGGCAATTCATTTGGCTGCATCCGATTAATTTCCCTAAGGCTACAGATATAATTTAGGAGATTTTATTAACAGCATAAAATTCAGTAAATAATTCTTGTTTCAGGTTTCGGGAAATAACCACCACAAATTGAAATATTGAAAATATTAATTGCAGTACGCTTGTTCTACTCTATTCCTTTAAAATTTTCATTAGCAACTGATTTCTTTCAAAGATGAGGAATACTGGGAATTACCAAGTCTGACACACTGCAACTATAGTCTCCCGTTGTACATACAATGGGGATTTCCACATAGTTTGGGAGCAGGTTTAAGCAAGAGTAATGCAAACATAAAAATAGCTCCTCTTTGAGAAATACATCAAGGATACAAAGAGACATGTGCATCCAAGGGATTCAGTTCAAAATGCTTCTCAGGAAACAGCTGAAATTGACTAATCATTGACGGAATATGCTAAGCTATTAATTCTCAGATGGAACTGTGCTGGACTTCCAGCTGTTTGAAGCACTAAAGAGAGACCAATAAGTTTAAATTTTGATGCTGCTACTACTACTACAACTTGGGGTTTTTTTTACACTGCTCTTCTTCCTCAACATGGTGAAACAGCTGTGACTGACAACTTTTATAAAGGTACCTTTCTGCTTTATAGCATACATTAAAAATTTTTATGGCTGGTAAAGCAAGACGCCTTCAGGTGGTGCACACACAAACATGCACATTCAGTTCAGAAGGAAGCCTTTTATGGTTTGGAAGGAAAAAACCTATGAGCGCGACAGAACAACACGTACATTTCTAAGACAATGCCTTAAACCTCTAATTCTCTGATGTAGTTGCAGTCAGTCTCAGAGGATATAGCAGTGAGTATCTGAAAAACGCTGGTATTACCCCAAATTATTTTTCAGGACTTCCTAGAACAGTCTGGCAAAAACAGGTACCTCATGATTTTGGTGACACTGCTGCATGAGCCAGGCACTCAGTGGGGAAAGTGTACAACCCTCAAAACTTACACCAGCTCTGGAAGTTGACAGGATACAGTAAGACTTTTTAAATTTTATTTTTTACAGTGTTATCTCACAAGCTTGCTCTCAGTAACAAACTCCAAAAGACAAGGCCAGGACAACTTCATATTTGCAATGGAAGCAGGAACTATTTAAATCAATACAATAGCCATTTTTTAGTATATTATTCTTCATACACTGCTAAGCAGGCAGCCATCTGCCAAAAACTGCTTTTGGAAATGAGATATATACTCACTACAGGAGTTTATGTGACTAACGACAGTGGGGCAGGGGGAAAATAAGTGATGCCTGGCAGGTGAAAATCTGTTTGTCCCCATTTATTAGAATTAAATAGTAATTGCCTCTGTTCAAACAGAAGAGAACAGACATTTGCTGCCCACCAGAGTGGCTTCCAGCTATATCTCCAAATGGAAAAATATGATAATTAAAGTTTTATATATCTTCATTATTTTTAACGTGACAGCAGATGTAGGAGTACTGCTAGACTTCATATTATAGAGATGTGTGCAGCAGCAACTTTCCTTGCAAATGAGAAACTTAACCATGGGCTCACAACCTCAAGTGGAGTTTATTGTACCCAGCACTTGTATCATTTATTGCTGCTTTGGAGCTGCAATAAAGACATGCAGATTTGTATTTTCATAAGAAAGCAATAGCAAATTTAGTAACGAATCTCAAGTAGATACCAATGTGGGTAAATAGAGAAACTTCTCATGACATGATTCCCCATTGACATAGCAGCAAAACAAGCAGGAAGACAGAATCAGTCAACACAACTAAAACACCCACCCAAGAAACCAGAGTCAATCACCAGCACACAGATTATGATGCAGTCAGCTACATGAAGGGTGACAGGCAATGACCAGCAGACTTGTGCTGAGTTTGTCCATGAGAGAGCTCCCAGGAGATCATAATTTACTGATCTCACAACCTGCTCTGCAGGGAACAAAGTCATACTAAAAAAAAAAATTAAAAATTAAAATCAAGCTTTTGGGCAGAGAGACTTTAATGCTTATGAGTAGCTCTCAGTGAGCATGCTTATCCCAATAGTGAGCATTAGAAACAATGCAGGTAATGGCAGTGTATTTGGGTGCCAAAATCAGCATGCTAAAAGTTGCATTATTCTCTGTGTTATCCTTTTTAAAATGCAAACAAGGTAAAAACTTCAATGCTGAAAAACAGCAGTTGTTCTCCTCAGGAAGGGAAGTAAGTTAAAAGGGAGAGCTTTGTGCCTATCCAAATGCCAGCTGCCCTTCCCCCAAGCAAACTGGGCTTTACAAACCCCACAGAGACCCTTCACAGACCACCAACATACATTCCCCTTCCTTCACCAAGTCCAAGAAAGGAAGGTTTGCTAGTCTTACTCATAACTTTTCACATTCCCAAAAGCCCAATACATCAGGATTTCCAATCCTAATCTATATTTCAAAATGTTCCACTTTCTTTCTCATGCCTTCCCCACAATGCTTTCTCAGCAGTATCAGTCAGTTTGAAGAGATCGGCAACTCTCACGTCTGGCATCCCTTGAAGCACTATCCTGGTTTTAGGTAACATTCCTTCTTCTTCCCCTAGATTTACTGCTCCTACCTTCTTATTTCAACTCAGCATAAATCAGAGGCTGCTTAAAAAGTAGTAGTAACTGTTTTCAGAGAAATAAAGTCTGCCAGAACTCTCTCTGCTATCATTTTATCACTCCTCCATTGCAGAAATAGCTTGTATTTTAGCAAAACCACCTCCTCCTTGCTGCCCAGATGGCCTAACACACATTCTTAAAGATTTCCATATACATACACCCCACAAATCACATACCATAAAATCCAGCAATTGTGCATACATTTTGCTAAAATTACATTCTCAGTTTTTGAGAGACCACAGCTTCTTTATGCACATCAACAATACGTGACTGACATAGGGAAGGCACTTTTTTTGTTCAGTATGTCTTTGGGATCAACTACCACTTTTCAACTTCCTTCCCTCTTCTTCCCCAAATCTGTGTTTGGAATGTCTTCGAGTAAAAGATACCCTAACAGCTCAAAAAAGGAAAAATTGGTTCATTTTAAGTTCCCAAGCAGTTCTGTTATAGAGATTACTAGGGATATCATGAAAACCAATTAATGCCCTTCATTTACTCCACCTCTCCAAATTTTTTGTTTTTTCTGCAGATACATATAAGCAAAGGCTCCAATCTTAGCTTATTAAAATAACACATAAAGTCTGACAAAGAAGAACTGGGTCTTTCTCCTGTCCAAGGGCTCCTGTGTACATCAGGAAGGTCATCTGGCTGAATACTAACCTTAAAGAGCCCATCCTGCAACTGTGCAAACACTAATGAGTTGGCAAGGAAGAGAGGAAAGAACACACCCTTGGGGAGACATGAAGATTGCTCTGCCCCTTCTAATGGCAGTGCACGTTCACATTGGATTAAAGCACAGCCCAGTTGTGGATTCCAGTGATGGTGAAAGCACAGCCCAGTGATGGGTACAGCAACATCCATGACACAGCAGGAAGGACTGGGACTTTCTGAGGGAAGTGGCACCTTGCAGGTGAGCACTGCACAAAGCTCCCAGTGGAGAAAGCTGCTGGACCCACCACAAGAAAGTGGTGTGGTACCACCAACACAGATTGCAGCAGACAAACAAGGATTAATAATGCCACTATAGAAGTCACAGCTTGAAATTTCCTAGATATCATGCATTTACATATTCAACAACAAGAAAAAAAAATGGGGGAAAGTGGAGCAACTCAGTCTATCCCTATACTGTTCATTAACCAGGACATATTAATGGGTATAAACACATTTCTGAGTAGTACAAAGCCACACATCATTTTTAAGGCTAATGAATACATGCTGACACAAAGCACAGGCTGAGTGTCACATTGCTTTGCTGCTCCAGACACCTGTCATTCCTTGGCAACAAAAGGGAGAAAAGGTCAAGACACTGTTAGCAAAATGAAAAGGGAGACTCACTTTTCTACCAAAACTGAACTTGACAGGAACCATCATTACAAATAATGCTGAGAGGTTCAGATGTTACAGACTACTGAAGGTTTAAGGTTATGCTGCTATTGAGGTGTGTATGTATTTTAGTCAGTTACCATTAATTAAATCAATCTGCATTGTCATTTACTAACAAAAATAGCATTATTTGGGGTTGGATGAGAAAACACAGTATTGGATTTCTCTTCTAACATATATTAATACAGTTCATAATATATACTTTTTCTGAATCCCTGCAAAAGCTAGATACAGCCAAGGCTTATATATTCCATCTCCTCCCTTTCCAAATGCATTCATGCAAAAGCAATTAAGGAAAGAAATCCAGAAAGAAGAAAACAAGCAAAACAATTCTGTCACATTTAAAACTGGAAGATCAAGTTCTGACCTTCTTCACTCTTCTAAAAGCAGGAAACCACCAGTGGTACTTCATGTCTTTGTCTTGATGGAAGAGAAACAGATTGTGATATACACCCAAACATGCATCGAGAACACTTAGCTCTTGCTTCGCCACAGAATGGGCCCCTCTGCTTTTTGGGGCATAGTTTTGGGGTTTTAGCTTAATCCCATGATTACTGACATTTATATTCTACATTTAAGTATACCCACAAACATGTATTAAGAAGATGGTTGCCTCAGTCTTTAAGTATTAGTCCTGAATCTCCTCTCCCTTGTCTGACACAGACCTCATTACACTGGGCTGTGAATCCTGGCTCAAAAAACGCAAGAAACTCCACTGCTTAAGGATGTCTTCATTTTAGAGCAGTTACACTCAAATTGCAATGGTTCATGAAAGGAATCAAGTTCAAAATATTGAGGAAGAGGAGAAGTAACGTGACAACATTATGAATTGTCAATGAAATTTGGGGAGCAGGAGCTACTACTGAGTAATTTTTGACATCCCAGTAAAGAAAAGTGGATAACTCAAAAATAATATTATCAGTAAATAGTGTAATTTGCTATTTCTAGTGTATTTTAACATGTTCTAAATGATTTCACTGGAAAGAGACAAAAGAGATGTAAGGAGTTACAAAAAGCAATTACACAATCTATTGAGCACAGAAGTAACCAGAAGCATATCAACAGCCATAGCTATCTGCAAGGACTCAATGCCTCAGTACAGAGGGAAAAGATAACCTGTTTTGGACAGGTTACCCAAAGCTTTCACCCCTGCTGTGGGCTGTCACACAGCCCAATACTTCATAATGCCTGTTCAGTTAAGTGACACATTCCCATACTGGAAAGGGCACTGAGTGACAGCACCTTGTTTTAATGTCCCTAGCCACAGAGCTCTATCTCCTGACAGGGCAGATATCCCTTGGGTCAAATACAGCCAAACCACTGAACCGGTTTTACAGCAGAAGAGGCTGTAAAAGCACATTGGAAAGCATCACCAATGCTGCTCCAGATTTACTCTGCATACTGATCATGGAAGACATAGTATAGTAAAAAAATTTGGTTCAAGATCATGAACTTGGGCAAACAAACCCTCCAAAGCTATACTCTAGATTTTTTTCTTTGACAAACTAAGATACATTTTATTTTAAACTCTTCACTCGCGTTTAAACTAGGTTACAGATGCCTTTTATGCATCCCAAGATAAAATAATCTCTAGTGGTTAATTAGTGAAACTGGATAGAGGTATTTTTATTATTAGAGCTCATCCAAGTAAAATGGCAAAATTATTTTCTAGCAGCATTTAAAAATGGAATCTGTATTCAGTTAAATTTGTTCTCTGTCCCAGCTTCTTTGGGTCATGGGCTTATAAACCCAAAAAACCTCAAAATAATCAGGACCAGCTCAGTTCATGATACATATACTGGAAAGAAATTCTATATTTCAAAAATTTGGTGACCCTACATTCCTGAGCTAGCACGCAGAAGGATTTTTGAGTTTTCTATGAAGTGGTATTAAGACACCAGGAGTTATTAATTAATTGATTGCATGCATCTGTACTAAAAGGACTCCCTAGAAAATCTGATCTTTAGAAACATACTCCAGCAGTGCCCCCAAAGATGCCAGAAAAATGCCCTCATCAACAATTAGAAAGGAAAAGTTGCCAATGGGACTGCCGTTGGAGCTCAGGTAAAATAAGGCTTTTTTGCTAAACTTGCCAAGAACAAAGAGGCAAAGTATGAGTAAAATGCTTTAAGAAACAGAATGTTTCAGCATTATGATCAAATCTCCTGTACTCAAAAAATACCAAGCTGTATCCTGACCTTACTGCTGGCAAGCAGCTGCCAGCAAGGCAGACTTCAGCAAGGGAAGTGCAGCCCACGCAGACCTGCACTTGTTGTGCTCAACACAATATCCTAGCATGTGGCTTGGAACAAATAAACTTATTTTATTTCCAAACAACCGTCTGGAAAGTAGAAAATGTAATTACTATTCAGTCACTTCAGCGAGACTGCTCACAGGCGAGCCACCATGCATGTCCAAAAGTGGGCTCCAAGCTGAATTCCACACTGTGAAATTGCACAAAAGCATGACTTAGTGTGAATCAGTATTATACCTTGTTTGCAGCATTTCCAAACCCACTGTCATGCTGAAAAGTGTTTCACAAAGAGCTGTGCAAAAAGAACTGCAGCAACCTCCTTTTCACACCTAGGCTAAGCAGTGTTGTTAAATACAATTGTACCATCTGAGTTTAACAGCAGCAGATACAGCTAATTGAGTAGAAGCAATTCTGCTTTTCTCTCCCCTGGAAGACTGAAGTATCCCAAGTATTTAAGTAACAGAACACACACATTCACATGGCTATTTTAATGCCAGAGCCTCCAACATAAACAGGAGAATTAGACTCACTGTTCCAAATTGTCAGCAGTCACTGGCACCAGGGCAAGTACTCCTCAGCCTCCTTCCTGTGGGAATGTGGGTTACCATTCTCAAAAACACCTATCTCTGTAATGACCAGCAACAGGACTCGAAGGAATGGCCAGAAGATGTGTCAGGGGAGGTTTAGGTTGGATATTAGGTAAGATTCTTCACCCAGAGGGTGTTTGGGCACTGGAACAGGCTCCCCAGGGAAGTGGTCACAGCACCAGCCCGACAGAGCTCAAGAAGCGTTTGGACAACTCTCTCAGGTACATGGTGTGACTCTCTGGGGGAAATCCTGTACAGGGCCAGAAGTTGGACTTTGATGGTCCTTGCAGGCTACTTCCAAATCAGCTGATTCTATGATTCTATGAAAGGCAAGTAAATGGCTGTATAAATGTTCTTTGAAGATTGCTATTTGGAGCAATGAAGTACGGGTAGAAATGGAGAAACCTCACATCTTCAGCATGACATCCCCATGGCTGTCTAGCAAAAAGCAAAACAAACAAAACCCCCTGCTTCACATATGCAATACGCATAGGATCCTACTTTGCTCTGTTATTCCCATGCTGATGAGGAATGAAATGGACTAAAGCAAGTCCATTTATAGGGATATAGGCCAGAAAGAAAACCAGCGCCCAAAGGGTGTATTTGTGAATAGGTGTATTGCCATATATGCATCAATGTATCTGTAGCATTGGATTTTAAAAAAATTCTCTCAAAATCACCCCTTCAGTGCAGAATAGTACTGCTAAACTCAGCACTCAAGTGCTAAGCACAAGTAACTCCATTGTATGGTTTATTTACACTTTCAACACCAACACAAATTTGAAATTTAGCATTCTCTGTACCAACAAGTAATGTCATGTGCACATAATTAGCCCAGATGAAAGCATTATTTATTCTAAAAATATATTTTGTTAAAACAAGGGGTTATTCCATACTGAGTCAGAGCAGTCAATGATTTTCAAGTCAATGCTCAAGGCCATAAGAGGAGTTATATTTTATGTGAAAACTTTTAGCTTTTGGAAAGAAAGTTGGGCTGAAATTATCAACAATGAACTCTTGAATTTCAAAGCTGGTTTTGTGATTGAAAAAAACCTAGGCTTGGATTTTCCTAACTTTCATAATATAGGTTTATCTTCCCTAGTAAAATCTTCTTCACATTAGGCTCACTCTCTCTTCTGAACATGAACTTGTATTTTTATTGGTGACATAGTTAAAGTGAAAAAACATTTACTGATTACAGGATTTTGTCTTTGAAGAACACACTGTTCTGGAGATGACTAAATGTTTCACATTGAATGTCCTCTAATTTAGACACTAACATTATCATTGCTTTGATATAAACCCACCAAATTAAGAGTTTAGGATTTTTCACACCAAATTAAGCATACATTTTACCAAGGGGGTGAAAAATCACTGTGTCATTCATATTCCTCTTATATAAATATACAAAAAAAAATGATACAGGCACTCAACATACTCTGTGTCCAATAAAATAACTGAGTAGATCTCTTTGTGAAGTATGTAATGAACCTGATGGGCGCTTCCTTTGCGACCATGCAAAGAAACCAGATTTATCATTTTTAATACCTAGAATGTTAAAAAAAAATTACAGGTTATGTTGATTGCAGGGTATAATCAAGGTAGTGCTCATAAATTCAGAGCAGTGCTGATAGTTCCATCATGCTTGGAAAAAAATCAAACCCAGCCGTTACATAGCTGTGCCAATTTGGTTTTCTGGGAAGATGGAGTGCGTTCTCATGATTCACTGTGCAGTGCATAGCACTACAAAAATAAAGGAAAATTAACACGGATTTATCTTCATGACTGATTCCTCGTAAACCCTTGGGATTAACATGCTCAATTAGGAAGCCAAAAAACAAGAAGTCAATAATGGATTAAGGTTGATGAGATCAGGCTATACACAATGCTGAATTTCTTCAGACAAGTAGGGGGTTGAAACAGAGAATAAATTGTCAGTATCAGCATATAAACCAAATACTGTAAAGAATTCAGATATATATTTTAGGAATAAATTGCAAAGCACTATCTGGACAATTTTGGATTAGATTGGAAAATTGTATTTTACAATATTCCAAGAACTTTGGCAGGCTCCCTGTAGAATCTGTTTCGTGTAACTACTGCTACTAAAGAATGTTCTCTTGAAATGGAGCCTGCAAACAACTTTTTTGGTGGGCAGGAAGGGGATAGTGTTCTGTGTTGCCCTAGGTCTTCTCCATGTTAAACCTGCATACAAGGCTGATGAAGAGTACAAAAGAAAATTAAGCACATATGTTAGACCCGTTTTTCCATAAATTATCAAAATACAGTGCTGAGTTTCACAAGCTTTTTTCCTCACACTGTGTTCATTCCTGTGTTTTCCATGTCTTCCAAGTCCTGTGCTATACCCTCCATAAATATTCTGCACTTTTTGAATTGATTAACATTACCTGAGCTGAGAGGTTTGGAATTTTTTTTCTTTTATATGTTTCAAAAACAAATAAAAACGGAACACAAAAGATTCTCTTTCTGGATAGGATTCAGTTACCTTAAGACAGACTTCTCAGTACTGCTGCTTTAGACAGATGATGTCACAGGTCCTGTGACATACCTGCCAATTCCATAATGCTCTCCATGAGCCCAGTGCCTCCAAAAAGGTTATCCACATGAAGACTACATACATTTCTCTCAGACACCTAATTTAAACTTTATACCAATCTTAAGGACACTGAATCTCACCTTTTGTCTACCTGAAAGCACCTGTCTACAGAGAATAAGTTACTTATTCAAGATTTGTATGCATTTGTGAAAATCCAAATCTAGATTCCCAAATGATATAACATGGAAGTCACACACACATTCCTCCTTTGCTTCACTATGACAAGAGCATTGTGCTAAGCATACCACACCAAGTACATGCACAGAAGTAACAATTACTGAATGCCTGCTCATGTTTGAAGTATTTAAACAGGCAACTGAAAAATCTGAATAAGAAGACAAGATAGCTAGCTGCTTTTATTCTTGTTATCCTTGCTAGAAAGTTTTGCAACCAGATGTTCTTATCCTTAATTTAACATTGGGGGGAAAGACTGTTCTTATTTTTTAAGAAAGTTGCTTTATATGACAACACAGTTACAGCACTTCAGTCCTCAATTTACTGAATAAACCCCCATGCTTAAGGCTTTCTATTGCCTAGCTGTAACCTAAGAGTGGCAAAGTCAGTTGGAAACAAAGCACAGAGATGTAGGTATGAGCCAGATCATATAAATCAGGGATAAGCACATAGAAGCATTAGAGCTGTATAGTTTTTATTACCATAACAGATTCACTCATTTCTGCCTGCCATTTGGAGAAGAGAGTTGAAATTCCCATGCCTGCTTTCCATTTTTTAAAATACCTGCTGTGTTTGATGGGAAAGCAAGAAAACAGGAAAAACAAATGCAAGGTCTCATGCAGCAACATTTCTGTGTGGGTTTGCAGCCTGTATGATCAGTTTGTCTGAAGTAGTAACCACTAAGAGTTTGTGGAACACTCAACACCTCTCACTGCCAGACCTTGCTCACTCACAAAATCACCTCTTATTTAAAAGCATGTTTCTCTAGGTATTGTATTTATTCAGAGCTTCTGAAACTTGGAAATTTAGCTCTAGAAAAAAAATTATGATCTTAGTGCTTAGTTTGTTTTTCTTGTTTGTTTAACATTGCTCACAGATTAGACTTTATTTTCAGCATCTACAAAGAAACAGTTGTCTAATCTAGGCTTACAATTTATCTCTGGATTCTTAAATTAGGAATTAAAATTATGCAGCAACTAAGGTATGTACATTATACTCTCCCCTTCCCACTTGCCATTGATTTCTCTGTCATGTCCCTACACTGCCAGACCTTGACACAGGGACCATGTGCTCCCACCCTGACTCATTCAGCAATACACAATAGAAAAGTGCCTCATATTAAGTATGTTTCAAAAAACCAACACGCTCCAGTGAGGTACTGAGCACATTTTTCCTGCACACTGAGTTGGCCTGAAAGCTATCTTCCATGCTACCGTTTCCACAGAACCATTCCCAAAGGTCTTGAACTCTTACCTGGTATTTCTGATACCACCTTTGATCTTGCTGTGTTTCTACTTCTCTGAGCATGACATGAAAGCAACATTCCTGTATTCTTTTACATTTGCAATCAGCTATATTTCAATGCTCTGATGTCAACAGGACAACTTTATATCATCTCCAGTTAAATATATCTGCTCAACAGATGTGAAACAGATCTTTTGTTTCACTACTCAGTTTGAAGCCAGCTACATAAGTAATTGAACAAAATGGTATTTTGTGAGTATGTCCATTTGACTTGTCTGTCAAATGTTTAAAAGCCAAAACCCTGTCACTAATCTTCTGCCTCAGGATGATACTAAATGGTTGTCTTTCCTTAGAAACAGATTTAGTGTATGCTGCTGGTGCATGCAGACATGGGAAATAAATGAATGGACACCAAAGAGAGGGGTTTATATTTGCATTTCATCCCTGCAGCCATCTTGATAGCTTTCTATGTAGATTCCCCTGCCACTCTTGGGACAGACCCAGCATGGATGGTCAAGAGTTGAGAAGAAGCAACAATTAATCTATCAACCAGCTCTGTGGATGGAAAGGCTAGGTTCTGCATCCTTTTTGATAGGTGAGTCCGTAAGTAAGGGAACCTCAACTTTGTACCCTGAAGCACCTTGGCAACAGTGATATACAAAGGTTCAGGAATTGGGCTAAGAATCACACCAAAAGGACTTGAATTTCCAGGATTTGCTTCTCTTTGTGCTTTTTATTTATACTTCACTTAGCTTTGTATTTTCAAAAATCAAGGAGAGAAATCAAGAGAACAGCAGGAGAACAAGGATGAAGAAATAGTAAGAGAAAGGCTGGAGAAAGGAGAGGAACGGAATTTCTGGCTGTTAAGCTAAGACAAAATCTTCTCAGATTTCACTAAACTTTATTACTTCAATGACTTAAAATTCACCTCTTGAAAAATACTAGGAGGGCCTTTTCAAGAGAGAGGGAAAATCACTAAACCACAATGCCTTCTCTCTGCTATGCCACCTGTCTAGCTGCATAGAAATACATCAATATGGGCACACATTTTAGTCATCAAAGCAGCTGAAAACAGTTCCTGGGCCCCCATCTCTCCAAAAAGAAACAACCAATACAGAAAGGTAAGCACCAGCCTTAACTCCACAGCACCTCCCAAGAGTAAAGCCCATGATGACAATTACCTGAGCATGCTTTTCATAAAACCCCAAATTCCGTATTTTAACCCAGAACCCAAAAAAAGCTGGTAAATTTAATGTTTCAGAGGTGCAACACTTTGGATCCTCCAGGTCTAAGTGTACGTAACTGGTATCAAGATGAACTTCTACTGTATGAGGGGTTTTACTATACCAATATTGAGATGCTAGGAAAAGAGACGGCAATATGCTCTTCTCAAGCCTTTGCCACGGTTTAAGTAAGTTAAATCTTAATGCCTGAACTTGCATGCCTCTGCAAGTTCTGTCTAGATGTTCTGCATGCCAAGCTGGACTATCACCTCTTCCTTCTCTCTGATATTTGCAAAGTATCAGGGAATGAAAGTTATGATAGCACCAGTGCCTCTCTGCTGCAAAAGTCATTTATCTGAGGCTTACTATATCTATTCCTCAGGTGTTAAAACTCCACTGAAATAAAACAGATACAAGTAACAAAGGTATAACTGGCAGTCATATTCATGATGTGCTTTTTCTTTCAACTGTATAAATATCTACTTAGTACAATTCTTCTGAAGATACTTAGAAAGTAGCTGAAGTTCAAATCTCTGTTTCATTATGAAACTAAAAGGATATTCCCCACACACCACATATCCAGGCAGAAAATATGGGTAAATATTAAACTTGTCCAGAGCACTGGGAAACAATCAGGAACACACAATATGCACAAGCAACAGTACAGAAGTGCCAGGCATTTAACTACCATTCTCTCAAGTTGAAGGATTTATTCCCTCATGGAGCATCTCTTTCATGAGCATCATTCCATACCACAAACTGATCAGCACTGCCAAACCTCACAGCACATACACAAAACAACCTCTCTTTCTTTGTGGAAAGCTAAGGAGGGAATTAAAGATCTCTTCTCTCTATCCTGTATCCCTAGGATACAGGTGTCTCTTGGGTTTCCAGGCAATTTGGCTGGTTTTACAGTTTTGGAGGGGAAATTTCTTCAGGCTGCTAGTAAAGGAAACTCACCAGGGAAAACCAAATTGAGCTCTTCCTGCTGCTGCAGGACAACAAAATTATTTCTGTCACTTCATCTCCCTTAAAGCCTTAAACCTGCTCCAAACTTCTAAGCAGCACAAGCACAGAGAGGTAACTGAGGTGCGGGGTTGCATCTTGTAAGACATTTTTCAGTCCTCAGGTGTTGAATGGAGCTGATTCATCCTCAGTCATAGACATGAGGAGACACAAAAGCTCATTTGGCTCAGGACAGTGTGCAGAAAGAACTGAACACAGTCTAAGACAGTGGAGAGAACCTCTGATCTCATTTTCTCAGAAAAGACTTTATGTATCATATAGAGATACCTGGCTAATAAAATTCCACACTAGGGTAAAATAATTGAGCTACCTCAGGATGGAGGTCCCAGAGAACTTGACTTGTATTCAACCCCTTGCACAGCTGCTAACATAGGAAGGTATAGTTTTGCCATCCAACATTTGAGGCAAAACTTGCAGTAATTTCACACTGATAAGCAGCACCTATTTCACTGAAGAATCGAGCCGATCCCGAAAGTGCGTCTAATCACCAGGTGGGGCTTATTTATGGACAAATTCCAGCGAAATGCCAACCCAGAAGTGTGAGCTGGCCAGGGAGGGAGCTGCCGTGGAGCTGCTGCTGGCTTCGTGCGAAGCCAAGCCCACCAAGCAGCCGCTTTGCCAGCTTTCCCATGGCCAGCCCGCCGAGCCACCGCTTTTGAGCAGCGCGGGAAGCTGTGGCAGCCAGCGCCGGGGGTGGGAGTGCCGGGGCCCACAACACAGGGAAGGTGCCTGGGGCTGCGTTTAAAGGCTTCACCGGTCTGTGAAAACTGTTTGCAAATTGAGCACCTGACAACAAACCCTGTGATAGTGTGATTCTGTTACTAACTCATTACTTTGTTGCACATGGATCGCCGCTTGAAAAAAAAAAAAAGTGTGGCTTATCACCCGGTGTGGCTTATTTATGGACACATCCTGTGATCTTCCTGGCTACCCAGAAGTGCAGCTTATAACCAGGTGTGGCTTATGAGTGTAAAATTACTGTAATTAACTTGTCAGACTACAGTAAAAGAAACAAAGATACATGGTGCTATAATAAGCTAGAAGCAGGACTTCCAAAACTAATTTTCAAGCTGAGAAAAGAATCCTAGCAGGAAATCATGAAGCTAGTAAGCATATTCTGAAAAGTTCTAGCAAAACCCCAGCAACAGCCAGCCATGCTCAGTAAAAATACACTAGAAGAGTTCTTTTTAAAGCTCTTTATATTTTCTTTGCACAATAATAAATATTGTTATTGTCCCCAAAAGCGTGTAAAAACATTTACTAAAACCATGATGTACAGGATAACAGCTAATTCAGAAACAGCACAGGAAAAGTGGAACAAGTTAGGGGACAATATTTTTTCTCTAACATCATACACAGGAGATGATCAAACCCTGATGGAATCAGGAATACTGACCACTCTGATCATTATATGACTTACTGAATCGCAACATATTACTCACCCACTATCTCCTCTAATTGATATAACTACCTGCCTAATTATAAATGTTGCAATTTTCCGTTAACCTCATTCATGGCTGCTCAACTGTACAGAGAAATAGAAAAGCTAATAAATATGCACATATATTAATAAAACTGATGAACATTGTGGAAATTGCTGTACCAAGTGATCACTTGATATTCAACTGATCAAACCACTGAGTTCAAGTTCCTTGAGTATTTCTAACTAGGCTAAAGCACATTATAAAATCCTTCCTGTTATAGCCTAAATTCAAGACTATATTCTGCAGCATGCTGAAATGGAATGGCAGCAACAGTATCCACCCCCCTTTAAAAACCAGTCTCAGTACTTGACATCTTCCAGCAAATTATTGTCTGGGATTCCAGGGAATAAAAATACAGTTATGTTTTAATTATTAAATCAAATAACCCAATTCATTTTGCAAATGAATGTAATTTACAAAATTATGTCATCCCTTTCTAAAAAACAAAGCAAATTTCAGCTCCAGCTAATATATGGTCTTTGTAACTCAGAAGCAACAGCTATAGTTTTTCAAAGTTTATTATTTGCCTATTAAATGCTATTAAATGAACTTTTGATTTAAATTTAGCCCCAAAATTCAAGTTTTTATAAATATAAGCACTAACTGAAATGTTTCCATGAATATAAATTTACTTTCAATAAGAGTGTTTGCACAGAAGGAATAAACTTTGTCTCTGACATGTCATATCCAGAGCTTCACAGTACTGAAAACCTTTGGTCTTCCTTTATAAACATTAAAAGATTCAAGTGAACTGATTTGAGGAGGAAAACTGAATTTGAAATTGTCAAACATGGGGAAAAAATGGCAGTTCTTCTTGCTCAATCCATTTGGGTAAGCTTTTCTAGTTATGAGAGATGACTGAAGGAATAAGCACCAGTAAGACCCATCCATTTAATTACTCTTACCTCGATAATATATAAAACCACATTTTTGTAGAAGCAGTACAGTATGCACTTGGTAACTCGATTGTAACTCCAAGCACCATGGACCAACAATAGCTTCTCCAAGTAGGAAAACTGAAAGACAGGAAAGAAGTGTTTACATATACAAAGAATTGCTAAAAAAATTGGTTGAAAGTAAACATCTGTCCTGAAGGAGAAAAAAAAAATCCTCAAATCATCTCTGAAAGCTGTTCAAGTGCAACATTGAAACAACTTCACAGAAAACACATACAAAAAACAACTCTTAAAATACTTAATGCTAAATTCTTCTGGAAGCAAAACTTCTGGAGGTTCTAAAAAGTGGTTTTAAACAGCAAAACAGCTTCAATTGTTATCACCACCCTGATGGCAAAATCAATGTTTCATGGCTTACAAGGTTTAGAATCTCCTTTCCTGTGTAAAATGAACAAGCTAATGATCAAAACTGTCTTGAGCTGAGATAAAATACACAAGAGGGGAACAAAAGTGGATAAAATAGATGCATTATAGAGAATAGATAATTACATTAACATTTTCTGCACACAAAATGTGATTGTGTTTTATATAAAAAATTGTATAAAGCAAAGTTCATTTGGCAAAAAGGGCAAGTAAATGAATCTTGTATAATTGTGTATCTTTTAATGCTAGTTTGAACCCCAGATGGAGTTCAAATTCAGAACTTTTGAAAATGGACTTTTATGGAGCCAGTGTTGTAATCCAGACTGGGAAATACGTAATTTTCTAGTCTTGGCTTTGTTAGTGATCCTTTTTATGACCTGCAGCATTCCTCTTTTGCCCAGCTACCCATAGCTCAAAGTGATGACAGTGTTTACTGTTTAGCATGTGTGTACCTGAAGGGATCTTGGTAATAACTAAGGTAATTATTTGCTTTGCTTCCTTTTCCACTAAGTGACTTGACAGGAAAACCCCGACTTCCTAAACTTAGATTCTAGATCATTTATTTTAACCAAACTTATTTGAAATGGAAAGGTACAGTAATGAGTTAGGACTGCCATGAGGCAGCTCTGCTCCCATGCTTTCCAGCAATTAAATCACTGAACCACAAATCCTGTAAGGACAGCCTCTCTCCCATGCATCAGCAACTCAGATTTCTTGGGATATGCCAGTAGAGAAGGGAAAAAACCAAAAGTGAACCAGGCTTCACTGTTCTCTGCTTAACTTGAGCTAAAGCTGTAACTCCAAAGGGAGTAGCTGACCTGTTAGACCCCTAATGCCTCAAGTTAACATGCAGGAAAGCTACAACTTACCAAAATCGCTACCAAAACACCACCAAGGTGATGGGAAACTTGCCACAATGTCCTTACAAGTCATCCCAAAGCTCTTGTGGAGAATCTCTCTGCTGAATCTAACAAGTGACCTTGAAAGCTCAGGTCAGCAAAAATCCTACCATTAATTGCTTGTCTGTGCTCTCATGAAACTGAATGCACTACAGAGCACAGAAAGGAACAGACTCAGAGCCTAAGAACACACTGAGCCTGCTCACCAGTGAAGAGTCCCATTAAGATATGGCAAAGAAGTAAATTTGCTTTGATGCTGATATTGGGCAAATGTACAGCTGCTGGCACAGAGCAGGACAGACAGGGGCTCTACCAAGACACTGTCCTTGTTTGGATATTCCTGTATTTACAGCATTTTGAATCAGCAGGGAACATTACAACCATCTGGCCAGCCTACCTGTGAAAGTGTTTAAGTTTTTACAGTCGTCTCTATATCAATGCTAGCATAACTTATTTTATACAGAGATTATCTTCTAGAATCTATCTTGACTAAAGGATGAGGTGATGGCATGTTGGGGGGGTTTTAAGACAGCGAAAAGGCATCCACAAAACAGGCCAAATTTTTCAAAGAATAAAACTGAAACAAGAACATTTGTTGAAGAAAGAAGCTTCCTTAATTAAGGAAAGGAAACAGTCCCTAGACACCAGATGCTCTCTGAATTAAGATGATAAAGCTATTTACTGAGAAAAAAAGTTATTAAAATCTACTACTGTCTCTCTAACTAGTTAGGTCATTTGATTTGGGAATTCTCTAAATAGAGGTCACTGGTGCACTATCATTTCAAGGGAAAAGGATGATTCAAACAGATGCTCCTTGCACCTGTGGAAGCTATTTCAAGTGGAGTCAGACACAAGTTGGCTTTTTATTTTTGTTTGGTTTATGCTTTCATTCTCCCTGGAATCCCAAATGAGCCTAAATAGAGACACTCTCTTCTCTAAGTGCCTACTCCTGGCAGCATTGCATTTGAAATAGCATTTGAACATGAGATGCTACATTACAGTGGTCGTCTTAAATTACTCAATAAGAACATACTCTGCCTTCAAGGCATGCTCATACAGCAATGTTTTAGTGGGAGTTATATGTCTTCACTGAAAGAAATACACTCCATGAAGATCAAGTTTTTCTTTTGAACACTGATTTCGTTTTTTTTAAAGTACATACTGCCACACAGTCTCATCTACTGGAGAGATTTTTTTTGCTTTGTTTTTTAATTTAACCAGTACAAAGTTCTTCTACACAATCACAAAAAGGACAGTTCCATCAATACGGTGTTTCACTAATTTCTTAATGCTGCAATTCTGTGCCAGTGTCACCAGCTTTTATTTCATATTGAACTAGAAAAAATGGTTGTTATTGTCAGTAACTTGCTGACTGGAATTTAAACCAAGAGCAACTCCCACATTCTAACACTAAACTAAACTACAGAGGGTTTTGTTAATGCAAAAGCAACATGTCAGCATGGAATTACTTCTCCAAAGTTAACGCTACTGCGACACAAAAGAAATTACATATGTAGGGCCTTCTGTGGACAAAACTCTTGCTGCTTATGTTTAGTTACTAAAGCAGATGTAATAAATGATCTGAGGAAGTCCAAGTAAAGAGCATTCCATTAAGTGAAACAGCAGAAGCTACATATAATCCACTGCAATTAAAAATGTAAAACTCATTACAAGATACCAGAGACAATGACTATGGCAGTTCCTATACTGGTATATATTTGGGATATGCTACTGTTTATGACAGAAAAACTTGGTAAAACTGTCTAAAATCCTCAAGATAGATTTTGTGAAAGGCCTTGGTTATTCAAACCTGAAACCTAGTATTGCTCATCAGAGGTCAGTACAGAGCAGCAATACAAGACTGCCACTTTGCTTCTCAGCAGGGTTGACACAATAAACACTTATCTGTGCATACAGCACCATTATCCCTGCCTTTTCAAAACCTCACCTGCTGCTGAAGCTGCCAAAAGATGGTAATATTTCATGTCACTTCACAGAACAAATCTGGCTACACACTGCCAGAAGGGAACATCAGCTGATGCTATGGTCACTGAGACAAGGGATTGTCTCTGATTCCTGTCAGCTTGATGTGGTTTTGCTCTGCTCAAGCATACAGAGCATCTCAAGTGTAAGTAGTATTCAGAGAATATTCAGCAACTGAACCACCTTTTCCTTTCTGATTTTTCTTTCAAAGTCTTGATTCTAAATTGTGTTTCTTCAGCAGAACAAACAAACAAGGCTTTTAAGTCCTCTTTTAGCTGAAGTAATCAGTTCTGAATTTGATGAGCTGGATTATAAGACTCATCCAAATAATGTTCAAAATAACATATGTAAAATGAAAATGTTGGCCAGCTCTCTAGAACCATGATCAATTCCTGGATGCAACACAGGGGGTGGGGGGAAATAAAAATAGTGGAGACATTCAAATTAAGAACTGACACACCATCAAAGTCTCACACACCTGGTTATAGTACCTACTCATAGTAAGAGAAGAGATTGCACCAAGATAGATCAGTTATTTAAAAGCATATTAACACAAGCATCACAGAAAGTGCTTCCCCCTGATTACTGAAGAACCAAGATATTGTACAATTGTCGGGAGGAAACTAAAACTTTGAAGAGAGGTGGAGCTTTGCCCTGAAGAATACAAAATCATAACAAATCCCCAAAATATATCTAAAACATGTTCTAGACAGCTGCCTGGAAAAGGAAGCAATCAGAGAAGCCAGTTGAGCACTACATGGCCGCACAGTGCATTTCCCACAAGATGATATGGCAGTTGTTCATTCTTGCATCTGACCTGTGCAATGGCATAATCGGAGCAATTGGTTGCCTGCATGCCCTCATTGCCACTGATCCCCACTCCAACGTGAGCTGTCTGGATCATTCCTACGTCATTGGCACCATCCCCAATGGCAAGTGTTATGGCATTGACGTGTTTCTTGACCATGTCTACTATTTCAGACTTCTGTAGAGGAGATACTCTGAAAAGGAGAGAAAAAGGTGTCAGTTTCTCACACGCTGAGCTATGTGACTTTACCAAAAGAACAGCTGTAGCCTACATTTAGATGCAATCAAAGGCTGTTGCTGGGAAGTTCCTTTATTCAACAACTAAGCTTCAGAACCCATGCCAAACTATTTCAGAAGAAAAAAGTAGCTTTAAAAATAGTTTCACATTTACCTACTTGCTGATAGTTGATACAAAAGAGACCAAATCTATGTGAAAGGTTTCAAAGCTTTTTCCTTACCCAGCCCCTCCTAACTGGCATAACATCGGTGGTGTTATATTGGGAACATCGAAGCGAGTTTCCTCTTCAACAGCTTACAGATTAACAGTGCAGGCTTCTCTGCCTCCTGTCATCACCATCAAGAAGGAGAAAGACCACATATACATGCAGAGATATTTTCAATGGGTTGCAAAAGATACTGCAGGCTTACTTTATTATTAAACCAGTTCTGTATAACATCTTCATTAATGATCTCAATGAGGGGATTGAGTACATCCTAAATTTGCAGATGACACCAAGTTGGTTGAGAATATTGAGGGATCTGGACAGGCTGGATTGATGGACCAAGGGCAGTTGTATGAGGTTCAACAAGGCCAAGTGCTAGATCCTGCACTGGGGTCACACCAACCCAGGCAACACTACTGGCAGAGAAGGTGCCTGGCAAAAAAGGACCTGGGAGTGCTGGTCAAGAGCACCTGGACATGATCCAGTGTGTGCCCAGATGGCCAAGAAAGCCAATGGCATCCTAGCCTGGATCAGCAATGGTGTGGCCAGCAGGAGCCGGGCAGTGACTATGCTCCTGTACTCAGCACTGGTGAGGCCACACCTTAAGTTTAGTTTTGGGTCTCTCAATTCAGGAAAAACAATTAAGGAGCTGAAGCATGTCCAGAGAAGGGCAACTGAGCTGGGAAAGGGTCAGGAGCACAAGCCTTGTAAGGAGCAGCTGGAGGAACTCTGATTTTTCAGCCTGAAGAAAAGGAGGCAGGGGTACATATTTAATCACCCACCACAAAGGAGATGGTACTGAAGCAGGGGCTGCCCCAGGTAAAAGATGGTAAGAACAAGAGGAAATTGCTTCAAGTTTTGCCAGGGGAGGTTTAGACTGGATTTGAGGAAAAAAATTAGGGAAAGGGTTGACCAGTATTGGAGCAGGCTGCCCAGGGAAGTGGTGGAGCCACAATCCCCAGAGGTATTTAAAAGTTGTGTAGATGCAGCACTGAAGCACATAGTTTAGTGGTGGACTTGTCAGTTAGAATTATCCTGAAGGACTTTTCCAACCTCAATGATTCTACTCCCTCCTCCAGCTGATCTCCCCATTTCCCAGGCCATCTCAGACCATGCAGGTCAGATAAGAAAGCACAAGGCTACTTCCTGATTTCACATGTGTCTCGTGTGCTAGTGCAACTCTGACCTCAGTGATGATGTTACTCAATTCCAACTCAAAAGACTGACTCCAAGATATCTCAATATCCTTATCAGATTTACTGGCAGTTACTTTAACCTGATTCTTCTCTCATATCACTTTCAAGTCAATAAAAATTCATGGAATTCAGGGATGAACTAGTCTAAACCTAAAACTGGAAAAATACTCAGGACTAGTTTTCTAAATTGGATAAGACACCCAAAAGGCCCTTTCGTCGTGGCAAAGGTAGATTGGGTTACCAAATCATGTGAGGTATTTTGGAAATACCTACATGTAGATTAAATATTTCCATTCTAACTCCATCTGTACAAACAACTCTAATTCCTTTCACCATCAGTTTTAGTTAAAGTTCCAAATTATTTTGTATTTCCTTAAATAAACCTTTAGACAAAACTTTTCCACATATCAAGTCAACCACATACCACTCAAAAAAAATGTAACTGATATCTAAAAGCTTTACTATTAAAATAGGAGGGGAATAGGGAGCTTGGGGAATAGGGGAGACAGAGGTTTTTTACATGGCATTTCTTTTTCAGAGTTTACATCCTGTGAGAGCAACTAAAATAGCCATTTAATACACCCGTCTGGATCACTGCTGATCAAAAAAAGCAGAGTTATCTTGTTCAGCATTATGCTTTATGGCCTTGGTTTTGTTTAGTAAATACCCAAATAGGTGTTTTATTAGTAAATCACTTTTAAATTAACTTGATGAGTAATTTGGGGAAAAAGAAACTTGCAAAGCTCAAACTACACATGTGAACTGAACCACCTGAGAAGTCTAGCAGCTGTCCTGTTCCTAAAAGCCAAATACAGGAAAAAGTTGACTAAACCATAAAATTTACTTAATACCATTGGATAGATCTATTAAGCACTCCACTACCTGGCAGTGAAAACAACACTTGGCACTGTAGAGGCCCATTTAAATTACCAACACAAAACCCCAACACACCAACCTACGGAGCACACAAGGTATTGGTTTTAAATTATAAATCAGCTCTGAGTAGCATATACACCAAATTTTAACTTTTCTCTCATACATGCACACACACACTCCTCCCTCTCCCCTAGTACTCACATAATAAAATGCTAAAGCATGGAGCAAGAAGTCAAAGGGACTTCAAGACATAAAATGGAAGCTCCAGAGGGACTTGGGGTCAGCTGTGGAGGGTTTGGATTGATAAGTGAACAAACCCCCATTACCAGCCCCAGGGGCATCTCCAGTACACAGGACCAAATACTTTTGGCAGTCCCCTCATGCAATTATTTCTTCACAGCAAAGTACTGCACATATCTGCTAACAGCCTTCTCAGACATACACTTCTCTTGGAATTTCAACTTATATTCAATAACCTTTCAGTTACATAGTTAATAGAAATATCTAAGAAGCACCCTGTTTTCAAATATGCTTAAAAGAGCAGGTGAAGGAAAAAAGACAAAATGTGCACAGCATCTCTGACTCTGTAGTTTAAACTTGCAGCCTGTCTACAGACACATCAGACATGACCAGAATGTGGCAGAGATGCTCAAGCTTGTTCTAGTGCAGTTTAGCTGGGACATGTCAAGCAAGCTAATGCAGCCTGTGCTCACTTCTGTGCCTACAGTGTAGGTGTGGTTTCAGACTTTAAGTCAACTTTGCCATTAGCAATCTGTTATTTGGCAAGTCAAGGGAATGTGTCTATAAAAATGCATCTATCAGCTACATAATGTACACAGAGTATGCTTTTACGGTCTTGACCAAATGAAGTTAATTATATCCACAGTTATGCAGCACTCAGTTAATGTTTAGCATCCCTATATGCTTAGTAAGGCTAAGCAAACCACCAGAAACGTTACATGTGCATTTCAAATACCACAAATATTTATGGACTCGGTTTAAGAAGATGAAATTTAAGACAAGATTTCAGCACAAAGTATTACTTGACTGTAGTTGTTTCTCCTAAACAGCAGCTCTATAACAAGCATCCTCTTCAACACTTCAACAGCAAGTACAGCCCACACCTCTGGAGAACACATTTTGTAGCACACAGCATATTAGCTATGGAAGCTGCAAATGGAGATGATTACTGATTTCCTGAGGGGTTTTGCATCTCTCCTCCCCCACTGACTCAGCCTCCAAACCTCTTTTGCTCCTTATAATCTGTTTGGCACCAACATACTGCATTAGGTGACACTAATCCCCTTAGCCAGATGATCAGAGCTGTGGTACAATTCTGCACATTTGACAAGCTGTCTACAGGAAGAACTGAAGATTATAGCACAGGATACTCTTAAACTGCAGCTCCTCCAGGTATAGCCAAGTTCACAAAGATTATGGACAAATGCATAAGTTCAAAGTAAAAGCCACAAGGCAAAAACTAACTTCTTTGAAAAATCATTCTGCAGTGACAGAATTGGTACATATTTGATGGAAGATCCCTGGATTCCATTGCAGAGCTCACTGCAACAGAATCAGGATGTAAGCCTTGCCTGGATATACACCCAAATAAGAATTAAGACATGAATAAAGCATCAGTTGCATCAAAATTTTCTGCTTACTCTTGTATTCATTCCCTGATAAGACAAGCAGTGCTTCTTACAAAGTTTCTTTGAGTGCCACTCAAGATTTCACTAAAACATCTTCATTTATACAGAAGTTACTTTTTATTGCCTCTGCTCAAAAAATGTCTTTGACAACAGATTGATTCTCTCCTTTACACATACTTGAGGAAAAAAAGAGTTTTCAAATACCACAACTGTGGCAATAGCTACAATCTGATAAGATGAAGTCTTCATATTCATATTCTTGCTCAAACTCTTTCCCTGACAATCTGAATTTACCCTACACAATCTACAAGAGAGCCTGAGGTCAGGACTTCACCTTTATAAAGTGCCTATCATTCAGCATCTGGCTGTGCAATATAAAGTGTCCATGGATGATGGCAGGGATACATGAAGTTAGGTGTCAGTCATGCAGCAGAGCTGCTCCTTGCCCACCTCTGGGATTTCCTTCTGGTAGCCTTGCCCTCGAGAAAGCAAAAGCTAATATGAAAACCAGAAGGTTCTTGTCAGTCTCAAATCTGCTTAGTCTTTATCTGCACCTTTAACAGATTAATACAGAAATGCCTCTTCCTGCTGAAGAAGATGACTGATGCCTTCATATCACATTGCTTCCTTTGTAATGGGATGGGTAGAAGCAAGAGAGAGCACAAAGAACCCCACCTTGTGAAGAAGCTGGAAGAGAAATGCAGCCCAGAGCCAGGGATTCTCATAAAGATACTGACCTTAAATTCATAAGGAAACAGTGGAAGGAGGCAGCAGGGCAAGCAGTTTTCAGGTAACAACACGCTGTGTTGTTGTATCAGTACATACCTTAAGGTCCCTCTTGGACAGCACAGGGCACAGCACAGAGCAGTAACACAGATGGTTTCCAGGAAGTATGTCAGGGGCTTCCCACTGACTTCTGTCAATCAGGTCCTAATGGCTTTAAACATTTAGTTTGCATTTGCTTCTTCAGCCTGAATACATTTTTACAAGCAAAATTCTTACCTAATATGTTTTGTCTGCTCAGAAAAGCTCTGCGTATATGATCCTGTCTTAGGTGCAAGGAGCAGGGAGCTGGACTTACAGGTCCCTTGAAAGCTGAGATATTCTACAATTCCACTCAGCAATTCACTGGGAGGTTTATTCAGGCTCACTCTATTTTCTTGAGAGAATTTAAGCAAGATGAAAGATCTTTCAGTTGAAATTTTTTTATCAGGGACAACCAGAGCAATTAACAAATTCTGTCATAACTTAGTGAAAAGTTTCATTAAAAAAAAACAAACCACAAACAAATAACAACTAACAAAAAACAACTACCAAACAAAATACCCAAAGCAACAGTGAAGCAGCGATATTTTAAGATAAATATCAAACATTTGATTTAGAGAACTCATTTTGGTATCAAAGTTTTTAAAACTTCAAAAGTAGAAACATGAAACCATCAATTTTAACCAAGCAAAGCAATGCAATAGAATTTTACCTTAAATTTTTAATGTACTTCACCTAATTTAAAATAAATTCCTTTACTGCACACTTTGTGCAATCTACAAGGCTATTCCTCTTATTCCCAGAGTCCCTCTAACATATCAAGAATGCAGTCACAAATATGATAGGAAGGACAATCTGCGTAAGCATCCCTGTGTCACACCAGTCAGCTACACTTCATAAGATCTTGTCAGTAGGAAGTGATAAACAGTTTTCTTAATTCTGTCGCTATGCATATCTGCCTTTATTGCAGTTGCAGATGTAGGACAGCAACTGACAGCAACTGTAATAACTCTCACACAAGGCCCTTAAACTGCAGCTGCATCACCGCAGACGTTTCAAAGTATAAGCCGGACATAAGCCCAGCTGGGAAATAAAAATGCACTGTTTCAGAAAACAAATAGTTTTATTTATTGCATTCGAGTCTAAAGGACCAAATAAAGACAGGGTTCTGCTACAGAACTAGCAAATGAGACTATCAATTGTTTATAAAAAGATAGATGATCAATAAAAATATAGTAAGTAAATCCTACTGGAGTCCTTTTATTCATAAGATAAATATAGAGAAAAAAGCTCAGGTAATTTTCAAAAGATCAGTTTATATCCAGATCATCTTACAAGGCCATGAAGAGAGGCAGTCCCACAAGCTCTTCCATACCTAAGCAACGCACAGTTTGATACCTATTGTCAGCCATCTCCTGTGATCTGCCATATTTGTTGGGTTTTCTGGGGACTTTTTGTAGGTTCCTTCCAAAAATCAAGGAGACTAGAGAACTTCTACTGAAGATTGCATACTTTCCACACACCCAATTTGATCCAAAATACTCTGAAGACATTCTTAACCCTGCTTTTAAATTTTTAATGTTCATTTGTGGAAAGAGGAAAGCAAGGAAGGAAGCTATTTCAAGTACTACCTTTTTCTGCTTCCATGCCATAACAGGCATAAACACAAAGACATTAATGTCTTTAACATGAAACATGAAATTGATATCCTACTTCCTTGAAATGCCTTGTTAAAGCGACACAAAAGGCCCTTAAGAGTTTACCTTTATTGCAGTGAACATGATTTTACCCTGTTCTATCATAAAATACACTATTACTCCAAAAATGCTCGGTGACCTCATCTGCAGAAAAGGCAGATGAGAGACAACCCAGAATGCTGAGATCTATGAATAACATTGTCACAAGTCTACACCTTGGTTCCCAGAAAAAGAAAGCAAGACAAATTAACACACCACTAAAAGTAATGCTCAGAAAAGGAACATTACCATGACATTATATTTAGGAGTTCTTAATTACACAGTTGATTTCTCCTGATGCACACCAGCCTGCAGATTTCAAATACGTGTCATCCAAACAAGGGTTAGGCCTGAATTGCAGTCATGATGCCCTGAAATATCTTGGATAATCTTATAGTGATACAGTAACCCACAGAAGAGAACAAAAGCACACATCATGTTGACTCAAAATGTGCCTTGCATTGAATGCTTTACATTTAGTAATTTTTCTGAACTTCCTTCCCCTGTTGACAACTTTCATAGGGCTGGCTCTGGTGCAGCACTTACATTTTTGGAGTCAGCACTGAGTGAACTGATGGGATAATTTAACGCTCAGAAAAAGCACCAAAGGAATTCATACAACTACATATAAGTGTCTTCAACGGAGACATCTCTATCTGCACTAATGACACCACACTCCTTTTACAGTCAGAGAGAAACAGGCACTTCTGGAATGCAATTCATCGGGCTTTAGACGTGTACTTTTAAGATTGTAGTTCATTTCCTCTTAAACCTGCCCCTTTCCCTCAACCAAGGTAAAGGAAGTTGAAGGTAAGAGGTTCATATGAAGAAGTGGTAACACTTCACAGGATGAAGCCCTTCTTTTACACTACTGCAGTGCTGAATACCTCTAAATTAATCAAGTGCACAGGCTCTTGCTCTCCTGTTTTCTGGTCAGGCAGTATGCCTGCTTCCTGACATGACCATCTGATGCTGAACTGATGGACACACCTTCCCTTCCTCTAAAGTCTTCACTACTTGACTCTGCTTCCAGCTCCTGCTAATACCTTTCTACACCCCCACCTCTTTTGAACAGACAGCCAGAAGCCTAACCAAACCTCTACTGTCTTCTGTAAGAGCAACCTCAGCTTTGTCATCCTTTGACATTTCACTTGCAGTCTCATTTTTCCATATTAATTTTTTTCCTGAGCAGACAGTCCTTCAAACTGCTTCACTCATCCAAATTTATCAGACTGGTTAAATTCTGTTGGGTTTTTTTGTTTTTTTTTTTTAATTTTAAAGAGTTTTACATCCTATTTCACCCATCATCAGGAGTCTCATTTCATCTTATAATAAATTAAAAAAAAAAATCTTCCTTCAGTCTTTCAGTCTCACCAGTGTGTGACTTTCTGAGCAACACACATTACCTCTAAATTTCAGGTTATCCAGACCAGGGTATTTTTGACGCCTAGCAGAGCTCTAAGACAAAACACACACACATCTACATACATGCTCACAGGACATGGGGCAGTTTTTGCATTTAATGGTTATCGAAGCAGTTTCTTCTGCATCACTTTAGATAGATTGGATATGCCTTCTTAATATGAAGCTCTCTTTGTAGTTATAAAGGTCCTCAGTCTTCTGAACAGGAAGAACACAAATTAATTTAGTATCTTTTTACCAACAAAAAACCCAAGTTTTTGCTAATTATATAGGGGGTTTTTTAATATGTATCACTAGAGAATTTATCACTTGCATTTTGTATTTCAATAACTCATTTGTCTTTCACAGTTGCCACTGAAATAATCTTTAGAGGACAAGGGCTAGGAAATAATCTCTTTATAAACTGGATTTGAGGTATTAAGCAGTATAACATAAAAACAGTGTTCCGGGAAACACAGGGTTAAGTTTCAAGTCAGCATCTTCTTCCTCTTTGATATCCCTCCCTGCATGTTTCTGTTTTGATTGCCCTTCCCCCAGTCTGCTTTATAGGGCAAAGATTAAATACAGAAAATCTAGTTTGGAAAACAAATTATTTGGAAAGCGATGAGTTGGCATAAACACAGTGTTGAACGAAAGACTTTTGCATTTTTAACTATAATGGTCACTAGTGGCAACTACTATATGTTTTTAAAATTAAACTAATATACAAATTAATTTTGAGCTTCCCTCACCTCAAGCTGATTAAGGCACATTCATTTCCATGTTAATCAGCCTGAGCAGTTCTCATGCAACATAGAAATCAGACTTTTTCTAATGACAGAGCAAAAATTTCAGTCTGCAAAACATAGAGATTAGTCCTTTTATAACCTTAAGGACAAACACACAGAGCCAGCAGTCATGTATTTCACATAGCAGAGCTGTTTACAAAATTTTCAACGCATGATGAAATTAAGGGATGATTGACACTATGTCAATAAGCACACCAGCACATTCAGCGAGCCTCTGCCCTGTGGTGAAGCCAAATTATCAATTGGAAGAGCCAGGGTGAGCAACTGCTCCTAAAAACAGAGCAGCAATACTGTGAGAGCATCAGTCACACCACATACATGGCCATCATGAAATCATAGCATAATTAAAATTGGAAAAGACACCATTAAGATCATTAAGTCCATTAGCCCAGTATTGCCAAGTCCACCCCAAAACTATGTCCCTAAGTACCACATCTTCTAAATACCTCCAGGGATTGTAACTCAACCACTTCCTTGGACAGCCTGTTCCATCCTGTGCCTGGCCATACTTTCAGTGATTTTTTCCCCCTAATATCCAATCTAAACCTCCCCTGTGCAACTTGTGACATCTTTTCCTTGTCCTGTTACTTGCTACCTGTGAGAAGAGACCAAGCTGCATCTCCTGGTAATTCCTTCCAGAAGCCTGACGGATGCTCTGCTCCTCCACTCAACTACAGCTCATAAATAGAAAATAAAAGAGCTTTGGACACCATCACTGTTGTAAACTACTTCTGCTTTCAGGATCATATACCTAAGAAACAAACCACAAACTGACATGGAAGGAGGATGAAGGGATATGTAGCTAGCAGATTTGAGAGAGTTTGCTATTTCAGCAGCACTGTAAGCACTGACAGGTTTCTTTTTCCTTCCTTCTGAATTCTAGTAACTCTGCACAGTTTATTTTTCTCCCTCTCTATGAAATATTTCCTGGAATTTAATATAAAAATGCATAGAAATTATCTACTTGCTACTACATTTTACAGTTCAAAAGCCTAGCCTCTCTGAATTACATGCTCCTGGAACAGGCAAGACAGACACAATCTGGAGCAGGGCATCCTACCCAGTAATTATCATCACTGGGCTGCAGTCACGTAAAGGACTCACTATCCAAAGTAAAAGTGCCACGTCCATAAAAATGCGAGCCTTTCCATTTAAAAACTACCAGTATACCTGGGCTGTCATGTACCAGGGAAAAGAGGCTAAGTCACAAAGTTTCCAATACAACACCATCAAAATGCAAGTTATTTCCCACCCTTCCCTTAAGCTCAGTCTGTATTGAACAAAATGCCTGCAAAGTCCCTAAATCATTAGATATTTTTTTACAAATAACTGAGCTTTTTTTTCCCCACAATCTCTCCACAGCTAGGAAGGTTGACCATTACGGTGTTCCCACTGTGATTTAAAAAAAAAAAAAAAAAAGAGAAAAGAAAAAATAAATAAATAAAAAATAATAATAAAAAAAAGACCACTTTTATATAGGAAAGCCATTGACAACTGAAAGTCTGACTGGGACTGGCTCACTCTTAGTCAACTATTAAGTCTGTGCTCTGTCCAAAGCCAGGTTAGATATTAACTTACAGCAGAACATTCACAGCATTCTCACTGCTCCCAAACACATGCTGAAAGAAAGGAACTTGACATTAACCTCTAACCTCAGACTCAATACAAGCAACACTGTTTTAGAATATTACTCCTTTACTTTTCCTCCTTCACCTCCTCACTCTTTTCCTAGCAAGGTCAGTTATTTACTAAGCCCATGGTTAAACCATAGCATTAAAATACTGCATCGAGGAAGAGGGGTTGATTTTGTAGTCTTCATCCACAGCTTATACTCTAAGTTAGTATGACCAAATTTACATCAAGAAGATACAATAATAACACCTCTGCACATGGCCAGCCACTAACACAGCCACATTCTAGGGCAATCTGTAATCCTCAAACACATGGTTCAATGGTTCAACATATCTTGTTTAAGACACAGAAGTGTCCTGTGGTTTGTGAAAACAGCACTGATAAGTAGCAGCTATCTCTGTAAGAGCAAAACAGAAGAACAGATGGAAGAGTGAGCACAGCACATATTGGTTCCCTGCACCCTTGACTGCCAAGCACCTTCCAAGGGTGAGGACTCCCCTGCAGAGCAGAGCACATGAAATCGAAGCCGTGCATCACAGCCTGTCACACGAGGCACAAGCACACCACTTGCTGCAATAGTGTGGGCAACTGCTGGGCAAGAGGAGGCCAACCTATTCCAGTCTCACTGGTGCCACACTGCCTGAGCAGACTGCCCCAGAAGCTTGTGCAGGAATTTTGGTGCAGTCAGGGAGTTCTTCAACAGCCCAGGATGAACACACATGGTCCAGCATCAATACTTGCTCCTTAGAGCTCTTATTAATAGTGTATATACACTTAGCCTGAAAAGCTTAAGACACAAGGAAAAGCCTCACAAAACTCAATTCTCTCTTCTTCTCCCAAATTTGTGTTGACTTCAGAATTATGTCTCCTGAAAGCTGCAAACTGGCTACCTTGCTGTTACTGAGAGGGCTCTTCAAGAGTTTTGACAAAAAATGCATCAAAGAAATTGCAGCTTTAATTTCCTGAATGTGTCTCAACTCTGCAACTCTGAGAACTGCTTTTCTTTTCCACATGTGACTTTTAGTTTCTCATCCATATTCCTAACCACATGAACACCCATATCAGTACAGAGCTTAACACAAGACTCTGCACTGTGGAGTACAAGCAGTTTTTAAAAAGCACAAATGTTTTGCTTAATAGAACAAACTAGGCCGACGACTTTGCTTCCTGAATTAGGCTAAGAACACAGAACTAGGAGCCAGGTCTTCAGAATGTCAAACATTTTCACCTTTACAAAGAGAATACAAAACACTGCAGTTCCTGTTTGGTAACACACATGTCCACCTATCACAGGACGTGTTCAATTAGTACTAAGTTGCCAAGAGCAATCATGCCTTGCACCACTCTTTTTACTTAAGGGAATAAAGATAGACACAGAAATAATTATACATAAGGAGCTTTGAAATAGCATAGAGAAAATAGGTGCATTTATGTCAATTTTCTCCTGAAAGCTGGCAAAAGGACACTGCCTAAAGGACCCTCTTCCCAGACAGAAAATGACCTTTGAAACATTTCAGCAGCATTATAATGAGCCCTTTCCTATTAATTTGTGTTTTTTTAAGGTAAACTCTTGGGCAACTTATAGGCAGTGTGAAGTGCCAGCACATTACTGGGGCCAGAGGACAGGACATTTCTTCCATATACACTTCTTTGCCATATCAGCCTGAGAAGAGAGTTGTTCTCCCACTGCTACAATGATTTTTAAGAACTGGTCTTCTTCAGACCATTAGTGCCATAGCAATACTGAACTTGAACAACTTCCAAGTTGCAAGCATCAATGGAATTTGAAGTATCAGACAGAGCTACCTTATTATTTATTGCTAATGTAACTCCTAGGTCACTTATCGCCTCAGTTACAACTTGAAGAGCTAAATAAGACAGACCACATGAAACATCTCCTTAAAAAGATACTACAAAAATGGAGACAAAAAAGGGACTGCTTGAAGTCGAACTGTACTTGCTGACATTTTTCATGACTTAGGCAAGATTAGAAGCAAAAAACCTGGGAGGAAAAATGATAAGTTGCCCATGCTGAAAAACTCATGGGCTCTGAAGGAAACAGAAGAGCAGCTTTTGTGAGTTACATAGCATGGTCTCCATGTGTACCAGAGCATATCAGTACAGCCTAAGCTGATGCTTTCTTTCTTAAATCCAGCCATGAAAAGCAGGTCAGCTTACAGTAACTTCTGTCTGGAGAACAGCTTTGAGCCGATGCACACACACCTGATTTAATAATATGGCTTTTGTAACAGCATGTAGTCAACGGTCAATTTACAAGTACATTTTATTTTATCTTCTAGTTAAAAGCTAAGATTTGGAAGCCTTTAGCTCACTAAAATCTCATCAGAAAATACCAGAAGTTGATAAGGTTATATGTTTCACATACCAGGAAAATTCAGGTAACAGCAATTCGTTTTCAAATACACTGAAAAAATCCTATAGCCAGGTATTGAGGTAAAAAAAGAGCCCCATGTTCAACAACTGGAAAGCAAGATTTCAAAATGCACTGCAGAAGTGGAAAACAGATGTGATAATGTGAAAAGTGCTCAAATTCAACACTCAGTAGACATATAATGAATGCCTTCCACAAGCTGGTCTACACTGTGGGATACAAGGTATGTACTTTGTACAGAGTACCTTTGAACAAACTGTGCCTGAGAACCTGGGGGGCGGAGGGAGATGGATGTGCCAATTGTTTTGTTAATGACAACTGCATATGAGAATTCACCGTAAGAGTTTGCATGGAACAGCCAAAGAGGCTTGGCTGTCTTGCTGAGCTACCAGTACACATCTTTTATTAAACTAAGATTTTAAAAGTCATTACACTGTGTACACATCTACACATTTCTCTACACCCCATTTCTCCAAACAGGATCAGAGTAGCCTTGCCAGGTGTTTGCTGGCAATGATGCTCAAAACCACAAAACTCCAGGAGGTCACAGCTACTCTAATCGAACATGAAAGTGTTCAAAACATTTATTTCATGAAGATGGAGAGAGATTATGTGAGCAACTCTCCCATGAGTATAATGGAAAACCATAAAGATCACAAACTACTAATTACCTTTAAACTCATACTTGACTGTGACTTAAAAATCAAAGTTAGCAATTTGGATTTAAAAAACCTGTAAAAACACATTGAATGCCAAAAAAAGTAAATTCCTAAATTTTCTGAATGTAAAAATAATCCAAATAATTTATACAGAACAGAAAAACTGCTTATTCTCTACATGCACTTGGGTATAATAATACTGTAGATTCCCTGCCATTTAATTTTTAGGAGTAAAGATTTTATTCATGTTCATCTTGTTCAGTAAAAATAACACCCCAGACACAAACCGAAGTGTTGGTGCAGGGCAGAGCAATTAGCCTGAGGACCCAACAGTTTCAACATATTATAGACATAACTAATACATCATGCTTCATATAGAATAAAGTTCACAAGGAATAAGGACAAACATCCAGTGTCAAAGTGGCAATAGTCAGAGATACCATGAGGTTCCATCCTGCTCAACATCAACAGTAACCCAGATGTTGACAAAAGGGATACCCTCAGCAGGTCTGCAGATGATGCTGAATTACAGGGACTGGATTACAAGGAATCAAAGGGCTTTTACTGAAAGGAACCCTCAGAAAATCAGAGACTGAGCAAACAAGCCTCATAGAGTTCAGACAGAGAAGGATATCTTGGAAAAGAATGAACTAATGCAGGCACGGAAATGGTCAGCCCATAATCTGGTTATGGTGGGCATTGGGTTCTGTGTGAGCCAGAAAAACACCTTTGGTGTGATCAAGGCACACCATGCACTAGGAAGTGAACCAGGACACAAGTGTGACCAGAACAGAGACACAAGTTATTATCACTCCTCTCCTCAGCACAGGTGAGGGTAACATCTATTGTACTGTAAAGAGCCCCAAACAGAATTACTAAGATGGTGTGGGGTCTAAAATAAGAGGAGGTTGTGTCACCTGGGCTTGTGCAGGTTAGGGGCAGTTTAACAACAACATTGTCCTACTGCATAACACAGAGTTACCTGATGAGTTTCCTACCACACCAAACAATGAAATATGGGCCAATGGCCACAGATTGAAAACACCTAGACCTGCACCTGAAATCTCAGTTTAGTAGCAATAGAGGCTCTTCCCTACTAAAAGACTGACACAGTCCCTGAAGAAGGTTCCCATGTGTTTCTGTCACACAGCGAGGCCTGGGTTTCAAACAAGCTCACTTAGCACACATACTGCCTTGTGTGCTGAAGGTCTCCAGTGAGACACAGCATAACTGGGCACTGCACTAGAGAACTGACCTCCTCTCCTTCCTCTGCATGTAACCCTCATCTCATGTTATTGGAGCATCTTCCCCAGGTAAACAATCTTATCCTTCCAGCTTTGCCTTTTTCTCATCCATCAGCACCATCACATCCTTCCCTTTCTCTTGCCTGAATAACCCACTGGTATTGAAGTCATATAAATAACTTTGTGCTTCATTTCTTTAACTTGAAATTTTTGTATTATAGCAGTGGATACATTAGACTTGGCAACCTTTTAAATTAACAGCTCATGGGGTAGACACTGTACAATTTCTTGGTTATTTTTATGCCATAGACTTCTCAGTGTAAAAAAAAACCCCAAAAACATCTGGCATAAAAGTCAATTCATCAGAACAAATAAACATATCTCTTGAGAAAGCTAGACAGCCAGTGTAGACTCAACAGAAACTGCTCTGATCCAGCAAAAAGTTCCACATGGTAAAGATTGTTTCCAACATGGTCAGCTCTCAAGCACTTACATTTTTAGCACTTTCCACATTAATATTTCCAAATTGAGCAAAAATTAACATATTCATCTCATTAGTTCATAATGTCTGATCATAACCTACTTCTCAAAGAAATACCTTGCAATAACAGATATTTCTAGTTTCTTTCCCTTACTTTTTCTAGATAAAGGAAAATGAGAACCAGATCTAATTCTTACAATTTAAGAAAACTGAGCATGAATAAGTAGAAGAACTGAAAACTGACTGATAGACTGATTTTTCTACAAAACTTAAATATACATTATTTGAGTTGGAATCTTCCTAAATGCAATGTCACATATATTTACAAGTAAGGCCGACCAAAAGACAGAGGGTTTGAGAAGAACAAAATCTTATTTAATTACATTGGGCCATAATTATCATAGTCAATGCTAACTTCTACAATAAGATTTCCCAGCCTTTTATATCTCAGACACACTTTTATTCATTTCCATCCCTTCCTGTGCTTCACTACTTATCTGTGACATTTATAAAACAGCATTAAGTAAGACATTAGAAGAGGCACAGATGCATTTTAAGTGGCTCTTTACTCAATTTAGTAGCTGACAGTAATCACTACAAACCCAGTCAAAAAAGTAATCCTTCATGGAATTTAATGAGGCTTGAAAAAGGTCCAGACGATTAGTCAGTCCTCTGTAGAACTGGGTTTTCCCAATAAGTTCATGCGAAAAAGTTTCCAAGGGAAGTTACATCCACAAGTCATGCACAAATTATGAATATTCAGCATTACCAACTGTCTTAGCATTACTATTCCCAGAAGATTGTGCAGCAGGAGATAAAGAAGCGAACTCAGCTTCTTTATTCATTGATGCATGCTAATCAATGAATGAAGCAAGCCATCACAAGAGCAACTGAGAGTCCTTTCCCCATCAGTAGTATTCACACAGCTGCTAAAGACTAAAGGAATTGAAAATTAAAAAAGAGGAGGGAGAAGAGGGACCCTTTCATGACGATGTGGCCCAAGCTGGAATAATTGCTAGTACAAACAGGCTCACTTTCAAATACATGTGGGTCAGAAGTAACAGCACAGCTCAAAGCAGCACCAGTCATAGTGTTTACTCTCCTTTTGACATAAAAGCCTTTTCCTCGGTGAACAGCTCTTAATGCAGAAATATCTAAATGTATGCTAATGCCCAACAGAGCAATAACTTCCTTTGATTGATTCAACAGTACTGAAAGTACCACGAAAAAAGATCAAACCAAGTATTATACAAACAACCCATGTCTTCAATATGGTATGTGTCAGCATGAAAGCTGAAAGGAGTTGAACAAGCCAGCTACTAATGTCTTGCATGGTTCTGAAAGTGGCAGTATTCTTAAGTGCTTGCAGATAAAAGTGTTTTTCTCAAGTTGTGACATCAATTTGTAGAGCTCTGTAATATAATGAAAGCTCTTTGATTTAACTTGATTCATGAGGCAAAAGCACTTCTGGTATCTTCAGAAAAAGCATAGGAGTTTACAATAAACACAAGATAATGAACTAATTTTGCAGCTAGTTACTCTCCTGAAATCATAATTAGAGAAAACAAACATGACCTCCCACTTCCCTTTTTATGCTACTTAAAATTCCTTCCTCTTTCTTCCATTTCACTGACTCACCTTTCTTTCAACATCCTTTCACTGGAGCGATTCCAGTAACAAACTTCGCTGGTGTTACTTTAGGCAAGACATTTTCAACTTTCCACCACTGGTCCTAATACTCTGTTTCTCTACTCAGCTGCTGCAGTGTTCACAGAAGAACGATAAGAAACACACAAAAATAGACAAAAATAGACCCGAACCAATGGTGTATGCATGACTCTTTCAAGTGTGCCAGAAGTAGTACAAAATCTGGCTGAAATGTGTTATGTTCTACCCTTCCAGGGTTCAGCACAAGGTCTTTCTTTTTTTTTTCTTCCCTGATGCATACTCTCTAATTGGAAGTTATTTAAATGCTGGGAAAACAAATCTCTGGTTATATTTAACTGACCATATCCCAGATGAACAAAACACAAAAGGATAAATTAATTGTTTATTTAGGTATAGACAGATTACCAAATCCACTTCAGGGGACAGGCATAAAGCTAGAGGAGAGGAAGACATTTTTCTTTCTGGATAACTGGTATACGCAAGAGGAACAGGATTTAGAAACCAAGGTTCATTGTTCTGTCTTCTTCAAGTGGCACAATGGGAGATGAGTAGCGTACCTTACCTAAACCTTTCAGGCAAGCAGGAGGAAGGGAAATGGTGTGGTTTGAAACACCCAGCTTGAAGAGGACTTAAGCCTGCCTACTTCATGTGGTGCCTTCAGTATGCACACCAAAGCCATTCCTTAAAAGCATTTACACATATGGAGGCCTATTTCACACATCTCAGACAAATTCAGGCATAACAGCTATGCATTAATCTCAGTCCTGGACTCATCTTGGAGGTGACCAGCTAGAAGCCATATGTTTACAGACCTTCAGCACTTCACTTGTTATGCAGGCTTTGGAATGAATCATATTTCTGGATCTAAAAATCTCAGCTTCATGTAAGGAGATCAGTCACCTAGCTCCACAAAAGCAACAACTTTATAAACTCAAAATATAAATGAAAACACTCTCCACTATGTAAGTGCACAAATCCATTGTGCGCCCCACTCTTAAGTGGCAGCACTTTTCTCTCAATCAGATAAAATGAACCAGAAGTTTAAAAATAGAAAAACCAAAACCCCAAACAAACAAACAAACAAACAAATAAAAGAGAAGGAGGCAGGAAAGAACAAAAACGTGAAATCCTTTCAAACAAGGACCCTGTTCTGAAAAAGTCAATTAAAAGTCAAAATACTGAAAGCATATTTATTGAGGAGGAAGAGGGGGAAGAAAAGCAGTCAGAGTATGATTATTTGAAACTTCTTTAAAGGCAAGAACTTGATGACATCCAATGAAATTACCAGGGAGATTTAAAAGGGAAAGAAAATACTTCCTCTACACAGTACATAACAGTCTTTATCCAGGGTGAGATTACAGACTAATCTCTATTTGAGATTAGAGTTAAAACACATTCAGAGAAAAAGATTTCAAATTTATGAACGAGAGAAGATCAATGAAGGATTGTGAAAACAAGATGCAGATACAGCTGCTGGCAACAGAGGTTTCATTCACTAATTATATACACATTCCCAAGGCAGTCACTACTGGTCACTGTTTAAAACCAAAAACTGGATTACATTGGGTCTGGCCCAACACTGACATTCACATAGGAAAGCAGGCGTTAAGATCATTAGCTGACAACTACAGCAAATGTAAGTTTCTATACCACTAGTTAAATAACAAATGTACTGCAATGTCATCCATAAAGTTTGGAGATAGGCTACTAAAAGCCTCTTGGAAGAGAAAAGCTCTCCTTCTGCTTCTAGAACTGCAATGAACTGGATAGCAATTTGTGCAGTGAATTGCAGAACTGCAGTGGACTGGATAGCAGTTTGTGAAGTGAAACATAATGCACTGTCATTTGAACTGAAATCCTGACAGTGATAAGCCTACTTTTCTACACTCTTTTCTCCTAGGCAAAAAGAAACCAGTTACCACTGACAGCATATATCAACTTAACAAAATATATAGAACATCTTAAACTTATAAGGAATTTTGAAAAGTTGCAGTATTTTTGAACACAGTGTCTGCTTGTACTCACATTGTCTAAGTCTTTCTCAGAAGGGGGTGTTCACAAAAGAGAAAAGCCAGCCTTTTCACAAAACTTCTGGATTCATATGCTTGACCTATGATCCCCTTACCTCAAATTTTGCCTCTTCCATATCTGGCAGAGAGTAGGTCAGTTAATGAAACTTCTGTGTTGCAGGGTCTTTTTGCTACTGTTCTGTTCTAGGCTTAAGCAACTCCTCAGTTGTGAGACACCTGAAGGCTGCAGCAACTTTTAAGAATCCAATCTTACAACAGCATAGTATGTACAAGAATACCTCAAGATAATAAATTCTGATTGAATAATCAGCTACAAAGAAAATGAAAGTACCTAATTCCATTTCACTGCATGTATACCGCAGCTGCTTATTTAATTCAGCAGTGAGAGACAAGAAGGACATGCAACAGTAACGGAACATTTTAAAAAGAATACTCAGCCTTTGACAGACTTTAGCCATTAGTACTAAGGAAACCCTCTTGAGAAATGAAAAGCACAGGAGAAAAATAATAAAACACAGCTATCACTACTCCTGAAACTTCAGACAGCTAACAAGGAGAATTAAATTCTTCTTCCACGTACTTAGGTATTTACTGATACTTTTGTTCCTTTGCTTCTTGGGTGGCAGTTGTCTTAAATACCTATTGGAGCAGAAGGCAAAGCAAACAGGAAACAGAAAGGGATAGAGAGCAAAATGCCAAGGCACTCTCACAAGAGAGGATAACAAAGATCTAATTACACCAAGATTTTCCCCTGCAAGGACTCAGTCCGACATCATGTATATGCAGAAAGAAAACAAATATTTCTCTTTAACCATTCTTGAGTCACTCTTTAACACAAAAAGCAATCTTAAAATCAGCAAAAACATTAAAATAGTATTTTACCAATTATCCCAGATAATATCTTTATTCTTACTTTAAGGGAGTGCTAACAGCAAATACCCTGTGTAGCTCAAATTCATGGTTTCACCTGATCAGATGAGTGTAAGAGTCACCACTCACAGGAGAGAAGAATAAGAGGGCAGCAGTTTTGGTACAAGGCAGAGGACTCTCAGAACATGTGGCCTGCAAGTGTCTCATTATAAACTGCTCTGGAAGTTAACATTTTCTATAACAAAATGTTGGGCACCACTACAGAACTGAAAAATTTCGAGATCAGTAGCTACATTGGTTTGAATGGCCATCAGTCCATCTAAATAGCTGTTAAAGTGGTTTCTAATTTACACCTGGTATATAAAATTTGCATCAGAAAAACTAGATTTTCCTGCTACTAAAATTTCCTGTTGTCTCCTTTGCTACTGTCTTGATTGACAGAAGTTCCTCAGCTTTATTACCAACTCTAAACAATAATACTTGGCGGAAACAACCAATTACTCCACTGAAGGGTATTTTTCTTTCTGCTATGCATAGCTGTTAAAAGAAAAGTTGGGGAAAGAACCTGTGATCTTTGCTTTCAACATAGCACTATGGAAAGCAGACAGAAAGCTTACTGCTTCCTGAATATAGGAAACAAATACTCTTCTCAGTGCACCAAAATCCCAAGAAAGCTTCCAGCTGTGAAATGAGGGAGCTTGATGAGTTCTGGAAGAAATCTACCAACTAACACCATATTTCATCAAGTGCAACATAAGATATTGAGGATCATTTCTCCCGTCCTGGAAAGAGAAATACTAACCTTCTTTAAACCAAATTGTTAGCACAAAATACAACTTTTTTAAAGGCCAATACATCTAATGTCACAGCACGCCTGGAAACAGCTTTAGCACATCCATGTTCCAGTTATGTTTGCCGTTTCCCAAAATCTCATCCCATTCCTACTAAAACTCCTGACTGTTAAAACAAAAATTGATAGAAATCAAAGTTTCTCTGAAAGTTTAAGTAAAGGAAACCACACCAGTCCCAAAGGGATTAAAATATGGAGAAGTCAGTTTGATCCAGTGAATTGAATGATCACAAAAGAAAGTGATTATTTCCATTGTAATGTTTACACCAGATATTGGCTGGATTCCTGCTCACATTTCTTTAATTATGCCTGTATAAACAGAACTATTACACATCCAATTCTGTATCATCTACAGTTTAGGGAAGAGATGCCTGAAAAAAAAATATTTCTCATTAATGAAACAGCATTTTACAAAGGGTCACTGAAAGAATGAGAAGTCATCTCCACCAAGCAGCTGAACCTCACAGAGCTGCAGGGTTCGGTGAAAATGACCTAAGCCGCAAGCACGTTAATACACAGTCAGCTTCCTTCTCAGCATCCTGTCAATACCACCAGGGGCTGGTCTTATTTCATTTACATATGCCATAAAAACCTTTCCTGGAGAAGAATATTACATTACCGTATGCAGATTTTCGACCAGGAAACTGAACTTGAGGACAGCACTCATGAGACTCAGCTCTCTTAAAAAAAATCCCCACAACACATCTTGTGGAAAGAAAAAGGAATAAAGCAGACAGTAAGTTAGCAGACATTTCTTCTTGCACATTTTTGTTTTAACATTTTCTGTTCATAAAGACAGTAAATATCTGCACCAAAATAAAATATAAAAAAAAACTAAAAGAAAAAAAAAAAAAAGCAGAAGTGCAGCAGTGCTATCTTTTTATCCTGGTACATGAATTAATAAACTAATACCAGCATTCCTCACTGCACCACCATCCTGCCATACAGCTGCCCTGCCAGGAGCCTCCATTCTCAATGTCTGAAAAAGCTAAGCCTGATATCCTGGCCAGTTTAGCCCTTGGGCCTCTCCTAGAAGATCCTGTTAATTAGGTCTGTTCAGGTATGTACAGGGTTCTCTCAATATGTGTCTACTCAGCTAAGATTAATAGTCCTCCACTACTTTCAGTCTGTCAGATCCCCAAATGAAACAAATAAAGACTAATGGAGAGATACCAAGTGTCCCCTCAGCAAGAGATTTAACATCACTGAGTAACTGAACAGAATGTCACAAGGAAATACAGGCTTTCCACTTCCTAATGCACAGCATCGCTGGATGCCCATACTGCCTGTCTGGACACAGAACTAATCTCCCATATGCTCCTACTGACTTGACACTACTGCCTACAACAGAGATTTATACAGCTGGTGTCAAGGAGTTCATTACCCCCACAGATGGAGCAGCAGGCTTTCAGACTACCAGAAGCCTGTACCCCAGGGCTGAAGTGGATGTGAGAAAACGAGTAGTTCAGAAGAGTACAGCATGATATAAAAAGAAAAGGAAAGCAACGGGAAAGGCCAAGGAAGGTGAGCAAGTAGGCACTGGAAGCCTCTAAGACACACATACCTAAAATCAGGAATTGAAATATCTACAGCTTTCACTGTTCAGTAAAGACCCAAGGACAATCTGAGGGGCCGTTGTGAGAAGGAAAAGAGGGAAAACTGGGATAGGGGGAGAAAAGGAACAAACTACTAAAAGGTCATGACATGAGACGTTGCAAGATTTAAACACAGACTGAAGCTATTTCCTGTTTTAAAACTGAGAGAAAGTATTGATTAGTATCAAGGAGACTGATTTAGGATAACATAAATCACACTTTTCAAGAGTTGAAATGTCAAAAATGTTTTAGCTTTCAGAAAAGGATTGGGTTTTGGTTTTTTGGTGTTCCTTCAGTAATAGCTAAATAACAGACTAATACAGTAGTAGAAAACAGTTGTGAGGGTTTTTTTTTTCCTGAGGAGAAAAATGGGATCTTGGTGGCAAAGATAGTTTGAGACTTTTGAATCACAGTGAGTGCAAAGAGAGTTTCCAGTGAAATTGCAAAAAACCCCCGAACCTAAACACACATCTTTTCCAGGCAAGAAGTGCTCTATTTGTTACATTTGATCTTTTTCTCTAATTTAGGCACATTGGTATGTGAAAAAGAAGAAAAATTAAACACAAATAGCTTTGCATTGAATTTTTTTTAACACTTGTTTTCATCACTGAATTCATATGGTTATTTGCTTTGCATCCCATTCCTAAGGAATTTTTAAAAGAATGTAGTGCCTATTGTCTACTTTTCATCTCTGCCAGCCCTCTCCATAAAACAATGCTAGTGCCCATTTATTCCAGCACAAGTAATTTCCTCTGACTTCAGTGCACTGTACTTGTAAAGACTTTCCTCAATCACAAGTTACCACCACACATTTAACAACTGCATCCTTTTAGCCCCATATATTTGCCCCATCAGCCCACACATACACACAGAGATACATGGGCTTTGTTTATTATGACTATCCCTCATCAATTTAAGAAGAATTTGATCACTGCCTGTTAAGATAAAGTTCCAGAAACAAACTGAAACAACCCAAAGTAGTCAGAGGTTTGAGAAACAGCTAGTGATGCAACACAGTAAAACAAAACTATACTTCAACATTCTAGCATGATCTCCAGTCTGATACACAGCAGCAGTTAATGCTCCTCAGACAAGTCCTTCTTCTGTTATTCACTCTGTGTAAAACAGTAGTCTTGAGGCAAATTACCCCAATGTGTTCACAGGCCTCCTTGTAGCTGATTGCAGTGTCTACTGTTCATTGCAGCTCACAGCTGACACACTTTCATCATTGCATCTATAACCATCTCAGTCTTTTTATCTTTCAGCTCCTTAATATTACACACCTTATTAAGCTGTTACCTATGACCAACCAACACAGATTACCAGACTGTACTCTGGGAAATGGGGATTTAACTCAGACTGTATGAACTCTTCCAGTCCCACAAATAGAGAGAACTCCCCTGAAGAAGTTCTGCTTTCCCTTAACACAACTTCATTTTGATAAGCAAAGTGACATCTGTGAACACACCTGAAAAGAACACCGCCCACATGCACAGGCTCATGGCTCTTTCCTTAAACCACTGCCGTGCCTCCAACCCTCTTGCACTGCCTTCTGATCTACCACACCTATAAACATATTTTGTCTTCACTTCGCAGCAGAAGTGAGGTGTGGGACTTTTGGGATGATCTAGTTGTAGAAGCACATTCCTGTGTTGTGGTGTATGCTTACCCCTACACTATAAATCCCACATGTGGAGTTGGAAATGTGGAAGTCTGACTAGCTCATCACCTCTTGAACCCAGTGGTGTTCTGTTTTCTCTCCCACCAGCCTCAAACTACTTTGCATAAAAGCCAGAGCTCAACAAGCTTTTCAGACCCAAGTCAAGCCCCAGGTGAACACTCATACCTTACAGAACATGGATCTACACATTTTAAAATAGTGTGTGTAGAACGCTGCAATTTTCAGATCTGATGGAGCTGGGAAAAGGGCAGGAATTCCATCCAACTTAAATCTCCCTGGGCTCATGTAAATTGTTTTAGAACAAAAAAATTACAGATATTGGACATCTAAAAAGGACAAGTTTCCAATTCCTTAAATACCCTGGTTCCAGTCTCCACACCTACATTTTCTGTACTAGAAAGCCAGAAGTTCTGGTAAAGCAATGCTTGTTCCTTACAAGATTAAATTCATGGTTCTTACTTAACAAAAAAACCAAAACCAACCAACCAAAACCTCACAAAAACCAAAACAAAAACCCCTAAGATACCACTAACAAAATAACCCCCAATGTCCCGTGTTGGTGTTGTGTCTACCCCTCTCTCTCTGCCGCCCCCCCCCCCCCCCCCCCCCCCCCCCCACATGGCAGAGAGAGAGGGGTAGACACAACACTAACATGGGACACCCAACAACCAAGATACTACTAAAAAAATAACCCCAACAACAACCAACAAAACAACTCCCCAGAAACCAATAAATGAAAAAAAAAGCAAACTGAAAAAACAAAGCAAAACATCAAAAAACCCCCACCAAAACCAAACTGCAAACCAAAAAACCCCCAGACAAATAAAAAAACTCACACCACAACAAAACAAAACAACAACATCCAAAAAACAACCAATTAAAACCAAAAGCCCCACAAGTACTTATGATCTCTGCTTCCACCACTGAAGTATCCTCTCTACATTTTTATAAGAATTATTTACAACTCATAAAACATCTTCTCTTTGTTCTACAGTCCTCATGCAGGTATTTTTCACACATATGAATGTACTTGGATCTCTTAATATGTCAGTCAGACTTCTGTTCTTTGGACTAAAGGAGTTTCATTGAAAACAAAAAATTAAACCTCTGTTAGAGATTTTTAGAGTTAGGCAGATTTCAAAGTCATGCAAGTGTCATGAAGCAAGTAATCTTCCAGAAGTATGTCCAGCTTTCATTTTAACACAAATATAACAGGGAATCCAAAGCCAGTTCCACTGAAACACTTCCTGGTTCAAAGCCTAATTTGCAGTGCTTGTGCCCAATGCCATAAACCCTTATCAGCAGCCTTTAACCCCTCAGTACAACTTGGAAGAGCCATCAGATTGCATCCACCTGCAGCTCCAGGGGCTTTCAAGAGAGTCTTTCAAAAAGCAAGTTGCATGGCTACCCAGTCCAATCCTACATTATCCCAAAACACCAAAGAGCACCGCAGAATCATCTGGTGAAGCCACATCTGCGTTATGACCCACCCAAGATGGACTGGAACAAGAAATTGGGAAAATTTGGTTGAGACCCCCTCCATTGCCTGCATACAAACCCTCCCCCCATCCACCTTTTACACATGATATGAAGAATTTAATTAAACAGGAAAGTGGTGGTAAATGTATTCTAAAAGAGCCATTTCTGGTTTTATTCTGTAAAACTGTGACCAGGGCTGGGCCCATGGGGCCCATGGGGCCCCTGTTAAGCTTCCTTCCACCTCCAATGAGAAAATTCATATGATGAAGATACTTAGACTAATCTCTAATGCCTTCCCAGCTCAGAAGCATATTATCTTTTAACCAGTTACAGACCTGTCTCAATTGTGGCTAACTCAATCTATGACAACATAAAGCAAAACAGAAACATACGCTTTCTTAAAACCTAAAAAAAACTATGCAAAAACTTCTTACCAAAGCTGGTAAATATTTTGGCTAGAAGGGGTAGTAATGTTGGGGGGATGGGCCAGATACTTGCAATAAACCAAGAGCAAAACCTATATAAATCAAATAAATACCAGAAAGAATCAATGGGATAACTAAATAGCTTACTTTTACCATAGAGTTGATTAGAAAAGTATTAGGAAGAAAACAGTAGCCAGCTTAGCACAGGCTTCCTTTTGCTTGTGTTTTCAAGCCTACTATCCATTTTGTAGCCAGCTGTTCCTGTACCACAACACATTCCCTCACTAAATCCCACAGAGGATGGCTCTGTGTGTCACACTTTGGGAAGGTCTCTGACAGATGTCAGTTCTCACATTTCTCAGTACTTGAGGCTGGCACTGATCATCTCTCCCCTTGCCTAGCTGTCTTCTCTTTCCTTGCCGTGGGATCTTCTGTGTCTGAGAATGCAAGTGTCAAAGCAAGGGCAAAAGATGCATTAAATTGATTTGTGTAAACTGGTCAAATTAGGAAACAAAACATTTCTGTTGAGGGCTATTTCCCTCCAGATAAGAGAGGGCTGTTTACTCTCTAGTCATAATTTCATTCCATCTCGGTCATCTCTGGAGCACAGATGCTGTTTTGTTTTACTAGCTTAGACAACAATGCTTGAAGGGGGAGCCTCTTGGGGGATGAAGTTTTGGGTAATGGAGGGCAGTGGAAGAAAGAGAGACTGGAATTGTAGGTTGTGCTTCCACTGCTTTACACTGTGCACTGCAACTTCCAGGTGAAAGAAAATCAACCCCCTGCTATTCCTCCTCACTGCTGCAATAAATTTCAGGCAAGTGCTCTGCATTTCATTCTGCAGTGCACATCTGCCCATACTGCATGTAAAGGGGGTTCAGTGCCTTCCTTCCCAAAAAATCCATGTAGACATCATTTGTTGTGGGTATGAGAAGAGCTATGTGTTTTTTCATTACACTGTAAGCAAAGATATTTTCACCATCCTGAAGGAACAGGCAAAAGAACAATTGCCTACACAGAACTGAGTAACTTCTAGCAAAATTTCCTGTAATGCTCCTGCAACTCAATACACTATGTTAGTCAATTTCAGTAACGGGTAACTGTTATACCAGAAAGGCAGAAATTTTATGTCATATTCTACCTTATTAATCATTAATTTGCCATGCATAAAGCTGCATCAAAGAAAATTCAGTCCATTATTAGAAGCCAGAAGGCAAAATCATCTTCAACAGCTCCCAAAGCACTTGTTCACAAATAATTTCAGGAACTCAGCCAATACTACAACAGAACATGATTAATTCACCATCATTCATTAGAAGAGAAAAACATGAAGTCCTGAAGGTCCATTAACACAACAAAAATCCCCTAGATCCATTTATTTTAATTGCCAGGCATAATGGAACAGTAGTATAGTTTAATCCAGAAAACACACAAGTCATGTTGCAAATAAATATTATGTAAACAGCAAGTATTCTCAAAGACTTTCTTAGAGTTTTTGCTTTGGAAAGCTATTGCAGTATCAGCTTTCAAATAGATGAGCATTAAAAAATTCACTAAGACTGTTCAAGATGGTTAACCAGCCAAAAGGCCATTAGAGGGACTGCAGTTGTGCTCAGTCTTTAACAGAGAAACAGGTTCAAGCCTGCAGATAGCCACCTCTTTGCCATTTCAGACATTCTACACATCCTTTCAGCATTATTTGTTATAACCAACAGCATCACTGCACAAACTTGATATAAAATCCTAATCTCACATTGCATCAAGCATTTACCATATAATAGGAGATGTTTAACACCTCACAGAATCAAATTGCAAAGAGAATTTTATTAGTCAATCTTTAAACCACATCTACAGCCAAACTTATAACCCCAGATGACACAGTTTGACATCTGGTAAAGAAAGGAGAATGAAGGGAAAAACACTGAAAAATACTGGGGAGAACAAGAAGGGGCAAAGGCACTGTGATGCCTGCCTGGCAATCTGCAAGTTCCTTCCTGCTTCTTTTGACATGGCTTGAAACAGGAAGGGGTTCTACTTTTCTATAATAGCCCAAGTCCCCTGTTAGACCAGCACTCACATAGCCCTTTCCCCAACATATCACCACACAAAATGAGCGCTATTCCCATTGTCATCAAGTGAAATCAAGATAGGGGCAGAGCCTCAGCTGTTTCTAAGAATTTTATTATTGCAAAGATCAAGGACATTTGAAACATTCCCAGAGAAGACACCATTGCCCCTTCCTGAGCAGGCATTTCATTCTGACTTGTAGTCGTGGAGCAGAAGGAAAAAACAAATGTTCACTTACTCCTCATATTTATGTGGTATCAGTTAGCTTTAGTGAATCACCTTGATCAAGGGTCCAGGATCCTCTAGACCCTGGCAGCTGAGTTGTATCTGCAAATTCATGTATGAGGTTATGTATCAGTTGGCTGCATTCACAGTGGAGTGCAGACTCTTGAGTTAATGAAAAACTGCCCCATCTCTACCTTCTACTAAACCTTTGCAGCAAAGAAAAAACTTAATAGAGCAATACTTCCTTTACAGCCTTTCAAATCACTTTGTTAAGTCACAGCTTCTGGTGTCAAACCTGTCAGAGCTTTATACAACTTCTAAAACAGAGTAGTTGCTCCTGTTGAAATATGTTTGGGAAATAGAACCAGATCGTCAGCATTAAACAAGAAAACAGATAAGCAACCTGATTTTCTAAGTCATTATTTATCAGGGTTTATTTCAAGGCAGATTTGCATTTGTGTCTTCAGTAAAGAAGCTATTTACCACATAATTATTCTGAAAGACACAGCACTTGGTGGGGGGAGGGGCGAAATATTATTGGTACAGCTCAAGAGATCCTAAGAAAACAAACAAACAAAAGTGAGGATGTGGCCAGCAGGAAGGGAGATATTAATTCCCCCCTGTAAAACCACTTTCAGACAAATACTGTGCCTGGTAATTCAGTATACATGATGAGGCTGCCATCCTCAGGGAATCAGGGAGGTATTGCAGCTGACTTCCAGAGAGGATTTATGCCTGGACCTCCAGAGAGTAACTCCTGTAAATAATTCCTCAAGAGCTGGCTAATAAGACAAATATTAGAATACATTAAATTGTCTTCAATATAATCTTCCTTAATCCCAGTTGCTCCCAAATGTTAGACTAAGACATGATCATTCAAATCTTCTAGTGCTGCACAGAAAGCTCTTCCATACATTTCAGAACAAAAGTCTTCTTTAACTTGCTGACAATTGTGCACACAACTCAACTGGCAGTACAATCAAGAGAAAGAAATGGAAGCTTTTCAACTTTTAAAGGAATGCCTAATTATTTCTCTTTCGAGGCCACAAAGAGGACTATCATAATTTGATCCTATCAGGGTTAAAATGTTACATATAAGATGGAGACAGGCCACAAGAAATACAACCATTACCACCACTTTTGATTTTCAATTGAACTTTCATAGCTTTGCAGTTTCAGAATACAGGGATAGTTTCCATGACACTTAAACTATTGCTCCTTTTGGTGAAGGAGAGAGAAGTCAGAAAACCCCACAAATTTGATTTAAAAATTCTGTTACGCTACTTTTCTTCTATGCTGTACAAGCAGCACAAAGACTGTGAAAAACATTAAAAAAGCAGAACCCCGTAAATAAGCTGTTTAAAAGAAAAAGAAAAAAAAGTGTTTGCACACATTCGCAGTAGATTGTCTGTTCAGGAGCATTCAACATCCTGAATTACAGATAATGATACCATTTGTTAGAGAGAAAGGGTTAGTGAAATCAAGTTTTAAAAGGCATTTGCCACTGGATTGCTGCCAGATGCCCATCAGAAACGAATCAGTTTAATGACAGACAGACCTGGGTTAAATAAATATGTAAATATGTAAGTAAGTAAACATATATGTATTCAGAGTGTCTAAGTCTAAGAGAAAGGTTGCTATACAAAAGAAGAGTGTTTTCCCTACCTGTGCTAAGTTCTGAAGTTATTCATACTCAGAATTGTCTACCAACACACCTAAACTCCACTCATCTCCAAAACAGACCCCAGTTTACAACTTGTGATTTTACTAGACAAGATTTGAATGTAATAATAAAACTGATAATCCATTTATTGCAGACAAAGTATTGATTCTGCACTGAGCCTTCAAAAGGCATGTTTTATTGTAATAACTCAATGAAAAATGCACAAGTCATAGCAGAGGAAAATCTGTAGACAACTTTCCTTACAGTAAGATACTTAAGGAGCTCAATTAAATGCATCAAGGTTCAGTTAGTTACAGTCTATATGAAATAAGTTCTCTTTGCTATTGTATAAGGTCACTGCTTTTTTATCTTGCCAAGCAAATGTCACAGTTGGTAAAGTTGGGTAAGATTACTTTGCTTTTAAGGGCAGTAAAAACAAGAAGCTACTAGAAAGATGTGTTTAAGGTTGTGGTTAATGCACTATTTCAAACTGTATTTTCTTTAATAAGCTTTGCAGCTCAGTTACCTGATTCAGTAATTACTCACCACCTCAATATTGTGCATAAAGAAAATTATCAATATTTTGAAACAAATTCATGTTTAAATTTTGCTTTTATTTCACTTCCAACTTAACAGAAGCATTTTTATTGGGCACAAATCTTATTCTACAAGTCAAGAAAATGACGATGTCTGTTCTCCATATCTGATCAGAGTGAAGATGTCTGCTGTACAATTCACAGTGTATGTTCCTGTTGGTTCCATCATAGGAAGTTCTAGTACAACTATGACGACCCCAGACTGTAGAAACTGGATCTCCCCAACCAATCACAGGCACAAGAAATACTCCACACCACTGTATGAGATTGATCCAATATCTTTTTTGAACGCTTGCCCACTCTATGAGTGTATAAGAACCGTGGAAGCCTTTCCAAGAGCTTGTTCACTCATCATGAAGAGGTTACTAAGTTGTAGCCTGAGATTGCTCAGTACAAATCTACTCTGGATTCTCAAGATGGAGCCATACTTCATATATGCAGGTCTGTAAACAAAATTGGAATCCCATCCTAATCATCTTCCATCAGCTACTGCAATTCTTTCACTTCCACAAATGTCCCTTTCTCACACAAGAAACCAAAATGCTGCATCCAAGAGACAAGCATTCACTAATAAACTCTGACCTCAATTAAGCCTTGAATTTCAATATTTTTCCTGGCTTGCCTGTTAAATTTTACAAACCAAGTGGCCCATCCTTTACACTTCGGCAGTTCATCACTAATCTCTCAAGTTCCCCCAATACCACTTTTCCCAAGCTTATTTCCTTTCTGCTCTCTATCCTTCCCATAAGCATCTCCACAGGCACGCCATTCTCAAGATTTTATTTTTCAGTACAACAACTCCTCTGTGAAAATATATTACAACATACACAGAAAATATTAGTAATTAAGCATGCAGTAACTGAGGTTCACAATGACATTCAGAGTCCCCCTGTAACAACTGCAAGCACAAAATCCATCACATCCACCAGCTGTCTTTTGTATGACTGGCTTCTTGGAAGAAGTTTATGACCTGCCTGATGCAAAATTTCCTACTGCAGCTCACCCAAGTTTCATCCTTTGTTAGTCGAAAGATTATTCCCTTTTTCAGTACTGGCAAAACTCAGTATTACAGCACTTCTGAAATTACTGGAGAGTTTGTCAAATGTAAGACATGAAGAGATATTCTGAGCCAATGGTAAGGCACACTGATGGCATTAGGACTTAACTCAAACCAGAAATTTTAAAGGTTTAATAGTAATAAATCCTCCAAATACCTGAATTATTTGACAGAAAAAGTGGAAGGCTTTGAAAAAAAAATCTATAGAAAATAATTTTTCAAAAGATTAAAAGAAAATGTTAAGTACTTTGTGTCAAGTTTTTCTGTCTTCATTACTTATGTTAAATCAGGCAGAATGTAACTGAACATTTTGGAGAAAACCATCAAATGTTTTCTATTAGAGTGTTTAAATTTACCTTTACAACATGCATGATCAATTTAAAAATTGCTAACACTGGATTTCCTCACTATTACATGTTTTATTAATGTCATTTATAAAACAATGCATTCCCCTAGTAGTAATAACATCAAGCATTAGTTGAAACAGCAACTAGTAAAATGTTTCTGGCAAGACTGACAATTCTAGCACTAGCAGATCCAGAAGTGCTCTGTTCCCTGAAAGCTAATGAAGTTCTGAATCGGGACCCACAGAAAGTGAATCGGTGCTCTTGACTCCACACAGCAGAGCACAGAGAACAACGAAGTCACCACTTCTTGCCTACACAGCTAAAGGGTGTTATAATGTAAAAATACACTGGAGATCATTTGCTTGCTTCTCTGAAATAGCCCACAGGCACCGTGCACACACCCACACAGACTGGGGAGGCAGAACAATTGGTGTCTCCCCTCTTCTCCAGTGAGTGCCCTATAAACAGAATAGGAGAAAAAAACTTGATTCACTGAGCCACTCACCAAGAAATATTTTGAAACAGTAGTTTGCATAAACACAGAGTAACAATAGCCTGAACTGCAGCTTAGCTCGGGGCATAAAATGTGATAACTACCCCTTTGTGAAAGAAACTTAAAAATGAGTTTGGTTTCTGAAGTATTAAATGTCCTCATTTGTTTTAAGTCCTAAGGGATACGGCCTCTCAGCATCTCTGCCGAATCAGACTGCTGTTTGGAGTAGCATGGTCTTATTAACAATAGCCTTGGATTTGTTGCAGTATTTATGACCCAGTTTTAATTCTCAGCCACAGTCTTCAGCAGAAATAAAAATTCAACACTAATTACAGCTGCCAAAGCACGTCTCTGAACTAGTACAGCCGAGGCAGACACACAGCCAGGTAAAACATGCTGAACAAACTTCTCCCATATAGAAAAGATGCCAGCTCTCTCTCTTCACTAAAATACACTTGGTTTTTTAGCTTGTTTTTATACTGTCTTCTAAGACTTAACCACTCCATCCTTAGTACTTGTTTTCATTCTATCTCAGCTTCCAAAAAATCCCCATTTAGTATCAAATTCTGAATTTAACTGATGAGCTGTTTCACCTTCTCCTTTAAATCATTAGTAAGACACTCAAGTCTGAGCTTGGTATTTATCCTACAAGCACTGTTCTCTGCCTTGTAGCTCAAATTACTGCCACATCTACTAGTTTTGCTTTAAGTCCTTCAGTAAGTTTCTAGTCCATGCAATATTTAGGCCAATAAAGTTGGGGATTTTTTTCCCAAGTTTTACGAGGAAATGCTTCCAAATGGCTTGCCTGAAGTATTTGCCACATGCAGTATTTCTCAACCTGCAAAATACTGTAATTTCTTTTTTTTTAGAAGGAGATAGTATGCTTTTTCATTTACTCATACCAGCAGTTAATCTGTCACAGCTCTCTCAGTTTCAAGTCTACTTGAGATGTACCTTCCAGTGCTGGTGTTAATATTTTATGTAAGGATGGATGCAGAATTTACACTGAGGATTCTTACTGTCAACATACATACAGACAGCCAGTTTCTTTGCAGCAGATGCTGGCAATACTCAGCCTGGCTGGAGAAGCCTAGACTTCACACTATGCAGTTCATCCTGCTGAAGAAGCTGGTGGCAGCTGCAGCTCAACTACTTTCAGCACCTAAGCCAGCTAGATATCTTACTAATTTCAGAGCCAAACAACAGTTTACTTTTGTACTTTAAGATATTGGTGGTACATTTCTTTATCCTATCTGTTGCCACCATCAGCTCTTCAAAACCCACTTGCTAATTTTGTAAATTAGGTTGCTAATCCCTTTATATTTAAAAACAAAGCTGGTCTTCATTTACAGACGTCCTTTCACTATTATTGTGAAACACAGATTCCCACCCACATATCTGCAGAACCACTCCACTGCCTGAAGCCATCCTGGAACAAACAAGATGTATTAATACAGCCTCTCACTGTGCAAAGCCTGCAGGAACAGGCATCATCACACCCCCTGATTTTGCAGAGAGCTGAGGAGGGCCAGGTGTCTCAAGTCTCCATAGCAAATTGGGAGCACAAATCAGGTATTCAGACCTCTGAAACAAGCACCACGGAAACAGAGTCATCCAGTTACTTCTACTGCTCCTTGTAAAGTCTTTAGAACAGGAAAGGCAAGAAGCTGAAATAGATTCTCAGCTGTCTCTAGCCAGAGACAACATTTCTGTCTCTGTATTTGAGCTTCTGCAACCTGACAATTTCAGCATTACAACTTGACTTCCATATCATTGCTGAGAGGCTTTTTTTAATTGAGATGTGACTGAGCCATGTGCAGACTCCACTTCTGCATGTTTGTGTTAAATTGGAAGAGATATGACAATTCCATTGACTTAAAGAGTCAAATTCATATGATTCATGTGCCTATATAACACATACACTATATAATGCATATAACAGCCTTTATGCTGTTGGCATTTCATGTTTAACATTCCAACAGGGTCTTCTCGTAACCAGGAATGAGAGATCATCAGGAGATGTGGTCCCAGAGCTCTGGTTTCATGGCTAAAGAGCCCCAGGTAAAATACTTATTCACGTTACTGTCCCTACTTTATGAAAGACAAAAGCTCACAGTACAGGAATTCCTAACAAACCATCCTACAGACCATCTTTACTAAAAAGAATTACTTAGCACTCATACCTCTTCCTATTTTCTCCCCTCCCTACACTTGAAAGAGTTGAGAGAATTATCAATAGTTTGTATGCAGTTTGTAGGTTTCTTTAAAACCACTAGAACACAGAGGAAAAAAAATCCTCTTTTGTTCAGCAGCTTTCCACTCAATAAAATTCCACATTTGTCTTTCCTTTCCTAGACTTCTTTCCTCTTGATAATCAGTGCCTGCCTCCAATTAGAATTGACAATAGAAGAAAGTCTTTTTATGCTTTTCAGTCATCACTACATAAAACACCATACTATACTTCATTCTCCACTCAGTCCTTCTTCTCAGAAAAGAAAAACTTAGAATAAGTTTAGTGGTTTTAATCCTTTTCTTGTTCTCAAGCCAAAACTAAAATTCTTTCCAATCCTCCCATTCTGGACTTGGAGTGTGAATACTAAGCATGAGCTGGGCTTGTTTGCTGCACCTTCAGCTAAATTGCTGCTGCCACCACCGTCTACCATCTTGCAAAATACTGGCTTTTACTGCACATATCAAATTTTTTTAAATAAATTATTTTCCCCTAGACATAACCAACTGGCAAGCAACTGATTCAAGACTAAAATCCAAAAATGAATGTAAGATCCAATATGAAGAAGGTGGAAGGTATATGAGGAGAAAGAAAATGCAAACAGTGATTTTAGAAGAGGAAGATCAGATGCAAAAAGAATATTATGATTTTGAAAGATGCAGTTTGTAACATCTGGATACTGTCATCTTATTACACTGCTGTCTTTACATAAAATGGCTGCACATCTTAAAACATCAGCACAGGTTGAGAACCCATGCCAGAATCCCACAATAAAAACACCTCTGTTCTTTGAACACAAAAACACAGGCAAAATAGCAGGGAGGGATCAAGTGTCACACATTAATGAAATAGTTTTAGAACAGCATCAAAACTGAGCAAAGTCTCCCAGGGAGGCTGAAGGAATCCCTTTCCCCTTTGCATTGTCCACTCTCCTAGCACTTTGTATTTTTCAGTAAAGCTCTCCAGGCTCACTGAAACTCTCTCTAAGTTAAGAGGGCCCAGAAAAAAATTGCACTGCTGTGGAGAACATTGAAATTATAGACCTGCCTCCACTACACCATGGTACACCTGAGACTGAGAAAATGTTCAATTCTTTCCTGTTTTCACAGACTAAATCTGATCCTATCGTGCCAAGGTACAGAAATTGTCACTGTGCTTTACAAATTGTAAAATATGCCTCTTCCAAGTTGCCAGTCACTGAAAGAGCAACAAGTCTGACCTCTTGTACCACTTGGAGTCCTTCACATGACCCATTTCTAAGCAAAGGACTGCAGATAAGCAATGGCTTTACCCCAAAAGATGCCTGCAAAAAAAGCCAGAACTCCTGGAACACTTCTCCTCTTAGCAGAGCCATGAACCACACATCAGGAGGCAGCCTCTGATAAGAGGCACAAATACCATTAAAACAGAGCTCTAAATCAGTGGAGATTTTTATATCCTGTAATAGATCCCAATTGTATGGAAACATTAATATTAAGCTCTAAGGACTAAGGATATGGTACTGGGTCCAGGACACATGCTTTTAAAAGGTCCCTAAATGCTTATTCATCTAATAAAGCACAAAAGCTCTAAAGAAGCTGTTGCCATCTGTTTTCTGGGCTTAGACATTTCTCTCTCCCTACTCCCACTAACTGTTATTTGGAGATAAAAGAAGAAACCAATACCAGAAAAATTAACGCTAGAACTGCATTCTGGAGTCACAACACTCCTCTTGAGTAGTGAAAGGATCTCCAAAACTTTGTAACATGGTAAAATAAGTTGCCTTGTAGGCAGGGTTGAAGTTTTAACTCACTATTTCTTTCTTTCTGTCATTTAAATCAGACTCAGTTTCTTTTGCATGTAGTTCTTTGCAGTTTAATGTGAATACTTTTATTACCTGCAATTTGAACATGTTTGTTCTAAACCAACATTTGAAAGTAGTAGTTGAGGAGGAAAGAATAGTTAAGTGCCAGCTTTCCTTTGATCCAAAGGTCTTCACAGCTGGGACAAGCAGGGACCCCAAAAACCATACCATAAGCTAGAGCACTTTCTGTCCAGATCACATAAAACATTAGTCTTTTGGATAAGCAAAAAAATAACAATGATACCACCAATAATTAAATCAGGGGTTTTTTTTGTTTTTTTAATCAAGTAATCTTTAAGTACTTCTTTACTTTTCTATTTTCAAAGAAAATCAGGCGCAGAGCTTGCTTTGGGGAGGGCTGTAACAACTGTGATATATTTAAAGGGCCTCCAACCAATGCCTGTTACTTACAAAAGTAACCTCCACCTTCACCCTTTATTTTAGTTTAGATTATCACCTCAGACAGAGATACTCTACCCTTTCCAGTCCCATCAAGACATCATGTCAACTGCTCTAAAAGCTGAGGTAAAGACCCATTAAGTGACAGTGATGCCCGAGCAGCATACCTAGTACCTGAAGGTCAATTCCTCCCCAGCCATGGACATGAACTGAACTAAGCAGCCTTTTCTCTGCAGGGAGTACTCTGATGGCTAATCAGAATCCACAACATTGAAGATTCACATACTTCTCAAAATAACAGGTTAAACATTAGGAACTGCACAGAGAGAGGCACAGATGGGATTCAGCTTCTCAAAGCACATAGTTTCTCACAGACCAGGAGCTCCACAAGCACAGCATGCTCACATCACTGCACTGCACAGCACCTTCTGGGTCCAACAGCCTCCACTGGGACATGCCCTGCTTTTATGAGCTATGTCAGCCCTAATAGGATGCCTGTGTTCTGTCCATATTGAGCTTCAGGTTAATCATACCACTAAAAAAAAAAAAAAAAAAAGAAAACCAAACTCAAATACAAAATTGTCACAGGAATTAAAAAATTAATTAAATTAAAAACCTGTAGTTTCCTATTCACACAACGTGCATGAACCTTGCATATACAGTAATTCCACACTTATAAGGCGCACCAGAGTATAAGGTGCACTTCTGGGTTGCTGGCAAGTCCCTGTAATTTGTCCATATATAAGGTGCACCAGTGTATAAGGCACACTTTTTTTTTTAATTGAGGATCCGTGTGCAACAAAGTAACGAGTTAGTAACAGAATCACAGGGTTTGCTGTCTCAATTTGCAAACAGTTTTCACAGATCAGTGAAGCCTTCAAACGCAGCCGCGGGCACCCTCCCGTGCCGCAGGCCCTGGCACTCCCATCCCTGGCGCTGGCTGCTGCGGCTCCCCGCCTGCTCAGTGGCAGCTCCCTGCCCGGCTGCACTTCCGGGTTGGCAATTCTGCGGGATTCGTCCATATATAAGGCGCGCCAGCATGTAAGGCGCACTTCTGAGTTAGGCTCAAAACTTCAGTCAAAAAAGTGCGCCTTATACGTGTGAAATTACTGTATCCGTATATACATATCAGCTTATAAACTAGAGAGCTATGTGTAGGCATTTGTTTTTAAAATAGCCATACAGTATTTACTCTCTAAATGTGAAGGTACTCGATATTTTAAAACTCTAATGTTCAAAATGTGAATAAAAGTCACCTTGTGGTGAAGAAAATCTCTCAAAGAAGTGTTGCCATACAGCATGGTACTGAACATTTCACAAAGGCAGTGTGTAGTTTTCAGAGTAGCTATTCAGTAGTTTGAGATGACTTCAACCCCATTTTTGACTTATCAAAGTGCAAAAACTGCTGGTGGCTGTACTGTGCAACAAAAGGACAGCAAGTCCCTATACCTGTGGTATGCCCAGGATAGCAGGTCCCACAGGTATTAGTCACTGTGTGAGAGACAGAGCACTGGAACAGGCTGCCCAGAGAAGTTGTGGAGTCTGCCTCCCTCAGACAGATATTCAAGAGTCATCTGGATGCAATCCTGTTCCATGTGCTCTAGGATGGCCCTGCTTGGGGAAGTTGGACCAAATGACCCCAGTGTGGTCCCTCCTGTGAGTCTGTATGACCCCAGGTACATTGTTAGAAGTAGACATGGCCAAACCAGTTGAACAGGTTTTAGATGACCAGGTATTGTTGTAAATAAGCATGAAGTGGGGTCCTCAGATGTTTTTCTTAAACCCCCACTAGTTACTACACACATTCAAAGAGTCAGACAAAACCAGCAAATCCCATGAATGTGCTAAGAACACCTGAGCTCAGCAATTAATGTAAAAATATTCATTAGATTTTTACACTTGGGCAGAATAAAACATAGCTCTATGTTGCCTTTAAAAGTCTGCCCTAACAAAATATCCCTGAACAGCTTAGATTTCCAGCCCACACATGTTGGTTATCAAAAGAAACAGACATGAGAAACAGTGAAGAAGAAAGCTTGCACACATTTCTTCCTTAGATTCCTAAAACCAGCTGTACTGAAAAATAAAGCTAAGTCAACCATCCAGCACCAGGGGAGCGACAGTCACAAGCAGCAGGGGTTAAAATCAATCGTGCCTGATACCTTGAAGGGAACTGCTTACAAGTGTTGCTTCAATTTATTCTTCTAAGATGAAGTTGGAACTTCTTAACCAACAGTAATGCAGCTGCAAAAAAACATCTTGCAAAGTAGCAAAACAATCCTGTAGTTGCTTATTACTCTGGAGATCATCCCCAATTCTAAGTTGAACTCAGTTCTGTTCTTGCTTCCACTATACCAACCAGTACTCAAAAATTCACAGAGACCCAGTCTGAGCAGCAGAAAATCCTACAGTACAGCTACTTTCTATTTATAAAAATAGGGCCAAATCAGGTCTCAAAATATAGCTATATTAACTCTGATGGTGCTAGTTTTAAGGATACTTGTTGGAGGACTGGAGAATAACACATACAAAGGTCCCACAAACAGCCCTCAACAGAGCCAAAGGATGTGCACACACACCTGATCTGTGGGCAGTGATCTCAACATCACCTAGTCCTGGACAGATTTGTACCACTATGGCACTGTACAGAGTCACTCCATCTCCTGACAAAATCACTGACCCACTTTCCAAGAGATCCATCACACCATTTGGATGATGACCTATGCATACAAGCCAGTACCAAGGCATATGGAAGCACCTCACTTGGAGGATGAGGAATGTATAGGTAGAAAGTTTTGAGAAACTTGGCACTGACTTGGGCACTGAATATACTATATGCATAAATGACCTTCCACCTTCTGCATACAGACAGTTCTGAGCTTAACATTTCACCAGATTAAAGGCAAGTGAAAGACTACAGAGGAGTGAACCACAGCAAATGATTCTACATACATAATCATAGCAGCCACTCTTGAGCTGCAGAGCAGTTCTTAAGACCTTTCAACCTCCATAGAGACTACAAAATCCTGCCTCACCACACATCAGGATCAGTTCAGCCAGCAACATCCAAATGCTCATCACATGCTTCCGAACAACAAGAAGCTCTTTTGCAGAAAGATGACAGGCAGTTCAGTTCTCAAACAGATGTCTTCAGCCCAGCTGTATTGAGTTTGTAGCTCATCTTCATTTTGGCACCTCAACACATTATGTCAAGGTTTAGGTTGTTTTTAGGACTCCTTGTTTCTCCCTATGACAAGTCCACAAGGAACAGCTCTTTCAAGACTCCATGTAGGCAAACAGCCACAGGTAATGCCACACACAGATTTAGAAGCTCTGATCAAAGTGCTCCCTGTAGGAAATTGAATTTGTGTGTTTATATAGAAAAGAATAGGTTCATGCAGAACATAAGAAACAATCCTAGAAATGCACAAAGATCACATATTATACAAAGTGAGTTCTGACAGAAGACCTGTGAGACAGAGCAATTTAAAAGTGTAAGTGTGCCATGACATAGAAAACAATAAGAGAAGGGGGATATGAAGGAGCAAGATTTAAAAGAGATCATAATTTTCAATGTCTATCACTGTCACCTATTCTAGACACTACTGGAGAGGCAAATTTGAAAGAGTAGAAGAAAAACGTATTCAACGCACATGCCAAAACAAGGTATCAAAGCAGCTTTCCCAGAAGAGGGAGGAGCTGTTTAAACCTCCTTTTTCAGAAAAAGCATTAGATCAGCCTACTGGTAAATGCAGGATCCAAGTCTCTACCATTTTAATCCTGCCGGTGGTGTTCAGAACACAGAGCCCTTAAGCTGAATGGTAGCTCTGATGCAGCAGAAAATGAGTTTTTCTTCAAGTGAGTGTATCTTTGCAAATACAGGTATTCCTTACACATTTTCTTGGCTTGCCTTTTTTTAGAAGTACTAAGGAGAATTATTAGCACAGAGATAAGATTTTTATTTTTTACAAGGATGAGTTTAGTACTGCATAAGCAGGTGAGCATCCCTTACAGTCTGCAAAACACAGAGGATTCTGCGAAGAATTATTTCTACTGTCTGTTGGCAACTGTGCAAAGGAAAGGCTAAGCCCCAAAAAAGCCATTACACCACTAACATGGCTACTTTGCTAAATGGCTTCCAACTGGGCAGCCTTGTTTGCCCTGCAGAATATGGTGGTACTTACTCACATAGTTAAAGATCTATAGATCTACACATTTCAAACACATAAGCAGGCCAAAAACTGCATAGCCCACTGGAGCCAGAGTCTCTTCATTTTCCTACTCATGTGAACAAACTTAAAGAGTTTGCTTCCTTGTCTAGCCTGTTGAATCAAATCAGGTTTACTCTATTTCCCCCTAGCATAGTTTTGGTTTTATTATTGTGATTTCAAGGATATGAATAGCAGAGAAATATATTTAAGCTTAGCCATTCTTTTCAGTTTAAGGTCAAACTTTTCCAAATATCTAGTATGGATTTAGCTGTGCTCCTACTGAACTTAGACATACTCTAGAGTCAGCTTCCGCCAACACTAAGCACTTTTGGAAACTCTGATCAGAGTTGTTTTACCAGTTCAGGATCCCACATATTACTACAGCGCCCTAAAGCCCAGAGTCCTCATGAAGGAATTCCCTGCAGTACTAAGAAGCTTGCAGAACAGACTGTTCCTGCCTATGTAATTTTATATCTGTACTTTTAACAATGGAAAATACAATATTTAAGCTGGTCCTGTGGGATAGAGCATGAAACCCTGTTGGATCTTATGAAAGGAGTAATATTACAGTTGGTTTGAGTCTTGTTTCTGAACACAATGCAGCACCACATATTCTTTAGAGGCCTTTGTCTTCTGTACCTTCACACATCAGGGTTTTAGTGAAATTCAAATATTAAACTTGGAAGACAAAAATAAATATTTCAATAAAGGCAAGGTGAATCCTCAAATCGTCTCCTAGGAAAAGTTTTGAGATATTTGAAACTACCCAATTTTTAGAGAAGAAAATTCAGAATAGTAAGGAATTATCAAGATAAGGCTACCTATTTATTCATAACATTTGACAAACCATTACAATAAAACAGAAAAGGTAAAATATTTCCTTGTAATTGCAACCTGGTGAGCAAGGAATTAAGGAACGTCTCTACACAGCCAGAAACCTTTACAAACCAGTCGCAAGGTTGCAGAAAGGCACCAGACCCTTGGCCTCCATCCAGCCTTATGGACCAGCAGGGAATTCCGTAAGAGGAAACATTCAGTCACTCCCTAGCAGACAACACACTGTTCCAGGAACTCAGGAAAAGGGTATTTAGCACAACAGACAAGTGGTAAGAAATAAGGACAATGGTGTCAAGAGTCCAGTTGTGCCAGAATTCCTGAGCAGGAAAAAACTGGCATGACTGAAGCCTAATAGAGAATCAGAGCATCTGACATCTGTGGATTGGGAAGAAGCTTTATTTGAGACAGGACAGTGAGCTGCAGTTAGCCTACCTACCCCATCATATTAAGAAACTTACCAGACACAAGTGCATACGCCAATGAATGTTTCTGTGCACTATGTCAGAGACCATGTATTACAAACGCCATACAAGTCATCTTCAAAGATTTCACAAAATCTATTGTTAACTAAGATACAAAGGTACTTTACACTTGCACTGGTAAACTGGAGGAGCTTGGGTAATCCCAGAGTAAAACATGTATCACCCTCTAATCATTAAAAAGACTGAAAGAAAAACAAACACCAAACACCTCCCCTCCAAAAAAAAAACCCTACATATTTTGCTTAAAGAGAGTGGTGATAACATGCTTCCAACAGTTTTTATAAAAGATAAGCTTAAAATGAAGGTATGCAAATAGTTAGAGGTGGGCTTACAAACAGAACTTTGCTGTACTACTTCTGAATAAAAAACCTGGTGAACTTCAGCATTCACACCATCACCCTCAACAGCTTTGCATAGGAAATGAAGAATAATATATTCAATAAAGAAGGCAAGGGAATTTCAGTGAGAAGAAAGCAATTGTTCAATTTGGAACTTGACCAGAAGACAGGGGTTAACACACTAACACTTGTGGAAAGAAAAATATACCAGTACTATATACCAGTACTGAATTTCTCATGGAACAGAAGGTATTCCAAACCACAGTTTTATCTTTCTTCTAAAATAGCATACGTTCCAGCAGCATAGCTTTTTCTCATGTGCAGTATCTATGGAATGTTTATTTTCCAATTTGGGAAGTGTAGCGCTAAACTTAGCACTGCTGGCTGCTCCTGCTCAGAAACTGAAGAGACCAGAAGCAATTTGTAGTATAGTGAAAAAGCAGACACGGATATCATTCGGAACTGTTTGTGACTATTATCACCCCATTGCTGAAGAGACAAATTTCACTTGAATTTTAAAGATGGTTCAAGAAAAATGCAAATATTTTGGTCACCTAAATATTAGGCTCACAATGAAAAATGGCAAAAAATTAATTTTTAAAATAACAACTCGGGTAAGTACTACTTGAAGGAGAAACTTACTATGTTTTTGTCAGGACATGCAGTATTTTTCCTACAAAATTGTTTCCAACTAAGAAGGTTGATTTTAGCTGTATTCATTCATTTCCTCCTTTTTCAAATACTTGGTGGTAAGTAAATTTGCTAGTAAGAATGGTAACATAAACAGAAAATAGAGGTAAAGCAAAATTTTTCATTCATAACCAGTTATGAGCATGAAAACTCAGCTGGTCATCCAATATAAACAGAAACTGAACATTAAAATAGATACAGGATCTGAACTGATATGCACAAGATTAAAACACAATATGAACTTAGTTAATTAGCTAAGTATTTTTCCTTAATAAATTCAAAAAGGCAAACATACTGCCAAATTGTGAATAGCAGTGGAGCCTGGAACACTGATTCAACTTAGAGATTACTTCATTTGAATTCTTTTCTCATCTCAACAAATAACGCAAAATAATTCTAAGAATAGGAACAGTCACAATAATGGGATGAAGTTAAGCAGTAAGAAATGTTTGGCCACATAGCGTGAATCATTTAAATTCAGGCTGTCAGACAGTTAATGGTTACCCAAGGGAAACATGCTTCACCTGTGTCTTTTAAGAAACAAACAGAACCAGTTAAAACAGTATCTTTAAGTACTGTTTAAGTGTGAACAGTATTTTTTCTCCATTTAAACACAAGCTATGCGTTTGAATTATTTTAACTATGAGAGTGAGGTTCAGGAACTGTCATAGCTCAGAACACTGATTAAAAAGAACAGAGTCAAAAAGTCAAAACGTGCAGCAGAAACTCACTTTGCCACTCAGAGGATAATATAATTACCAAATTTATAGGACCAAGCTCTGCTAGAGTTTGCCCATATTAGTTTTCCAGCTCAGAATTGGTGACATTTTCCAAGTTTACTTAGCTCTTGCAAAACAGCCAACAGGCTTTTAACAAAAACAATCATAAGAAAGTCCCAAGATTGCTTTACACATCCCTACATACACACTGAACAGTTTAGGTGATCATTTCTAATCATCTGTGAGTATTCTTTATTCAAGAGTGCAGAGAGCACCATGCAATGCTGCAACTCCAAACCTTCCTCCCACTTCAATTATCTACAAACACTAAAGCTGTCAGAATGGTTCTTCCCTCATGGTTTTCAAAGTCATGAGATGAATATTGCTGTCATAAGTTGGCAGGAATAGAACAAGAGAATGAGCATTGATTATTTAGTAGGTGACAGATGAGGGGAAACACAAGATGTACGTACAGGAAAATATAACACATCCATAATTTTCTTTGGGACCAATTAACATTAGAATTGGCTAGCATACTCTTAATCAGAATTGAATTGCAATTTTTTGTCATGAAAATGGGGATCTTATCTAATGAAAGCCAGCAAGACACTTTTTGATTCAATAAATAAATACACACTGAACCACAGCACAGAATAACCATTTTGTCAAATACTAACACCAGCAACAATATGCGAGTTGAGGGAATACATATTTAAGAAGTATTCCAGATGTTCATTTTGTCAGCTATGTTATTAATGTCTCCTCCAAATCATGATGGAAGACCAGAAGCACCCCAGCTATGGCTTTACAACTTGGAGTGCTGAGACAACTTTTCTCTTGGATCTTCATCTCTCCTCTCTCCTTAGCTCATGAAGTGACTCTAACAATTAGCAACATGTACTCTTTGCAAGCTGCTTTTTGCCTTCCCTTCTTCAGCCTTCTGCTTTCAATTCATTAAACCCCTACCCTCTCAACACCCAAGCAGACACACTCCAGTCAAAGGGTATGTTCATTTCAGAACATTTAGTGTCCATTCTCAGAGTGATGCCTGTGGGTTCATGTCCTCACCCCAGCCTCTCTGCATGCTACATGCAATAGCAACACAGGTAGAACAGCATTTTCCTGTTGCTGGGAAGTTGTTTCAAAAACATAAATTTTCTCATCTTCCTTCTTTTTTTACTCAGCTCCTAACCATTATCACTACAGCTCCAATATTGCTCAAAGTACTAAAAGGAACGGTTTGTGCCACTATCACCTAAAGTCAGCTGGTGAGATTAGGCAGAAGCCCTCCAGAAGTGCTCAGAAGTGCTCAGTGCTCAGATACTGAGCAACAGCTGCACACACCTTTCACACCTAAAACCAAGCAAAATCATCCTGAGGTAGTAGCCATGACATGGCAAGTGCCCCTATGGAAATAGCAGATAGTCCGTAGAAACTGTGGTTGCTGGATTTTCTCAATTTCTGTTCATGCTGCACCACTTTATAGACACCTGTGCAGAACATGACATCTGATCTAAGTATAGCAGAAAAGTTGTTGGATTGTACAGCAGTTGAGACATTTTTATTTATTTTCCAATTACCTGAAACCCCTTCTACAAGGGCATCAACTCACTGTTCACTCAGCTGAAAAGCTGCAGGATCTAAGTACACATATACAAAAGAAACGACATCCCAGCATCATTACCTCAAGTAGTATTGCAGAAATGTTCAGTAATACAAGCAGAAGAGAAAAGAATCTCACTAAGGCAGAGATTCCTTTTCATCCAAACGTGGGATGGGTTCCCAGTCCTATGCTATGCATCTCTCTAGAGATGCTTGTTTTGTTGTGCTTACATCTGTGAAAGAAATTAAGCTTAGGACTACTTCTTCTGTTCAGCAAATAATTTTAAGTACTGAAGTACTTATAAACTGCTTAAAATGATTTATCTCTTAAATGCTGATGGATTGGTTCTTCCTACTGGACGTCTTGTTAATATGGCATGAAATTCATACAAAGGCAGAGTCACTGCCACCTGCAAAGAATTTCTATTTAACAATAACAAAAAGTTCCCAAAGCATAGTCATAAAAACATTTTTCTGAAACACCACATTAATTCAACTACAAAAACTTCCAATTCAAGGCAGGCTGTTCAGCAGAAAATTAAATATAAATTTAAAATTATATTGAATTTTTTAAATATTAAATAATTAAATATTAAATGCCATAACACAAGTTATATACTTCTCAGATACTTTTATATTCAAAGCCAAATGCAGCAATATGCTGTACCTACCAGCTAGAATATAAACACTAGATTAATGATAACATTCCATTTTGTTATTAAAAGAATAATCTCACTTCTACCCAAACCTTAACATTTTGTGTCTCACAAAACATCACTAAAATCAGGTCCATTAAAGGAACATTTGAAAACCAGAGACAGGCAATCATTAGCTCAGATCTCATAAATGAAGTCATGAGTTCAACTGCCTTCCAAATAACATTTACTTCCACTGAAAAATAAGTTTTACTTGCTCTTGACATACTGACATCCTAGTCAGTGTGAGGAAAGATAATAAGATCTGTCAGTCTCTGGAAAAACTTTTAACAAACAAGGCTTTTTCTTAGAGTTGTTTGATTTGATTTTGCTAGCTTTACCAAGTCTCCCGAGGGGTATATTTTTCTCCACTGTGCCAGTGGCCTGCTAGAGACACTGTAACAGTGGAAGACTTAACCCCATTGGAAGATACCATCTCTCCCTCTTAATGCAAAAAGGAGCCAGGTTTACTACAGTTTCATTTTAAGGGATTACCCCTGAGAATGAAGTTCAACTACAGTTTATGCCTAAAGCCCAGAAAATGAATATACAGTATGCCTTAACTATATTTTTAAAAAAATTCTGAATTGCAAATGCAGCTGAAACTCCCTAGAGAAGATGAAAATGTTTTAGCAAATTTATGAAATATTAAGCCCCATGAATTTATGCAATGTTGAGAATAGCAAGGCAACTCCTCCTACTGTGGTCAAACATCATGCCACTAAGTTAAAGAGCCACATCCCCCTCCCAATTAACATTCTTGTTTGAGCACTAACTGTAATTTGAAATGTCCTCTTTGTCAATTCCATTTTAAAACTTTTTCCTGTGAAGTATAAGTTCACTGCCTTATTTGACACACAAAGTACTACAGAAAACAACCCAGAGCATTAAAAAAAAAATGTTTTTCTTGCTTCAGTATCAAGCACCTGGCAGGTGACTGGAAGGCTCCTGAAAAGCCTTAAAGGTTATTAAAAGCATTCCTCTTTTTCCCTGGGGACTTAAAATTCAATTATTTTCATTCCTCCTTTTAAGCTATGAAATTACATCATCTCTTTCCCTTTGATTTATACTTTAAAGTATTTTTTCTGCATTGTTCCTCAATTTGCTAATTCATTAATAAATAAAACTCCTGTTGGTTCCCCTCATGAAATAATGAAAGAGGAAATGTCCAGTATTGCATGTGTATTGGCAAAACAGGACCATTTTTTACATTCAGATAATTACAGTAGTTTCACGATTATAAACCGCACCTGAATATAAGCCGCACTTCCGGGTAGCTGGGAAGACCACGGGATTTGTCCACATATAAGCCGCACCCGAATATAAGCCGCACCACTGGGCTAGGCTGGATTCTTCAATTAAAATGGTGCGGCTTATATTCGTGAAACTACTGTACATATATTTTATGCATAATTTCAATAATTTGCAATATATCATTTGTTTCAGCTACATTTGATTTAACTTGTCAAATCTTTGAGAAATAAACGAACAAAGTGCCTTGGAAAGATCTCTGCCAAAGCATTGTGACAGAGTAGGAAAGCAGGAGCTTTCTGCCTGGTCTGTGTTTGTTAACTTCCCCTCAAATAGAGCACAACACAGGGTCAGTTCCCTTCCCAGGCACTTGGTGCTCTTGAAGCCTAAGGTGCCTTTACTCTGGCCCTCTCACTGGCCCTACACTGGCGCCTGTTGCATTCTGAAGATGGCTGCACTTGTGTTAGCTCCCTCTTGTAAAACACTTATCACTCCATTAAACAGTGGCAGAAATGAGACCTCTGCTCTAAGGCTTTGTGCCTTCTTCCTCCAGCCCCCTGCTCAAATCTTAAAAAAATTAATCAGCAGCAGAAGAAAAGCTGCTGTCGCTGAACGCTACACGGAAGAGCCTTCTCCCTCATTTTCATTCACTTCAATTCCATGTTCATACAAATTGATACAAACCCCCCTTTTCTCTAGGCTGAATGCTTCCAGGTCTCAGATTCTCCTTGTATGACAGATGCTCCAGCCCCTTTATCATTGTCATGACCCCACCCTGGACTTTGTCCATTAAACCTGTTTGCATCTTACATGAAGGATCCCAGGACACAGCATTCCACAAGTTACCTCACCATTGTGGAGAAGGATCACCTCCTTCAACCTTTACCAATGCTCTTTATGCTGCCCAGGGTAACATCAGTCTTTGCTTTGCCATTAGGATTCATTGCTGGCTTATGGTCAGCTTGTCCACCAAGGTCCCCAAGATTCTTCTGACAAAGGTGCTTTCTAGCTCAGCAAGTCCAACAGTTTACTGGTGTAAAAGGCCTGTAACTCCTTAAGCATAGGACTTTGCATTTCCTCTTCTTGAGCTTCATGAGTCTTCACTGCTCAGTTCTTAGCCTACTGAAGTCCCTCAGAAGGGCAGCCAAGCCCTCAGCGTTATCAATCACTCTTCAGTCTTGTATCATTTGTAAATTTGCTGAGGACATACTCTATCTAATCATCAGGTGATTAATGAACATGTGGAACAGCTCTAGCCCCAATATCGTGCAGTACAGCAGCCCAGAAAACAAATGGAAAGAAACTAGTCAGATAAAAAGCCCAAGGGTTCAGCTATTTCAGGTACATGGACAGCACTGCTTTTGCCATGTGATACTTGTACAAAAGTGCACACATAAAAGGTAACTAACACTGCAAAAAAAATAGTACAAAGTCTCCATATAGTCATTTCCCACAAAGCAGGTCTTGCTTCTAGAATGCAAATAAAACTTCCTGCCTGCCTAAATAAACAATCTCTCCTAGGTCACAGGTCTCCCCAAATACCAGCAATGAGCACAAACACACACAATCCTCAAAGCCACATAATCTTTCAAAGTTAAAAATGATGCAGCCTTCCTGCTACACAAAAAGTAAAGTAAGCCAGCTTTTGATTTTCATTTTCTTCAGGCTCTTATTTCCTGCCTTCTGAAGTAGTCATGATATAGGACCATATCTGTGCATGGCTATATCCACAAACAGCAGCAAACTCTGCTGTGACTTAGCAAAGCAAGCAGTAGTCTAACATTTTAATAGGGCAAATTTCACTGTTATCACATGCTCATATAATACACAACTAGAAGCTGAGACAAACTTAAATTCATCTGAGCTGAACAATCATAAAAACATTTTGATTACAAATTACATCCATACCACTCCTTCTCATCAGTGTCTACTATAATCGGGCAATCAGGCACAGTGTTTTCTCACCATCTTCATCACGTTATGGAAGAGATTGGGCTCAACTGGGACTGACACTGGCAGAGGGAATTGTACTATTTGATGACACAATTTTAATGAAGGACATGTTTCCTCCTCCATAGGAGGAAGAAAGCCGCTACTAAGCAAGCTGCCCTCCAGCCTACTTAAGTGTGGCAGTGTGCATACTAGGTTGAATTCCACAGGCTTCATGCCCATTTTGTTACCCAAAAAAGTAATGGAATTCCTTACCTGCAACAAATGACTGCTTTACAGGAGAGTGCCAAGTCCAGAAAGCTCTGCCTGACTTCAAATGACAGGGCATACTTCAGTGTGTGGCCATCAATAATCAGGGCAATATCATTTTCCTTGCCCAGTGACTCTCCCAGACTGGTACAATGTTGAGTCAGAGAAGCCCTTGTTGCCTGAAGAAAAACAAAGAAAGAAAATGTTTCTTCCTAATACAAGAAAAGCACCTTCAAAGTAGAGCAAGGTATCTTCAGACCATGGTACACATGCACCCAAACTGGCACAGACATGAGCTCATGTGTTAACAGTATCTTATGCAGACATACTGACTTGCATCGCAAATCAGCAAAAGCTGCCTCTGGTTGCCTAGGAATGTGTCTTGTTCCAGAGCAGACTTCAGTTCTTTACCACACAGTCCTGCATGATGGATGTGCCCAAAGCAGTTGTGATACAGCCTTCCTAACTATAACCCAAATACATCAACTTTCCTGGGCCAAACAGGTGAGAAAAGAATCAGGCCACTTTCACACAAAGGGGAAGGGTGGGAAGAAAGAGGAAAGGTTGCTTTGCAATTCATTTTCTCTCACTCCACTCATTAGTATGGTAAGCTAAACAAAATCACTCTGATTCACTAGAAAGCTAGCCCCAAACTGGAGGCAAATTTACAGATTAAATTAATGAGTGCGACAGAGGACACAATTCAGCCATTTCAGACACAGATTACCTTTTGCACCTTCTTCTTTAAAAGAATGATTGCATAATTCCCCATTTCCCCATTAAAATGTGAGGGATTAGATTTATGACTTCATGGCATGCTTTATTTACACTGTACCTGAAAATCTAACACAAAGTAGATGACTGTGCTTAAACCATTAGAGACCAGTGCTGGGAAAACAAGGGTAAGTCTTCTGGGAAGAAAGCTGTTTTATCTAGCTCAACACTACTGTGCAGTGGCAACATTCACAGAAACTCCAAGGATGGTATAATGGATACAGTTTGGGTAATGTTATCAATAATAGAATTTTATCCCAAGAGCCCCTACCCCTGGGATCTTGGAGTGTCATTTATTTTCCTTTACTGCTTCCTCTCAGTCTTGCTTAAACAGTTTTCTTGCTCTCAAGTGCAGAATTAACCCCAGTCCTTCTCCTGAATGCACACATAGGATTAAATGCTTCTCTATGTGAAAGTAAGGGAGAACTCCCTTGCCTTTATTCCCTGTCTAGCACTTGGGGCACTTCTGAGGGAACACCCTCATTTTTCACCTGACCCAAAGGAGGGTGAAGGCCAGAGCCCAACTACTCCCCCCTACAGAGATAGAGGAGAATCTGAGGGCAAGTTTAGGAGGGCTACTGAATATCCATCATCTATTGCTCAAAAGAAAAAGCCACAGCAAAACTTAGAAAAGGTGATATTTCTCATCAGTTGAGATTACTAGTCTCTCCATTATCATGGCTATGGATAAGCTTCATCTAATTCATGCCCTGGTTATGGAACTTATTCATCCTACATGTAAGATGACAGAATTAGTAGCTCTGTTAATAATACTCCAAAACACTATAAATCAAGGATTAGAAATCAGGCACTTCATTTTACCAGGACTTTGTAAAACTCTCAGTATGCAGGGCTAACTTACAACCTAACAGCTTATACAGTAAAAAAGGATTAATTGTTATTTCTCTTTCTTCCAACTACTTAAAATTGCTGTTTTTAAAGGAAAAAACCCCAACAACCATTGCTCCTATAGGCCAGTGCAATTAAGCCAAATAAACCAGACCCCATTCTCACTGTGTATGTAATAATGAGATCTTTTAAGCAAGCAGGGGAACAAACATTTGGAAACCATGGGGAACAATATCCTTTTGTGGGCAACTCATTACTGGTAACTAAAATAAAAATCCCTACTTTGATCCCTAGCTTTTACTCTGTGCTTGATATTAAGGGATAAGTTTCTTTGAGTCACATCAAGACTAAATCCTTTACTAGAACAAGCATGATGGAGGAGAAATCAATAGTAATCCTAAAAAAGTATCTGGCTAAACTCACACCTGTGGAATATGCCTGTCTCTTTTATTGAGTATCCATCAAGCCTAAATGGTAAGTTTGTCAAAGGTTCTGACAGAAATAGAATACTAGAAACAAGTATAGTAAGCCTTTCACTTAGCCATAATAAATTTGGTTTTCCTTCCCAGCCACAGAGCATCCAGCTGCTCTGGGGAAATCCAGAGACATGCCTGCCAGTCAAACCTTATGGTACTGGCATATCAATTTCCATCAAATATTAAAAATATAAAGCTTTACTTGAAAGTCAGAAGGAGTGAAAACTGAAAAGTCCGTCTGCTTAGTAGCCCTGATTCAGTGGGTCATTCTAATAAATATGAACCCTTCATAAGCCAGTACAGGACATGTGCACATGCTTAAGCGGTCAGTTGAGTCAGAGTAACATTATCAGTTTAGAGCCTTACAAGAGCTTAAAAACTCATTCATAAGACCACCAAGTGTCAGAAGACAAATATGAAAAAAAAAATCAGATTGTAAAAAGTCAACTACAGAACTCAAAGTGAAAAAGCTAGAAAAATCAGGTTTTAATTTATTTTCATTCTACTTTTAGACCTTTGACACAATGGGAGGATTTGTTCCTAAAAATATAAACAATTCTGACATTAATGCTTTAAGGGTTAAGGTTGTTACAGTCTCTGTACTTGAGTTAAATTCAAGACATAGTACTATATTCCATGAAAAAACCTATCTCACCTGCTCTTCCTGTTTGTTTTGCCATTTCCATTTTAACAAGTTGCAAATACAAACCTTCAGCACAGCATTTACTTGTGTTACTGCCTTAAAATAAACTTTAAGATTTTATTGCTCTCTGTGTGCATAGTTTCCATACAGAACACAAAGTAACATTATTAGTTCACTATTACAAATCTTCATTGCAGACTAAATTTGTTGACAGGCAGAAAACAAAAACATCCTGAAGCAAAGTTTGTATGGTCTTCTCTGGATTGTATGCTCAGGATCTTTAACAAACCTTGTGATAGCATGCCTGTATATTCTCACTTCCTAAAACCTCAGGAAAAATCCTTGCTGTGTCCAGGTTTATATTTGAATTACAATACTGACAAACATTCTGGGATTTACCAGGCTATTATTTTATGGGTGAACAGAGCAAATACTAATACTTTTCACATGATGCTTAAAGTCAACTGGGAAGTCAGTGCAATCAGAATTAACTTAATCAGAAACTCTGCGGATTTCACTAAGAACAAGACCAGACTACTCATGCTGTAATAAAAAACATCAGGAAATGTTGTATAGGTTATATAATTAGCTCTTAAGCATGTTCTTTTGTGTGCACCATGTGCCATTGGGTGGTTTTTGTTATTTTTGCTCTTGTGGGTTTGCTTTGTTTTGGTTGGTTTGTTTTAGAAGTAGCGCACCATACCACCCATTCCCTCCCACCAGAGCTTTGCACACTACAACAAGAAATGTTGGTGTGTGAGGCAACGCAGTATTCAACAGAGAATGACAGAATCAGTTATTTGCCAATAAAAACAGAACTCAGAATGACTTGCAAAAACTGAGTGAAGAATACTCCAGCAGGATAATAGCCATTGCCTGAGCTTATCTTACAAAAATGCTGATACCCTGGAAAGGTTCACAAAGCCACTGAAATGACAGCAGGTTGATAGAAAGGATAGAATTTGTGCAGCCACTACACTCTTGGTTTATTGTAAGCATACAGTCATCCGTGGCCCACAGGGAAAGAGATGTCAGGAAGAGAAGTCAGTGGCTTGCAGCATCACATAGGCCAGAAGGCATCTTTAGCGGAAGAGAGCCACTCACCCCTGAATCTGTGACCTCTGACACGCATACCCCCAAAAGGCCAAAAGCAGCCTTACATTCTGGCTGCCTATATTTCACGCACTCTCGGTTGGAGCATGGTGCTAATAATGTGTTTTCGTGTTTTCTAGTTCCATCATGTTTACACATGATGATCATGGGTATGATCTTCATATGAGCCATTCATTTTAGAGTTGGACTCCATGATCCTTGTGGGTCCCTTCCAACTCAGAATATTCAGTGATTCACTCTTCTTGAACAGCCATTCCTCCATCTCAGAAGACCTAACATGACCCTCACACAACAATCTCCAGCAGGAAGAGACGGTAAACTTACACATTGGTTTAACTATAAACTAAGCCAATCGCAAATACTATTTGCTTCTGTAGTTCTCTAGAAAGTACTGCTAGCTACAGCAGTTTAAAGGGTTCTCCAAGTTAATTTCTTCCATCATCTGATAATTAATTTCCAAACCACTAGTTCTGATATAAATGACACAATCTGCTAACTCACTAGAGTGCACTGAAGTACCAGCTCAATTTTTACCAGTCCAAGAATTTACTTTTTACATCTGCTGTTTTCCTTCCCATGTGGAAGGATGGATAATCTGAATCATCAGATGTAACAATTCTTTCACTGTGTTGAAAAAAGTGGTTTCAATCAAAATACCAGCCACATCCCCTTCCCCCACTGTTAAGTAAAAAAAATTCCAAGGAGAACTTAAGAATTGAGCAAGGAATCCATTGCATAACCCCCAATCAAGATAACACTGGCTAATCCCAGTTCATGGGAATTTTTCCACTGTATCTTTATTAAAACCTGGAAGCTTCACCACGTTAGGTGAAATCTTTGACTTCAATCTGCCTGCCTGCTGTGCCAGAGATATCTGTAAAGACATCTGGCAAAAGCAAATTTACAGGAGAATAGGAATAATTGACATAAAGGCAAGAAAAAACTAATATTTAAACTAAAGCTGGCAAAATATAATAGAGCTTAAAGCAACACCAATTGGGCAGAAGAGTCACTGGAAGTGCTTTCCACAATAAATAGTACATATGCACGAGCTAACCTTGAAACCTGTCTTGAAACCAAGAAAGGAATACCACTTTCAGAACACATCCTCACTTTTGCCAATCTTCCAAGTTTAGTACTAAACTTGAGTAGCAAACTACAGTAATTTCACACCAATAAGCTGCACCTATTTCACTGAAGAATCGAGTCGATCCCGGAAGTGTGGCTAATTACCAGGTGCGGCTTATTTGTGGACAAATTCCAGCGAAATGCCAACCCGGAAGTACGAGCCGGCTGGGGAGGGAGCCACCGCTTTGCCGTCTTCGCATGAAGCTTCGCGTTTTGCTGCCGCTTTTTGCTGCCGCTTTTTGCCAGTTTCGCACATTGCTGCCGCTTTTTGCCGCTGCTTTTTGCCGCCGTTGCACAGCCAGCCCATCGAGCCACCGCTTTTGAGCAGTGTGGGGAGCCATGGCAGCCAGCGCCGGGGGCGGGAGTGCCGGGGCCCGTGGCACGGGGAGGGCACCTGGGGCTGCGTTTAAAGGCTACACCAGTCTGTGAAAACTGTTTGCAAATTGTGCACCTGATAGCAAAACTTGCGCTTCCATGATTCTGTTACTAATTCGTTACTTTGTTGCACATGGATCCTCGTTTTTTGGGGTTTTTTTTAAGTGTGGCTTATCACCCGGTGCGGCTTATTTATGGAAAAATTCCATGCTCTTCCCGGCTACTCAGAAGTGTGGCTTATAACCAGGAGCGGCTTATGAGTGTGAAATTACTGTACTTCAATTTCCAAAAGCAAACAGGCAACTTCTAAAGACCTAGATATAAGGAAGGGTGCAAAGCATATGGTTACAAAGCCTAGTGAAGATTACTCTATGTTTATGGCAGTAGTCCAGCTACAGGACTTGTTGTCATGTTCCTCTGTTCCCTCTCTTTTGTGATTCCTACAATTGATCAGTCTTCAGTTGGTTATTTAATTGCTTCTGTGTACTCTAAGAATTTAGCAGGGGATGGAAATACCAATTCAAACACAGTTGTGTTTTCTAGGTGAAACGTGTCACCTGCTTACATAAACTGATACAAAAGGTTTAAGGCCCATAAAATGGATACTCCAAACATCAGTAGGATTGAAAGTACTTAGTTACTAACATTGGAATATGTATGGTGTAATACAATCAACTACAACAACATGGACCTCCACATTCAACTCACAAAAATGTTCAGAGAAGCATTTGCACACTTGCAACAATAAGGAAATTATTAAGAGTATCCACAAAACTGCTTTGGTTTTCTTCTACTCTTAAAATCATATTACAATGCTAAAAAAAACTCTAAAAAACAAAACAAACTTGCCAGCAGTACAGACATTCATCTTGCTACACAGTGCAACAGATGAGGCAGCACAAGGGGAAACAGAGCAGGCTGTATTCCTGAAAATACATCATCTGTAAGGTTCTTTTAAGGCCAGAAGTAGAAATATTAGCAGGGAGGTTGCTTTGTTTACTACCTCGCTGAAAACTGCACTTTGGAGAGATGTCCCTGGAAATGATATATTTCTAAAGCCCAGTTTTAAGAATTCATCCCTTCACAGCTTTACAGAACAAGAGCATATAAGGACACTGTAGTTGAGACCCAGACAAACCTTCACAACACAAAGACTAACTGTGAATCCTTCACTAGTTCACATTTCAAAAGAACATCTCCCAGTTTAGAGGAAACCTGAGTACTTTCACAGTACAAGATTCATTTCAAATTCAACCTGTACACACAAGACCATTTAGCAAATGGATCATGGAAGATCAGATCCCAGCTGCATACTTTCGATTTACTCTTTTAAGTAAGATCAAAACTAAGACAAAAACTTACAGCTGTTGCTCGGTATTACTGTAGTGCTCAGTCTGTGTCACACGCTGATTTAGATACATAAGAGCACACAGTGTGACTACCCCAATGACAGCTCACAGCCATTCCTAAAACATGTCAATCAAATGACTCACTGATCTGACACAGCACAACTTGCTGTAACACCATGATTCTGCTTGATTAATATGATCTCCTATTGCACCAAGAAAAATATCATATGGAGGACACAGAGATATTAGATAGGTTCACTCGAATAATTTTCATAGATTTGAATTTAACTTCAACCTGAAATTAACTTCAGTTAGGCAAGTAATTTAAAATGTCTCGATACAAAGACTCCTTAATCTGCATAGCAAGTCTCAGGTTACCATAGATTCAGACCAAATCTTGCCTTCAGATATAAGATAAAAAGATCATACCAGAATTTTTGTATCCAGGGATGAAAGCTCAGATGAATACACCCATCAAGAGCTGTAACAAGTGCTGTAGAGAACGATTCAAGGATGTTTCCAGTTCTGCAACAAACTTATTATGCAGGAGCCAAGAAACTTGGTTAAACAGGGGAAAAAAAGTACAGCCTGAAGGAACATCTGTCCTGTCATCTGTACATCTATCTCCAAGCGTGTTTAAAAAGAAAAATGAAACCGATCTTTTCACAAACTTCATCTGATCACAGAAAAATAATCTCCAAAAGTGTCAGTCACATATACTGTCTCAAACACATACGCTGTGTGAAGGGCTGCAGGTACTTCAAGTACCTCCAAGATCAGTTCAAGATCATGGAAAGGAAAAACATCAAAGAGATGACTATTCAAAAAGTACATGCTTAAGTACTCAAGCAAACTTAATGTAGCATGTCAGGTGGCTGCACACTAAACTTCAAGTTCTCATAATACAGAACATATATTAAGTCTCCCCTGCAACTCCAGAGCTGGAGAGGCTTTGGGGTGGGGGTTGGGGAGAAGGAGGGAAGAATTAGGAGCAAAGAGAGGCTTTTGTCAAATTAAGAAGTAAAATCGATTTGTTCAATACTTCACTAACTAGTAATCTCCCACCTTGCAGATTAAATAACATGGCAGTGCAGGCTGCCAGAAGTGTGATCCTCATACCTTAGCCTTCTGAAATAAAACCTGAAGTTTTCTGCAGCATTACTTTTTCCTCACATTAAAGAGAGAAATACTGATTATAGCAGTGGCATCTTAAAAATGCCAGTCTTCACTGTAATCCTGACTAGAACACTGATTCATTAAAAAAAAAAATCCAAGAAAAATGAAAAAAAATCTCAGCATTCTCAGACCAAAGGACTGACATCCTATGCAGTTATCCAGTGCAACACTGTTGCCAAAGGCACCATCGAGTCTTTTGCAATCCTTCTTGGAGTTCCAAGAAGGCAAAGCTGGCAGCATAACAGACATTTGCAGAAACAACTGCAGTCAAAAGGGCAATTCATCAAATGTTCTTCAAATGCTATGAAAGACAATACCACATTTGTTAAGTTTGACATTTTTTAATATTTCTAACTTCAGCAAGAAGCATCCTGTGTATCCTGGGATGGCCAAACATTTCAAATATTATAGCCATAACCCTGCTCTCTTCACACTAAGAACAGCATTAGGTATATTACACAATTTTATTTATTCCTATATGCTATATGTAGGTGACTCTGTCTACTGCTTTCAGTATATATTAGATATTTGACCACAGAACAGTTTATGGTGCATATTTATATAGTTTATATCTCATACCATAGAAAGGGCAAAGAAGAAATGTTTGTTCTGGACACCAAAACATTTGTGAGATTACTAAAATCAACTGTACTCTTCCAAGAGGAAGCAGTCTTTCAGTTTTGCTAATAAGCTAGAATGATTCAGTGTCTTTACATTTTGATATTTTAGCTTTATTCAATTCATTCAATAGAACGGACTTTTTATTTCCTTCTATTTCCTTCTATAATAATCCAGCTTTTCCTGGGAGCAAACAAAGCAGAAGCCTGCTCTTGTTTAGACCTTCGGGGAGTTAGGCTTCTGTCCAGTATTTTCTCAGAGATAAAAGCCCTCTTCTCAATCTGGAGAATAAACCTTCACATCAAGGAGCACCACAACCTTCTGCTTTAGATCATGAAGATACAGAATTCTCTGTTACACCATCTGAACCACAGGCTTCTGTGTTGCTCTGTTTTAAGCTGTCAATATATGTCAATGTCCCCCAAACAGCTGAGATGAATTCAGCCAAGAAAATAACATTGGTATGTGGACATACAAGTCAGTCTATAATTTACCCCCCACTGCCCCCAATAAGAGGGTATTTTCTCCTTAAATAAAATCACAGGATATTTTGGGTTGGAAGGACCTTAAAGATCATCTAGTTCCAGCCCCATCCCTAGACCAGGTTGCACAGAGCTCCATCCAGCCTGGTTTGGAACACTTCCAGGCATGGGGCACCCACAATTTCCCCAGGCAACCAGTTTCAGCATCTCACCACCCTCAGAGTAAGAATTTTTTCTTAACATGTAATCTAAACCTACTCTCTCACAGTTTGAAGCCATTCTCCCTTGTCCTGTCCCTATATGTTCCTGTAAAAAGTCCCTCTCCAGCTTTTTTGCAAGCTCCTCTCTTCAGGTACAGGAAGGCAACAGGAAGGCAATTAGGTCACCCCTAAACCTTCAGGTAGAAGGCTTTATAGATTCAGATCTCTTCCACAGATACTGGCTTTTTCATGTATTTATACCTCTATCTGTGTATAGGGTTTTTATACACAGAAAGTGTACAGTAATTTCACACTCATAAGCCGCACATGGTTATAAGGCGCACTTACGGGTAGCTCGGAAGACCACGGGATTTGTCCATAAATAAGCCGCACTGGGTGTTAAGCCACACTTTTTTTTTTCTTTTTTTTTTTTTCCAGGGAGGATCCAGCTCCAGCCGGCCCCGCCCCACCTTGGGCCGGCCTGTCGCACACTTCTGGATTGACATTTCACCGGAATTTGTCCATGTATAAGCCTCACCGGGTGAAAAGCTGCACTTCCAGGGTTGCTTGAAAATTCAGTCCAAACGGTGCGGCTTATAAGCGTGAAATTACTGTACGTATATTATCACTATTATACCACCTTGGTCGATATAAATAAAATACAATCATCTTGACTCAATGAGATCAGAACTTTCCTGAGACAAAGAATGGCCATTAATGCAGCCAGGACTACATTAAAGGAGTTTTATTATTGCTAGCAAGTAAGGAATCCATGTTTATTCATGTATAAAAGACTGGATGCCAGTCACAACAAAATACAGATGAGATGATAGAGCTCATCTCCTCCACAAGAATGTTATATATAAGGAAGGCATAATGTTGAGTAGATTGATTTGTACAAAACAGGATTGCCTCAAGATGATTTTCCCATGATGCAGTTATCTTTTCAGCACAGACATATGTATGTGTCAAAATTAGTGTTTATTATGACAAAATTATTTTGTATTTTTAAATCACATTACATGTGCAGTCTGGAAAAGAGAAAGTTTTGTTTCTACCCTTTCATGCAAGGCAACATCAATTTGTAAGACATCAAAATAAAGTTGGAAGGACAGAATTTCACTCTCTAAAGACTAATAAAAATTTTAAAAGCCTAGAGAAACCTATAGCTTCAATTATTTGTAGTCTTCCACTCTTAATTTCCTCTCCAAAATCCTCCTTAAAAAAACCTCAACCACTATTAGCATCTGTGCAGTTAATAGTTCAGTTGAATTGTAGTGTAAGTAACAGAGGCCATACTGCTGTCAGAGTTCATAGCCAAAGTTATTCCCATACTCAAGTAAAAGGAAACTGCTTTGAGAATTAAGCCAAACAGCAACCTATAAGCTCTGAGATACTCGAGACAGTCCCACACAAACAGGCCAACCTGTCGTATTAGTCTTCTTTTAATTAAAGTGCTTGTGTACTATCAAATCTGTTTCTCCAAGCAAAGCCAAGAAAGTTCCAGAGGCACTCATTAGGACCAGCAAGCTCTGTAATAAAACTGACTTTGTAGAAGCAGATTGCTTTGAACCCAAGTTGTTTTCTTAAAGTCCTGGTTTTGATTTAGAAACAATACACATATTGAGCAAAAATATGAGAGAACTTGCAGTTCCTGAAATACCCTTTGAGATTTTACTTCTACCCTGACAGCATGACAAGCATCAGAAGTTACTCACACTCCTTGGAATATGCATTTTACCCTTTTACCCAGGGCTGACTAGGCAATAAAATAACTCAGAAAGGGGTTTCCAGAAGTATCTGATATAAGCTGTACTCCCATGACCTTGCCTATTCCCCAACAGCCTCTCAAAAACCGAGAACACGTACATTCATCAATTGTTTCCATCCAACTGGGATCACTTTGACTCCTTGAAGAGTTAGGTCAGGCTTCCTGCCCTTTGGCAGCTGTTCAGTGGTAGGCGGGGTGCAAAAGTCTATCCTGGACACTTCATTCCTGGCCTTGGTCCCATCTGTGCCCTCTCAAGACTTTGAATGAAGCAGAGCCTAGCAAGGAGACCGCAAGGCAGCATTCTCCTGCTTGGGTCAGTCCCTTTGGCAAGCAATTGCAAAGAGATACTCGAGCCTGACCATGCTTCTGTTTAAGACAAAACAGCATCTAAATTGTTCAGCTAGGGCAGATGAAGGATATGTAACACAATGAACAAGCAAAACACTGCACGTGCCCTGAAGGACAGGTGCATGGACACTCCCAGCCCTGGAAAATATAGACTGCCAAAGGAAGAAACAGAGATCGAAAAGCTAGAACAGCAAGGATATAAGGAAACTGGATTTTCCCTCACATCCCAAAACTAAAAGTAAGAGCTCTATACCTCTGCATCCAAGTAGAGGACAGTAGCAGAGCTAAAACTGCTAACCTTTAGACTACAGTTTTTTAACCCCATAAATTACAGCGTTAAAATATAGGCATGTATCAGGGAAGAGGGGAAATACTATTGGGTTACACAAGCAAGATGCTAGGAAACATTCCTGATAGATCATAGAGATCTTCACTATCTGAACTCTTCTAGATCTGTAGGATCAAATAACTCTCATTTAACAACTGAACGAAAGAAACAGGAGAGGTATCCAAAACACAAGCACTGGTACCACACATAAATTATGAAAACTAAAGAATTTAGAGTTATAATATCAGAATACCAGAAATCCAGATAGCTATATATTTGCTCAGCTGATACATGACCCATAGCCAAACTATCTATAAACCATTAGATCATGAAATGAGAAAAGCGTGACAAAACTATCCAAATGGTTTTATGCATGCCAGCCTGTTTAATTGACTTACTAGTTTTGCTAAAAGATCTGTCATGATGTAAACTCCTGTTGCACTTTGATTACAAAATTAGTTCTTCACAACAATAACATCAAGTAAATACCTCAAGATTGTGCAACTTAAACACTTTTGTTAGAGAAAGTCTGAAGTTTAGATTTTCTAATAGAGTTTTACCAATATCAATTCATGCTCAATGCTATTTACCTTCAAAAGACCAAAAGAAATTCAATCCTCCTGTCTTGCAATTTGAGCACAGCAGACAAAAAGACAAAAACTGCTGCCCAGAGAGCTTGTGGAAACCCCATCCCCAGACACGTTCAATAAAGGCCAGGTTGGATGGGGCCCTGAGCAACCTGATCTAGGGAATGGAACCCCAGCCCATGGCAGAAGGGGTTGAAACTAAATCTTTAAGGTCCCTTCCAACTCACATCATTCTATAGTTAGATGAAAAATATGAAAAATAAAAAGGTCTGAAAAAGCAAGTATGAACAAGCTTTCTTTGAGCAATTAATTTTAATTTAACTGGCAGCAGACAGGTGAGCAATGACAAACTAGATGTGGTACAGATCCAAATCCCCCCTCCTGTCCTCAGTTCCACCCTCAAAACAGGGCAGGCAGCTCCTCCAGCCCACACTTTGCCACATGGCACATGAAGAACCATCAGCAGTACACAGCCTCCCCTCACCTCCTCAAGTCTCTGGAGAAGTGGGGCCTGGGTCTGTGGACCAGCTCCCCACAGGCAGTCCAGAAGTTGCCATACAATTGTGACTTTGTATACTGAATTTTACTGCAATTATGAAGTTAAATTAATTTTTGTGCATATCTTATACAAAAGTTTTGCTCCTACACCACAGCTTTAACTACTCAGAAGAGACTAGGTTCAATGATAAAATGGAATGGCTGGGGGCTCCTGAAGAGCCTGAAGCCCATCTAGAGGGTTTTAGAAACATGAATATAACACAATAACATGAAAACATGATAAAACATAAAAAGCTAAGGGTTTATAAGAGATGATGGTACACGGTATCAAGATCTTTCTAGATATAAGCCAGTAGCCTGAGATTATTTTATGCTACTTGTCTCCTTTACGTAACATTACCTTTTGAAAACACCCCTTAGAGAAAGGTGATGTGCATGAGCAAGCACACGTCTCCTGACAGCAACTTCAGGGAGGCACTGCCTGGCCATGGTCTGGCCTTGCATCACCCTTAGGTAGAGGTGGGAAAGGAAACAAGCAGGAACAAGGGTAGCTTTGCCGCTGGTCTCCTTGAAAATCAAAGGAAGCAAAAGCCTCCACTTAGCAGTTCCCTAGTCATTTTATTAGCTAGATTATTTGGGGGGAAAATAAAAAGTAAAGTCTTGAGCATTTCAAGCACTTCTAAGTTGCACAGAAAGAGAAAAATGGCTTTTGCTAAACACAGTCCTATTTAATACTATCTGAGGCGACATTAAAAGGCTATTTGCCCATGTGTCCTAGGTTACAATGTAAAGATGTGCCCAAAGGTATGCATTCAATCACCTTCTCCATGAACTGTTATAAACAGGAGGGGCAGTGTTTTCCTTGCCTCCTCCTCTGGACTATCTCCTGTTAATGGGCCATCAATGCCCTGCCCCATGAGTCATAGATAACTCCCTCCAGGAGACATTCCTGTTTAATGGGCCATCAAGGACCCATCCCATGACTGATAAAATAACATCATTCTATTGTGAGATGCTCTGCCCGGGGGGAGGAGCCAAGCATTCCCACCTGGACATAATGTGGGGTTTGGGAGATAGCCGGTAGCTCTCTTACCCACTGGTTTTCCAGAAGACAGGAGCTACTGGACCTTTTCTACCGGATCGCCACTTCAGCAAGACCACTTCATCTGGATTGCTGCCACCACCCTAACT
>VRYO01002772.1:21456501-21503630 GCA_009812075.1 Sialia sialis
AATCTTGAAGTTCCAATATTGTATATAATCTACAGGAGAGCTCCCAAGCAAATAATTAGTAATTGAAACAGTATTAATATTATGTAATCTTAAGATCATGTAACAATTGGTTTCAGCAACTTAATACTTTTGATATAAAACAAAATCCATAAAAGTCTTCTCCCAGCCAAGTCAACAAATCTTTACTTGGGGCAATGAATTCTAACAAGAATCAGAAATACCAAAAACAAGCAGTTTTTCAGACTTAGGCAAAACCCCTGAAACTAAGAGATACTGAGTCCCCAGTTATCCCAGTCTCTCAAGTATCCAGATACTGCATTCCTCCAAAGCTTATTCCATTAGCTGACAAGATGATCATATTCACTTATTAAAAAATTCTTTGCAAAGGCACTATATCAAAAGACAGCACCATCAAGATTTTCAGAGCTCCAGTGCCATTGCAGAGAAACACACAGTTAAGGTAACAATATGCATAATTCTCAGACCAAAACATTCATTCTTACATCACACAGGCTGCCTTTCTGACTATGTGAACCGAAATACCATGTGGGAAATAGGGATTTAGCCACAATGACTTTGAACATTGAAATCAGTTAGGGCAGAATACCATCTTTTGGAAGACACTAGCAGAGTTGAACTACAAAGGGTATATCTTTACACAATATGTAGCAGTAATTATCCTGGGCTTGGCCAGTGGCCTTCTTTTCTACAAACACATCTGTATTTTGCTGCTTCAAGCTTCCTTCAGGCCCTAGTTAACCTTTGCTCATAAAGCATATGTTCCAAAAATGCTTAACGGAAAAGAATATTGTAACCAGTGAACTGCACATGTGAACCCAACTCAAGATTCCTGAAAATACATTATGAGGCAGCAAACATGGTCTTAAAACTACACTGGCCATTTTTACAGCAGACTGCATTCAATGTCTTATTAGAATTTTAAAAACCCCACACCTAAAACTACCAACCAAACAAAAAACTGATAAAACCCCACACCAAACATTTTTCTTCCTATTTCAGTCCATGTTATTTAGCCTGTTTAGTTCTTAAAATATGCAGTTTACTGTACTTTGTATTAACACCAGGCTTCTGTTGAGCACATACATGTAACAAGCTTCCCTACATTTAAAAAAACAAACAAAACAAAAAAATACCACAAAAAACTGTCACAGCAATAATGACAGTGTGTAAATTAATAGTCAAAATCCAAGTAAGAAATCAGGCAATTCAGCACAGGCTTCTGTGATGAAACCTAGAGGCATTCCAGGACTTCATGTTCACTGATTCAGACAATGCACAGCAGTTAGGTCAGTGGACAGGCAAGGTAACTAATTCCAAGTGCAGAGAATAACGCAGTCTAAGTAGCAGTGTTTTGTCTCTTACAAAATTAAAAAATGTGCTAGATGTGTGCTTGGTCCTATGTCTAGTTTGAGATTTTCCTTTAGGTGACCACCACAAGAAGTTATACTGAAGATCTATGCTCATGGTAACTCTACTACACTACTGTACAACACCTACAGGAGCAACTTTTATTTGCCTTCAGCACAGCACCTTAGCTCCCAGTATATTGACAAATAGCAACGATTCCTTCATGGCAAACATATTTTCTAACACCTTCTGCTAGATTTGCAGATTTCCTTATTGAAAATGTATGTGGCTCCTGGATGCTGGACAAGCATGAATCAAATGACCTGTCATTAGATCTACTTTATTTGTAATTTCAAGTAGCTACATAATTTCCATTTCTTAAAAAGCTTCACATACTTCCCACAAACAAAAAAACCCGACCCAACAAATTAAACAACCATCTGCTGCCTTCTCTTCCTTTAAAACCATCACATTGGATTTCTCCACTGTCCTTACTCCTCAAAAGCACTCTGTCTACCTGCATTAAAGGTTTCAATAAAATTGCTAATATCACTTGTGAACCACAAAGAAAAACAAGCTTCTTCCAGCTACTCTGTACTTTTCCAGACTCCCACAAGTAACCCATTTTATCCCTTCCCCTAATTAAGAGGCTTGCTTATTCCTTGCAGCTTTACAAGCAACAAAACATTAAAATTTACATGTATTTGTTGGCAATTGCCACTGGAATATTGCATGGTAAAATGCATCCAAAGGCTATACGGCAGCCTGTACATAGATGTGGATTTTGTTTGACTTGAAGTTCTCTATAATGTATTATAAACTAGGGCTTTACACCACAATTGCCAATAAGTATCATTTACAAGTCATCTCTATGTTAAAACTGACAAAGTTTTAATTGGGCTGATCCTAGTCCTTACAACTTAAATGTTCTATTCTCATCAACATTTGGTACAAACAGACATTTCCCGGACATCCACAGGCAGCTCAGGAAGCAAGAGTATCTCTGCTGCTGCACTGCTCATGTCTCACTGCTTCTAGTTCTAGAAAGAATTGGAAACAAATCTTATTTTCATGGAATTAACTGCTTCCTAGCAAAGATACTGGTATCTACTCAACTGAGAAGCCAGACACAACACCCAATTTGCTTTCATCATGACAGCTTCCTGCATTTTTACTTTTTAAGAAAAGAATGTAAAGAAAGCCCTAGGCAAGCTTCTCTTTTCTAGTCAAACAAACACCATTCCCTTAAGTGAAAACTAACTTTTCAAAGACCTCTTTTGACTTGAGTTTTAAAAACACACTTAGTTTCCTATGAGTTTACCCAATACATCTGAAGTTTTTATTAAAGTTTATCTAATAAATATGATACCCATTTCAATTACTAAAAATAACTTTAGTAAGAAAACTCCACAAAATCATCAAGATTATATTTCTTTTTTAAAATTAAACCACTACAGTAATTTCCCTAAAGATTTAGTTATACAATAGATTTCTTTTATTAATATTTACTAAACCTATTAACTCTGCCTATTGAACTGTAGATTTTGTCTGTCAAGCCCTGGATAGAACAAGAAATCCCTTGAGAACCGGAGAGTATTAAAACAACTATAGACAGACCAATTAAGTTTTAATAACTTGAAAAGAAAGTACAAGTTTTCAAAAAGTCAGCCAGTTATGAACCCATCCCCCATTTCCTCATGTTATTTACAGGTGGGTTGTGAAATATTAATTCTATAATCCAGACAAATATTACCATACCAGCCCGGATCTTACAAAGCCCCTTAACCAATAATTGGCTTTATTCATCTGTATTTTCCCAGAGTTTTACTAAACTCCATATCCAAAAGCACATGCTCTGCTGACCTTCTCCCCAACATCCCAAGAACACAGAATTCTTGAAGCCAGACAATTTTGGTCACCCCTAGCCAAGTAAATGGTCCCAAGTTATACCACAGAATATGATACCTTGTCTTTCTACAAATCTTCTTGTTTCATTGAATTCTTATACTCTAGCTACAAGAAATTGAATTAGCAACAGATACCAAATTCCTCAATCTTGCAAATCAAAAGAAAGATTCACTGTGGCTAGCTTCAAAAGCTGAAGTACATGACAAGCATACATAGATACCACCAAAACTCAGCATGATGGAAGCTTCAGAAGGACATCTGAATCACCTCAGCTCTGGCTAACACTCATTCCCAAAGCTGTCCAAAAAAACATTATATCCTAATATACTTCAGAACTGTGATTTTTAGGCCAGTTAAAACATGGGTTATGATGATTTAGGATTTGGGAATTAGCTGAAAACTCAAGATAGCCAAATTGGTTTTGTCTTGAACACATGGAGAGGAGAGATTACAAACACTACTTAAGATGTGTAGAGGGTTAGCTAATTAGAAACACAGTAAATATGAAAGAACAACACTAATCCTGTAACATCACTATGTCAGTTAAACAACAAGAGATAGTAAGAAAATGCACCTTGACACATTCTTCCATTAAAAAAAAAGCTTACAACATCATGGCAAAGTTCTATAAAAACCCTAGAGATTTCTATAACATTCCTCTGATGGTTTCTACTCTATGCAAAAGGTTAAAAAGCAGAGGGAACACATACATAGGTATTAAATTCATACAGCTGCAGAACTGCTTAATTCTAGTTTCTGACAAACCAATCAACACAGAGAAATTCTGTGGGACATTTTCTAGCTTCAACCAGATGTAAAACATCTTTCTTTTCCGTAATTCCCCTGTGAAGGAAATGTATTCTTTTATGTGACTGATGAGAAGGCTTGGAGCAATCAAGCTCAGTTACAAGAATGATTCTCTAATTATTATGAAAAATTACAAAAGAGGAAATAATCTCTAAAAAAATGTACAACAAAGTAGTAGTAAGTCGCTATTACGGGAACCACAAAAGTAAGACCACAGATACCTATATCTCTCTTTTTTCTGAATACGTGATCAAGACACACCCTGTCACCTTGAAGCAGTTAGTTCTCTTCTGTCTTCATTAAGTTAACACTGGAGATGAATAAATCCTATTGCTTTTGGCTGGCTCCACACCAAGAAAGGAAGACTGCTTATTCTCAAAACCCCCAGAAAAACTTGCATGAACAAGGAACCCCTCCAATGAAAGCAAAATATCAGATATGAAAATATCTTGAAGAAGAAAGGACTATTTAGTTCTTACCCTTTGGTACAAAAGACAAATTTGAATTCTTCCTACAGATGTGCAGTATTAGCCATGTCAATCAAGAGGATTAGTATCCATAACTCATCCATACATCAGACACCAGCTTTGTCTTTTTCCCCTAAAAACACACCATCATGCTTTAATATCAGAAAAAACTGCATTTCATGGATAGTGTCTCATTTGAAAAATCCATTTAACTTGATTACACATCCTTATGTTACCATGGTCTCTCATGCTTAACAGAAATAAGCACATCAATATTCTGCAGAGAATCCCATCTTCAAAGCCAACAGATACTTCCCTCACCATCCAGCTGAAGCCATGCTTCTCTTGTTACCCACACAACAGAAAATAGATCTGAATAATACTCTGTGATCATCTACTGATAAAAGCCTTCACATATGTGAAGACCATTAGCAATTTTAAGAGAAATAGTGTTTGTTTACAGTCATTTTCCTCTAACATATGAGAACTCTTATAAACAAGACAGCAAATTTTAGATGGAATTCAGGGAACTCACTCCTCCTTTCTAGTTTCATGTAATATGATCTATTCTGTCCTATAGCACGGACAAGACATCAGCCCACATCTGCTAAATACCAGCTGCCTAAAATCAGCTCTTGTCAGAAATGACTACTATTACAACTTAAAATAAGAAATTAAAAGTAACTTAGAAAACAGTGTGTTTGGGTTTTTTTTAAAGTGTTCGCCAGTCTTCCCACCTCATAGTTTCCACTTAGAGAAATAAGAGTTATTTAGTAACCTGTTCTTAGCACTCCTAAGGGTCCTTGCATTCCTTCAGGTCCAAGAACCCCCACTTCATCCAAATCAACTATCACAGTGCCAGAAAACACTAACAGCAAAAACAGAGCCACAGATAAGGGAGAACAGTCATTAATGAATTCTGAAAAGTGAAAAGCAGGATGAAACAAAAATACCACCCAACTCATTTACCACTCACAGCTCAAACCTATTAGTATTGCTTCCTGAAAAAGTGGTAATCTAATACTTAAGTTACACAGACCTGTGTGTACTTAAACCTACAGGTCTAGGTAACACCTATATTCTTTCATTTATGATTCTACACAGTACACTCAAATCAAAGCAGCTTTTAACACAAAGAGCTGTATATTTTCCACATCCATACAATTAACTTTCCATGCAGATTAGCAAATACCTGGAGTTATGAAAGGTCCTATTTGTTCCTCAGAAACAAACAAACAAAAAAAAAAAAACTAAATCATTTCTACCTAACATTTTTTAAGACTTATCTGATTACTAGACCCTGTTCCTTATGTAACTACATATTAGTTTGATGTGTATTTCTAGATCAAGAAAAACAGAAATTTGAGCAATAGTAAAAGCTTTGTACAATAGAAAATATTCTTTCCCTAGTTTTCCTAATTAGCTTCCTTTGCAAATTCCCAGTGGCAAACAGAAGAGCTGATTACAATTCCAGGCTGAGTGGTAACTGGAGTAACTTACCAGCCACAAAGCACTAGAGAACTGTTGCAAATGCCCCTCTGAAGGGGACCTGATCCTTGGCTCAAACTGAACTTGCTCACATTGTCCAATTCTCCAGAATATTAACTTTGTCTGAATGCATGTGGGAAGATGATAGCAGGGGAGATAAAAGCCAAAGCCTCCTCTCTAGTGCAACACACAAGATGTAACCTTCAAAGAACCTACACGGCATTAGCAGTACCAGACTTGTTCCTGTCTTCCCAGCAGTGCTGCATGCCTTATTATCTTTTAGTACAGCTGAAGCACACAGGATAACAATGCTTTGAAGCATTTGGAGGTTTAGGTAACTTTTGTTTTAGTCTGAAAAGTTGACAATACCTTTAGGCCTACTCTTTGGGAGTAATCAGCATGACATTTCTGACAAGGCATAGACATCCCTTTTTCTGCAAGAGAATCAGGATCCCAAAAGCAACACCTTCAAAGTTTCTCAGAGCTTCACAGGCACTGTCTCCTGTAATTGCGCTTGAGACTTTGAAACACAGATTTACATAAAAAGCTCACATGGTGAAGAAATTCTGTAGGTGAAGGTAACACCATTCTGCATAATGTCATAATGCTATGCAAATCTTTCTGAGAAGTCTAGTACAGAAGACACTACTGGAACCATAATCTTTGCTCAAAAATAAATGTGCTGATAAACAATTTATTTTTAATGGTCTTCTGCTCATGTTCTTCTCCCTTACACAGTCTGAGTTCTCAATGGTTATTAGAAAAAATTTTAGACAATAACCCAACAAAACCTGCTATTTCTAGCATATGGCTAAGTCCAGTGACCAGGTCAGAGCTTTACTTCTTTAGAGAACCATGATTCCCAGATAGTATGAGATCTACACATATATCAGTATTTAAATACAATGAATAATGATGCCTGTGAAAGATACCCATAATTCCTTAACTTTTTTAACTCTTAAGTGTGGGAAGGAAATGTGCCAGTTAATAAAGAAGATCATGAAAGTCATTGGATAAATCTAATGCTCTCAAGGTTCATAGATCTTCCTTATAGAACCTTCACAGTAATGCTACCTTACAGAATAGCTAAAATAATCTAATAACAAAATAACCAAGTTTTCCAGGTCCTCACTCTTCACTGCTGGAATATAAAACATAACTGTACATAAAGCTTCCCTGCAGATATTAAGACTCTTTGGGAACTCTAGACACTGAGTACAGATGACAAATTACACTATGCAAGTATGCTTGTTTTTTAAGAATACTACAAAATACCATAGGGCACAAAACAGGTACATCCCAACAGTGAAGCATGCAAAAGGTATACCTGAACAAGTGGAAAAGGGAGGAAGGACAGCTTCTGCTTATACTTTTAGTCATATCTTAACAACCAACACTGAGAGTTCTTATACAGGAGTGTCCGTTTGCTGTTACTCACACATCTGTGTATAACCCAGGACTGTCACTCCTGGCACACGAATTCTGTAGAACACACTCACAGACTAGCTCCTTTTACATCAAAAGGATTACTTTACAGCAAAATGCTACCCACAGCTTCAGAACTGAGTCCCTCCAATGTTGTCCTTCCACTATGTCTTGGGGCGACTTTATGATGCTTGTACATGCTCAATAATCTGTTCTGTTGGTGTTGAATATTGAGTTCTGTAGCTTGAAGACTGGTTCCAGGAGTGAAGGGGGAGAGAAGAGATGCAGAGTTTGCTATCAGAGACTACACTTGCTCCCCTGCATTCTTCACACATAGACAGCATTGTCTGCAGTGGACAGCAGGAGAGAGCTCTCTTTAACTTTTTGATTATTTTTTCTCGCTAGCTGAGGTAAAGGAGTTCCCTGGTCTGGGGCTCCCACAGGAGCACCAGGAGCTCACACCTGTGGCCCACCAGGCCTGGCCTGGGCCACAGCCTTTCCCAGCACCAGAGAGGCTGAGAAGCCTGAGTGAGCCAGATCTAACAATGGACAGTATTTCTCAGGTTCTCCATGACTGTGAGACGTGTGCTGCCATCAAGCAAGCCAAGCAAGTGAAGCCTCTCTGTATAGTGGGTGTTGGTCCAAATATAAGTACGGGGAGGCCTGGCAGATTGACTACCTCACATTTCCTCAAACCCGCCAAGGCAAGTGCTACGTGCTGACCATGGTGGAAGCCACCACCAGATGGTTGGAGACCTACCCTGTGCCTCACACCACTGCCCGGAACACCATCCTGGGCCTTGAGAAACAGGTCCTTTGGAGGCATGCTACCCCTGAGAGGATTGAGTCAGACAATGGGACTCATTTCAAGAACAGCATTATAAGCACCTGGGCTAGGGAACACAGCATTGAGTGGGTGTACTATTTCCCCTACCAGCTGCAGCACCAGCTGCAGGCAAAGTGGAGAGGCACAACAGAATGTTAAAAACCACCTTGAAAGCACTGGGTGGGGTATCTTTCAAGAATTGGGAGCAGCATCTAGCAAAGGCCACCTGGTTAACACCCAAGGCTCCATCAACCGAGCAGGCCCTGCCCAGTCTGAGTCCTTGCATACAGTAGACAGAGATAAAGTCCCAGTGGTGCATGTCAGAGGCTTGTTAGGGAAGACAGCCTGGATTAATTCTGCCTCGAATACAGACAAACCCATTCATGGGATTGCCTTTGCTCAGGGACCAGGTTGCACATAGTGGATAATGCAGAAAGATGGGCCAACACAATGTGTACCTCAGGGAGATCTGATTGTTGGGTGAGAACCATATGCAAATATTACCAGTGGATGTCACTGTCATTGTCTATATATAGAGGTATACTGTGTGTGTGTATATATATATGTATAATGTAAGTGTTTATAGGATTAGAATATATATTACATATGGTAATAAGTTGATGATATGGGGATAAGGGGTGGAATGTCTAGGGGTGCCTTTATGATGCTTGTATCCTCAATTGTCTGTTCTGTTGGTGCTGAATATTGAGTTCTGCAGCTTTAAGACTGCTTCCAGGAGGGAAGGGGGAGAGATGAGGTGTTTTCAGAAACTACATTTGCTCCCCCATATTCTTCACACAGACTGTGTTGTCTGCAGTGGACAGCAGAAGAGAGCTCTCCTTTAGCTCTCGGCTAGTTTCTCTGGCTAGCTGAGGCAGAGAAGTTCCCTGGACTGTGGGTTGTTTTTTTTCCTCTTTTTCTCGGAATTGTTTGAACCTGTTCTGGACTGAAAACCCAGAATAGCACCAGGAGCTCACATCCATGGCTCACCAGGCCTGGCCTGGGCCACAACATTTCCCAGCACCAGAGGGACTGAGAACAGACTGAATGAGCCAGGCTGCACTCACAGAAGGGACTCTTCTGAATTTGTCATCTCCTCAAAGCAGCAAAAGGTTGTGCTGTTTAGTATTACTCATTTTTTTGCCGGGAAGAGTTTTGCCTGTTAAATAAACAGGGGTTTTTTTCCACTTCTTCCAAGGAAATATTTTCCCTGAACCAGTTGGGGGATGGAGTGCTTGAAATCCTTTCCTAGAGGGACCCCATTCAGAGGTTTCCACCCACACTTGCCCTAAACCAGGACACACTATTGTTAAATACAAGCCCATGGGATAAGCATCTGATACAGGTCCCAGCTCTTCTTTCCCACAGGATTTATGGGGAGGAACACACACAACATTCTTTTGAGTAATATTGCCTCTCTCATTAGCTGTTTTCCAGCCAGGGGCTCTCTGGTCATCCAATTTCCCTTCCTCAGGTACCTTTCTCACTGCTCCCACAACTCAAAATTGGAGAAGATGCCAATGAGAGAAATTTTTCCAGGTTAAGGGCTGCACAATAACACTTTATGGTGTTCCAATTTAATTAAAGAGAAAGTGAATCCAAGAATTACACTCAAAATAAATCTCATGCTCAAAATATTCTCATTTCAAAAAAGCTTTATTAAGAAAAGAAAAATCAAGTGAGGATATGTATGCATGTGGTAAAGTCTGTAAGGGATAGACATTTGCAGATTATTATGCTAAGTTTCAAGAATTCAGCTGAATCAAGCTAGGGATTAGTCTTCAGGAGTTCCCTGAAGAGAACAGAAATGATTGATTTTTCCCCTGAAGTGCATGATTTAGAAAAAAAAAAAATATCTCTCAAAACCAAGCAAAGACAGTTGTTCGATCACATCTCACCTGCTGCTGCATGCCAAGGAGCAGAAGTGGGAGGGGAAAGGCACAGGGGGACTGCACAAAGGGGTAAGTGTATCAATATTTAAAAGCTCTAAGCTCAACTTGGATCTTATAAAAACTCATTTTTAGTATTAATAGATTTCAAAGGTGGAATATATTAAATGTAATGCTACAGAATTTCAGTGTGAGAACATTTGATTTTAGGTTCAGTTGAACAGAAGTCAAAATTTCTGTTAGAGATGCAACACAAAATAAATATTACTATGGAGATCCCACATTTAAAAATTGGAAATAGGTACTTAAAGACACCTTGGAATAAAGGAATTAAAGGCAGTTGTTAGCAAAACGTAAGTTTCATATTCAAATGTATATAAAATCAAACTAAAAATTGCAATAAGAGTACTTTGAAGAAAACCCATAGACTTACTTTAGATGGTAAACAAAAGTAATACAAAACATTTTTGATGTACCAGCTCAGGAGCTCCACAAGTTTGTACTCATGTTTTAGAAAAAAAATATAGCTAAAGGTAAAGTATCAGTCACCTTCTATATTCATGATGTATGGTAAAATAATAATTACTTCACTTAAAAGACCAGCAACTATACGTATCAGTAATGGGTTTCTTTTCTTATCTGACATGCCATGGTTCTTCATTTCTTTTTCTTTTTTTTTTTTTTTTTTTCTTCCTTTCCATAGAATCATAGAAAAGTTAGAGTTGAGACTTGAAATGAACCTTAAAGATAATCTAACTTCATCTTCCCTGCATGAGCAGGGACACCTTCCACTTGACCAGGTTGCTCATAGCCCCATCCAGCCTGGCCTTGAATGGCTTCAGGAGTAGGGAGTCCACAGCCTCTCTGGGCAACTCATTCCAGTATCTCACTACCCTCACAGTAAAGAATTCCTTCCTAACATATACTCTAAACCAGCTCACTTTCACCTTAAGGCCATTCTCCTTTGTCCTAGCACTACATGCCCTTGTACACAGACCCTCGCCAGCTCCCTGGTAGGTCTCCTTTAGATACTGCAAGGTGTTATACTGCCTCTCCAAATCCTTCTCCTCTCCAGGCTGAACAGCCCCAAATCTCTCAGCCTGTCTTCTTAGCAGAGGTGCTTCAGACCTCCGGTGGACTTATGGGCCCTCCTCTGGACTCATTCCAGAGGCCCATATGTTTCTTGTGTTGGGAGCCCCAGAGCTGAACACAGCACTCCAGGTCACATCTCACAAGAGCAGAGTAGAGGGGGAGAATCAGCTCCCTTGACCTGCTGGCTGTGATTCTTTGGATGCAGCCTAGGATACCTTTGGCTGGGTCATATGGAGCTTTTTCCCCAAACAGGCCCAAGTCCTTTTTCTCAGGGCTGCTCTCAATCTGTTCTCCTCCCAGCCTGGACTTGTGCTTGAGAATGCCCCAACCCAAGTTCAGCACCTTGTTGAACTTCATGAAGTTCACACAGGCCCACCCTACAAGTCTTCCATGATCCCTCTGGATGGCATCCCTTCCCTCCAGTGTGCTGACTGCAGCACACAGCTTGGTGTCATTAGCAAACACACTGGGGGTACAAGTTTATGCTCTGGAAGCTTCCACTAGTTTTTATGTTTACTGAAGAATTTCCAATGCTGTTTACAGCTGGATTCTGTAACTAAAGTTTTATACACACAAAGTTATTGGAATCATATCAAGGCAACTGGAAAATAGCATTTAGCTGGTGATAATTTGGGCACAGTAGTTTACCCTCTTCAACCAGATTTGCAGATATTCAGTATCTCTTCTGGTACTCCAAGACCTAGGCTTTGCATCTCCCATCCAGTCAAGGTGGCAATTCTAAAGACAAATGTCAGATGCTGCCTATTATAGGTACAGTAATTTCACACTTATAAGGTGCACAGCATTATAAGAGGCACTTCTGGGTAGCCAGGAAGTCCATGGAATTTGTCCATATATAAGGGGCGCTGGCCTATAAGTCGCATTCTTTTTTTTTGATCCATGTGCAACAAAGTACTCAGTAACAGAATCACGTGATCATAGGGTTTGCTGTCAGGTGCTCAATTTGCAAACAGTTTTCACAGACTGGTGAAGCCTTTAAAAGCAGCCCCAGGCACCCTCCCTATGCCGCAGGCCCTGGCATTCCCACCCCCCCAGCGCCGGCTGCTCCTGCAGCTCCCTGCCTGCTTGAAAGCACCAAGCCTCAGCAGCCGAAGGCCTCGACGGCCAAAAGCCTCACCAGCCAAAAGCAGTGGCTGAAAAGCGGCGGCCGAAAGCGCCAGCCAAAAGCGCTGAGCCTCGCCACTCAAAAGGGGCGGCAGCTCGTCACCTGCTCGTCAGCAGCTCCGGTTCACTGTCCGCCCGGCCGTGGCTCTGTGGCAGCTCCCTGCCCACCCAGCTTGCACTTCCGGGTTGGCAATTCACTGGAATTTGTCCATATATAAAGGCACACCAGGTGATAAGGCACACTTCCAGGGTAGGCTCGAAACTTCGGTCAAAAGGTACGCCTTATACACGTGAAATTACTATGCTTTCATCTGTCCTACAAATACCTCTAATAGAAATCAGATATTGAAGTGATACGCACTAGTGATATGGATTGAAACACACAAAATGGAAAGATATCTCCTGGGAAGATTCATGTACAAATGTATGATTTTTCTATTTATTTTTGGCATATATGTGAGGAGCATAGTAACCATTTGCAGAACATTTTTGATTTTAGGTCTCAAAAGCTACTGTACATAGACAAATTCACAACGCAGGTGTAGTTAGAACTGTTCCATGCAATACTGAAGATAAAAAAAATCAGAAAACAAATGTTCTTCAAATGCTACTCCTATATCTGTACCTTAAGACTTAACTATATTCCTGATAGTTTGCGGCAGACTTTTTCAGTTTGCAGCTGCATCAAACCCATGCACCTAAGAAGTTGCTCATTCTGAGACTTCAGGCTTTTTTGTACAGTTTGTGATTGAAGACCTCTGGGATACACTTTATACAACACACCTCTGTTTTAGCATGAGCTGTTTATCTTGCTACCCCTAAGGGTAAGCAAGAGAAATTCAATGTTAAAGTCTGACAACTTTCCATCTTGTTATCAACACCTACTTCTGTCAAGAATTACATCAGAATTTGCTTACTTACATCTAGTGAATCTTCATTGACCAGGATGAGAGACATACTCTGTGAAATGAGTCTGCAAGAGTACCCTGCAAGAGGGGAAAAAAAGACAATAAAACACAAGGACTTACTTTTTGGAAGACTAGGGATTCAAGCTCAACCTTATGCACCTACATGTCAAATGACAATTTATGTTTTGAGCAGTTACTCCTATCAGGCCGACTGCTGGAAACATTGTGTATAGGACACACTCCAACATGATAGATTTAATAGAAACATGGGCTGCATTGTGTCTGCATTTTCAATTATACCACTTGAGATGTTTTAATTAAATACTGTGTGAACTGGATGCAGTGAAAATAGCCTATAGCCCTACAACAATTTATTTTTTTTAAGTGTACATGAAGGCAGGCTTGCCTTCAGCACATTACAGGAACAGATCTGAATGCACAGTTGCATCTATGCCAGGTGACTGGAAGCGCACACATTTTCAGCTCATGCTACTCAGTTCCCTTAGCCCGCACAAAGCTTACACGAGCAATTTTTACTCCTGAGTGCTTAGTGCGGAAGGTTCTGAGCTTCATCCACAAGTACAGATCAATGGCACTCACAGAGCCCCTACCAACTCCTACAGACACACGATAATTGGACTAGATTATTCTTAGTGTGGGACTGGGACATGAAAGAATGAGAGCACTCAGAAGGCAGTTCTGTACATTTCCCAGGACATCAAAATTCAAAACAAAAACTCTCAAGACAGAAAAAGAAAAAATCTTGTTTTTATAGAAGTTTAATCATTTACAGAATAAACAGGTTAATTCTGCTCATATTAACGGCAAGAGATAAATGCAAACTTGCATCAGACTGACCCCACTACACTACCCTAAAATCTCATACAAGTTCACTTGGGATTGGCATAGTGATGTCAGCTTCATAAAATAGCAGAGAATTAATTTATTTGAAGCACAAACTTTTTATGGCTCGTCTAAGTTACATGGGAAAAGGAAATTCAATACAATTATTTTTTATTCCTAATTTTTTATACCAATGAATTACAGCAGTTTAAGAAATTGCTATAAAATAAAATGGAGTCTTGGGAAGTCTCTTACTTTTCTTAAATGGAAACTGGAGGGTATTTCAGTATAAGAGTAATGCCCCAGTGAAGAACCACTGCAAGGCTGACAGATTCAAAAGCTGAACACCACGGTCACTGTGAGAGGATAAAAAAGTGCCTCTTTCCATATCTTACAACAGCAAGAGAACAACTGAGGCATGAAATCATCTGTGGTATTCTTGGTTCCTTAGAAAGGCCAGACTGGGTCATCAACTGCAATGCAAATAATTTCCTCAGGCTAGAGAGTTTTTATAATTGGGTTAGTTTTGCAGATATAATCCAGGGTTAACATATCTGCATGCGTGACTTCTGTCAAGAAAGTAAATCCCTCTTCTTCCTTTGTGGAAGACATGCTTGTATCATAGCCAGGCACACTCATGCTGCAGGTTTGATTGCCTGCAGAAATTCAGTTTTCTCCTCTACTTTTACAGCTGTATGGACTATGAATATCAAGTGGAACCTTGCAAATACATGTTAATGAGCCCAGGTTTAATTTCTGCTTCAGAGAACAAGACAGAACAACACTGAACTCACACCTGTTGGGAAAAGGATGAAATACATTCTAATGATGTGCAGCCTACATGAAAGCTTTGCAGACAGCCTCTGATTCTGCATGGGATCAAATCTTAGGTGGTAGTATAGAACTGAGTAGCAAACCTCCAACAGTTACAGACAAAGCACTTTTTTCTCAAGTCAGTTTGCCATTTTTAAAAGTTAGCTCCAGACAAAAAAAAAAAAACACAAACAAAAAAACTTCCTTATTTTTCTTGAGAAAAAGAGAATATTACAAATTAAAGTACTTCCCTCCATAACAGAGTTATTCTTTCCCTAGGCTAAAGCAAGTCTTGTGCAGTAGACTGTTACAAAGTCAGCATAACTAATTCAAAAGGATTTTCTAGTAGCATTTGATTAGAACAGCAGCTGCAACAGTGAGCTGTAATTTCTAAACCACTGCTCCCTGCCTCACCTCACCTCTTCCAAAATGAGCAATATGCTATTCTAGAAGTCAAGCTGGAAGAAAAAAAAAATGCTGTGGAAAACAGCTGCTCTGCATCTTGGAAATCATGGACGCAGAAGAACTTATCCTGCAATTGAAGCTATTTTGCCATCACATTAAACAAAAAGATCATGACTCGATAGGAGAATGTAAGTCTAGCCTAACAAGAGTTTATAGGGGATCTATACATTACATACAATTTCAGAACTAAGATGATGTTAAAATCTAGCACTACTATAAAGCAAAGTAGTTGGCAACTGTAGGAGTACAAGTAGTAACTTCAGACATTTCTAGTAATACTTTAAAGTTTTATAATAATTTTGTAATAGTTATTAATGGCAATACTAACATGGCAAGCAAAAACGCACTCTAAGATAAGTATTTTTGTCAATGCTTCTGAGTAAAATAAGATCAACTGCTGGTTCAAAGCCAGGTATAAAATGTCAACCCAGACCTGCAAGTTGATATCTAGCTCTTTAATTTAAAAGTCTGACTAAAAGTCCATGAGGCAGATGAATCAGGTACTTCTGGGACTTATTTTCCTTTAAGACTGCTTGAACCAGAGTTCAAGATCATAGCCCACAGGCACAATCATACTGCGAGCATACAGAATCCAGCATCTGAGGGAAGAATGATTATCCTCTGTGTTTAGAGAGGGCACAAATGCCCTGTTTAAACTTTGCATAAGGATACAGGCAAGTGTGCTGGCATGGCTTGTCTGCTTAACTGAAATAAAGCACAGCTCACTAAGAAGTGTTTTTATCTCTGAACTGGAAGGACAGGGGTCTGATGAATGTACTGTTAGATTAATAAGGAATTGGCTGGATGCATGTATCCAGAGTTACAGTCTGGATGCTCCAGTTACAGTCAATGGTTTGTCACTCAAATGAAAACCAGTAACGAGCAGTGTCCCTCAGGCCGGTCCTAAGGCTGGTCCTTTGGTACCTTCACCAGGGACAGACAGGGATCAAGTACACGTTTGGCAAGCCTTGAGAAAACATGAAGCTCAATGGTGAATCTAAATAACACTGGAGAGAAGCAATGCCACCCAGAGGGACTTTGATCCAATTGAGGAGTAGGCCTGTGAGAACCTAAGCAAACTCCACAGGGCCAAGTGCAAAGTCCTGTAACAATCCCTGTACTGTACTGCAACAATCATAAATATCCATCAAGACAGACATGGGGATGAACAGACTGAAAGCACTGAGAAGTACTTAAGTGATAAAAAGCTGAGTGTGAGACTCCACCTGGAGTACTGTATCCAGTCCTGGGGCCCCCAGCACAAGACAAATGTGAACCTGTTAGAGTGAGAACAGAAGAGGGCCACAAAAGCAGTAAGAGGGCTGGGACATGTCTCCTATGAAAATAGGCTGAGAGTTGGGGTTGTTTAACCAGGAGAAGAGAAGGTTCTGGAGAGATCTTTCAATATATAAAGGGAAATTACAACAAAGACTGAGAAAGACATTTTACCACGGCCTGTAGTGGCAGGTCAAGAGCTGGTCATTTCAAACTGGAAGAGTGTAAGTCTAGACTGGACATAAGACATTTATTATGATGAGGGTAGCAAGGCTGGAACGGGTTGCCCAGAGAAGTTATGGATGCTCCACCCTTGGAAGCATTCAAGGCCAGGCTGGATGGAGCTTTAAGCAACCTGATTTATGAAAGATGTTCCCATCAGGGAGGGAGGTCCCTTCCAACCTCAAACAACTGTGATGCAGTGCTTGCAGCTATCAATGCACACCCTGGGTAAGAGCATTCAGCTCAACTGTAGGGACTGATTCATGGTTCAAGGAAGGACACACTTAAGTAAACACTGTACTCCTATTCCCAGAAAACAAATCTCTTCCTAGGGAAATTGCTGGCTGGAAATACAGTCATTCTGGTGTTCTGTGAGTGTGCTGAGCACCAGGATGGTGGCAAATAGAAATCTATCATGGGTGTTTTCATCTCCCTGAAAGGCAAAAATGATCCAGAGTCTGTAGACTGAAGAAAAGCATGAATCTGGAAGAACAGATTAATCCTTCTATATTTGTTTGCAGGTCAGGCTTAAAGATGCTTCTGAACCTGCAAGACCCATTTTCAAGAGCCAGAATTCAAATGACTAAACTTCAGTATTAAAGCTCACCATAAACACTCTCCTCACTTGCAGAACTATTGACTAGCACATGGGTGAGTGAAAGGCATACAGCCACCTCACAAAAGGTCAACCATTACTCTCTGAAGAAATCAAGAGCACAATCTAGAGACACAGACAAATTCTGAAAACCAAATAATCAAGAGGAAGCTGGAAGCACAAAGTACTCCAGCTCCTTGACAGAGTTGCCAAGAGCTGAAATATCCCTCAATACACACTCAGGTCCATACAGCAAGCAAGAGCCAATAAGCATAACCTCCAAACAAAGAGAAAGTGAAAATACTTTTTACTCCCCAGACAGCATATTTATACCTTAAACATATAGTGCACACGTGGATTGGGTTTTAAGTTGAAGGTTTATTATAGTTTTATTAGGTTACACACAAATCCTGGAAGGGTGCCAGATGTTTATACATTCTAGCCAATTTGAACATGAAGCTGATTAAGTTAGAGTTTTAAAACAAAACTGTACCTTAAACTAAGGGATAATTTCGAAGTTTTAGTAAGATTGTTATTCTTCTCAAGTTGCTATAATAAAAGAAACAACAAACCAACAGTTTTAGACAAAGCTAGAAGTTAGTCTCCCCCACAGTCTTCAAAATAAGTCATTTACTGGTGTTCAAAGTAGCTGCTGTTGGTTTATATATCAACCTATTTCAGGTACTTACATCAAAATGTGTAGCTACATTTTTTTAAATTACAGTAATTTCACACTCATGAGCCACACTTGGTTATAAGCCATACTTACAGGTAGCTGGGAAGACCATGGAATTTGTCCATAAATAAGCCACATTTTTTTTTTCCTTTTTTTTTTTTTCCTTTTTCTTTTTTTTTTTTTTCCAGCAAGGATCCAGCTCCGTCCAGCCACCCCACGCAGCAGCATCGAGAGGGGCCAGGCCCCGCCCCCCCCAGCAGCAGCTCCAGTCCCACCCTGGGTCGGCCCGCCTCGCACTTCTGGGTTGGCATTTCGCCGGAATTTGTCCATATATAAGCCGCACTGGGTGACAAGCCACACTTCCGGGGTCAGCTCGAAAATTCAGTCCAAAAGGTGTGGCTTATAAGCGTGAAATTACTGTAGTCAAAAGGTGGTGGTTTCCCTTCTCAAGTTAACTACTGCTTGTAAAGAAAGGAAAATCTGGAGATTGTGATTCAGATCAGATAACTAGCCATTTAAAAAATTGTTTACTTAGGCCATCCACTGTGCTTCTACTACAGCTATATCAGCTCAGCAAGTTATTTCACCTCTTGGTACCACCTTCAACATACAAAGACACATGAAATTTGATCTGGTTTTGAGAAGCACACAAATTCTAGTCAGTCAAGCAGGCTGCATTCTGAAATTTCACTGTCAACCAAAACAGAAAATACAATTTTAAACCACAAACCAAACCAGACCAAAAAAAAAATTAAAAAATTAAAGCAAATGCCTGAAACTTCCCTAAAAATAATCTAAGTTGATTTGCAGAGCATCATTGATAGAGAATCTTGAATGAGTTTGAGAAAGCAACCTATACTGTTGAAGCTCCTTTTAACCTACACCTGTGCATCTAAACAGACTAATCTGCAAATCTAAATGCAAATGTGGAACCTTGACAGCATATGTTGCCTTCTGTTAAAGGAGATATTTATTCAGTCTTTTTGAGCTCATACTGACTTCAAGGCTCCCTAAAATTATACAAATAATGTGAGCAATTAAGCTTTTACATTTAGAGCTGCACACAGACAGGTCTGGGTGTATTTCAGGCTATTCCTGGCAGAACGAAAATGCTCTTTAACTGGATTTACTTAGGTTAGACGTCAGATAACAATAGTGCAACTCTCTCTTCCCCTTGCTGGGCAGACCTACCAGCAATAGGGAAAAAAAATTATCAAAAAACACAAGAGCATCATGGCATCCTATAGCCAAAGATGGGACATTTGGGAGGGATGGCATGACCAAGGGGGTGCCTACATCAGGATATGTCCTTTTACCAAGTTTTTACTATAGACTAACAGATGTGCCATAAGGGGACAGAAGGGTCAGTTATTTAAGCTTGAATAATCCACCTGTGTTCACAGACATGGTTTGGAAGATGCTGTAAACTATACACACTTTGCATTATCATATTTCCCATTGTATCCCAAACTCGATTCAAAGGCAGTGAGTAAGAAAAGGGAAAAAAATAGCTCTAAAACCATTTCTGAAACATTAGCCTGGTAGAGTTCTCCTGTTACCATCAGAAAGCAGAGTTACATATATTCATTCCATTAGAACTGCATTTTACCAAGAGCAGAAGGGTCCCTTTTGTCTTAAAACAAAAATAATAAAGAATATAGCCTGACAGCCATAGTGAAGCCTTCAATATGAAATCCCTTCTCCAAGGCTGTGCCCTGCTACTGAGGAGACATTCTATAAGCAGCAAGCCCAATTCTATTTAAAAACGCACACAGCACATCTGGCATGTGGCTTGTTACTTATCAGAAAAATTCAGAATAACCAGAATGATAGATACCTATATTGAGAGCTGTTTCCTGTTTGTCACCTGTCAGAATCCATATCTTAATTTCTGCCTTTATTAGTGTGGCTATTGTTTCTGGAACACCTGCTTGCAGGCGGTCTTCAATGGCTGTAGCTCCAAGAAGCAGCAAATCCTGGGGAAAACAAAAAGAAAACAGTCCTCAAATCCTTTTAAGATAAACCTCTGTTTGGAACATACCCCAAAAGAGGAATTAAGACAGCATGTTGCATCTCTCTGTTAATATTGCACTTTGATAAGCAATATACACCACAGTAAATTTCTAGTGTGGCTATTTTACTTCCTCTGCATACAATTCACATTTCAAAAAGTACAGAATGGAACAAAGTGTTTTTGATCAGAAAGATGGCAACATTTCAAGAATAATTGATTGAACTTCTTAAAGTCCAAAATTAACCTATAGAGGAACATATAAACTAGATCATTCACTAATCACCGTAGCAACATGAGTCATCAGTTTATATATTTAAGCTCACAAAACAAAAATTATTTGGCATCACATCATTTAAACTAATTTCCGCCTATAAAATGTACCTACAAGACTGGATACAATCACTCAAAGTAAAAATTACTGCAGCTATTTATGGATCAGATCATTACATTTGTGTAATACAAGTGGTATGAACATTAATCAATCCAAGTATCTCTAATCAACATACAGATGTCTTCCAGAAAGACATGCCTCATATAATGAATCTAATACTACAGAGTTAGCTGTGTACTCAAGCAATTCTAAACCAACTGCTTGAGCAGATTTGGCTACACCATACTAAAAAAAAAAAAAAAAAAAAAGATGGGCAAAAAAACAGCTAGTAAATAAACTTCGTCAAAAGGTACAGTCTACACAGATTTTGCCTCTAAAAGCATTTTAGAGATTCCTTACACATGCAAAGATGTTTAACTTAAAAGAAATTGAAATAAGTTTAGGTATACTGTATCATTTCAGAAATTGCACAGAAAAGATAGAATATTCTATTCTTTGCAGGAACTAAAATTATTCAACAGAAATGAAGATGAATAAACAAATAGTAAGGCAAGCTGCTGCTGTTCAGCCTGGGAATGATGAGGCTTTAATGTGATCTTACTGTGGCCTTTCTATATAAAAATTTGGCATATAAGAAAAATGAAGAAGCTGTTTCTCAAGGCCAGCAGTGCCAGGACAAGGGGGGATGCTTTTAAATTGAAAGAGGGTACATTTAGTATAGGCATAAAGAAGTAACTTTTTTATGATAAGAGTAGTGAGACACTGGAACAGGTTTGTCCACAGAAGTGGCAGACCCATCCCTGGAAATGCTCCAGGTCAGGCTGGCTAGAGATTTGAGCGTCATGGTTTAGTGAAAGGTGTCCCCAGCCATGGCTGGGAGGCAGGGGTACAGCCATATGACCTTGAAAGGCCCCTTCCAATCGAAACCTTTCCATAATGCCCATGAGAGGGCATTAAAAACAGCTTCCCTCATATGAATCTAAGCACAATTAAAGGAACAGAAGGGCAAATGGCTATCCATACAGTGTGTAAGCTGGCATTAGTTACAGGTCTTGACAAAGCTTTACTTTTGCTATGAGAGATTCAGGTAGCAAATGTAGCAGAATCGATTCCCACAAGTCATTAAGCTTTGCTACTCTTCAGCCTCTAAAAGAAATATCAGCTCTGTCGATGCCAGCAACATTTGAAGGTTACAAACATAATCCAAGTGTGCAATTTCAGATCACAATTTTTTGCCAAAATCACTTGTTAAGAAATTACACATGACAGCACAGGGATCAGCATGGTTGATCCAGGGGAGCTCAGCACCTGCTGAAGCCCTCTGAGCCAGCATATGGCTGCAGAAGGAAGGCAGTTCAAGTTTGTCTCCACATGTGCACCTGTACTGTGATCCAGCAATCCCAGCACTTAAGACTGAAAAAGTAGTTTTCTTGGTCTCTTTTGAGCCTTTATATGAAAAAACAAAATAAACAAAACTAGCCTGCTTAAATACATTATATTTTGTGTTACAACCAAATGCCAGTTTACCTATAAGGCCTGCTTCTTGGCATGACCAGCAAGCAAACATTAAAAGGAAGGAATACACTCACAAGTTCCCATTTCTTCTTAAACAAGATACTAAATTGTGAAAGAGGCAGAAAGTAGATGACCAAAAATGATCTAAAGCTTGGGAACACATTTAAAAGTACAGCAAAAGCAATGTTCATTTTTCACCTTGGTGAAAACAGAAGAGTATGAGAGCACAGTACAAGAAGCAGAAAGTTGAAAGGAGCTACCTCTAAACCTACAGAACCAAAGATAAGATAAAGTCACCCTGTTACTGACACACTATATGTGGGCATGGTGCCAGAGCTTTGCCCCACTTATTAGTAGTTTGTCATCAGTCTTGTCTGTCTTCTCTCAGAGCCAAGATGAAAAAAACACACCTGAGTCAGTTTTCTCATGTTTGGGCTTGGTTGTTTATTATTTCTTATCAGAAAATACAGAAAGTATGACAGCATTTCCTTGCTAGAAGTACTGCAACTACTGCAACTACTTCAAGGTCTTTCAAAGCTAAACAGTCCAATAGGGAATTAACACCTATATTATTTATACTTTTGACCCAATAACTAGATTCCCTTGACTCTTAGAGTGACCAGCCAGAGACCTAACTGACTGACCAACCAACCAGAGACTACTACCTGAAACTCATGAAGAAGGAAGAAGGTGGTTAAGAAGAAAGAGACACCCCCAAAATCCTCCATCTTGTCCCATACCTACCACTATACTATAGAAACTTCAAATTTAAAACCCATCACCCTGTGAAAATACACTTCTACTACACACTCGTGATTTCTAACTCATCATTCATATTCAGAAGCCGTCTCCAAGGCCTCAGGTCCAAAGTAGTATTTTCCAGAGGGTCTGTGCCTGGAAGCACAGAAAGCTCAAAAAGTCCAGATTTCTGGGATCCAGCAACTATACACACAACAGACCATTTCACACATGACTTGGAAAAGGAAGACCTAATCACCAGCTGTTACTTAAAGAATTCTTGGAGCTTCTCTTACCCTCTGAAAGCTAGCTCCTATCCTACTCCCAACCTCTTCGTGGATGCCCCATTGCTATAAGTGCTCAAGGCCAGGTTGGGTGGAGCTCTAGGAAGCTGGCCTAGTCAAACATGTCCCTGGCCACAGCAGGAGGATTGGAACTCGCTGATCTTTACGGTCCCTTCCAAACCAGGCCATTCTATAATTCCATGATTTGTCCCAACTAACTTAAATAAACAACAGTGCTCTAGAACCTAAGCAGTATTTTAATATTAATTTTAAAAGACATTGAAGTTCAAAACATGCTTTGAAGAAACCACTAAATAATATTACAGTAATTTCACAATTATAAGCCGCACCTGATTATAAGCAGCACCTCCTGGTAGCCGGGTAGACCTCAGGATTTGTCCATAGATAAGCCACACCTGAATATAAGCCGCACTACTGGGGTAGGCTGGATTCTTCAATGAAAAAGGTGCGGCTTATATTCGTGAAATTACTATAAATACCTGGGGCAAAAGCATGAACCACTGCAGGTGAGGAGTGCAAATATCAGCCCTTCAGAAAGCAGCAAAACCAACAAGGTTCAGAGAAACACTGGCCCCTAGTGTTGGCATTTTAACATTTCATTCACTGTAGGATAAGCATTCCAAATAAGTTGCCTGATACCTACTTTCTCCTTCTACAATTAAAAGCTCTGCAATTTGCAGGGAGTGTAGGTTTTCATCCTTTATTCAGCCCAGGTTTTGGTGAGCCCTACATTGTGCCTACAACAGCCTCTAAAGACCCTGAACTTGACTGCTGTATCAAAATGAACACATCTCTTCATACCCTTGTACGTGGACACAACGATTTACATGTATTACCTTTATCAAGTTACAACAACCTTACATAAAACAAGGATTTTACAAAGTGTGAGAAAAGAGGTAAAGTAGAAATTATATTTTTATCCATAAATTCATCTCAGATTTACAGAGTAAAACTGTGAACTGAACAGGTTATGATCTAAGAATACCGCTTCAGTTTCTCATCTATGAAATTAACAGTTTATTTCATTGTACAAAGCCCAAATTCCACTAGAAAACACACGTCAGGCAATCTGCATCTGATCAACGAAGCATGTTTTACCTTTTCAATGATCTCATAGCACTCCTCCAGCTTCTGAGTTCTGTCTTTCAGAACCGTACTGGATTCATTGTAGACATTCAGCCACTCTCTGTAAGACGTCTCTGTCAGATCAGCATAAGCAATGCATAATGTCCTCAGACCTGCAAAACAGAAGACAGATATTATCCACAGTAAATTTACATTGAGTACTATCATTCATATGTAATGAATGCTAAATTCTAGCCCTCACACTGGAACAAGAGCTTCTAACACAACTGTTGAACTCTGGATTCCACAAAATCTCCCTGTACTTTTTTTAAGCTCTTGAATTTCCACAGATATAAACCACAAATCTCATTCATTTTGACCACTAACATTGGTGCAAATAAAGAGAGAATTGGACAAAAACTGTTTCATATGAAGTATGAAAGCAAGCTTGCCTTTCATGTATTTTTTAAAAGATCATATTAAAGAATGGGCTACATACTGTGATTGGTCAAATTACTTAGTCAAGCATCCTGCACAGCCCAGCAAGACTGCTCTCCTTCAGTGTACCAATGTAACTCACACAAATAATGGGAGTTACACATGCACAATATAGTGAAGAGAGTCCATGAAGTATGAAAACAAATTTATTAGACCAATGTCTAATAGAGAACTAATGATTTCTTTTTCTGTCACAAGTCAAGCAAAAAGGAGTGTATGACATAAAATACAAAATTTCAGTACTAGGAACATGGGAATCTGAAAAAAAAAAATTTAAAAGCTGACTAGTATTTTCAGATTCTGGATAACACTGGTTCATGGTTTTACTCTAACTCGGGTATCCTGTGCTATGGCAGAAGAAGGAACAATGCCCAGTTGCTTCCCTGTGAACAGGGGTGTTACATCAGTGAAAGGCCTTATGGACCATTTCAGATCATCTTTGACATCCCAGTCTACCAGGCTTCCCAGCATGTTCAGGTTGTCACTCTGCTTCATAAAGCCAGAGATACTGACATTCAACTTCTACCCTGGTAAAAACACCTCCAGCTCCAAAGTAATTGAGTTATTCTGGCCAATACAATTCGTGCCCTTTCCCTTCATCACAGACACACAGAACACCATCTTTTCCTTCCAAATTCCACTTCCTTATTGAAATCACATAGAAGTTGGACAAAAAACCCCTTACAGGTGAAGTCAACCTACAGTTGTTAATTTGCTGATAACACACCCCATCTTAATTTATCTTCACAATCATCTTAATTGACACCACAGAGCTTAGACAATGCAGAAAATGCTGCAAATAATTTCATAAACTAAATTCTCATGGCATGCTGTTTCTCTTACCTTCTGTTGCGAAGTATTCAAGATGGCACAGTGTTTGTTCCATGTACTGGGAATCTTTTGAAAGCCTCTCAAAAATTACATTATCCTATTAAAACCAAATTCATTACAACAAAGTAAGTCTACATATGAAGTTGCCATTTGTGTATTTACAAGCTCAAGAGAAGCAACTTGAATGGACTTGCTAATATCAAAAACAAAACTGTATTTACAATATATTCAGGATTTAGAGACTGATTTATCTGGATTGCACCCAGTGGCAGATATACTGCCTCCAGTTAAATAACAGGGACAGAAGCACATTCTGCTGTCCTCCCCTCTTTCCATAAAGAGGTCCTCATTACTGGGCAGTACAGAACACTTCTCTGTAAATTACTAAGCCCATATATTGACTTTCAGACAACACAAATGTGTCATCTTATTCAGTACATATAGCAGTCTAATGCAGTAGAGTTTCCAGTAATCCTTTCTAGAAAAGATTCCCATTGATGTTAAAAAGCAAAAGGCAGAAACACTCATCATGTTCTACCACAACATTCTCTCAGAGACAACCTTCTTTCTGCAGTAGTTTTCTTTGTCAGTAAATCAAAGGACAATTGAAAAGGCCCAGTTAACAGCTGAAATCAAAATATAGCAACATCTACATATCTAGAGTCACTGAATTTTCTTTATAACTACCAGAACAAGTTCTTCAAACATATGTAATACAGAAACCCTATTCAGACATCTGCTTTTAAGCTAAGTAAACAGACCTACATCCAGCGCTGATTAGAGACAGGCAAACAAACCTAATTATTATAGAAGCAACAGGACAGAGGATGAATATCAGAACATGGAAAAGTTAATGCAGAATAGTCAGTTAACTTACAGATCACATGAGTAGCAGATGCAGCACATTAGTAAATCTAGGTCTGCTCGTACAGAAAACGGCACGAAATTTTGTACAACAAACTCTTATGTTCTCAACCCCATCCAGTGTCACACTCCAAAGAATGGTGTGAATTCAGGCACAGCATGAACAAGCAATTTGCAAGTCTGTGTGGTCTTACTAGGCATACAACTGAACTACCACACAATGGTAGCAGGCTTAATTCACTTCTACCACACCAGCATGAAGCCAGCATATCTTTATCAAATCAGGGGAGGTAAATGGAAGCAACAGAGTAATGAACACTGACCTATATGTCATGACAAATGCAAGTAAACCAGATCCTCACAGAGGTCATAAGGAGTTTTCCCTATTGCAAAAAGCCAGTGCCATCGTTTTCCAGTGAAATCAGAACCACTCTTTGCTGTGGACAATGCTAGTGTTGGAGCCTTTGTACTGTTCTAAGCTATTGCTCTTGTCAGTGAGGACAGAAGCACAACATGGTGCAAGTCGTGATGACAAATAACAGCAGGTGCAGAGATGCAAGAAAGACAGATCAAAAGCCAAGCACTAGAGAACAAATTTCACTGTTATAAATTCAGACAAATGCTGGAGCATTTACTCCAGCTCCTGAACTCCTGCTGCACAGCTGGGTGAAGCCCTGGCTTTGCAGTAAGGGTACTGCTCCCATTAGTTTCATGACTTGAACTGGGCAGCAGAAAGCCTAGCAGTCTTCCAGCCTGCAAAAGGAGTCAGAGCATGAATGGCAGCTCTCTTAAATCACTTGACCCTAAACAGAAGGCCAACAGGTATTATGTATGAGACATGAAATGTCAGCATCAGCCACAGCTGTTGAAACAATAACTGGCAGTGTTCTGCATTAGGCAGCGTAATTACTTACAGCCCCTTTGCAGTAGAGACGTAGCTGTCCTGCCGGAGTTCGAACAATCACTGACATTCTCTTCCTGTTGCTATTGAAAGAAAAATAATTGCTTTCATTAGTCAAAGTGGTAAAGAGTTCTCACCAGTGAATTTTCTCAGATGTGTTTTGTGCATCTGAGATTAAATAGGATATAGCAGCAGTAACTTAAGATCCCAAAACCCTTGACCACAAGGAGATATATTAAATTGCATATTTCCAGCTTCAGCCCTATGTCTTCCATTGGCAGACACTCCAGACTTATACCCAGATGCAAGCAAGAATTTAAAAAAAACAAAACAAGATAGTATAAAATTGTCTTGAAAGAAGGGGAATCACATTTATTCTCATTATTCTCTCTTTTTCCTTATTCCTTAAGCAAAATTGCATTGGGGACTCTAGAAATTGAATCATTAAGGCTCTTTACATCTTTACTATAGGCATAATACACATTGAAATAACCATCCACTGACGAAGTTATTTAACTTCCTATCTCAAAAGAAAGCAAAAACTGCATAGAAAGAAATCATCGTATGGACCAGTTCTTGGCCTCCATCAATTCTTTATATTGGTCTAATCAGATCCACACAGTCGGAATTAAGTAGAAGGAAATAAGACCCCCCCTAAGATAGGACAGGACAGTCAAGTTTGGCATAGATCTTTAAAAAAAAATGTAAACAGCAGCATAGCATACAGCAACATTTAACAAAGGAAGGCAAGCAAGGATAATTTTTTTAATTTCTGTTCTACTTATCAATCTCTCCTTCAAAAGAGCTACTGGGAAAAAACCACAACATCCAAAAGGCAGAGGCAAACCAATCAACTCTCATCAAGGGAACTCTAGGAACATGTGGTTTCATATAAATATTTTCCTTAGCAAAAGGATTAACTTGGAAGCATCCTCCTTCCTCATTACATTCTTGCCAATGCGTACAAACAGTGCAGAGCAACCTTCCTTCTCTTCTTGAGGTTGATTTGAGAAATGCAGTCACTTTTCAGAGCTCAAGAATAATGTGTACTAAAGCAAGCTCTTGGCATGCTATCAGACAAAACAAATCTTTTCTGAGGCTTTCTGAAGAGGGGTTGGAAGGACAGCAGTTATCTGTGCCTAGAATTTCTGCAACAGCCTAATGACACTGGGAAACTTTTGTGTGCTTTTCGAAAATTAATTACATGAGCTCATTCAGGGGTCAGGTGGGAAGCTGCTACACTGAGGAGAACTAAGACCTTTTTTCTGCTGCATGCAAGCTGTGGGTATTCCTGTCTACAGACACCAGAGTGCTGGTCAACCTGCCACAAACCCTCAAAGACTCTTCCAGTACCTTTTCAGATACTTTCCACTAGTAGCTTAAACAGCTACATTCTGACTGGAAAGAGGGAAGTACTCAAGAATAATCTTCACAGAAAGTCAGGACACCAGAAAAGTCGCCTACCCAAATCACCTCTACTTTTAGTTTTACACAGTCCTTTAGAGCACAACCAGCCAACTCAAAGACAGAAGAGAACAAGAGTTCAAGGTTTTAATCCCCAGCAAAAATAGAAAATAAACAACAACAGAAAAAAGGAATGCTGACTAGCACCATCCAAACTGAACTAACTTTATCAAAGAGAAAGCATCTTGTTATTTCCAGTCATTTCAGGGCCTGATCCATCAAAGCTTCTCACTACCCAAGCAATGCTCATCCTAATGAGCCTGAAAAATTAGGAGTGCTTGTAATGTTTATATTTTTATAGCTGGCATGGTTCTTAAGAAGAGGAACTTCCAGGTGTAGTTTCCATATACTCAAAAAGTAATTTGCAGAAGCACTACAAAAGTGCAATTTCAAAGTATGTTCCTGAAGTAGACAAGAGACAAATCAGGATATCCATGAGTCACAACAAGACACTTCCAGGCCAGCAACTTCTCAATAAATGACCAGAGCTGCAGTGGCAGGAGAAAGTTTTATGATCATATGCCAAAAAGCCACCGGTTTATAATTAATTCATATACATCAGAAATAAGATGTGAAGGGGCAGGACAAAAATTAAGGAAATTCTGCTTTTTAACTGTATCAGCTGTAACTTCTTATTCTAAAGAATATTTTTTTGTATGAAGAGTTTCTTGAATTTCACATATTAGAGGAAAACTTACCTGGAAAACTCCAGCACATTAAGAATTTCAAAGGTTTTCTCTTTCCCCAGCTACAAGAGAAAAACAAAAGAGTGTACTATTATAATTTGCATTACAATATTACATGTGCAAACATACAAGTTGATCGGATGTCTTTGTCACACATCCCAGGGTAAATAAATGTGGTAATGGCTCCCTCCACTGGTTAAAAATTGCAGAGTCCTATTTAATGAACTTAATATCTTGTACTGTGGTATCCTTCGTTCACTACTGCTACAGCATTATAACGAATTAATATCCTTTTTTGATTTTGATTAGGCATGCTCTGAAAGCTAAGCTGATATTTAGTTCTTAACAGCCATCAATTACGCGACATATTACAGGCTAAAGGCATTTTTTGCAAATTAAAATAAGCATGCCCTCCAGGCTTAGTATTACAATAACCTTTGACTGACCTCTCTTAGTATTTCCTTTATTTCAATTCACAAAAAATATTACCTATCTTTTTCTAAAAAAAAAAATTTAACCAAGGAGAAATTCCTGTTATCACCAGCAACTCTCTGCTGGAGCTGAGCAGGAACAATCTGAAGCAGGAGAAAGATTTTAAAACACCTGCCATTCCTGTTGTATAATGCACAGAAGGAGCAGTAGGACTTACCAGAGTCATAGAACTCCAGTGGTATTTGTAACATGCAGTTAAAGAAAGTGCTGCCGTAAAATGTAATTGCAGTATAACCATGTCCTAGGCATATCAACTCAGCAACATCCCCAAGACTAAAAAGCACCTCCAAACAATTTTCTATATGCTGCCACTGATGTAGGCAATCAGGAGAGACCTGAACCACTGAGTGACAGCTTTTATTGCTGGCTATAGATTAACAATGCCCCCAGATTCATTTTATGTGTATGCAACCAGGCCAAGTAGGTCTGACTGTTCCAACACAGGAGAGAAGCATTTAGATGGCTCTAGATAGCACAGTTCATCCTAAGCTCTTCCCCTTCAACTAAACAGCAGTTTGAGAAATTGTAGAAAGTTTGTGACAAGTCCTAGAAGATACATTTCAAGTGCTTAGCTTGGCAGTGTACCAAGAAACTTGAAAGGGAATGTACCTGAGAGGAAGGACAAAAAAATTCATTTTTCTTAATAAGCACCCTACTAGCTGTGTCTGTGTAAATCCAAAGCCACTTTAGTTTGGACTGCATCTTAAGTCTGAATGTGGCCCCATTAGTCTGAGGATGCCTGTGTCAACTGCAATCCATTAACTATGCAGCCCTGCATCCACAGATGTCAAGCAGATACATCTTGTACTGAGTTCTTACTCAGAATAAAGAAATCAAACATCTAGAAGAACAGCAGCCACTACACATAACAATCAGAAAACCTCCTAGACACATGAATTTCCTTCTAATGTGCGTGTGTTTCCATTTGTGCTTCCTGGACAAGGGAAGTATTTTTCAGGCATAACTGCTGTCATTTCCCATGTAAGTTTGCAACTCCCTATCGCCCATGCCACAAAGAGGGGCAAAGAACTTGGCATCTTCAAATAGATTAAGACAACTTTCTCAAGGTACATAAGCCCTCAGCATGTAGGATCCTAATGGCCCTTGAAAAGGGCCCTCACAGGAACCAGAGAGGACATCTTTATGCTCTGCATGAGCTTGGCATCCTGTGCCATGCACATCCACCGCTTACCGCATCAATGATAACAGAATGGGGAGTCCGTCCTGTGAAGACATAACCAAGTTTTTTCGCTCCTTTCACTAATGCTCCTTCATCTGCCAAAACAAACCAAACAAAAATGCTTGAATTTAACCTGGTATGTTAAAGACGCCTCCAAAATCCATACTGGCAAATTGCCAAAACAGAATCCAATGTACCATCATCCACAAGGATGTTAGAGCAGTTCTGCACACCCTTCCACAAAAACATTCAACAATTTAGTCCTACATTTTAGGCCATGCAATATCAACTACACAAATGTGGTACTCAATCTGTATAAAATATCCTGTAACTACTGAAGCATTGTAATCTATTGTTGTGGAGGTGCCATACTTTTGCACATGAAAAAGGGAAAATCCCTCTTCTGAAAGCAAGATCAAAGCTCTGTTACTTTAAATTCCTACAACATGCATTTAGTGCATTTTCTGCAGTGAAGGCACTAAGTTCAGAACATTTTCTGGAGACTCCACTGAGGAGTGTTATTAAGAGTTCAACTAACAGAGCTGCAATCAGAGCCAACACCCGGCTCCCACAGATAATTACAGAGCCTCCTTAGGGAGCAAGTGCCATGGAGCACAACCACCATACGGGTGGATTTAGTGCCTAATTCAAGCAACCCTTATGTCTCTACAGCTCCCTTAGTCTCCTCACAGTTCATCACACTGATCAGAACTTCCTTGCGTGCGTTCTTCATCCTACTTTTCAGACACCCTATTAAGACATAAGAAATGATACTGTTTCATCATGCAATAGATCACTACAGCAGTTCTAGAAAGATCTTCATTAACAGAGAAATTCAATGGAGAGAAACATTCCCTAATCTGGCTTCACCTAGCTCTGTCTGTGCTAATTGAAAGAAGTAAAAAAAATGGGTGAAGGGCAGAGGCCTGAATATCACCAAGATTCTCAAAGTTGTGGGTGCATTGTGTCAATTATCAGCACTTGATAGCATCCTATCTTGCTCTAAGCATACTAGATCAAGAAGGACAATTTGTAGTCATGCCAATAAAGTAACTGCTCATGCAGAAACTAATCATTACTTCCTACACACTCAATGTCTTTTACTTTCATCCCTGCAGAAAGAGTAGACAGTCTCATGAGAGCAGAAGGGATCTTAAGCCCAGCCTATCTCTAAAGAAACATCATGGACTAGGTGGTTTTGTAGGAAGCATTCAGAAACAGTGGGTACTGATTATAGAAAATGTCAGATCTACTGCTGGTAAGATGGGGGATGTTTTGCTTTCAAAAATCAATGACCTTTGAAATGACCTAGAAGTTTATGGACCTTCCTTCTATCTACCTCTATTCCTTCAACTCCTGAAAAGGAAAGCAACAACCAACCTGGAGAGGAGGCCTGGTAGATGATTGTATTTCCTTGTCTCTCAGGAACAACAGTGTGACACACGGCCAGCAGCGTGAGGAACTCCTGTATATGTACAGCTGTGGGCTAGACAGGACACCAGGAGAGTGAGGTTTAGCACTGCACACAGACTGAAGAACCTGTTCATTACACCGAGATGATCTCTTAGGTACCACAGAAAAAAAAAAAAAAAAAAAAAAAAAAACCACAACCCACAAAACATACTCTGTTCTCTATTTATAGCAGTTGTTTTGACCCCAGAACTTCAAGATATTGACGAACTAGAGAGCTAATGATAAAGACTTCATTTAAGAGAAGCTGAGAAGCCAGAGTATTTCCCCACTCCCCAAACCTTAAAGTATTACTTCTTTAGCAGCCTAAGCTTCATGTAGGCAGACATCTGCCACAAGATGAATACAATCTAGGAAATACTACTAATGGCAGCTTCCAACAGACTGACAGCAACCACACCAGAATTAAACTTGCTGCAACTGCATCCTTAGGGATAAACATCCAGAGCTGAGAGCAGCTGAACCAGTAGAAGGCAACATTACATGTCCTTCCAAAGGAATACAGAGCTCAGCCAAGCATAAAATTAATCTATCATTCCTATCATGAGAACATGCAACATAAACCACTGTTCCAAAGTACTTAAACAGACACCAGGTCTGCAACTCAGCAAAAATGCTCTGGGGTTTAAATCACAGGTCTCTGATCAGCCAGCTGTGGCAACTGCAACCTTTAATGATGTGAAATTAAGTCCCTCATCCCATTCTTCCCTCCTCTCCATCCCTGCCTCTGGCACAAGTTTCATAGTCTCACAGCAGTCAGGAAGAGCATTCAGATGCCCAGCTCACAACCTGGCCTACTAACTTCATCCACAACTCACACAGATCTTTAAAATGCTTGGCTGAAACAGCTCAAGTGAGTACATGGTTCACCTTCTCCAACTCTGCTATATCCATAACTTCCACAGGTGTCTTCCATCAGTGTCTTGCATCACAGCAGCCATTTGCCCAGTGACTCAGACATGAACTTAGCAGTTCTACCTTTGCAAAAAGCCCTACTTGACTTTAGAAACTCTCAAAGAATATTTTGCATATAAAAATGTCACCTAGGTTCCAAAGCTTTCATTAGCTCAGCATATGCACCAGTAATAAGGAGGCTTAATTAGTAGGAAGTAAACTACTATGAAAGCCACAAAACCATGTCAGCTGGCAAACACTGTGGCAATGTGTGTAAACAAAATAAGCACTGATCAGAAAGAAGTGCAATAACAAAGACTTAAGATCCAAGCCTTATATTTTTGTTTTACTTCATGTATTTTCCCATTAATATTTTCAAAGCAACTGTTTCACACAGGACCTTCACCTTTGCATACTGAAACTTCCAAAGTGTATGGTCACATGTCACTAAAATAACAAGAGTTGCTGCTTTTGACAGAGTTGCTGGGGTGCAGAGGCTGTGCTCAAGAAAATGAACATATATTTACACACTATTATCTAAGTCCACAGCAAATTGCAGCCAAGAGGTTATTGCTGCTCCATCACTTCCAGTCAAAGTACTGACAATTTTATCTCCATGTCAAAAGGCACAGCCTGCCAGATTCTCATTTCAGCATCTGTTGCTGTAGACCTTTGATGTCTGTCTTCCACTTTTATCACCTAGCCTCTTAACAAGCTCTTATAGTATGTGTTCTATCAGCCGGAAACAACCTGTCTCCAGTACTGACATGGATTTTAATCCTTCCTAAGTATGTATTTATGTTTTCAAGCCAGCGACATAATTTGCTGCTGTCTTAGTATTTTCACAGCCCACAATGTATTACAGGGCAATCTTCCAATTCAGTTGCAACAGATCACCAGAGGCCCAGCTTATCACAACAGCTCCTCCACACAGCTGTCATTTGTTTCCTTTCTATATTGTTCCAGCACTGACAATATTTGTTGCACACACATGAATCAGGGTAGAGCATTCAAATTCCTGCTTTGGACCTGTGAACAGAAAATCTGTTAATGGCCACTATGGCAACATATCCCTTCCAATATGCTGAGTTGAATCCCAGCACAGGACAGAAGTCCCACAGCTTAACCAATTCTGCTTTATTACTTATTCTCCTTTATCAAGTCTGTGACATCTCAGCAGTCAAATTCTTACTGATGGTCTCTGTGAGATGTTTCTTGCCTGTTCACATGTTAAGGTCAGCCTTATTTTTTTCAGTTCTCTACTTATCTGTAGTAGGAACAAAGTTTGTGTATTTTAATCTCTTATTCAGTCCACAAGTAGTTCTCATTTTAAGTGCCTTCTTTCCTTTTTCTCCCTGTGTGCCAACAACTCTGGGTTGCTTCTTCCCCTGTTTTCTTGGTTTTTTATGGGTTTTTTTCCCCAAAAAAACCTATGAAAAAAACTAACGTACAAACAACTATACAAGCAATATAGTCTACTGGGTGAATTATTTTGTTTGCTGCCCCTACCAGCTAAGAATCACACACACATTGCAATGGTCTCCTACTTCTGGAAGCAGTTTCTGGATTGTTACCTACAAACCACTATACTCAGTGAAAGCAAAGTCTAGCTATCTAGTAGGCACAGCACTATCCATTATCAAGCAGACTACTGCTCAGAAAGCAAGTTTTCATCCCTTCCTGGTTCCCATATTTAGAGGAACAAAACACTGAGATGAGCCTCAGACTTTTGGGGAGTAAACTGCATGGTGCAGAGCTTCATATCTGCATATGTCACACATGTCCTTATCTGGACTCTTCACTGTGAAGACAAATTATTTTTCTCAACTGTTAAGATAAAATTACAAAGAAATTCCATGTGAAGTTAAAGGTGTCTTTCATCTTTCCTTTAACTGTAGCAGTATAAGATCATTGGTTCCACTCACAGTATTTCCAGGTGAGCAGGACTGACAGTTTTTTGAGCAAATGGCCTAGAAATGGCAGTGGGATATTAAGGCACAATCTAATAACCTGAGCTTACTACTTTGCATGTAAGTGGCATATTCTGCCATGGACAACTGCGAAAATGCTTATGTACTTAATCACCAAGGAGAATTATGACTCACCATCTTAAAAATGTATTAACTTCCTACCATTTAATTAATTAGGAGTATCTGGAGAGCAGTGCAAGGACCCAGCAATGTTGAGCATCTCCAGAACAGTAAAGCTGGCAGAACTGGAAGAGACCAAGATACTTCAGAGGCACAGACTGAGAGAAAACTTAACCAGCTTTTGAATATCAAGAGAATTAAATGCAAGTTTATCTTGCCCAAAACCAATGAGATATAACCTATAATTAAAGATACTGCCTTATACTTGAAAAAAGTACCAAAATCCCACGCACAATAAGAACAAAAGCAGATGAGAGAAAAATATATCTCACCAAGCTCTAACAATTTAATTGTGAGCTATAAAATTATGTGTTTGGACAGCTTTCCAGCAATCTGAGCTAGAGCCTCCAATAGGCTTCCATCACCTGAACATGTTTTTTCCCCTTACTGTATTTCAAATCCCAGTTTTTCATCCCAGTTAGCCATGACATGTTTTTCTGGTTCTGCTTTCCTATGGAATTAAGAATCAGCTGATGATAGCTGTCATTTCAACAAAGCTTGATGGGATAATAGCCTCAATTCCCACACACTATGCAAGAATAAGCAGACGTGTTGGTGATGTCTAAACAAACTCTTTCTGTGTGGTAAAGACTCAATGTGAGCACAACAGTTGTCTGTTCTGCCTGGCCAGCTGCTGAAATACTCATCACACGTACTCACTGAGCAATTCATGCATCTGCAGCTATACCATGTTTGCTACTTCTTGGCCAAGAGATAATTTGGGGGCCACAGAAGAAAGTTCATATGCAAATTGAAATTCACAGCTGAAGCTCAGAGAGAATCCTAGAAAATATAGGAGTCTATATTGAGAACCCAGTCTGTTAGATCCTTCACTTCTTGACCTCCTTCCCTGCTCTCCTACCATCAGTGTAAAACGTAACCCCACATCACGTAGGCTTGCATCTCTGTGCTGAGCTCATTCACAGGATATATGCAATTAGCAAGCACCAAGATAAATACCATCAAGCATATTTACCAAACATAACATGTCGTCATAGAAAAAAAAGGACATTTCCTTATTAGACTTAGAGTTAATACCATTTTCTCTATAGAAACAAGACAGATCATACACTTGGTACAGCTGCACAGTTCATTCAACAGAAGCCAATACAATGAAAAAGCACAGGCAGACAAAGCTAGGTACTTTCTTCCACATTAAAATACCAGAGCAGCCAAGAGAAACCTCCATGGGTTTTCAAGACAAGTTATTTTTCCCTGGAACAATGCCTACAGGCCAATAATTCTTTAAATGCTGCTCAAAAGTGGACTTGGCTATCAGTCAGCCCTCACACACCAGTGGCCCAGAAGAACTATGAAATTTAGAGGTGATGCAACATGCTAAAAATCTTCCTAGCAGATGGAAGACAGTCCCATGAGTACAAGTACATAATTTTTTACTTTCAACCTTGAAAGAAAATTACTTGGCACTAAGACAGCTCTAAACTAACACTTGTGACTGAAGAAAAAAAATTAAAATCTTCGAGACCAGAGCAATGAACACTTAATGAGAGTAAGAGATCATACTTACAGCTTCAGCTGCAAAAGGACAAATGTTTAGAAGGAATTAATTGCCTGAGTATGGCACCATCTAACTTCACTAGGTAGCTTATGCTAGAACACTTCAGTTTTTCACCACAGTTCACGAAACAAGGAGAAAGTGACAGACATCTGCAATAGCATCTGCAGCTGTTTATCAGATTACTTAAATAATACAGATCTTTAGATAGAAAGAAGCAATTTATGCATCTCAGCAGTTGACCTAATGCATTAAAGCTAGAAAGACCCTTCCCTCTACCACTGCCCTGGAATTCAGCCCTCCTTTCACTCATAGCCTGACAAATACACCTGAACATGCTCAGCAGAATGTCTTAAGCAGTCCTTGCATTCCCATGCTTGCCAGAGGGTGGCACCCATTCCTCCAGTACAATCAGGCTCTGAAAAGTATCTTTGGCCTACAGAAGGTACTCCTCATTAGCCAATAATTTCCCCACTGATTGTCTGAGGGCTGAGTTCACACAATATGCTCAGCCCAACACCAGCTGTGCAAGGACATCAGTATTTGTCGGTTCAAGTGACTAGCAAAAAGGAAACTGCATACAAAAGGGTTCCATGTAGAAGACTTTGGAGCTGTCTAGACTAAATGACACTTAACGAAGCTACTCTTATTTGATGGCTATAACAAGCATATATCTCTTCTATCTCCCAAAGCAGAAACTACCCAGAGAAGATCAATTAGGTAGCCCCAAAATAAGGGGCCATCTCAAGGCTAGGTGAGAAATTCCATCTCACAGCTCATTTCAGATGCATCCCTTCTGCTGAGTCTATTAAAATATACCAAAGTATTTTTCTCTATGCATAGCTAAAGCTGCAGCAGCCAGAAAGAACTCAAAGTCATTTTACCTGCAGTCTACACCTAAACCAGAATGAATATCTGGAGTAAGCAACTGCCATAAGCCATAACTGTAGCCATAAATGAACAAAGATGACACAAAGGAACAGGACAGTGCACAAATCTTGACTGAAAGCCGTGTCCAGTGGGAAATCCTTCCAGTGTACATGATTATAAAAGCCACATAGGAAACCAGGGCACTGTCCTGAGAGGGTCACTTTGCTGGAGGTTAGAGCAAAAGAACCACCTTTAGGCTCCATCACCCTGCAGAATACATAGTCCCACCAAGTAATTATTCCCTTACAGCATTCACACCATGCTGCAGTTCTTAAGTACTGCACAGAACAGAAAGCAAAGCTTTCCTGCACACAAACTGTACATTGCAACTATATTTTAGATGCTCATATTGAACTTAAACAGCCCAGCTACAGAAGCTACACTGTCTAAGGAGAGCAATCACCTGATTGAGTTTGCACTTGCCAATGCTCAGGCCTCATACTGTGAGACAGCTTGCAGAGAACAAGGGTCATGTCTTTCGGCAAGTGAATTAATTGTCTAATGTCCAGTCAGTAACTTCATAGCCACATGATTTCCAAATAAACAATGAACTGACACCGTAAAGACTAGGTCCCTTTAGGGCTCAACAGTTAGGCTAAGAATACTAATCATTAAGGCTCAAGCCAAGCTTGAATTTGCAATTAATTCCCATCTCCTATATCCTTTACATAACCAGAATTCCAAACACTTGCAATACTTAAAAACAAGGCTCATTCCAGAGCCACCTTGTAGTGCTACAGATTACCATTAAAAATGGTAGAGATGTTTCAACACTCCACGTAGCTTTTCTTTAAAATAATTTTAATTTCTATCGTAACTTGTTACAAAGGACTATCTGCGATATACAACAAAATATATGAAGTTGCTTTATAGGCAGCTAGAATCCATATCAGCTTCTTTAATTCAATTGTAAGACAAGTGGGCAGAAAGGCGTTGGAGGCAGCTATTTTAAATTCCAATTTACCCTCTCTGTGCCTGCATGACACACTCACAGAGCAGACTTAATCACACAAATAGATTTGTTCAGCATTCAATCCCAGACAAGCCTAGAATAGGGCATTTAAGAGGCGTGATATTCAAAGAGCAGACTTACATGATCATTTTCAATGTTTTGCAGCAGTCTTGGGTCATCAAATTCACACGATTCACTGGTGGAAGGAGGTAGCTGGCTGCAGAGCAAAAGAAGCATATTCAAACAAGTGGCAACTTTGCCAATCTTAGTACTTCGTCTATTTTCTTGGGAAGCAAATTTAAAAAGCAAAGTAAGACTTCAATGTCCTTGAAAGCACTGTGAAAAGATCATATGAGTAATGCAGCAAATGCTGAAAATGAACACAAGCAAGAAACCCAAAATGGTTATGGTTGACAGTGTATTTCAGTAAATTCAAGTGTCAATGCAGCCCCTGGGACAGATGCAGCAACAGCAGCTTTTAAGCATATTTAAGATAAATGGATTTCAGGGTGGCTTGCTCGTAAAATAGATCGAAGTTTAATATCCCTAAGTTCCCTCCCTAGTCAGAGCATTCTACTTCAAGCTGACCCCTGGAGAATTTTAAGTCTGAGTACTCCAAGTAAGCACCTTGAAAAAACTTTCACAGAACTGAGTAGAAAAGAAAGGTACAAGGAAAGAAAACACAGCAATGAAAGAAACAGCAATATATTGGAAGAACAAAGGGATCCATAGAAATTACATCACAGAAGAAATATATAATTTTATCACCTTCCAAAAAATAAAAACAAGCTAGACCAGTGGAGAAGCCCAGCTCAGGTCATGACCAGGTGCTTTTCTAACAGCATTCATTGTTTACCTGTTTCTTGGGTGGGAATTCACTTCTTCCCTATATTTGCCATTCAAATCCATGTCAGCCCACCCTAGCTCTTCCTCTCCTTCCCAATACTCTAACATGCTTCACTGACACCTGTATAATACCCCTGGGTTTTCACTCATTTCTGTGGAATGGGACAGACCCATCACCTATATTCAATTAAAGTTCAAATAAAAAAGAGCAGGATTCTCTGGACATGACAGGCCTCTGCATCAAGCTCTCTCCCAGTTTAATTAATAAAATACAGCATCTCAATAACAAAGTCCCTTTTTTTCCCCTCATTGTCAGAGCTGAACTTAATGACTGCTAAGAGCAACATTTAGTCTCTAGCTAGGGGTAAGGTTCCTGTAAAGTAGGTTAATTTTAGCTTTTAACTTAACTGTCTGCAATTATAAATAAGCACTGCATTAGCATCCCAGCCATCCCAGCCATTGCCTATTCTCACCCCCTTCACATATGAAATCTCTGTGCAGAAGAGTAGATCCATCACCACCCACCAGCTCTGCATTAGGCTCCCACTAGAAGACCATTTTACTCAAACACATTCCTCCCTTGGGCTTCTTCCAGTCCCAAATTGGAAAGCAGTCTTTATATAGATTGTACCCACTCTGCTATACAGAACACAAACATCTTGGAACGTATTTACCTGAAGTCTTCTGATGAACGCTCTCTTTCCAACTCAGGAAAGTGACTGTGGAGTAGAAAAAGGAAAAAAGAACATTTATTCCACTTTACTAACCAAAAAAATAGGTAGAAGGCGAAGATTAATGAGTCATCCCACAAAAACATATGCTGAAACCATAGGTTCAGCTGTTCATGCATTTGAATCAAATTTTCTGCCTTTTGAGAGATCTAATTTAGCTAACACAAAATTCAAAGGTTAACTTGCATCGAGATCTTAAGACTATTCATTTAACATGAAGCAAATACAAAGATTTAGTTGACTCAAAGGCATCCTTTCAACAGAATAGAATAAAACCAGTAAGCAGGTATTCCTCTTGTGCAAGGAATATTAAGCTCTATGACTACAACTACACTGTTCTAACAAAATTCTGGTTCTCCTCAAGTCACAGAAATGACTGCTAATTGGGCTGCAACTTCTTCCCTCTTAGGCCAGAGCTTATTTAGCACTTCTTGTTATGTTTAAATCATGATCAGGTAAGTTAGGAAGCAAGTTTATTTGCCTCATGGCAAGTACACCCCAAGTTTGACTTGTACAATTTGTGCTGCAGGACAAGAAAATGAAAGCTAGTAATTAAGATCCCAAAATATGCTGGAATATAAATTAGAATATTATTAGAAATTATAAATTAGAACACAATATATTAATCCTTTTCCAATATAAATTTTGTACCAGTAGTAAGCATGCATTAAGCTACAAAGTTTTTTTTTTAAAGTCATACTTACCCATATGTCACTCCAGCAATACTGCATTTCTTAAAGTTCATGATATTGCATGTTAGAGTACCAGTTTTATCAGAAAACAGATATTTTACCTGGAAGAGAAAAAAAACAAGTCTGATTTTCAACTTGCATAGTAACAAAACTCAAAGTAGAAAACAGGAAGATTCTCAGAGACATATGGCTCAAATGTCACAATATTGGCCAACGCAGGCTTATTACAACTTCATTTGTCTACCAAATCTACAGAAGAATAATCAGGCAAATTATTTAATTGCATTAATTCTTTATCTCTAAATGTGGAAGGGCTCAAATAGTACGTATCAATTACCAAGGCTCTGGTGTGGTCACTGCATATGTACTTGGTTGCGCTACCTGGACATTTACCAAATCTCAAAGAGTGACTAGACATGAAAACAAAGACTCTTGGGATTGTTGAAGGCTCACTGGAATTCTGCACACTCAAGACATTCTGTGTTTCGAAGATCACCAGGAATATCTGGGGATTCCCACCCCGCCCCCTACCTATAAGCACAGAGTATGCTAGAGTAAGTCCAACTGGTAATTTGCAGGTGAACAAAAGCTGCTTTTTCTGAAGTACACAATATACAGCCACAATCAGCACTGCCCAAAATAAACCCTTAATGGAAACAGTGATTTTAAGGTACAACTTTCAGGCAACCCAATCAATGCAACATGACTTCTTGCAGCATCAGCAGATAGAAAATTCCCACCTTCAAAGGGCAACAAAGACCCAAACTAATGTACCTCTGCACCAGGTAAGGCTTCAACCAGCCACAAGTAGGAAGGGATGGTGAAAGAGTTAGACAACTCGAAGACCAAAATAATTTGAGTAGAGTTAGTAGAAGCTTTTCCTCAGTAATTGCCATTCAGTTCAAGACAGTGCACTACACTACTTGTAAGGCAATCCTTTAGGTGTGCACTATACTGCTCCTGAACACAGTACTGGAAATGGAGCCTTTTCAAGCCACAAGTCAAAGTGAATACCCAGACTTCTGGAGAATTTAAAGTCATTAATAATTTCACCATAAAACAAAACAATCAAGGGCACACATTAATATGTAATTCAATTAAAGACTCAAAAAAAAAAAAAAACAGTCTAGTTACACGGAATCACTAGTAAGCTATTCCTGAAGATAACATATGGGCTACCAACATACATTATGCCACACATCCTTTACTTCATGCAAAAATAGCACCTTCATTTGGAGACTGATAACTTCACATCAAAGGGATTCAAACAGAAATCAAACTTCAGCAATCATAAGAAAACGCCAATCAAGATTAAAAAGGAATATTGACTACTCCCCTACTGAGCAGGATATTAGGCGTTCTAAATAATACATAAACGTTGTCTCCAAATACTAAATTCATGCTAGTTATGAAGTTTCTGTAGTTCACTTACAGACCTATAGCCTTGATGGTCAAGCAAAGCTACCATTTCTCAGCAATACTAGAAAGTTTCAACAGCAAAGCCGTATTTTCCAGTAAGATTATTTTGGGAAGCCCTTACAGATTGAAGAAATGTTGTTTGCAGAATAAACAAACCTACAATAACTTGAAGTTAATATACAGTTATCTTTATCTGAAATGAAAATAGAAATGCTTGAAAGAACACAATATCTAAATTAGGAATACAGCTGCATTTCTTTTACATGCATCTTCACAGGAGAAACATCAAAAACTAGTAACAGTCTAGGCTGTTGGCCTGCTCTTCAGCCAAGTTTAGCCCTGTATGTTCTGTTCTGGTATAGAAAGACAAAACTCCAGAGCATCTCTCCAATACATTTGAGAATAAAGTTCAGAGTGAACATAAAAAATAGTTTTAATTCCCAAACATAAATAAAACTGCCTATATGACATTACATTTAATCTTGCGATATCTCATGATTTCACTTGTAAGACTCAGACTAGGGAAAATAAAAATGTCCTATTAACCCAAGCCACAGAGCAACAAAATACAGCTGATTTGTACATCTTGTACAAATATTGTACATATTGCTCTCATACCTTCACTCTTGAGAGAATATCACAATCATGACACTTAAGAAAATGTTGTCTTACCTGCCCAAGTTCCTCATTAAGGTTTGAGGTTCTGGCCATCGCAGGTGTATCTGTTTCAGGGTAATACATATCTATGTCCTGAAATGAGAGCAAAATTAAGACTTATGCTATGCAAATTAAACACTAAAGTCTCTGTTTTTAGTCAGCTCCATCTTGGCTTGACTGTCTCAATACTATGAGCAGGCATACTGAATGCTTGAGACAAACTTCATCCCAGGATGAATATGGGGCCCCCTTTCCAAAGTATACCTCCATCCTACATGGACATGAGAAAAGACAGATTCAACTACAGGTAGTTAATAAACTAAAGCTGCAACAGAAAAAAGCCCAAACCTAGTACAGTAGAAAGAAGCTCATGCAGCAGGCATGCTAATCATAGGTGTTCAGTTACAACCATCAGTTGCTCTAGCCACATCTATGACAGAATTTTAGTGGCTCCATAAAATAAACTTCTGTTACTACAACAAAACAGCTGCCACACAAACCAAAGCAACTTCTGATATGCATCTCTACTACTTTACAAGCAGCTGAAGTAACAGACACATTAAAATTCACTTGCATGTGTTTTATGGGAACCTACTACACTACTCGAAGTCCAAGGATTAATGCATACCAACAACAGGTATTTCTCTTGGTTTTGTCCAGCTATAAAGCCATCACTACAGTATTTTTGACCCACAACTTGAGAAAGTCAAAGTTTCCCTGAATAGAGAGATCACTGTTTGGTTGCATGAGGCAGCATCAACTTTTGTCCTTACAAAACCATTATGGTCCATTCCAGAGGTGACCTTAAGGCCAGACTCAGGACATAAAAACAAACAAACAAAACCAAAACCACACCTCCTAACAAGTCTAGTCTTTCCCTCTGCTATGAATGAGAGAAGTTATAAGATACCAAGGAATTTTCAAAATATAATTACTGAACATGAGTCAGCAGAGAGACCTTCTACAACCAAGAGCTGAGAGTTTCTTCTCATCCTAAAAGCCTAAAATACAAGTTTATCATTAGCACAGGGAACTTCCCTGTGGCTAGATCTTTTAATTTCCTGTGAAACACAGAACTGATATAGACTAAATTCTGAGTTTCCTCCTGCCTTTCCCAGAAGCTGCATCAGAAAAGTAATTAGAATATCTCACTAAGATGTTAAGTGGGTTTTTATTTTAAATGTCAACATCCAGAACTGAAATACATTCATTCTTGCTACTCACCCAGTTTATAAAAAGAGCCTGAGTAAACTTGACAACTTCCAATGTCACCAGAAGGCTGATTGGAATAAGGTTGTTGTACAAGATTATAAATGTCAGCAGATTGTATCCAAAGTTGACAGACAGCATTTCTGTGGATCAAAATACACAGGACATCAGCAGACAAGTCTGAGTATAGGGGCAATCATCTTCATGCAGTTCACCTAATCAGATTTAGCTATGCTAAAATAGTGTGTTGATGTCCAGTGTAAGGCGCATTTTAGTATTGATTTCAATAGAAGATACATTAAACACCCACAGAACACCTGCATTTTACACCAGGTGAAGAAGGGCAAGGTTGGTGAGGCTATTATATAAAAGAACAGAGCATTTCCTGAACAATTTGGGCTAGAGAGATGGTGAGAAGTAAAATATTCCCTACTATAACCCAATTTAGATATTTATCTAGTGTGTCAACTGCCCAATTAGGAGCCCCCAATGTCACTAGTAATATAACCATCTTTCAGAAAGTGCCTACTTGACTCAGTGGGCTTAGGAAACAACAAATAAACACTGAAATTAGTTCTAAAATCTGACATCGTCAAAATTGAGAATTTACCTTTACTAAAGAAATCAATGAGAATAAGTTGACTGCTATACAGTTGCCTAGTATATGAACTCAGGCACCTTGCTTAAATAAAGAAGCTGTTATTAATGGTGACAACACTGGGAAACTTGCCCAAATAAGTCTACCATCACAACTAGTCCTTAAGGGAAGGGGAAGCATTTATAGAAAGCAGGAATATATGAGGCTCCTGCTCATGGTGCTGCCCACACCCTCTCTTCACAAAGCCTCCACATTTGGATGCTCTCTACTTCCCTAGTAACTTAGAGAGGCACTTCAGTCAGCACACTGAACACACCCAGCACAATGGGGTCAGAGTCCACAACTAAGGGTTTTCAGCATCACAAGTTAATTAGGAGTCAGGAGAGCAAACTAGGAGGAGAGAGAATCCAGAGAAAATTGCTGAAGCCTAATAAAGACCAGAGTCAGGACAAAGACACCTCAAAGTGTGAGTACACCATAATTCCATATCTTTGATAAGTTTACAGAAAGCAGAAGCATGCTTGGCTTTGGAACATTTTCCAATACAATTTTTACAGAGATGAGACATTAAGGCAAAATTTAACATCTACCTGCCTAACATGAAAAAGTGTCATTCTTGGGCGTGGCAGCTACAGAAGGTATAGAAATTGGGCATTCAATTTCTAAAAAGGCATCTATAGGGACTATCATGCCATCTTAGTCTATTGCAATTTGTACCTGTTTTATATTGCAAGTTCAGGAGTTCATTCCATTTATCTTTTCCAGTATTAGTTCTATCACTGGGAGGCATAAATTTAAACTTACTGATTAAAAAACAAGGGGGAGAGCAGGCAAGAAATTCTGAAAGTTGCTGACACTGCTACAAGAAGACATTAAAACTACTGAAACCCAGAGTCAAATATGGGGCATTTCCATGCTCTTCCTATGTGATTTTATTTCTTTACTACCACAACTACAGCTCTTAAACTGCAGAAGATACACTTGCCATCTGTTTTGCATCATCAGCAGACAAGCCATTTGCAGTTTTTGATAACTGCTTTAAGATCTGCATCTCAAAATGGTTATAACACCACATTTTATAGCTAATGTAACCTCCTCAAAAGTCTACTGGGGAGTATTTCATTGTTCATGTCCATCTTTGGTAATGAACTAACAAATTTCAGGACTAAGAATGAAATCAAATAAAATCCTTCAAATAACCATGCTAAGAGATCAGGTTTCTCACAACAAAGTAACAGAAGCAAAAGATAGAAACTTTACCCAATCAATAAGAATTGTGACATTTAGCATTTCAATTTTCTCTAAAAGAGCAGATCAGCATCTCTGACTGAAAAAAGCCAAGAGAAATCCTTTGCATCTGTATATAAGGATAAAGCTGAAGCCAGCATCAGACATACTCCCCATCCTGCAGTCAAATACAGTCAGACACACAAGGCTGCAGTATAAGACCTCCTCTGAGAAAAATTTCATGTATAGTGTCTCCACAGAGATGAAAAGTGAACACCAGATAGCTGAGAGTAACTCTTTCCCCTCTTCTGTTTCTTCCCTGCACTTGGGTGCTAGCACAATGATATTTACCTAACCTTTAGAAGCCTCACTGGGAAGTTTACTTACATCAGCCTGCTCTCAAGAAAAAGAAAATATTAGGTCATCAACAAAACAGCAAGACGTGGGGGTTTTCTGTGGTTTTGTTTCTTATTTTATGTATTAATTCAGTGAAGGTAAGAGCCTGGCTGGCCCTACAGTCTGATACATCACTGGCTCAGTGCCTGCATACTCACCGTTGGAGCCAAGATACCAGACAACTTCGCCGTGTGTTCTGTTCCATAATAAGGCACCTACAGAACTCACAAGGGCCATTACCAGGAGAATACAGAACAAAACCAGGATCTGCATGTTGGTCACTTTCTCCACATTTGATCTCTTCAGAGGTGCTTTGGTTGAATTCTGAACAACAGCGGGGGGGGGGGGGGGGGGGGGGGGGGGGGG
>VRYO01002772.1:21507164-21549446 GCA_009812075.1 Sialia sialis
TTACTGTATCTCTATTTCAAAATCCTAATCTACTTTTTTTAATGAAAGAAGTCAAAGATTCTTAACTATTTCTAAACACTATAATCAACAGTACTTCTTTAACAAAACTGGAAAGATACAAATAAATTCTTCTCTTTATCACAAACAGATAACAAAATAACTTATACATATAAAGATCCCTTTCAGCTTCTGCCTCTGCACAATGCTCATAAAATAGTATTGGGACAGGAGAAACTGCAACTCTCATCACACAAGCATAGACGATTTTTTTTTTATGTACAGCACTTAAATTCCTCTAACTAAGATCTTCAGCAAAATATATCCAAGGTCTGTTTGATTTGTCTCTGTGGGCTTAAAATACTTGGTCCAGGTTAGTTCCTTACACTGCACATGATGCATTACTGCTTGGATTTGTATCTGTAAAAAAGGCAAATTACAGCCTCTTGAAGAAAGATGCTTTTTAAAAAAATAAAAAAGCACTTGTATTGCTGCCATGCAAGATAGATGCTGCTTCATAACTAATATCAAATAACTGAAAGAAAAATTAAATTCAGTTTGTTTTACCTGTCGTATTTTAAGATTTGTCTCCCCATCAAGATTAGCTGTTTCAATATAGCACATGGCTTGTGGTTCACTGTAAGGAGTGTAAGATTTTCATTATTAAAACTCAGTACTTTTTTTTGCACTAGGTTTTGCACTAATATACTCCATAACAGACTTCTTCAATGTACTGCAGAAGACAGAAAACCATACTGGTGGTATACAACCATGAAAGCTGAAAGTACATATTTAACAAAGACTTTTTTGGATATGCTCATACAAAAACCTAGAGAAAGACAAGTCTAAATCAAAGGCTAGTAAGAATTTATGTCATGATAAAACTTAGATGAAACTTAGATGTTTGAATGAAGACAGTAATGCTCTCTGCTCTTGAATTCCATCTGCGAACTGAACACACAAAATCTTGTCTGCAAGGTCACCTTAAAGGTGAGGGTCTACGGGAAGGACATCCAAAGTCACTGCAAAACAGGGATTTCTTTGAGCATGGGAAAAAGGTTCATTAGGATTGAGGGCTGTAACCTGCATCTTCCAGATGTGTTTCTGACCTTACCAACAGGGATAAAAATCTTCCTCCTAGAACTGAATTTTCTATTAGTCAAGCTCTTATCTACATCTAACAGAGGAGCTTTGCAGAGGTAGCACCTCTGATAGGGAAGGGTACTTTTACCAGATCTTCTCCTGACATACCATTCAAAAACTTCTGTATGGCACCACCAAAACTGTTTTTCTGCCAACTGTCTTCTCAGGCTGCAAAGGAATATCAGTTTCCCATCTGGATTCAAGCAAGTGCTTCTCCAGCACATAATTTCTCATACTCTTGATAAATTACTAGGTTTTTTCCCCAAAGTAACCAATTGCTCTAATAGCAAATGTACTCAATCAACAGAACAGTCAGTAATAAAGGCTCCTTAGGACAACAATAATTAAGAAGTGGACAGGTACATTTATAACACACTAAGAAGCTCGATTATTCTCTCCAATTTATTTTGCTTTGACAAGAAAAAAGGGTTGAGTCTATTCTTTGTCTCCTCCTACACAGGCAATTTGAAACTGAACCCAAGAAAGACACTGATTAGAGTCCAGTTTGATTCCAATTTTACCTCTGTCAAACATCTTATCTACAATTGAAGTGGTTAGCTCAGGAGGGAGACTTTTGCAATAGAATTCTTCTAATTTCCACTGAAACGGTAAGAACTGTGGAAATGAGAAATGTGGACATGTTTCCAAAGTTGTGTTTGAATTAAAATATTTTTTATTCATGTTAATTCAGTCTTTATATTAAATTTGATACCATCTTTTTGCTGGACAGACAAAGAGTCAAGATAAAAACAGTCACTTTTACCTCTAACAATCACTTCAGACACAGAAAATCAACATACACAAACAAAAGACCTCACCCCCTTAATAACATGTAGAGCTTTCTGGTGAACTGAGGACATTTAGTATTGACATTTAAAGGAATCATGGGAATAATACCAATTATACAACAGAACTGACATAGAAATTGCTATTTATTTCAAGCAAAGCTTCTCCCACATCAACATACCCTGGGTTAAATTCTCTAATTATTATGTGGTTATCAGTGACAGCAGGTTAGTAGAATAGTGTAGAACAAAAAGCTGGCCCACACAGTTAAGAAATAAGTCAGAAAGGGTTTTTAGTAGAATACATTAGAGAAGTTCTTCAGTAAAATATTCTTCAATGCTGAAACAGAAAATTATTGATGTCCAAGTTCAGCCTAACTGTATATTAAGTTGACAACCGCTTATTTAAGATTTGGGGCTTGTTTTAAGAAATACAATACTGCATACCATGGAATGAAGGTACCTCAATCCATCATGTGGTAATTCAAAAAGACTGAGATTCTGCATATAGCTTAGAAAAAATTGAAAACATGAGTCAACAGTACCCTGGCAGCCAGGTGTGTCCTGGGAGGAAGTTGTTCCATATTTGAAACTAAACCAAGCAGGACTCAACAGGTTGCTACCATGCTAGAGATAGGCCATACATGTGCTGTATCCAAGAGAAGTAGTGAACAAATGAAGTCCAAAAGCTTTTGTTGTTTGATGCCAACAGAGCTAGCGTTTCAAATTTACTATTTGAAAGAAATCTTCCTTGGGGAGCACAGGAAAATATGCTGAATACTCAGTGGAATTAATTGGAAGAAAACTTAAGCTTCCTTATTTAAGTGGAGGGATTCTCAGAAGGCCATAGAACCACTGACTGCACAAAGCTCAAGTAAAGCTCTTCCAACAAACTCATCAATACAGATTATGTACCTGCAATTCATAAAGCAAAGTCTTGAAAATGCCTCATTTCAGAAGAGCCTATCTACAATAATACATGAAGTCTAATAAAGCCATGTTTGTCATTGTTGAAATTTGATTTTAGATGTGGAATAGAATTAGTGCTATCTGATGTCTGGTTTTATTAACAGAAAATACAGAGATTCAAGTCCTCTGCACCTCAGTTCATCAGACACATCACTTCCACACCCATTCAGGATACCTGGTAGATATTATGATCATGTCTGCTGGAAGATGTTGCCCATTGGTGACCTTCACAATATCGCCTACTGCTACCTGTGGTGGTCAGGAGTACAGTAGCATGGAAGAGAAAAACAAACAGTTTGCTTGTCTGGAATGTTAGTTTGTTATTTTCTTTCACCCAGTCAGAAGAACAGCATCAAGCACAGAACAGCTAGAGACAGTGTTTCTCAGAGTCAGAGTACTTTTCACTGCAAGTTTGGAAATATCAAAGCCTTCCCTTTTCTGAATGCAAAATAAACAATTGTACAGAGCAAAAAGGTAGACATATTCAATTAGAAATCGTGAACTTCTGTGGCTTATATTTAATAAAAATGTTTTTTTCTATAATTCTGCCATTACCCAGATTCAGGGGTTTTCTTTAGTCTTATTTGCCCCAGTAAAACAGTTACCTTTAAACTTTACCTTCATTAAGTATCTAGAGGATTTTTTATTCTTTATCTATATTACTTACCTACCCAATCATCACTATCATCTTCCCTTAATTCTCCTTAGATGCACTGCTTGTGCTAGTCACTAGCAAATAATATCATCTCTATGGTTCCATAATATAATCCTGTCCTTCCCTGAGATACACAGCGTTCTGAATTCTGGAGTACTTTGTCTCCTCCTACACAGGCCTAAGACTCTCCAGCACCTTGAGTTAGTCACACATGCATGGGATTTTCATTCTAAAAAGAGTCAAATAGCACTCTCAAAACAGTAAACCAGGTTTGCCCGATAAGCACAAGGCTGCTTAATACCAATGCATCACGGAGTCTGAAACAGGCTTAAAATACTTTTAAGCTATTAATTTATAAAAATGGAAACAGATGGTATGTTTGAACAAGCAGATACATTAGTTTTACTCAGATACCACTAAAAATAAATTCCCTACCACTTTCAGCATAAAATAAAAAAAGTCAGAAGCTTGGCTTAAAGTGATAATACCTGTTATTTGTTAGCAGTAAATGCAAGCCTGGACAACATGCAGTTACAGATACAGGTCAATTCAAATAGCGCCTATGGGTATAAAAAGCCCATATTCCAGGCTTGACCTTAATCTTTCAATTTACTGTCCTTTCTACAAAAATAGAACTTGGAAAAGCATAAGCAGGAACCGAGAGTAGCCATTAGAAGCCCTGACAATCTTCAGCTTCTACTATAGCCTAACACTTCTGCAGGATTGCTTTTAGGTATCTTGAGACTGATCTCATTCCTCAGAGGTTTTAAAAGGGTGTACTTTTTCCTCAACTACAACCCAAGAGGGCTAATTTTATCCTTTAAAAGGCATTAAAAGCCACAACTAGATCGATACATCCTAAAGCATTTCAGCAACTTCCAGGTCTTAGTAATAACGCTCATCAGGCCCTGGCCAAGGGCTTCACAGAACATGGGTCCCAAGAGCCTCAGGTAGCAGCAGGGCTTGTGTTTCTTATTGAGCAGGCAGCTTACTAATTAGTCTCAAAGCCCAGGGACTTTTTGGCACAAGCAGGAAAGTAAGCTTCTGTTTGACTTGCAAGGGAGGTACAGCATTGCAGTGAAAATTACTCTTCTAGTTAGACTAAAAACAAAATACTGTTTACAGTTTACCTATTAACTGCACATGGAAAACACAACAGTTCATTAGCATTTGATGGTAACAGTATTTTAAAATGGGTATTTTCAGGTGCCTTGCTCAGGGCAATTTTGACAACTGGAACAGAAAGGATCCCTCCCACCTCCACCACCCCAAGTGACAGAATTCTCACATAGTACACACTAATTCTAGGCAGTCTAATTAATTCTGCCGAGAACAATTCTTGAGCACTTGCTTTCCCTCCCTCCCATCCTCAGTTTTATTTACCTCTTTCCACATAATGTTCTGCCACATCCCATTTCTTAGAACTGGAAAGAAAGCTTAAAGTTAGATTACAGAATAAATAGCCATAATTCAGGCAAATTTTGAAACAAATGTATCAGCAATAGTAAACACAATAGGAGCCAACACAAAAATCAGAAATGTATTTTTCAGAAGCTGGAACTTCTTTTGTTCAAAGCTGTGGGCATATGAATCCAAGTATGAGGAAGAATCTGCCCTTCATATTTATATAACTTTTATCACCTGCCAGACAACAGTTGGTGGCCTGATTTCTTCATGGCATCCCTTCATACTAACATGCAGATAGGCAACACTGGTTCTTGTTTGGGAAATGACCTTCCTTAAAACAAAAGGCATTACTACCCACTGTCAGTCAGTTTCAGAAAGCACCTTTACTCTATGTATGATTTACCACAGAAATTTTACTTACCTTTTTGCTTGCATTTTATTCATAAAATTTAGACTCTGCCACATCCAACTTCACTACCATTACCCATGGTCCATATAAATCTGAGCCTTAATTGCCAAGCAGGCTCAAGCCCTACCAGCTTTGGCGGAAGGGGAATTCTTACTGCTGAAGTTCACAACAAAACAAGAAAAAGAAAACAAGGTACTAAACCAGACCTTTGTTTCTGCAGGGCTCCAGTTCTACACTGCCATCTTAACACATTCATTAGTCATTTGCCCTGCAGCCATGCCTTTCCACCCAAGCACCTCCTCTAGGTGATTCTACACATACTTAAACTACCCCAGCCAAAACAGTTAGGTCAAATAAGCCCAATTACTGTTGAGTAACCCAGTCCAGTCCGGGTCTGAGCACAGAGTTCACCTTCATTGAAAGGTGAACTTCATTGAAAGTTTTTGACAGTGTTTAAAAAGAACAGCGTGCAACAGATCAAAGTTGAAGAGGTCAGTCCCCTACTTTGAATACGAACAATCTTCTCCTCAGCTCTACGCATTTCATACACATTTGAAACTACCACACTCTCAGAAGAAAATTCTGCTGAATACATCCTTCACCATTCTACTCAGGATAGGCCACACCACAAACAGGAATGCAAGACTTGTCATAATAGATCAAGCAGAAGACATTTCTTTGACCCCTGTTCTCAGGCCACACACATTGAAACTTTGAATCCTGATATTTAATACTGTAGTCAATGGACTGCAGTGAACTAAACTATTTAAAAATGGGTGGATAGCAACAGAAGCATTGCCAATGATTTGTCTATAAACAGCTGAGCTTTCAACCTAACAAGTACAGCAGTTTAGGGGAAGAAAAAAGTTTTGGTGCACCTCTTGCATCCCTCATATACACCATTCTTGAATTGAGCTCTGTTTAGTTCAGAACTCAGGAGAAGGCCTGAATCCAGAATCTCAAGGGAAAAGCCAAACACCTGTGGCCTTGACTCAAAACTCAGACCTTCAGAGAGGAGTTGCAACACTCAGCATCTCCTGTGCCATGGTTTAGTCAGCTCCCTATTCCACAAGGAAGTTTTGGAGACATTTCAGTAAACATTCTGTTGACATGGTATGCTCACACACAGAGGTATGTTGCAGCTTCAAACGCTATGGACTTCATCTTGGGCAATTTACTTCAGAAAACAGTTTCACTTGTATGGGAAAAATATTTGAAGGGACTGGTTATGAAGTTCTGTACAGGGCCTGTATGCCTAACATGGGTTACCTGGCAGAGGACATGGGCTACGTGACAGGAGGAGATACAGCTACTGAGAGCAGCTGTGACTAACGAAAGGGAGTATAAGACATTGTCCTTGCCACAACTGATAAAGGGACGTGGGAAGAGGAATCAGTTGAGATGTTTCAAGAGAGGCTTGCAGATGTTGCGGATGTTGGTCTATGCATGAGCCAAAACACCACGGCCATCTAACTTTACCATCTTAGTATCTAGTCTCTTGAACTATATCCAAAAGCCAATTACTGCTTACATGCAATTGCGTGGACAATATCCTTAGGCCAATCATATATGAGCAAGAAGCGCGCTGAACCCTGCTTTGCACTATAAATATAACCTTCAGACTTTCAATAAATGAGCATTGACTCTACCTCTATCAGGATTTGTCTTTGACTCCGGAGCACCTTCTTGCAACACACTTGCAATGCCTACTGAAATCAATTTAGCCAAGCCAATCATTGAAGTTATTTTCTTACTGTTCTGTTACTGAACTACTTCCTTTTAAATTCATAATCCCACAGTCTAAAGAGAAAGCTTCCATTAGACAGTTCAGAAATTTTGGGGTTGCAATTTCGCACCTCCTACTCTGCTTAACCCAGTTTCATAGGAGTTCTCCAAAGGACAGAAAAGGACATATCTTCTCTAGAATATTTATAGTAGGGTAAAATTGATGAATTATTCGTTGCCAAAAGGTACTTGGTTAAAGCAACAAAGGACAAGAACATAAAAAGATTGCTTTAACTCAAAAAGAGTTTTAATATAAGTCTTGTATCTAGGGCTTTCCAACTCCAAACCCAGTTCTACATCTAAGACAATGCTGTCACTCACATCCAGCCATGCAGGGCAATTTGAAGCGAGGCTTCTGGAGGGCAAGCATCTGCCATTCTCCCACCAGTCTCATTCCAGAGTTGGCCAGCCCCACATTTGTCTAACATTTGAGCTCATCCCATGCAATATTAAATGTTCATTACTTATTCTATTATTTGACAATGGGAGGATCAATACATCAAAACAGTTATTACTGAACTCTCTTCATCTATGCAATAAGCTGCTCAGGGACTTCACTTGCAATTTTGTGGAATCTGGTCCCTAGATTTAATGTCATCACCACAGACATCATGTGAAGCCAACCAAGACATAAAATACTGGCTCAGATCCAAAACACACTCAAGCTCCTAATGCAAATTTTCAGTGCTCACCTGGGGCAGTACCTCAATTTTAAGTTTGCTCCAAAGGGAATTTAATTCCTACATACCAAAGCCACTCTGCAAAGAAAACTGATGTTTTCTATGGCAGATTTAATACAGGAAAGGCACTATGAAGTTATACTGCTCTAAAAAAATTGAACAAGATAAATGCAAATAAAAATACATGACTGCTGCTGCAGTAAGCAACCAGCCATTGCAGGCAGTGGTGTTCAGGACAGAGCCAAGCAGATAGCAGGCATCTGACTCTCAGTGAGCTCAAATGCTCTCCACACTGAATGCATTGATTAGACACCACTCAGCTATAAGAGCAACCTAAAGGCACACAGAGAACCTAAATTTATTTCATCTTAATCCCACTCTGAACCTAAATTATCTTTTCATTCTGATAATATGTGTCTCAAGAATAAGCTTCTTTAGCCTTCCACTTAACTAGGAGGATAAAGTTTTAAGTATCAGATTGAAAATTTATTTTGAGTATTCAAAAGTAAATAAAATTTGAACTCAATTTTTCAAATGCTAAGTTCCACTTAGCTCCATTAGAACACCTTGTGTTCTTTAAGGTTGTCTCTCCATAATTACTGTGACAAACATCCCTTGAAGTGTTTGTTGGCATACATTCTCTACCTACAAATGAATTATAACTGCCTGTGCGACCTCTGAAAGGGCCATCTTTCATATTATCTATAACAAGGCCTGTTGTGCTACAGCCACTTAATTGCCAATTGCTTATGACTAACACAGTGCTCTTGCACCCGAACATATTCCCAGACTCTTGTAGAGGCATTACCAAGGAGAACTGATAAAGCAATGCCTTTTGATGTGTATTAATACACTATCTTAATGATCAACCCAAATTTTCAAGCACCAAACTCAGTTTAAAAAACAGGCGTCATGTTTGCAGGACTATCTGAAGCATGGAGCCAGCAGATTGCTCACTTCCCCCTGCTCCTTTAAGTGCTCCTCCAGCTTTTTGACTCTTCAGGTATTTGCGCTTGGGAGGAAGGGGCTCTGCTCAGCACTCAAGTCCCTGTGTTCCCATTTCACCTGCACATTTGCACAAAGGAAGAAAAGGGGAGCTGTCCAACACAGCAATATGGAGCTGCCTTGACTATGGCACAGGACAATCACAGGGTGGCCATTGACAAGCTCTTCTATTTTATGCACAGGTTTTCAGTTAAGGGAGGTGAAGAAAATGACAGCAATATCTTCAGGCATACAGTGACAAGTACTGTCCATACCTTAGGGATACATGTAAGCATTCAGAGAATATCAGTGTTAAATTCTCTTTCAGTGACACTTCAGGAAAGCAAAACTAAAAAATCCCCAAACTCATTATATTTAAAGGGCAACAGCATTTACAAAAATGATTTTAAATTCTTCTGACAGCAGCTTTTAACATTTCAGGAGGTTGCTGGCTTTTTTAGTTCTGGATGTTTTGGTCCTGGGTTTGATGTTAGAATAATCAGGATGGAGTTTGGTATGGAAAAAATTGCCCGGTTTTTCTTGGAGGAGTTAAGAACTATGTAACTTTGGACAACCTTGAAATTACATGAACTTATAAATTCTAATAATCCTCCTAATGCCTCACTCATAAGTGTCAGACCATCAATTATCAGTCTGAATCCTTTGGCAAAGTAAAATCCTAAATTACTGGTAAGTACCTAGTGCACAAGATCTGCATTCCTCACAGTCATGACAGTTAAAGCAATAGAATTGTTCAAAAGTAAGCATTCACTATTTGCATTTTAAATACTTACAAACTGTTAAGTCTTACCTACTGTTTTCTTTTTATTCACTGCACTGTCTGCCTTATGCCTTTTCTGTAGGGAAACAAAACATTTCATTACACCTCATTACACTTCATTGCAAATTCCAGAACCATTAGGGCTAAAAATATGACAAACTGCAGGATGATACATTGGATCCTTTTTGCCTTTATGGGTTTTCTTTAAAGACACAGATCATCTAAATCCAAATGGTTTGTAAAAGAGTATAATTATAAACAAAGTGAAAATCCCCATGTTGGAAGTCAGGGTCAACCCTTTTTCAGCAGTAAAAAAAAAAGTCTCCAAAGCTGGGATTTTTGAAGAAAAACATAAGGAGCAATAAGGATCACAATATTTAAATAGCAAATATACTTTCAATTCCACATGCTGTTGTTTAGACTGATAGCCAAATTATTTCACTCATCAGTACTTTGCAAAGCAGAAAGACCTCATCCAGATGTAAAGTATACAAGCAAGTTAGTGCAGATTTTCCCCAAAACAGTCTTCTCTGTCCTTAAGTTGGCAGCCTCCCCTCCGGCCCCCATTTTCAAGACTATCTAAAAAGGCCACATATTTGTCAGGACTCCACAACATCTTTCTAATAAAAGCATGAATAAGCAAATTTGAAGAGAGAAACAAATGCCCTGATTTCTACTGTTTTCTTGTTTGCCAACTATAATGAGAATACTTGTTTTAGTGTGTTACAGAAATTTTAGTCAAGTGCTTTGAAAGTCAAAACAATATTTTGCTGCTGTTGACCAATGACTCGAGACTTCAGAGATGCATGGTTTTATGGCACTTTATAGCTTTTATTTGAGACATCTGGTCTTAAGCACAGCCCTCCCCCACAGTCATACTCACATAGTCTTCTATGATTTCTTTGATGCCAGCAACTGTTAAAATAAATAGCAATGGCACCAAGGTGGTATATCTTCCTGTTGGAGAGACATCTGGAATTTGCTGTGAACAGAGGGAAGAGACACGTTCTATATTTGCATTTAAAATAAATTTCTAGTACATTTAGAATTTTATGCAAAGATCACAGAAGAGAGAACACAAAGTTCTCTGATTTACTGTGTGATTTGTGCCTGACAGATATCCAATTTCAGTGGGAAAATAAGCCTACAGTCCAGGTAGGTTTAAAGAAACAATAACAAAGGTAGAAGATACTGTTGTTGTACATGCCTTTTATTCTATTTCTCTTCTCTTATACAAATTATAGAATTCACATGGAAGCAGTGGTAATCTAGGCTAAATAAGCAGAAATTCACACGTTCTTTCTCACAGTGGTCAATAGCTCCATGTTTTATGATGTCACTTATTAAGACTAAAAGAGGCTAGACTTTACACTAAAAGAAGTCTCTAAGTTGCCTGCCAATATCAATTAGCAACTACATACCCCATTAATATTACTACTAAATAAGTTAAAGAATTGCTTTGCAATTAAGCATATCAACAGAAATTTTACTGCATTACCATTTCATTTTATAAACAAGACAAAGCAATAAAACAATACCTGCAGTAAGGCAATGAAGAGGAAGAATGCATTTGCAGCTTTTCGGATCTGCTCATACAGGAATCGAGGTAGAAATGTCACCACGCTGTACTTGGCTGTGCTGCAGGGTAGAAGATTTTCATCTTAGTATCTCATCTGAATATCAGGTGGGGATCATGACCAAAAAGTCTAAAAGCCAGTGTTAGAAAGCAGTTCAGAAATAAAGACATTTAGAGTATGGAGAAAGTAGCTGCTTTGGTTACGATCAGGAGCTGTACCAAACAGAAGAGGAATCCCACAGACCCAGAAGAGGCTGTCAGGCCCACTTCTCTCACTGGTTCCTTTGTTATGGGATGAGCTATCAGACAATTTACCACCCATCCAAACTTCAGCACTGTGAACAGGCAAGCTTTCATTTCAGTTCCAAGCACTTAATCAGGGGCTTACCTCTCATCAAAACAGAATTTAAATGTTGGGGGAGGAAAAGTTGAGTGATAAAAATTATAAATTTTGCAATGCACTTTTAGAATGCCTCATCTCCCACTTCAGAACGACTTAGGCTCAGCTATGAATAATCCTCCAGAACAATACGTGCTTTTTCAGATTAGTGTCTTTGGCTTTTTTCCTATGTTGTGTATATATATCTATAAATATTGTAACTAACATATATAACTACTATTTCTTCTGCCTTAAAACAAAAACATGCTGAACTAACTAGCCTTAATCACCTATGCAATTTCTTGTCACCTTTACATCAAATACATAATGGGCATGAATACAACTTCAGGAAAGAAGTGTCAAAGCTGACATGATAAGCATTAGCAGAGAACATTAGCATAGCCTGAACTACGGGCCATCAGCATGAGCTGCAGTTTCAACAACTGAGCACCTGCAAACGCTCGACAAGAGTGACAGGGATGTTGAGGCATCATTTTGTTTGGGTGCAGTGTTTTTCGTTTCATTTTGGGTGGGGTTTTTTTTTTGTTTGTTTGTCCTTTGTTCTGGTTGGGTTGGGGTTTTTGTTTAAAAAACTCTTATTTCCAAGGAACTGAGAACACTTGGCTTTGGGAAAAAAATGGTTTCCTAATTCCTGTTTTACTGACACTTCCTAGCAGTACCAAGATTACCTCTCCATTAAGTCTACTCCTTTCTTTCCCAACAAAAACCCTTCCAGATCAATTGAAACACACAGCGTTGCTGTTCAGAAATCATAAAGGAATAGGACAATCAAATGCTTTAGCTACAGCATCTGCCTTTCACAACAGGCTGCTGCTATGCATAAAACCCTTACTACCTTGATCCATTAGCAGCTGAGTTCACTGGGGCTCTCTTACCTCTGCATGGGCAATGGTTAGAAAACTACATATTCCAGTTTATTACTTTAACCACCTTTTTATCTGCCTCATCCCCAACTCCAAGACATCTAACCAGGCACTGCTGCACTTTTCAAAATTAAACAGTAACTAGATGTGGCAAGGCACAGTTTGTTATAAAAGGCTCTGTTTTGAACACTAAAGAAGAATTAGTGGGGCTGGTTAAAAAAAGAAAAAAAAAAGACCAAATAAAAACCAATTAAGATGCATCTTATTTTGGGAACTTGCCTTGTTTCCTCTTCAAGCAACTACAAATCCCTTTCTGTTGTTACTACTGCTCAACAGAATAAAGTACTTAAATACTCAACATAATATTTTACAAAAAACTCAAGTTGAACTTCATGACTCATATCCACTAAGTGAAATCAGGTGAAACATCCAGGTTTAAAGCAACTCCAGTTGTTATATAAATGAAGTTACTTCCTTCAAGAGCTGTTAATTTCTTCCCGTTCTAAGTATTTTTTTTGTTTTAAGCCATATTTGCTTGGTCTCATGTGTAGTAACATTCCTTTAATGCAGAACATAATTAAACACAAATATCAGAATTACCTTGTGACTTAAAAATGTGGGTTAATCAAGTTCATAGTTTAGACCCAGAAGTAAACTCTCCTAGCAGCACTAATTAGAGATCAAGCAATGGCAGATTTTATATCAGAATAGTATTCCTCTAGGTATCACATTGCTATGATTACAAGAACAAGAATTTGACTGCAACCAAGCTGAAACATTTATTAACACCATTCTACCACCTACCAACTTCACAGCTAGCTGGCTCAAACATGATTCTTACTCTAACAATTATGCTAATGCCAACACAATAAGGCTCTTTTGAAAGAGGTATGTACATACAAAGTCACTCCATGCATACTGTTGCTTAAGCAACTTGACAGATGCCCAGAGAAAATGGGTACAGCTCTAATTAGAGGCAGCCACACTCAGCTGTTACCATACAAGCAGGAAGCAATCGCAAGTATAAAAAAAAAAACGCAGATACATGTTATTATTCAAAAAGAAAACTTCTTACAAAAGCCTAACTAGCAGTCTAAGCTTGGCAGGACCATTCAATTGATTTTGCTCTGAAGAACAGTTCTTTAAATTGTAAATACAAGACTTATTTTTAAATACTGTAAAAAACTCTCGTGCTCTGTCCCAACAGATAGATGTGTTACAACTTCAGGATAATCAAGGTTCAGGAAATCTACAGATCAACAGGTAGAAACTTTAGTCAGCTCACTCATAACAGTTTTGGTCACTAAAAATAAATAACTGGCAGGTTATCTTTCTGACCAGCCCCAATCAGATCCATGTCAACTCCCAGAATATGAGGTCTGCAGCTCACAGAACAGGTTGAGGCAGGTAGAGGAGGGAACCACAAGGGGGAAAACAAACAACAAACTGATTTCTCCTAAAGCAACATCTGTTAGCGATGCAAATCTTGTTTAACCGCGCAAGTTTAAATGTAGAACAGGTGTGCAAACATTAGAAGAGACTTCTCTACACCTGCAAGTTAATTCACATAAGTCACGTTTCAAGTTACACCATAGTACAAGTCAGGAGGAACAGTACCAAACCCTGTTAAACAAATGAATGTGGATACACCTGACTACAGCTGTCTCTTGACCCACTGTTTCTAGGGCAGTGCAGTAATATTTTTGAAAGCAACTATTGTATAATTTGAAAAAGGTTAGTGTCATTCACATACTTTAACTCATTACCATATTACTGAAGTACCGAGGATTACCTATCAATTTTAATATCAGCCAAATGAAAAGTAGCAAACAGTGCAGTGAGAAACTCAATAGCAGTTCTCCAGTATAGTTCCTCTCTATTTATTCATAGGTAACTTTTGCACAACCCCTCCCAGTGTTGCCTTTTTCCCCGATTCCCAAAAATCATATCAGGAACTCAGGTTTTACTTTCCTGACTAATCATTGAAGAGGCAAAGCCTGTCAAACAGAGACAGAGAAGTTACTTCCTTGAGACGTGTGCTGACAATATGCAGCTGAACACAGCCTGCACTTTTCCAGTCAGCCATCTAAAGCACTTCCACCCCTTCCTTTAGAATGGCAACTCTGAGATGAACTTCACCTTCAGGATAATCATGCTTAAGAAAACAGGACCTCCTTGAGATACATGGGGTCTTATTTCCAGGGATCACAAGTACAACACACGTTCCTTCCCTAGACAGCATTCACACAAACCTACTCATACCACAGTCCACATACTTGAAATACTCTCCAAGAGCTGAAGAATGACTATCAATCACTTGATGTCAGTGCTTTTAACGCACATCAATTTGCAGGAACTATGAAAGCCAGGCACAGACACCTGAACCACAGCAAAAGGGCTGGGTAATTAAAGTGAATGTTACAGACTTGAACTCTTCTCTCATCAGACTGTGTCCATCAACATGTACAAAAGGTCAGATGCCCAGTAACAGAGAAGGAAAAGAAAAACCCCAGAAAAGCCAAGATGATCTGCTTGACTGAAGAGCTCAAATACTGTCTTTAGTGGAATGGTGTTTGCATGCTATGATCCTGCCAGGCACACGACACTCCACAGCAAGACTGACATCAGCATCTAAGGCTCTGCTGAAGCTCTCAAGCACAGAGATAGTGGGACAAGCTACCTCCAGGCAGTCACCATTGCAGCAGGAGACACAGCAGCAAGCTTTACTTATTTCAAGAGATATTAACAGAAAAAAAACAGCATTTAGTTTGTTACACTGAGTACAGAGAACACCCATTTATAGGAATATCTCATCAAGCTGCTGCCATGTAGAATACTGAGAAGGTTGCTCTAAACCCAAATGTCATGATCAAGGTTCTCAGCAGTGCCATGGATATGACAGTGAAAGATCATCTACCTCCTCGCACATAGGGAAGATGATGTACTTTCCTGAAACTTGCTAAAGAGACAAAAATCAACTGTTTACAAGTTCCCAAAAAATACATCAGAAGGACTTACAAGAACCAATTACTTATATGCCTATGAAATTATTGGTTGACTGAAAATTAGGTCCTAAATAACCATTTCTGGTTTTGTAACAGCAAGTTTGAACAAATGCAGCCCCCAATTGAAGAGCCTTGCCCTGTCAGTTGAATCCTTGAGACTATAGTTCTTACAGAGGAAGACTCCAGCCAGAAAGGGTTTCACTGCTCTATTTATAGCTGTACACTTCTGTCAGCCAAGAAAAGGGTATGTGGTGCTTAAACACCCAAGACAGTCCCTGAGCTCAGGGCAGAACAGAAGAGCATGAAAGGAGCAGGACTTGCTCTTGCATAGTAAAAAGTGTAACAACTTGAATACCACAAGATATTATTGTTTAAAGCTTGCCAGAGCAAGACAAACAAACAAGAGCCACCACATCATATCTGTCACCCAGCTCAGGAACAAGTACTGCTCCCAGTCCAAGGCCTATTTTATTTCCATCTTTCCCTGCACTCTCCTACAGTTTCTCCATAATAGCAAAGATATTTTATATATACAAGTTCACACATTGTCAAAGGAGGAAATAGGTTGAATGGACATTCTTCTGCTTAGCCACTGAAACATCAAACCCTAAAAGATTTCCCAACAAAGCCAAGCCAAACTGTAGAAGATGAATCTGTTTTCTGAAATTATCCACACAGACAATGAAACTGATTGAGGGTATTCAAATGCATTAGAATTTATCCATTTTAACTTTGACTGAAAACAATTCTAGCAGTTTTCAGCTGAAGAAAACTTATCAGTGGGATAATATCCATCTCAAGCATCTCACCCCTTCCCCACATTCCTTATTTCTTCATTTATAGTATGGGTTCCCACCAGAAGCAACCAAAGGCAGCAGTTAGGAAAACTTGCTCTTGCCCTCATTTGTTACAGGTGGAACTGATGACATCTTAGAATCCCTGAGCCCTATTTCCTCAAATCATGTGATTAAGAGGAAAATTATTGTTTCATACAAGTTTAAAAGAGCAAAGACATACTAAAACACATTCCACTAATTTCCCCGCACTTCAAGTCCCATTAGAACTTGCTTTATGGGAGCCACAATGATTTGCTGCAATAACAAAACAAATCCCTTCAGAAAAACAGTTTACTCAAGCTAAATTCAACGTCTCGTAGATAAATAAAGTAAGATAAAGAAAAAAAGCAGACAGCTGTCAGCTAAACAGCCAGCCACTAATATTGAAGAGTGTTTTACACAAGGGAAAAATCTAAATTAGCACAGATGTTTCAGATCATTCTTACATCATTTTCTAGTCATGTGCATCCTGAGCGTTGCATCCTACATCAACACCTAACTAAAAGGTAAGGGGCTAAGTGCAATACTCAGTGGTTACCATTGCTTGAGCAGGCAAGTAGTGTTATCTACATCCTTGTGCACAAGCTCCATTTCAGGAGCAAGATGATCAGGCTGACACACCCAGCCTGGCTGAGCTACCTGCACTTCCTCTGAAGCTGCATCAGCAGCAAGCTTATCTTCAAGGGCTTCCATTTAGCTCCTATCCTTACACAGAACACTGCAAAGAAAGAAGCACATGAAAATGCACTGTGAACTCCTGTCCACTGAAGCACAATAATCCCATTACTTTCTAGTTCATTAGGATCACCTCCTAACCACATAAAGATTTTTTACAACTTCTAACCTGAAGTACCTTATTCCAAACCGCCCTAGTATCAGCAACACTACTGCCACACATAAGTAGCAAAAGACTGCAACAACTAATGCGTTTGATGTTAATTACCAAAGCAAATACTATTTGCACTAGAAAAGACTTCTACAGTAGGGCAGTCCTAATACAGAGTAGGCACTGCCACAACTGCTTACGCTCAGTTTAACCTGAAAACCAGACCACGTGTCACATTTAATAGAAGCAAGAGCACTTTTGCTTCAGAATCCAGTATCCTGGGGGCTTTTCCTAAAGCATGCAAACAGAAAAGGCTTTTCCATGAGTCCTCTATTCATGAAATCCCTACAAAAAGGGGAACAGATTCCTGGCTGGTTTGCAGTAACAAATACCTTAAACAAAGACTGTTTAGAAACAGTACTAAAAGCTCTGAAGGCATGATATTGTTTCAGCATGCATGTGTGAGGTCATCACTACAGTAATGCACCCGTGGCTTTGCAGTAGCCCTGCTGGCAAGTACAACTCAAAAATAGCTGATCTGCACAGTTAACCTCAAAATTCTACTGTCTAATAAAGTAAATTTAGTTACTGTGCAAACACAGAATAGCCTACACTTAAACACACAGCATTGATGTGAAGATGACAGAAAAAAAAAAAAAAAAAAAAATCAAACAAGTCGCATAAGCTAGATAGGTGTCTAAAAACCAGAGTGCTAGCTTCAGTTTTAAAGCCAATTTTTAACTCTAAATGTCACCACAACTTTAGCAGTGTTTATTTTAGTGACAACCAGGAGCTGGCAGAAGAAATTAATATTTAGTCGGTCTCAAGAGAAATGTAATTATCTTCTCAACCCACAGAAACTATGTGGAATGCAGTTATTACACTTCTTAAGCTCTACTTGGGTCAACCTGGGATAATTTCCTGCTCTTCTACCTTTTTTCTAAAGACCACTAGCAGTCTAAAGAGATCTGAAAAGAAAAAAAAAAAAGGGGCCCATTTTAATTCACCTGCTGTGTTGCTACTGCTGAATTATGAAATTCATCATGTCACAAACCACAAAAACAATTTCAAGATACCAGAGAGCTCAGCATGAAGCAGGTGAAAGGGCACTAGAACTCCCACATCTGTAGGTTTGTTTTTTTTCATCCAGACATTTCATCTAAGCAAAATTGAACAATTTAACTGTCCAGGAGTTCCTGCCCTAGAAATAGCCCAAGACCAAAGATGCAGCAACTTCAAATGCACTGGTATAATTTCTATACACAACACCAGGCATACAATAACAGGTACTTTTAATGAATTTTAACGGCTAAAAGAATCATTCTATAGCTTTACCGAAGCCTTTTTGATTGTGGAAGATTGCAGTATGAGCAACAGATGCACTGCATTAAACAAGTTTTTGTTTATTTAAAAAAGTACGGTATACTAAGTATTTTTCTTCACACAATAACACTATCTAAAACTAAAAAGAGTTAGAGGATTAGTTTAACACATTATTAGATTTGTACCATTCAGATTATAATACTACATCCCTTCTTTGAAGAATTTCAAAATGCTGTTCTGCAGTCAGGCAAGCAATCTGTTCACATGACAACAGAAGAGTATTTCAAATCTAATACAAACCAATATAACAAATGGCCAGTGCCTGAATTCTACTAAGAATGAATTGAACAGAAACGGAGGCATTTTTACCTAAAGAACATGGGTATATTTTGGTGCAAGATGAATACTGGGCTATAGCACTAAGTGCAGAGAAATTCACCTGCATGTAGCAGACTATAATCCACGTTTCCACAGATCACAGAGAACACGACTCAGGTTACAAGGGTCAATACTAATTGGTTAGCGATACCAGCAACTCCTGTTTCAGCAGTGAGAACCCTCCACATATTCAAAAAGCATTTACACCTGTAAATCACAACTGACTTCTAAAGTACCAACACAGAAGCCAATAAAGCTAAGCACTTGGCTTCATTTAATACAACACACATTAAATAAAAGGAAGAATAAAGATTGTGTCTACAGTTTTGTTGCCAGCAAGCACCATGCAAAAACGGATGGGACAGACTGGGACCACAGTAAAATAGCAGTCTGTTTAATACAGGATTTATGATTCCACTAGAAACCTTTTACAGTCTTCAGGACTAAATTTCCCAGGCAGTGTTTCTCCCTTATGAGACAAGAAATTCTCACGTGTTTACTTGAGTTTTAAGACCCTGTACAGTTTAAATGTAAACACTGAAGACTTTTTGCTCATTATCTTTTCTATTAGAAATTAATTTTTGCCTCTATGGAAGACAAGTTTCTAAGGATTTTCTGGATACTATAATGCAACTTTTGGCACCTCCCTAAGAAATCACTCCACCAAAGTCTGTTTTGATAAGAAACTTCTGAACATGACTTTTGATTCAAGATCCATTAAAAACAAACGAGTTGAAATTTGCCCTTCCTGACTGCTGCACTGTCCAGCCTCTTGCTCAAGCCACAAACAGACTGAACTTGGGCTCCTGATTCAGATGCAAGTCAGATTTGCACCAGAATGCACTACCAGGCCTGGAATAGAAGAATATTACCTAGAGCAACATTTACAAAGAAACTCCACTGTCTTCAAAAAATTGGAGACCATTTCTAACATCCTTAAAGTTATCTCAGCACACTTGCTCCTCCAGGACTAATAAACCAGAAGTCCAACTTCTTTTGCATCATTAACATATCTAACAAGTGAGGGGCTCAAATCACTTACCTGGTGATTTTTACAAAATGCGCTGGAAGAAATTACTATTACAGTACTACTATACATTCAGAACAAGCCATTGATGTCAGAGTAGATGCTTATATTACTATGAAACATCCAGGAACTGTATTTCCATGAAAGCAAAATGTATGGAACATTCTAACTTCAAGTAAAATATCCAGCCTTCATCGAGGATATATTTGGAAGAGTGTTCATACCATTACTTCAGTCATATCAGAAGGATTTCACCACATTCAAGCCCCTACCACCACACTCCACCTGCATTCCTTTGGTCTTACAAGGCAATAGGGAAGCTTGTTTCCCATCTTGATATGGGTTGACCTTGCTGGACACTTGGCACTCCCTGATCTATTCTAGCATTCCTCTTCTCAGCAGAACAATAGATGAAGAAAATATGGAAAAAACCTCATGGGTCAAGACAAAGGCAGTTTAATAAAGCAAAGGTCACTTAGACAAGCAAAGGACAAGAAAAAACATACTCCTTACTTCCCACTGGCAGGCTTGCCCAGCCACTTCCCAGGAAGCAGAGCTTCAGTATACAGAGTAGTTGCACCAGAGCACAAACGTCACAGTAAGTGCCACAAAGCTGTGGAGAGCAACTGCAAATTTCCTCAACATAAATGTTTTATTTCTTACTGGACTTGAAAGCACAGAATTGCTCTGGTTAAACAGACAAGTGTTTAAGTTATGTATGCTGGATATGTCAAAACAGGTACTAGTTAGTCTTTGTAAAAACAAACATTTAATACCTCAGAGCACAGCTGTGTTGGACAAAGAAATAACTTTTTTTTTTTTTTCACATATTTCAAAGCTTCTAAAATGCTTCAGCTGAAAATAGAACATAATTCACCCCTTATTAAAAGGTCTAAAAAGTAAAGTATACATAAAGTTTTTCAATCTGAACTGAGCAGGAGTGAAAACAGCTTCTGATGCAGGTAGGTGTTTCTACGGATGTAATCATTGTTGCTACAGTATAATAAACAACAGTGACAGATGTATGCGTCCACATGTCAAGGGCCAAGCTAAATCGAGCCTGCAACACACAGCACTAAGGTTTAAAATAATTTCTTACAAAGTTCCAAGAACACAACAGAAGTTGGCCATTTCTCTGTACCTTCTCATAGTCTCATTTATGCCACAGAGCTTGGGCAAAGAAGAAGCGTTTCTTTTTTCTACATCCTCACACTTCGAGGCTTCTGGAAGTGTTAGTGCCATTCCTGCCAGCCACTTAATTAGTGGGATCAAGAAAGTTATCCATTTTTATTAACTTATCCACAATTAGTCTTTATGCCCCCACAAACATTGGAATTCACTTTTACCAGTGCTTCTCTACCCACAAAAAGTCAAGCAGATCGAGATGTTCAGAAAATCTTACACAAAAAGCCATATCACTAAGCTACTCTCCTCCACACTCTGCACTTCCATTTCCTGCTGTATTCTGCTTTGTTTTGAGCAAGCTTTTCACATTACCCTTAATATAGAAAACCCCCTATGAACATTGACAAACTCCCACTATTATTCAGAGAATCCTCAATTACTACCAAAAATATGACATAATTAATTAACATAATTTAATATTAGTTTAATTAAATTAATATTAATTTAATTAATAAAATTTAAAACAAGCAACTTTATTATTATTTTCAGTTTAATTTTCCACAAGCCCTTACATACAGGTGCTGAGCCAGCACCTTGCTCTGTGGTACACTGATGCTTCCTAGGGACACAAAACACCTGCAAATACATCAGCAGAGAGAAATCCAGTGCTGAGTCAGTTTCTGAAGCTATACACAGTTAAGTTAGAAAGTCTGAAGGCAACAGAATTGCAGCTCCTCAAGAGAAACTCCAATATACTTAAGTAGCTAAATAACCAACCACTTTTACTCCACACCAGACCTCCTTACTCAGATGTTACAAGCTCAGGTCACCTTTGCCTTCAGTCCCACCAGGCTGAGGGAAGAAAGCTAATCCAGAGGATGGAAAGAGTACAGGCAATGTCCATCACCCTTTAAAAGTCAAGAGATCAAAGCTTTCTTACTAAGCAGCAGCAAATCATTATAAAGTCAACTTAATTTCCAAGTGACACTAAGAAGCTAAGGTTCCTAATCAGGTAATGAAAGTATCTCTACTTTGCTATAACACTACCTGCACTTAGTCCTATCCCTCACATACCAATATTCCTTATGACTCAAAATTTACCTCAAGAGGCAAAGATGCAAAAAGATATTGAGAAACTTCTACAGCTGTCAAGGGATGGCTTCCAGATGGCAAATTGGACACAGCTGCTCTTCAGGAATAGCACTGTCAGGAACAAGTTCTTGGTAGCAGAATCATACACTACTTTTCTGTAAGATTTAGCCCGATCAGAACAGAATCCCTCCTAGAAAACCTAAACTACCGTTACTGCCAACCCTCTATTCCCTGTTTTCCTTCTTAAAGCACAGAAAGCACAAAAAATCTATATACAGGAAACAGTTAATCTCATCCCTCAATTAGTCAAGGAAACATAAAGCAAGAAATCCTCTACTGTTGCTATCCACATAAAATAAGGAAGATACTGAGAAAATGTGTCATTTATACTGCTCCTAAACCATAGACTTTTCCAGACAAGTATGCAACAAGCCAAAGTTGATCAGAAAATCACCTATAAATAAGTTGATGCGGTGCCCAGAACACCAGCACCTTTCCAGAGGATATTCTTAGAATTGCCCTTGGTAATACACACAATAAACTAGATAATAGAAATCATCACTTCAACAGGACATAAAACTCTTCTCTTTTCATAAAGGTACTCACTGTGTAAACTGTTCTTTGAACAATAACCTAAACATCTGCATTAACTAACAGAAGCCTGCTAAACAAAGCTCCTCCTTAGTCATGACAGGAGCCATCTGTTCATCCAGCTAACCTCAGGCAAGTATGGCAAGCACCACCACAACTTGCTTACACCATGCATCCTTGTTTCAGTCCATGTTATTCGTGTTTCCAAATTGCAACAACACAGCATTAATCATACCACCAGAAGTACCAATATACACACACCCCTACATTAAAGGCTCCAAACAGAAAAGAAAATGAAAAACTCTGGTCTCCAATCAAAAGACACAAAGGGACCATAGCTTTTCACACATAGAGATGCCAGCTTGTAGTTTTTGTAGTCGTTCTTGTCCTGTTAGGTGCACTTTCTCTTTGCTTCCTTCCTATTCGGTACATATTTTATATAGTCAGTCTAGCTGTTCTTTCAACTGAATGCTACTTTTTAAGGGGACCTTTCACGGAGTTTACTGGATTCTACTAAAACTCTCACTAAATTTTCACAGGTTAACCCTTGTAACCAGAAATACCTGAGTAGGTCCCGTTATTCCAAAATTCAGCACCCTATTGAAGCAAATATCTCTTTGTGCATCTTGCCCACGCAGCTCTACCAGCTCCCTGCTCTCACTACTGTCGAGGGAAGCAGCTCATCACTTGCTGCCGCTGGATTCGCCCGTGCAATGGCCAGATCCTGGTACCCACCGCAGATAACAAAATCCGGCTCGGCAGACAGGCGTTTTATTGTGTTGAAACCTGGCGTGGCCAGGGCCGAGAGGCAAGGGAGAGGGACCCGAGCCCTCGCAGCCCACAGCTACAGGGTGTGCGGCTGCCGCCTGGAAAGAGAGAAGCGGGGACTGCTCCGTACCTGACCCAGTTGTCGCGGAACTTGCTCTGCTGGGGCTGGTTCAAGTAAATGGTGCGGGCTGGTGCCTCGTCCAGATCCGCCGCGGACGTGGCTCCGGACATCTCATCATCCGCCTTCTTATAGCCCGAGGTGGAACAGACAGGTCCTGCAAGGAGAGCGCGGAGGGCAGGCGGTCAGCGCGGGGCCGCGCCCAGCGGAGCCGGCCCGGCAGCTCCCGGCGGGGAAGGGCCGCGGGTGGGCGGCGGCTGCGAGCGCGCCCTGCCCGCTGTTTACCGCGGCGGCGGCCGTAAATAAATCATGCGTGTCCGGGGAGGGGGCGGCGGGGCCGGCCGCAGCCAGCTGGCGGCGGGGACAGCGCGGGGCCCGCGCCCCCCGCCCCGCGGCGATGGGCGATGGGCCGGGCCCCGCCCCGGGAGCACCGCCCCCGCTCCCGCCGGGAACCGCCGGGCGGCCCCCCCGCGCCCCTATCCCCCCCTTCCAGCCTCCTAGGCTCCGTGGCAGGGGGCAGCCGGCGTCCCCCGCACCGCCGCGGGGCTCTGGCTCCCCTCGGCTCCTTCCTTGGCGCTGCCCGCCCGCGCTCAGCGCATCCCGAGCGGCCGAGCCCGAACCCGGGGAGCAGCGCAGCATCCCCGCCAGAGCTCTCGCCCAAGATCCCCACGGGGGCACCGATCTGCTTGCCTCCGCCTCGGGCACAGCACGGGGGCTACGGCCGGGCGGCTGGGAAGTCTGTCCCTTCCCTAAGGCTCAGACTGAATTGATAAAAAAAAGAGCGTCTTGCTTTACACGCGCGACTTCAAAGCTTTGACTTTCAGCGGCAGAACTGTAAAATAATTTTCCTTTCCCACTGGTCTGGAGTGAATTGAGTTCTATAAGCATTGTTTACCTTTACATTAAAAGAATGTAAAAACATAAGGGAAAGGAGCTAGCTATTTCTTCTGTCAAGACTCAAAACATTACCGAAGTTGTTGAGACAGATTTATTGCTTTTCCCTTCCCCCCGAGCCATTGAGATACTTTAGTTTAGTTGAGCTGTAAATATATTAGATAAGAATTTATCAGTTTATTAAATAAGCCATGGATTTACAAGCTAACACAGGTAGTTCTAAACAAGAGTATGACAACTTGTTTCATACAAATGTGGTAAAGGTGTTATGTTAGCATTATTTGAGAGCTTCTTTCAAAGGTTAACAGAGGCAATAAACTGTCCTGTAAACTGAAGCTGTAAAGCAGTAAACCTACTGTCAAGCCAAATCTATTTCCGATTTCTGTATGAAGCTAAGATGATACTGCAACAAGCTGATCTGATCAGATAGTAGCTAAAAAGGATTCCTGCAATGAATGAGAGAGGCCTCTGAAATTACATCCTCCTTAACTAAAATTTGAGGGAAAATTTTCAGTCCTATACAACCTTCACATCAAGCACCTAAGTACTTGAGCAGTGTGAGAGCTTGTCCTGTTTAACAGAACACACTTTTAAGCTAATATCCTACTCACGCCAGACCTTCCCAAGGCTTGGTTCTCTATAGCCAGTGAGAACAGGCTCGGAACTCTCCAGGCGTCAGCCACTGGAGGGCAACGTTACCCATTGCTCGTACACCGCGGTCATGCACACAACCTTTGCGGGCCGACAAAGCCGATGTAATTAACAGACCGATGTGCTTTCAACAGCACCGCCTCTTGCCCAAGGCAAGAGTTGCACACTGAAGTTATACTTTGGATACATTAAGCTGACTTGCACGTTCGAGGCGAATTAATTGATTTTCTTTCATTTCTGTTGATACCAATTCAGACAGCAAAAATATGCCAGCTTGATCATTTTTACTTCGTGAAAAGAGACAAATTCAGAAAGTGAAATATGAAGACTATCCACTATGCAAGGCTATGCTATTATGATACTATATTAAGTTACTCATCCTGAAGAAGCTTGCCATGACACAGAGACCACTCAGCAAAGCTATTTTCCCCTTCAGAGAAACAGAACTAAATGCACTACTGGATATTTGTTGTCCTTTCCCATTGATTTCATGTTGTGTAACTGCAAAGGAGATCAAACAACAATACTCTTAAGAGCATTAAGTGCAAGGAAGCAGCTTTCATCAGTTTTCCTAATCAAGTGCCAGAACAGAAGTGCAATTATTCTAGAACAAACATTCTGTAAAAATTGTTGGTTTTTTCCAGAGACCTTATTTATTTGGGGTTTTCTACATAACATCCTCTGATGATTGAAATCTTCCTGCTGACTAGTTCTCCTTGCTGCAAAGTATTATGAAGCTGTCCCACAACTTTAAGTATTAACTGAGTCAATACAGCTGATAAAGTTCAGAGGTATTTAGGTTTAATTAACGTACTATCCTTTTGGCTGCTCTCTTCAAGACAGGTGCCTCAAGGACAATTTGTCTTATTCTTTAGATGCACTAAAATATTTTCAAAGCAGACTTACAAAAGTGTAGAAACAGTTGTAATAAGGTTTGGGGTTTTGAAAGTGGCTCAAGGCAGCTGCTTCAACTCTTAGTGGAATAATGCTCATTTTGGAAGATTATCCAATAATCCTGCCCATCAGGAATGCCCTACCACCTCCCTCCCCTGTCACTAAGCAGATCACATCCAAAAGCCTGCAGACAGTGGCCTTTACTGCTGGCTGTAGATCCTCTCCTTTCCCCGCATTTCCAAAAAAAAGTTAAGGAGCCCCGAGTTTCTGAGGGCCTCCTGGTGGACAGCAGTCCCAGGGGTTACACCCCCTTCAGAAGTATCCCCTCAAGGACAGCTGACCACAAGCAGACCACCACTTCAGCTGTGCAAAAGTAACCTCAACCCTGTTTCTTGTTTCAGAAAGGCTGTGGATAAACACAGACAGACTTAAGCAGACCTAACCACCTCCAACAGTTGTGGAACTTGAAACTCAAGGCTCAGTAGTTCTTATTCACAGTAGTGTTTACTTCCCCATATCCAGACTTACTGACTTCACTTAAGGGCATGCCAACTTGTCACTCTCTCCCACAAGACTTGCACCTTTGCTGTTATTCACCCCAGGACTTACAACACTGCTATGCAATTTATTTTGCATCAAACTACTCATGCTTCAATTAGTACTATTAATGACAGACCACAGTACCTCATAGCCTCTCTATTTAGTGTGCTTAGCTACTTCAGATTTTGAATGTCCTAATCATATTGATCATCAGTTTGCATCACAGAATTGTTTAGGTTGGAAGAAACCTTTAAGATCCTCAAGCCCAGCCATCAACCCAGCACTGCCAAGTCTGCTGCTAAACCATGTTCCAAAACGCCATGACTACTTGTTTCTTAAGCATCTTCAACGATGACAGCTCAACTGCTTAGATCCTTGTGGAATTTAAACATCGTCTAATACACCTTGCTTCAATTCTGAGGCATGAGACACTTTCTGCAGGAGTTTAATATTGTTTCCCACTGTGCTTTACAAGTTCAGTGAGTCAGACTGGAGTTATAAACTCCCTTGTTAAAAGCCCATTCATTTCTTCAAGGCTCTTACTTCACACTATTTAACGAGGTTTCTTCTAAAAAAAGATGTGATTAAAGCTTGACAAAAATAGAGAGATTTTATAACTTTCTGTCATCATTAAGAGAAACCAGACTTGATGCCCTGATAAATTCACATGGCTTTTATTATCACTTGAAGCTCAATGAATTATGGTTTAATACTCTTACATCACCAGGCCTGCAAAGATGACATTTTTCCATGTGTTTCTGTCTCCTTAATGTCTGCTCAGTAACAGTCATAGATTCTGCCAGATTGAGTAAAGAAAGTATTGTAAATTCTGTAGTGTTTTGAAAGACAAGTCACTTGGGGTGCTGGTCAAACATCCCAAGAAGTCACAAGAGAACTCATGCCAAAATTTTATCACTTTTCACTTAAGCAGATCAGCCAGCTAGTTACTACTTCTAGCTTGATAATGTGCTAACATGTTCCATTTTTAAGAATAAGTGATTATAGATCAGTTCAGCCCCTCACCAAAACATCAAAACCACAAGCTATGAGAAACAGCTGGTTTGTGCAAGAGAAGTTCACCAAAGGCTTCATGCCATCTAGAATGAAAGCAGTGTTAAGAGCATTTACAGCCAAGAGTCACACTTGTGATTCTGCATACTGCAGGATTGGATCTGGTACAAGAGCGAGCTAAAGCACACTGAGGTAAAGAAGCTGCCCCTGTTTGAGAGCAGAGTCAGACTGCTGTCTCCAGGGGTCCTCTCATGCTGTGATTCTAAGCTTAGACAGTCACAAGTCAAAGTTTAAGTAGTCATACAAAGTTCTCTGTATGCTCCCAACTGTACTAAGTGACACATTTTTGAATTGAGACATGAAAGACAGCTTTTTTCACGTAAAAGAGAGCCTCACCAAAAGCCTCCAAACTTTCTCATTTACAGAAAACATGGCTTTTTTGTTATTGGTAAAGCCACAAAGAAAGTTATTAAAGCAAACACCTGAGAAGTTAAGAGTTGTATTGAGAAAGGCAGCAGACAAGTTTGGACTTGTCCTTGGACTGAAATGCAAATTTGGCTCTCAACAAGCCACCCAGATTCAGTAACACACTCACTTTCTTGGGATAACATTTTTTCACAGGATTACCATCACAAACTGAGTGCCAAAGATGACAGCAATTGAGGAGCTCTGCACTGCAGAATTGTCCAACAAGTTAATATGTGTCACAGACCGCTAGCTGGTTGGCAGTGGGACGAGAGGCAGCGGTGGTGCAACCTTCTAGAAGCGTCTCCGGAAATGAAGCCACTCGGTGCACAGGCACACATGGACACAGTCACTCACACACACACACCAGATAGCTCCTGTGGGATCACCAGTGATGAAGTGGGAAGGGTCTTTGTATGGAGTTTTGAGGAGGAGGTTCATTCCAGCCACGCACAAAGGGGTCCAGGGACAAAGACAAGAAACAGTGCGGGGTCCAGGTTTAAATATGGGGGACAGGGAGGTGGGGCAGAGCATGAGGGCCAATGGGCTGAGGGCTCAGTGGCCATACAAAGGTGGGGCAAAAGGTAGCAGCCAGTAGGGTAAGGGGGGTGGGACACCAGCAGAACAGGGCCAATGGGCATGCAGGGAAGGAAGAACATACATATAACGGGAAAAGGGGTGGAGAGGCCAACAGGCCAACCAGGGCAGTAGAACTGGGGCACATTTGCATATATAGAAAGGCATCCTGGGAGAGGCTCTGTTCAATTACTTTAAGCAGAGAGATTTCCCCAACGGACCATAACGGACCCTTGTTCTGCATGCCCACTGGTCTCCACAAATATACAATTACTCTGAAGCATTACTAAATGAGTTTGGTTTACCTGAAATTGTTATTTCTTGCACTATTTCCCTAGCTGCTTTCACAGTTCAACAGAAATGCAGTTGAAAGTTAATCTAGAAGCACATAAGGTAGGAGTTCAAAGAGGCAGAGCACAGCATGCTGCCAAAGGAGATGCACAGCATCAACTTCAGCTACCAAGTCCTCCAAGAAAGCTTTGTTTCACAGGACTGAGAGATCTTGACCTTGAGTTATAACCAGATCCTGTGAAAAAACCCTGATGAACAGTTTTAATTTTCAAGAATTTTGAAAACTGCCAGTGTTCAACAGCATAACATTGTAGGCAAACATTCTGACACACTCATGTCTGAACAAAGGAAGATTTGGAAGATTTCACAGTATAGCTTTTATTTTCTAGCTCTTCTATTATCAAAAGTAATTTTAAATATGCTTCCTTCATTGTAGATCAATGTTCTGCAAATTAAAATGTCTTTAGATCACCTGTATGCAAATACCAGAGTTCATAATAGCAGCAGCCTTGAAGTTAATACAAAGTTGCAAAACACCTATCAGTTCTCTCAAGAACCATGCAAGAGATATTCTGCTTTAAGTTACAGGAAATGATGTGGCTCTGTCATTTGCTAAGGGAGAAGCAAATATGACACAGTATTCCTGCCCAAATAACACCATAAACCTTAGGAGTAAAAAGCAAGTAGTGTCAAGAAACTTTTAGAAGTTATATTTAGTAGATGGGGTTTTAGATGCGCTCTACTGCAAACTGTTTCAGTTCTGTAAGCAGCACCATGGATGTTACTAATATTTATCTTTCAAGAACTTAAAGCTTTCAGCTGGTACAGTTAACATGTGTGGCATCCAATTAACTTTAATCATGAAAATATGAACTATTCCTGCCAATTTCAACAGGCAGTTATAAAACTTTCTTCAGCGTTCCCAAGAGAGTACCTTGCCGTTAGAGACCAGAACTTCTCTTTACTAAAGATAATATTTTATACATGACAGTAACAAGTTAGGATTTCCACAGGAATGCAGAAGTTGAGTAGGAAAAAGGAGCAAAGTACTGTACATTTTCACTTCACTGGCACTGAGCTTCTGAGCCAGTAGTATCTGATTAGCTTAAAGGGTTAAGAGTGCTTCTGCCTAGGATAACAAGGAGGCCATGACAAATTCTAGTGAAAGAAGATAGTTGTTAGCTTCAACATTCACAATACATGAGAACACATGCACAGCAACCTTCTGATTATCACCAGGGAATGCCTGTCATGCTGGAAGCAAGAGTTCTCTGTCCAGCTCCATTGTTCCAGGCATTAAGAGCCCTACAGCAGGTCTTGTGCACTAATGGGCTGAAGTGCTTACTACCATGGAACATGAGAAGTGGACAACAAATCAGTGCAGTTACTTAGATATCTACAAAAGCATTTCAGTAAGTGACTATTCAGTCAATTCAAGCCCCTCCACTTACCAGCTTGTGCAGCAAGACAAACAGCATTATGTGCAATCCCAGGGAAGGTACTGGGTTTTTTTACTGATTAAAGATGATATGAAACAGAAAAGCTGGAAGTAAATTCAGGTCTGATATTTTAACTGGGAAGTACATCCTCCAAGTGCCTTTACTGCTCATTTGGATTTTGGTTCTTAGGGTTTGGGGTTCTTTTTGTTTTGTTTTGCTCTTTTGGTTTTGTTTTTAAATAGTTGCATGCAGAAAATCTGCAAGGATAGTAAGTGAGGAAAAAAAAAACCAGATTAGAGTTCTTCATACAAGATTTATTCTCAAAAAGTTACCTTGAATTTGTATCTGTCAACAGCAAACCTTGAAAAAACCTTGTGTTCAGCTCAAGCAATTTGCCACAGCTATGGAACAGTCCTACTGTGAGTCAAACCTAGGACAGTGGGAGTTAAAGCTCTTGGATAACTCCCCTGCTCAAGTTGGAGCACAAAAAGACATCAATATCTTTGCAGCAGATGTTTTAGAGATGCACAGCAAGAAAGAACAAGCTATTTTATGCACAGCAGTGAATCAGTTTTGAAGACAGGAATTTTTTTTCTGTGTGAGATACAAACCAATAAACAAAGTGAGACTCAGATGGAGACAGTATCTCCAAAAGGATATTAAAAGCAAATGAAGCTTCAGAAGCACACCAGAGAAGACCAAAGGAATATTATTCTCTGAATTCCAAGATGCAAGGAGGAAGTTGTCACCAATCGAGCTAACAGATATTGCACAGGAAAGTGAACAGGTCTGTAACTTCCCTCCTCTTTACAGCTACGCAATGTGTTGATTTTCAAAATTAACAAGACTAAAAGTTATTGTTGGACAGGAAAGTTAGCCACTGGGATAATGCTCATGGACTTGTAGAATCTCACAGTGAACTTCAAGGATCACTGCAAAGAATGCTGCTATGAAATGGGAGCTCAGCTAAACCAGAAGATAAGTTTGGATATACTGATCAATCCAAAGAGGACCAATCTGCCTGTGGGATGTAGATTCAGAACTGCAGTGTTCTAATAATGCACAGATACTCAGTGTAGGGGAGTTAGTAGCTCATGCATGATTGTGTTAACAGACACACAGCATCAATATCTCTCACTTCACAGAACTGCACATTTATGAAAGACTTCTTGTAACTTCAGCTGATGCGAAAGCAACCATTGAGGTTAAAAAAACTAGAAGAACCACAGCTCCATTTTCTTGGCCCTGTTCATGTTAAGCATAAACACAATATTATATTCCTTGTAAAGTTTAGTCATTTTTCTTGTGTTTATCACAGTTTTAAGCTAAATTTGGCAACACTAAAAAAAGGTCTTTTTTTAATAATCTGAAACTACTAACTAGAAAGTTCTTAGCTCTAAGAAATTCAAGGCACAAAACACTGCTGCTTTTGAAGAGCAGCCTGTAATTGTCAATGGAATTGCATGCCACAGAGACAGCTGGAGCCTGGATTTTTTTCTTTGCCTATGTCCACATTCATTTGAATGAAGCAGCTAAATGTTGTCACACACAAACAAAAATTCCTAGCAGAACATTAGACACTTCAGAGAACAGCAGCAGCCAGAATTATGCTACCTCAAGAGCTCAGCAGAAACTGTATACAAAGAAGACTCAGATGCATTCACACACAAATACTACATATTTCTAGACACAAAACAGACCTCTTACTGAGGGAAGACGTAAGAAGGGGATCCACCCAATAAAATTAACCTACCTCTGGATGAATAACAGACATTATTCAAAGCAAAAAAATAAATTGGCAGAATACTGATGTAGGAGAAAGCAAAGATGCTTAGGGTTACTTATAGTCTAAGTTAAAGTGTCCTTGGTGCATTTCTTTTTGCTTCTTCAAGTGACAAAATAAAGACCTAATGTTTCTGTTCCCTTTAACAATCCTCACATGCAGTCTTGGTGAGACCATAGGAAGAATATTGCCCTGAAATAGCTCTTTTCCATCTCCCAAGTAATTTTTGTACCTTCTCAGTTGATGTCCAAACTAAGTAGTTTCTGCTGATAATGCTGAACTAATAACACTGCACATGAGCTATTCTTAGTCTGCCTCAAGCTTCATAACCACAACTGTCAGCTAAACTCCAAGAACGAGCATGTATCACGAGTCAGTAAAGAAGTTAATTCCTGTTTTCCCTCACCCCAGCTTCCAAACTAATATTACAAAAGTATTAGCGGGACTACTAACTGACACCAATTCAAACAAGTGGTTTATTGTTAGAGTTCCCATATTGCACTGGACAAAAAGGGTGTTGCTAGAAGCTTCACTCTTATCCAAACTCACAAGAACCTGGACTTCAAGAAGGGCTTTTTTGGTATATACAACATGTGTCTGATTTATAAGAACCAATAGTATGTCTGACGCCTGAAAAAATAAATTTAAGGCAGCATATAAATTAGATAGATAGCCTGACACGAAGTTGAATACTCAGCTTCAGCAGAGTTCAATTGTTCAACACCAGAATTTTAAATAGGCGAATACTGCAGTTCAAGTAAGCTCAAGGAGCCTCCCAAACTGTCATTAAAACCCTCAAGTTCAAATCCAAACACTTCCTGTGAAATAGATTTTTTCAAATTTGCACTTCTCAGAATCAGATTCAACTCTGAAAACTGAGTTCCATATGTTACAAGTTCCCAACAACTTCACAGATACTATAAAGTCATTAAGGCATCCAAAAAAAAAAGTTATCATTTTTTTCCAACCAACAGCGCATGAACAAATCCCACAAGAAACATCAGTTAAGGCAGCTTTGAGGGCGGTAACAGAGACATTGGTTCCATGAGAACTTGATATATCAGGCACTAGTATTCTCTCTAAGAGGTCACTTGATTTTGACACTCTGGGGAACAAGGTTTCTGCTACTGGTAATGCCACCAATTCACTGCTCCTTTCACGAACTACTATTATTTCTAACTCCTGGATAGCACGGCCTACCAATTGTCAGGTGTGTTCAAAACTCATGTGCGCATATTAGAAAACAATGAACGAGTCTTCAGCACTTGAGACAGTGTGGAGGGCACTGGATTTAGAGCTACAAATTTAACATAACTTAGGATTTTTCACACAAAGTGCAAATGCAGGCTCATTGGGCAAACACATGAAAACACATTGTGTTCAATCTCTGTGAACTTCCACCCTTCCAGATAAATTTTTTTTTAATTAAGTTTCTTTTGAATTTTCTGCTAAAGAAAAAAATCTTTCAATACATAAGAAAAAACTTGAACCACAAACAATTGCATTTGACAACCCTAATTCTACTCCAATCTTACTTACAAAAAGTGCAAATAATGAGACTGGATCAGAGATTTGACTGTTAAAATAGTTTATAAAAAGTGAACATGAGGTGGCAGAAGCTACAGCTAAATTGGATTCTTATACTTCAAACAAGAAGAAAAATCTCTCCTGTGAATAATCCCACTGCTCAAGGAAGACCCTGGAATTCCAGCACTTTTGTCAGACACACCTTGGATAACCATGACAAGTAATCCCATTTGCAGGCCAAGTACATAACTATCAAGTACAGCATATCTGTTGCATGATTAGTGGAATATTTAAAAAACAGACATCAGAAATCTCCTTAGCACAACTGACAGCCACAGCTAATCCTGAGAAGAAAGCAGCTACAGCTTTCTTGCCTCACACCTTTGAGGCTTGTTTCCCTGTATTAATATTGGTTGAAGCTAAAAATATCTTTGGCGCATCATAATTCTGTTAGCATTCTGACACCCAAGTGCTTTTTTCCTTTCTGTAATGCATCTGTTCTACAACAATTTATTAACAGCTTTAAGCATATCAGCTGCAAGCACAGCTGATCTTGATTTCTAAGAGAACAATTTAAACAGAAAAAATAAATGGGTTTCTATTATATGCTCATGATTTAAAGCTGTTTTCTTCTACTAAGAGCCCAGAGGCCTATAATGCTGGCTTCTAGCCAGCAGTAGATTACAAAGGTTTACTGCACACAGTGACCTTTTGCTCTAAAGCACTCCCAAAGCTGTTGTTCTTAATTCCGTCCACCCCCAGTTCAGCGTAATGCACAACAAAAGCAGCTGCCCATTGTACAGTTACCTAGAGAGAAGCATCTCTTCCAGCGGCGGCACAGAGACATGACGTTCATTCCTTCTTGCACTGGCTGCATGGAGATGAAAACAGCAGTAGTCCTTCAAAGATCTCTACAGCATTAGCAGGTCTCAAAGCTGATTAAAGTGATCCCCATGGTAATCTGTGAAATATATGTTTGCACTTTCAAACTGCTCCGCACTGGATCCACAGAATGCAAGTGTGCACTAGGTGCCTGTGTATACCCATGCACAAAGAGACAGCTGTGCCTTTCACTGAAACATTCTAATACATTTCAACTGAAAAAATAACAAGAGAACATTCAACATCATCCTGGATTTCAGCACTTGAAACAATGACCTATCCAGTTTCTGGACTCTGACGTCTCTTCCCCACCCCTACCAGGTTTCAAAGTACAATTTCTCAAGAGAAATCCTAGTAGAAAAATATTCTGTTCTTACTAGAGATGCTATCTGTGATGTTACAGGTCAATGAGACCCATTCACCTCTGCAGGTATAAAGGGTTATTTTTAACTTACTTTTCTTTGCTTCTGAACAAGGTTAATAGCAAAGTATTTTGGCTATCAAATGAAAAGGTTAGAAATTATTTCAGCTATCACTTCGGCCAATAAAAACCCCTTCCCTTAAGAAAAGAAAGAGCGGTTTTAACTTTCTGTTCACCCATAGTAAATCCATTATTATGTGCCTCTCTTTAAAGTCATATGTAGTTATGTTGGATACATCTTGGATAACCATGACCCTTAGTCCTCTTTGTGGGTACTCATGTACATGGGTTTGTAGCACTAAGAACAGCTTTCCAGGACCCTTCCCCCGACAGTCTGTTTCCCTTCTTCCTACCCTCCCTCTCCAAATACTTGCTTGCTTTCTGGATAGGAAATAGAAAAGAAAACATCAGCAGCTTGTTTAAAGCCTCCAAATATAGACATAGGAGGAAGCAAGGACTTGGCTTTTTGAACTGTACGAAGAGTGACCATCCCAGCAAAGCACTGGATCTGTAGATTTCCTTGTGGCCATGAGGCCCACTGGAGTGGTACATACTCTATCAAGGGAGTACAATTATGCTAGGACAGCTGTGTGCTCTGAGAAAGCCAGCCCACATTAGCAATGAGAGATGGTAAGAACCACTGTACTTGAGAGGCTGTTAATTGCCAACAATGGCACCTTGGCCAATTCAGTCTTTCTGAAGCTAACGTTGGTGACATCGTCAGCTGCAGGGTTTAGTTCTGTTTATGCCTGTGCAGAGCCAGACTCCAGAGCATCAAGCCCATCTCTTTCCACCAACAGGAAGCTGCACGCACCACCTGACAATTGGCACAACAAAGGTTGGCAAGATACAATCAAACATTTATGAGCAACATAATGACAGGAAACCATGGAAGACTGCTAGCTACAAGTAAGTGCTTTTCCCTCAGGAGACGAAGGTAACTGTAAAATTTTAGGCGCTCTTATCCCACTTTCATTAGGGAAGCATGTTGCATAATGCATGAGGAAAACATCAGAGAACAATGTTTGAGAACATTATCTATTCCCTACACAGATGCATCCATGAGCAGATAATGTTGTATCTGTTTGTCCTCTGCATATAGTTGTACTTTAATTTCCTTACTAAAAATACAGTAGGAGCTCACCAGCTGACTACACCAGCCTAGCCTAGATGAGCAGTTCCCTACAAAGGAACATATGAATGACCTATCTTGAAGCCAAATTCTTATCTCACCTTTTCCAGGCTGGTGAGGTCTGACAGCAGTCTGCAGAGGCACCTCCAACACATCTGGAGTATAGCACTAAAATGGCCAGGCCCAAAATTGGTCAAGTAGGGTATTGACTGCTTCCTGGGCTCCCATTTACACCCTACAGCCTCATCTCAGCCATCACAGCCACACTGAATACACCTTATTTCAAAGTTTCCTAGATCTCCTTACATCCTTCAATGGCATGTGTAGATCCCTCTGAGCTTCTCCCAGAGCAAGTAGAACATACATAAGCCACATATAGGATACTCAAGAACCATTAGGATGCATTTTAAGCCAGTACTGTTGGCATATTTACATCAAGTGTGCTGCCTTGCATCAGTGCTGCTTTTTATTATTGGAAATCCCTTCCATGCATGATGCTGAGTATCACTGACTCAGTGCTGGCAGCTCCAGGCATTGACAAAAATGAGTCAGACATCAAAACATTACAAAAGCTTTTTTTAGACATCATAATGTTCAGAGGTTTGGAGTTTAAAGATTAGGTTTTGTCCTTCAAAACATAAAAAAAGAAAAGTATATCCTCATCCCTGACCCTTTAAAGTAAACAAATCATGTGTTCAGGATTGCTTGCAACTACAGCTTGATTGTTCTGCAATTACAGGCTACTCTCCCCACACTGCTTGAAAGCGAGCTACAAGCCTGACATAATGCTGATCAGAAGTATCATGAAAGCTGGAAGCACTTTTGTTTTGCTTTAATGCTGAAGACAAAGTTCACCTCTGATGTAATAGATGTATTTGCATAAAGTTTAGGGGAAACTTCCCAAAAACAAATAATTTGGGGTCCAACAATTCTTCTCGTAAAACAGACTTCAAGTTTCTCTTCTGTGTCCACTTTCCTAACAGGTTTTTGCTCATTTATATACCTAGTGTGCATATGGAAGGACTAGATTAAAAACAGAAGCTTACAAACAGAACAGAAAGATGGATAATTCCTTAACCTGTTCCTTCCTCAGGGAAACTGTTCACTCTTGAGCAAACTTATTAACAGCCACAGAGAATGACTAAATATCAGATCAGTTTATTACATCTACACTTATGACTGTTCCTAAAGTCACCTTGTGATTGTCATCATCTTGTTTATCCTGACAATCAGAATTGTGTGCTAGGGGATAAGCCAGGAATGCTCAGCTAAAATGATTCACTAAGGAAGTAGCAGCCAACAGCAAATATTTTAGATAGTTACCAACATAAGCACATGAAAATGAAATCTCTAACCATCTAATTCACAATCAGTCACCCAGTCTCAACATCTCCATCCCCCACCACAGGTTTCCTGCTTTGTAGGCAAGGTACGAGGCACAGCTGGCTAAGGCAAGAGTCAGACCTGCGCAGCACTAGGGCAGCACACGTGAACTTCTTCATGTAGCAGAAACTGGGTTCTTCCCAATTGTTTCCAGCATTCCTGTCCCCAAGATGTACCATTCATAATGCTGAGCTATTCTTCATCTCACAGGTACCATCATATATATTTTATTACTGAATGAGCATTCAGATTTCACCACAAGCACTTAATTCCTGTATATTTTGAGTTCCCAGAAACCTAGTCTCAAAAATTTATGTAAGTTTTAACACTTTCCTGGCCTTTGTACCTCAAAAAACCAACCGTGTCCTCTAGTAATTGGTCCATACCCTTGTGGAATACACTAATTTTTGAAAATCCCTCTTTTACCATTAGATTACAGACCAGAACAAATTTTTGAAGGGCTATACCTAATCAGGGAGAACACAACCTTCCTTCCCATTCTGTCTCCTACATTTTGATCATGAAGGTAGCCCACACCCCTCAAAGAGCCTGCATCAGCTCCTTTATGGCCCACATTGCTGCAGCAGGCATCACTGCCCCCAACAGTACTGCTACCTCTATTTCTGCATTCAGACTTCAGCCCACCCAGCTGTGCTGACAGCTGACTGCATCAAAACATGAAGCAGAGTTGGTATTGCTGCCATCCTCTGATGTCATTGCAGTTAGCCTCTATTTCAAATGTAATCTCACAGAAGACCACTGAACTGTAAATGACCAGTGATCAAATGCTTGAACAGTATTAAACAATGACTTTCAAAGCTTTGAAGTTGTTCCTTATAAAAGAATTTGAAATCAAATATGGAATTTCTATCAGTCTAGATTTTCAAATCTAGATCTACTTTCCTCCTAAAGTCTCCTTTCCAAGTCTCTAAAGGAGAAAAAATTTGTTAAAGATATGCAAAGCAAAACTTCAGTCCAACTGCAAATATGCGTACAGCCAGAGTTAACTTCTCTTTCTTGTTGAGGGTTTTCGTTTGTTTGGAGGTTTTTTCGGGTGTTTTGTTCTTAAAAAAAACTTTGAAGCAATTTTTTCTTACTAGCTCAATGTAAGTTTCTTGAGAAGGCTACTACAGGACACTGTCTCTACATGCTGAAGCATCTCCAAGGGCATTGAATTTTAGGAAGGTACCTAAACATGCCAGCCGAGCAATGAAATAGTGACCTGATTTACAACAAGTGCTGGTAACAACATTGATGAGCAAAACTGAGGCTGTTTGTTGGAGACCCCAGAATAGGAGCTCATTTAGACTGCATCCCACCCTAGCAGTTAGTCCGGGCCCATCCCCAGTATGCACAATGCTCAGGAATGAAGTGGATAAATTACTTTGAGTTGTTTGCTGTGGAAGTTCTTCAGTTTAAGGATGAAGTTTAGGTCTTAATCTCTCAAGTTTTGACAGGTCGCTACATACCTAGCAAGAGCACAGATCAGAGCAGAACAGAACTGTTCAAGTTAATGTTATGCAAGCCTCTTTCAGAGCATATTGTACAATCACCAAAAACTGCCTTTAGCACTCTAGTTTCAATATAATACAGTTTTGCTACAAGTAAGTTGAAGTTTCTTTCTTAACAACTAACCAAGCTAGCAAAGTTAAGGACTAGAAGCTGAACTAGAGATGATGGCTTCAAAGACAGATCTGAGGACACAGGCTGAGCATCAGGATGTCAACTTCTTTTAAAATGTTTTCTACTCCTTCTTTATGGTTTGATCTTTATTGGTGAAATGCAGACACTTCTGGAGGCCAGAAATATATTTTTGATACAGTTGAACATCACATTAATTGTTGTGAGTCCTAGTAAAAGGAGCTTCTCTTTCTGTAGGGAGTGACCTGTGGTCCTCAAAGACTACAGTAATTTTACACTTATAAGCCACACCTGGTTATAAGCCGCACTTCCAGGTTGTTGGAAAGTCCAAGTAATTTGCCCATAAATAAGCCGCACTTTTTTTTTTTCTTCCCCGCGCAGCAGAGGGGGCGCTCCCCATCCTGCCTGCTCACTCCCCAGCTCGGCTCCTGCCACCCGGGTGCCGGCCGCAGCCACACGTTCCCACTCCCCCGCTCAGCTCCTGCCACCCGCAGCTGGTCGTGGCTGCCTGTTCCCGGTCCTCCACACGGCTGCTGAGGGGCTGGGAACACCTGCTCCCCAGCCGGCTCGCACTTCCAGGTTGGCAATTCTCCGGAATTTGTCCATAAATAAGCCACCTGGTGATTAGCTGCACTTCTGGGGTTGGCTCGATTCTTCAGTGAAATAGGTGTGGCTTAGTTTGAACTTACTGTAGTCTGTAAAGAAGTTTAAACTGCTTAACAGTATTAGAGTTCAGACTTGAAGCCTCTCCTCTGCCTACACCCTCAAATACATACTCACAATATGCTCAGCTCCTTTAGCACCTTCATTCTACGCAAACTGACTACTGGAGTGTGTATCAAGCACTATAAGACAGCAATGTGCCCACAGCCACAAGTAGAGCTCAGAATGCTGGAAGTTGTTAAAAAAACAAGTTTCACTCAACTAATAACTTGCAATAAAGCAAATATTGATTCATTCTGTGCACTTCAGTGTAGAAAGAGTGTCAATACATTGGCCAGGTTCCTGGCAAGACAAAGAGAAGGATTACAAGCAAGAAACCAAATACCACAGCTGGCTTAAGTACATTTATTCCTACTCTGGTGACTTCATCAGTACTGGCCACAAACCACACTAATTAGCAATTACTCAAGTCTTGTAGCAGCTAATGATTTCTCAAGTCCGAAATGTACTTCTTTGCTGTTATATTTAGACAAATTGTATTTGTTATGTAACAACTTGGATTCTCATCATCTTACAACAGAAATATGACATTTTGTTTAAACATGCCTTTAGAAAGCTCATGTTCAAATAGTTTCATAAAAGATTTGGTATCACCAAAATTCATAGCATTTTTGTTGGGATAAACTGACAAGTTTTCCATTCATTACACCTCACCATCCCACCCACTATTAGCTTAACTTCTATTGCATTCGGAAAGGTTAAAAATCTTTAGCACGCTGACTCAAAACAGATCAGATTGGTAGGGGTAGGGGTAGCATCTAATTAAAAGATTTACTCTTTTCTGCCTGAGGCTGCTGGTTAGAGAACAGAGTGGCTGAAACATCACTTTATCAGTGGAGTCAAGTGATTTAAGATAATGATACTGTTGTGTTTTGATACACTAGTTTAAGCTCCGTTTTCCCAATCAGGATGCCAATTTTTCAAAACCAGGTAATAAGCAGGGTAATAACTGCTACTTGCACTTGAAAGTATTTTCCAGCCAAAAGTTCAGGTATAACCAATTAATGTTCCATTGTCCTTAACTAGATGTTGCTTAAGTTCAGAAACCTGCTTTTTGCCCACCTCAAAATTCTTATAAAGCACTTGTTCAAAAGAGTCCTGAAGTAACACTTTCAATGAGCACCAGTCTTATGCTTTCATAGGGCAAACACTGACAGATGTGCATAGAACTGCCTAAAGGGTCAGAAAGACCATTCTTCTAACAGGCATTTCTTAATTAAAGACTAGCTGTAAGGTCTCTCTTATATGTAATTCCCTAACTTGTACAATCAAAGATTCATGTTCCCTACCATAGACTGGGAAGGGAATTAATTCTCAGAGCACCTGAGATCTAGGGAGACCTCAAATAACTTCGTATTTGAGAATGTAACCCCAAAAAATTTAGTAAGAGAATTGTCAATTTTAAATTTATTTTTACCAGATCATCTCCAAGCTGCTGATTAGATGCTGTAAATCAGGAAATAGTAAGCACTTGTATGCAAATGCATGGAATACCAACATGAAAAATCAATTTCCAGTCTCTTACTCTGTTACGCTATTATGTTGTTTAAGATTAAGGTCTCTTAATCCTGATGAGATTAGTGATGGGTCAGTTTAAAGAATTGTAACGGAGAAAAGTGTAACAATTTTGACTTCATGATAGTCCAAAGCCTATACTGCCATAAAATCTACAGAGGACTCCATTTTTCACATATTTATTCTGTTTATTTAAATATATATTAAAATCAATAAATGTGAGATTCATCACAATTCGGTAACCTGCTAAAGTAAGCCCTTCTATATTCTCCTTCTTCGAAAAAAATTACATCAAATACTTCCTCTTCAAAAGGTGAAGGGAAGAAAGGAAAATCCAATTGTCTTTTGCAGAGCCAAATGAGAGCCTAAAAACATAGCCAGGTTATGCTACCTTCTGTTTTGCAAGGCATCCTTTGACTAATACTGAAGGTACTGGGTCCCATCTGCCACCAGTCTTTGTCCTACAGCAACCAGCAAGTTTCAGACTAGAAGAAAAAAATAATATATTGCAGTTTGGAGAAGCCTTCTACTTTGTATAACTTAATTCTCCAAGTTGTTGACATTTCTCATCAGAAATCCAGCAAAATACTACAGCATTAATTAATTTCAAGAATTTGATTTCAAGCCTCACTCTCAAGACTCATAGCAAAGAAACACACCGCGTCCCACAACAGAGAGAATATGGTGGCCTGAAGCCCCCACAACTTGCTGAAAGAAAAGCATTGTGCTGAAGTCTGATTTTGCACTACTATTCACAGATAAACAGAAATGCACCATAAAATTAAGCACACTCTGAAAATAAGAATGATGTACACTTACCACCAACTGACCTGCTTGCCTACCCCTCACTATATAAGTATGTCTCCTTGGAGGCTTCTTATGGTTTCAGCTCTAAACCTTGTCCCATCCATACATGCTCAAGTGCAGCTATTACCTTTATAAAATGTACAGTAATTTCACGAATATAAGCCGCACCTTTTTCATTGAAGAA
>VRYO01002772.1:21557739-21577068 GCA_009812075.1 Sialia sialis
AATAATTACTGGGGACAAATTTCATATAGCAGTTTTTTATGAAAGACTGCAAGCTTTATTTCTCTTCTTTCCACAGACCATTACAGAAGTTATTTGGTCACATATGAGCAGAAGTCCCAAACTAATAAGCACTAATTTGCCATACCACATTTAGAGGTCATTAGAAATATTACTAAAACACTATTTCCACACAGCTGTTCTATTTTGCTGTGAATAGCAGAACTACTCAGTGGAGAGAAATCCCTCCCATTCAGTTACTATCTTAATATTGAGCTCATTGTTAAAACAACAGGTCCTTACCAATAATGAGCATTACATCCCAAGAAATTTAAAGGAGTCTCTTGCATTAACCAAGTACACCTCTCATTTTTACCATAACTCCTACTATGCAGCTGTTGAGAGTCACCACTGTTGGGCTCATGTCACACAGGAACACAGAATTGCACAAGAGAATATAAATTTGTAAGTGCTTCCTCTCAGAGTTTAGGTTTTGACTATGCTTTCACCAAGCAATCTCTAATCAGAGATAAAGGAACAAAATAATTACGATAAAAGCAGGCATAGGTCTTGCTTACTAGTAAATCATTACCTTAGCTCTGAGTAAACCTTCATATCAAGAAAATAGACCTTCAGCTTTTCCACATAGAAAATTGAAGAAAAGATAAGAATATACAGTATCTACTTCAGAGCATTAGAGTTGAACATATCAAAAAGAAACTTTTTCAACAAGCAAAACCTTTCTTCCTTTAAAACTAACTTACCTGACTGAAATTCAAAGCTACAAGAAATAAATAAGTCTCCTAGGTGCTATTGCTTATCTCACCAAAAATCTCTACAGATATGGCCTTCTACTATTTTTTTCCCCTCTTTTAAAGTCTTCCTATCTGTGAGCATTAGCTTCTCTCACCCACAAATTATAGATCTGGGGCTCATTAGTGTAAACAGAGCTGCAATAACTGTCATCAGGTAGAACTTGTTACCTAGCTAAGCCTTTCTTCTGGGGAGGAGCTAAAGCACAACTTATTTAGCCTGACTCATCACTCTGTTACCCCACCTCAATGAGAGTGTCTAGTCAACTTCTTTTTGCTAAGTGTTGGTATTACTACAGCTATCTTTTAGAGGTTATTTTTTAATTTATTTGTAATAGCATGCATGTTAAAGACTGTACAAACAATCTGAAAAAGTTATTGTCATTTTTCTGCCCATTTTAAAGCTCAGTTCATTTTAATTAACTTATTATTTCAGTCCTCTTTCATAGTGCTTCTTATTGTGAATTGATTTTCCCATTATAGGTACATATAATAGGAAAACTCCTTGAATATCTCTTCATATATTTTGGTGGATGAGGTAATTCTAAAGCATCTATTTCTGCTTTGACCTTAGTTTTATCTACTTGCCTTTCTTCTGTTAATCCAATTCTATTTTTGGCTATAGCCTCAGTCACAGCATAGTCTTCTAGTTGAAGCACTGCCAATCTTCTTAATGTAGAACTTCCCTTCCCCCTTCTTCAGGTTGTTAATTATGCTTCACAAATTTTAGTCTACAAAACTGCATATATCAATTTTTTATCAAAATTGTTTATGTCAATATAGAATCATTGTTAATAAACAATTTAGACAATAAAAAATAATGCCAAAAAACCTAAAGAAATATTTTAAATTACATTGCAAAAATAAACCTTTCTAAGAGTAGGGGACTAAATAAAAAGTAGTGTCCACCCAGGTGGACTTAGTTTCATGAGGTCTGACACCAAAGCCAGATGGCAACTGTGAAAAAGAAAGTAACTCTGATGGCTGTAAACTTACCTGACTAAAGAAAAACTTCTGTATACACCTCTCTGTTTCCCACCACCTTACAAACACTTTGTAGCTACCTGTCATCTTCATCTTGCCCTCTGAAATAGGTAACTAAAATTATTTCCTTGCTCTGGAGCCACTGATGACAAAATACTTTAAACTGCAGTGAAACAGCATTAGCTCCTCAAGAAGACAGAAGCTACCACATCACTGCTGTCTTCTTCTACCTCAGTAAATTTTGTGGCTTCTGCTTGGGATACTAATATTTTATTACTGAATGCTAGTTTTTGCACTAGTTCTGATGAAAATTTAAAAAATATGATTTTTGCAGTTGCTGAGTCCCAAATTAATGACAATGTACACTCCAATTGTACCATCTGCCCTGACAAGATGTGAACTGGTACATAGAAATATATATATTTTCATCTCATCAGAGGGCAAAACTGTTCTGATTTGATTTGAAACCTGTAAAAGAATGATGCAGAAATTCGGCAAGATGCTTGTGTCTGCAAAGTGCTGGGTGTCTTGAGAAGCGACTTTAAAAAAAGGGAGGAGGCTTCTGGTAGGAAGAAAATCTAAGATTAACTCTTGTCCTTGGTTGTCAGGATTTCTCTATATAGAAGATGACACTGATAAGAGAGTTTAATGTCGCTGTAAACAACACTTTTCCTAGCAGGAATGGTAAGTACACGCTCCCTGGGAATCTGGCTGTCTAATGAACCAAAAAGTACCAAAAGGATTACTAAATTATTTAAATTCCCTGCTTTTAACACTAACACAAAATTGCACTGTCTCTACAGGACCATATTAGATTTATTGCTACAGCTATTTTATTCCCATTTTTTCTCTCTTTGGGGTTTTGGCAAAAAGCCCTCATGGAAAATGGTTTAGGTAATTAGGTGGCAGGTCAAAACTTAAACAAAATCATCCAGTGTAGAGGACTGCAGAATCTTCTTCTGTGCATCCCAGTCTTTCTTGATGGTGAAAGTTTAGGACTGCTGAAGTCTCTCCAGCAGTCCATACTGGGAATTCTTACTGCTCTCTCCCATGCCATGCCAGACACAGTCCCTTGCATCTAACTGAATTCTTACCAAAACCAGCATGGCTAAGAACACTTGAGGGAGATAGCATAGAGAATGGAGTCAGGGATGGAAATGGCCAGAGATTTAAAGCAGGTGCATCTACTGTGATACAAACCAGACTTCTTATTTTCAGTGGAGATCCTGCAATTAAAGAGGCCTTCTTGGGTCTACTGCAGGATTTTGGATTTTGCACATGTCCCAGCCTGTCACAAGAGAAGGAATGGTGATGGGGTGTGTGGAAGATACAGTGTTCACAGCCCCAACTAAGACACCCGTGACAGAAGAGCTACCTGGAAGGCACTAGGGTAAGTTTCATCTGTGTTTACTGGACAATTTTAGTGACAGTCTACATTACAATCCACAATAGGAAGCTCACCTTCCCCAGAAAACTTATATTTAATTCTTTCTATTATAGGGGCTCAGCACTATATCTTTCAGAAAGACCTGGAAAAATACCTGTCATGGTTTAACCCCAGCTGGAACGAAGTACCATGCAGCTGCTCACTGCTCTATCCCAGGTGAAACCAGGACAATGTTCAACTTCAATTTCACAACATGGAATGGATCCAAAATAAAGTAATGAGTTCCTCTGCACAGTTGCATAGTCTGATACTTGCACTTTCCCAAAGTGGCTTAATTTGGGACCCAGACGCCCAAAATCTTTTTTTTTTTTTTTTTATAAGAAGTGAACTCTTTCTCCCCAGATATTTCAGATCTTTCTAAGCACTCCTTTCTCCTTCTGAAGACTGATCACCCCGCTTTGTTACCCTAATGATGACTAGTAGAGTTCAAAAACTTTTCAAAGAAAAAATAAGCAAATTTCAGATTTGTAAATAAAATTACTTTATAAAAAAAGAGAGGGTATGAACTTTTTTTTTTTACTGAAGATTGTGGGAAAACTTCAGCAAGGATCAGGATTTTAGTTAAGGACTGATAGTGAACGGTGCCCCCCCTTCAGGCAGTGCAGAACTAGGATAAATTTGGCTGGGGCAGGGTAGCACTCTCTCTTCCTGTCTATCTGCTAGGGTCTCATGAAAGCTCCTATTTTCCCCTACAACCAGTCAGGTAACAGGCACAAGAATGGCTTCCAGATGCAGACTTGTATTAGTGAAACTCTGGGAAGATGATTTGAGTGTTAATCTGTCAAGCAGAAGTAGTACCATCCCCAGCCTGGGTAGCACCTGCATACCTTAATTCCCCTGGCTCTCTGTCCCACTTCAAAACGAGGCACCAGGATTTATGTCAATGTATTTCAGCTCAGTAGCCATGGGACCACTGAAGCAGTAACTATGCTGAGCCTTCCTAGTGATGCAGAAATGTTGTCTAAATGTCATCTGGATTACAGAGTCAAGCTTCCAGGTTAAATCCTGATTCCCAGCTGTGAACTGATATAACAAATGCAGATGTAACCTCAGTATCTGTTTCAGAGTTATGATGGCTGGTGCTGACTGCACATACTCTTTCAGCATCTTTTGTCTCCCATTTAAAAATAAACAGCACCTGTTAAATAAGGCCACATGTGCTTAAAGTATTTAAAGGTACAGAAAAGCCTGGGGTGCTTGTTTCTATATCCTTTGGATAAGCATTGGGTTGAATGTTCCTAGATCTCACAGGCACAGGATCATAGAATGCCTTTACTGTGTTTTGTACAAATAAGCAGAACACTGCTGGGTTGACAGGTAACACCTGAGTCCTCCTTCTGTTCAAAGTAGAAAAATTTATCAGGCTGATTTTATTAAAAGAAGATAAACACTTTGCTTTCACTCTTTCTGACTACCTGCTCATTTAATAAAATCAAATTAATGGATTTGGTCATCTGCATTCAAGAAATTAGGAGTTAAATAAAAACTAAGACCTCACAGTAAGTTTTAAACAAGATGTTAGGCCACATTTTCTCCTTTATAGAACCTATACATTAACTCAGTTTGTGTTAATCCTGATTTCCAAAACTCTAAAAGAAGGCAAATTCATCAAACCTTAGCTAAAACAAACTGACACATTTTGTTGGATTCATTATGAACTGATACAATCATGGTTTTCCATTTTAGTCAAGTGGAAGACCAGTAGAAAAACCTCTCATTTACCTTCTTTTTGCACTAATACTCCAAGGCAAGAATTTTCAAACTGTTAATTAGAACTAGAATTAACAAAAATACCCTATGTAAGGGGGGATAGCAGTGGAAATATATCTAAAATCCACAGTATGTCTTGTGATTCTTCATCACAACCTGACAGTATTGAGACTAATTTACTGACACTTCATGTTCATATTCATTTAAACTGGTTTTAGTGCACACTGCAAGGATAACTACACCTGCAGCTGTCAGGAGAACCTCCTGTGAATGTCATGTTCAAGGATGTAATATTGTAACTATAGGGATGGTGTCACTTTTGTGAAGAGTCCAAATGGGTGGTTGGACTGGGTCACTCATTAAAATCTGCATGATGTCAGTTTTGCCTTATCACACCTTAGCTTGAAATGCAAAACTTTGCATCTTCTGTTTTCAGGTGTTTTTGCTTCATTGTAGCTTCCACCAATCTCATTAAAAATATCCAAGAATCTGGAATTACTGCTGTGTAACTACCACTTAGCCATAGTCTGACAGCCAGGAACTATCCACTCCTGGGGCTGGAAAGAAACTGTCCAGAAACTTTTGTAATGGGCAAGATTCATTATAAAAAGTTGGCAATAATGCTAATCAAAAATCTGAGTGCTTTCCAGCAAATATTGGAATAACTGAAAATAATATATATTCAATATTGATAATTAGTATTTTTTTCACTAAAACTAAATTCCCAAGCTTTGTAAAATCTGGGATTTTTTTTTTCAATCTTCAACTGTGTCAGTGATCTTTCCAAAATTAACCTTTGAGTGTACCTGCTGAGAATCAGTTATCTAAAGCTGTCAGATGCCATGTCTTACATCCCTGCAAGCGCTCCAAAAGGCTTAAGTAGCTGAGCTGGAAAAGATAAGAGACTGAAAGGAAAATGTTTGTGGCAAGCCACACTTAGAAGCTGTCCTAGAAGCAGAAAGATGTGGCTGCCGAGATACTCAACTGCGTTCTCAAAATCTAGTATATTGCTCTGCTCTACCAGGTACATGCACAAGAAAGACTTTGTGATTAATTATCCCTTAAAAGAGCATGTTGGCAATCAGTCTCTACAGATACTGTCTGTAACAGATATTATAGTATTTGTACTATTACAGACTTAATTAAACTATGCCACAAAACATGGTACAGGAAAATAATTCTGGAACACATCCCTGTTGTATTAATAAATCTAACATAGGTGCTTAAGATACAGCTTCACAGGTAGTGATATTACTTCACAAGTCGTGAGCTCTGTCAGACTCAAAGATTATTTAAAGGCTATACTTGACAGCTCAAACAAGACTGGCCAAAGGGAAATGAACTAGCCAAGAGTACCACCCTGTAGGGAGTCTACAGAGCATCACTTGACAACCTTCCAAAGAGCAGAAACAGATGACCTGGCTGTTCACAGGGCCCTCAGCAAGGCTTCACTACAGTAAAAATGCCTTGTGAATTGCTAATTGGACAGTGATCAGTTTTAGATGCTGACATCAGTTTTCAGATGATCATCCAAAATACCATCTAGAGTCAATGGGAGCCATCAGCTTGAAACTTCTTGTGGAGGGAAGGAGGGTTAATGGTAAGAAAAAAAAGGGGAATGCTTTAGAGCAGCATCACTTACGAAAGCATAGATTTCCAGGTTAAAAAGAAACCCTGCAGAGTTGGCAGAGATCAAGACTGCACTCAAACCTTGTGGCAATAGAAATGCAACACTAAATGACTATTCTTTCTATGTCCAGTGAGTTCCATTCAAGTACACCCAGCAGTTCCATTGTCTTGGTGATATTCTAGGACCCTGAACAGACAAGCAGATTTCCTTGCAGTCATTTTACCGTTAGATATTTTGATCCTTCATGGAACTACAGTGGCATTTCTGCCAAATCACACTAGTAGGGCAGTGCTTTTAGGTCTAGCTAGAAAAGGAGAACACTGACTCACTCAGCACAGGGAAGTATACTAAAAGCAGGTACTGCTAGAGAACTAAAATCTGAAACAAAAGTCCTGCAGAGAGAGAGGGGCACAGAGAAGGAATAAAACAGTTTCTATAAATAGACAGTACATGTGCCTGTTTGCAATGGAGTTATGAATACTCAAGTAGAAAAACATAAGAGTTCATATATTGGAGATACAGCAGAGTGGAATTTTTAACTTTTATTAAATACATGTATTTAATTTGATCCTAGAAACAGAAGGGTAGTTAAATCTCTTATGTCCTCAATTAACTCCTAAATAACTGTATTCCTTATCATCTGAGGGGTTTGATCTTTAATGGATTTGTTACTAATCTCACCTTCCTCATCACAGTAGGGAAAAAAGATGTTTCTTCTTCCAGTCTGCTTAGGACCTTAGTTATTTATGAAGTTGCTCCACAGTAACTGTACATAAATCACTTTTTTCTAATTCAGTGTCTTAAGCAGAAGTATTTTAAATTCAGTCCTATTCTAATGCAAACCAACTTTCACAGCCAAACAAGCTTTGAGCAAAGGCACCAGAAGTTCAGGTTGATCTTCAGTTAGCCCTGTCACTGTCACCACCTCACTTTACAATCGAGCAAGATCCCACACAGCTTGAGAAGGCTCCCTTTGTGCTACTATAGAAACATAGTAATGTAAAGCATGGGGTTTATTGTGATGAGCGCTTTGTCAAAAGGCATAATTGTCACTGGTGTTTATATGAACAGGATCGAGCCTTTGATGTGATAGAATAAGCTGCACATTATACTACACTGCATGCCAGTTAAAAGGATGAAAGAAATGGGAGGTCTATAATACACCAAATTACCACCACGTAGTTTGAGTGTGTGCGTGAGCAAACACAGACTAAAGTAGTCTGTCTATTCAGTAGTAACCCCTGCCACTAAATTGGCAGAAGTTTAGTCTTCACCTGGAAAAGTTTCCCTTCACAGAGCAGAATTTCTGTGTGCTAACGCTATGGTTGCAATTGTCTTGCTCAGTGTTTTAGTAACTCTTTGTGATGTTAACAGGCAGTTAAAGCATTTGCTGAGGAAGTACATCCCCCCTGTTCTGTCTCCACTATCACTACTCCTGCCAGGTACATTTCTCTCAGCAAATAGGACTTTTATTCTTAGTTAAATACTTTTAATAATAATATTTAAATATTTTGTTAGTTCAGCACTTTGCTGACCACTTCATAGGGGTTGTTTGCTTAAAAATGCATCCAAGGCAACTGCTGATCCTGCTGCAAAATAGGATGTAGGTATCCCATGAGTAGAGGTGATGAGAGTGACCTTCAAGGTTAAAGCTTTGCAGCCTTCACCATGCTTCTTAGACCACCTGAAGCTGTCCTCCACAAAACCAAAATACGCCTTATTTGAAGCAGCAACAGCCATATGTAGATCATGCAGAACTGATGACATATTTCATGTATAGCTCCTGTGCATTTTAAATTTATTCATAGGAAATATGTCTAGCCTGTAAATGACTACAGATAAAATCAAAGAATCATTACAGTTGGAAAAGACCTCTGAGATCATTGGGTCCACCCTTTGACTGAATACCACCATGTTCCCTAAACCTTATTTCAAAGAGCCATGTCTACTCATTTTTTGCCATTTTCGGGCATGGTGACTCAACCACTTCCCTGAGGAGCCTTTTCCCATGCTTAATCATCTTTTCTCAAGGATAAAAGCTTTGAGCAAAGTGCAAGGGCCTGTGTAGAGTTTTAACTGCTCTGTATGACACTTCCCAACAGTTGCAATCATGGTAATTATATCACAGCACAAAAATAGCCGAAAGAAATCCTTGCATAGACCTTTCTCTGAAAAATGGAAGAGATGGAGCCTTTACAAGGGAAGGAGTAAGACTCTCAGATCAAAAACACAGCATAAACTATAAGCAAGGGTTTCGCAGGAAAAGTAGGTGGAAAATGTATAAAAGGAGTATTGTATCATACCAAGAAATGATATTTATATTTCAGCTCATCATGTCCTGAGAGAAGATTCTGTTACTACCTTTACACTAAAAATATTTTTCTTGCTGATGTGTATCACTGAGCAGTTGAAAAAGACCACAGAAAATAATATCAAGATCAGTTGTACCTTTAATCCATTATAAAGTTGAAATTCGATTTTTTTCCCTAAAAATAAAAATGCCATTGTATAATCATCCAATGTCTTATTGACAGTTTCTTATTTTAGTGGTTTTAAGGAGGCAGGAAGAAAAAGAACAAGTTAGTCTTTGATGTCTGTGGTTACAACAGTAGGGAGCTAGACACTTTGAGAATAATTTAAATCTACTCAATTTAGCTCACTTGGTACAATATTACAGCAATAAAAAGGTTTACTTGTACAACAAAAAAAAAATCGATTAATGAGCAAATGCATAAAAAAGAAGAGCAGTGATCATCTGAGTGGCAGAAGGTGACTTCCCATCTCTAAATTCTACTTTTCACGTCGTCTGCTTTCCTGGCAAGTGCTTTATACCAATGGAAAGCAGGTTTAAAACTCTATCGAAAATACCAGTTACACTTTATACTGTATTAGCACACGTGGAGGTCATACTACCAAGTGCAGGAGGGTAGAAAATCTGAGAAAAAAAAGACATTGTTAGACCATCACAGAAGTAGTGTTCTTCTTGACTAAAGAAGAATGTCTATAAGTCACTGAAATACTTTATATGGTATGAAAATAAATCACAGTGACCCAAACTAAAACCTAATACTTCAGATTACCAAAACTCCCTCAAAATTAAACAAAACTAGCAAATAAACTAAAAGACTTCAAAGCAGGAAAGATCTACTCTCCTAAAAACAAAAGAAAATAGAACATAGATGCCAAAAAGCCTGCAATGGATAGAGACAGTTACCTGACCGAAACTAAGGACGAAAAAAGGGTGACTGGTTCCCCCTCCACGCCATTCAGCTCAGAAGGGCCTTGAGATTTTGCAGTGCCACCACACAACCACATCTGAACTGCTTGTCAGTGGGCAGTGCCTCAATGTCCAAATGCATGCTTTTACAGCTGGGTTCAGAGCCCCTCTCGTGAACCTGTTTGGCCCCACACACAGCAGGTCTGCACATCAAGCCACAACATGCTGTGAAAAACAGAGTTACTGCCTTTCTATGTCCGGTCCCTGCTGGTATTCAGATCATACAGGCTGGTAATGAGCCACATCAGCACTGATCCAGGTGACCATCTGATGGCTAATGTTGACACAAGCAAGGCAGTGGGAATGCACAGGAATGGGGAATGCAGGACTTTCTGGGTGAAAGAGATAGGTTATGGTTGTTCTAAGTCACCAGAGCTGGCTCTGGCGTACTAAACCAACTACAATCCCATCCTTTAATAAGTCTGTGTAGTGAGTTACACAAACCTTTTTTATGTAACTTTATAGGCATTATGCATACAACTACACTAGATATTACTTGTTACCCTTGAAAATATTCTAGATAGGAAATAAATTGTTAAAGCACTAGAAAGTGATCTTAATGCTAACTAGCAACCTCCATCCTTCTTCAAAGTATCATCTACTTTAGATTCTCCTTATGTGAAAGGCAGGGAACATGTAAAAGTCTCAGGGTGTGTATAGACAAATCCCAGCTAGAAGATCTAGGTGGTCCAAGCACCCAGGGCATCATTGAGGCACAACTTAACCACCTAGATCCACGAGTATGATTGTGGATTGTGGATGACCAAGCACTGGAGATATTCAAGAACTGTCTGGACACCATCCTATGTAATGTGCTCTAGGATGACCCTGCTTGAGCAGGGAGGTTGGACCCTCTGTGGTCCCTTCCAACCCATCCTGTGTGATTCTGTGATTTACAAAAGTTGAAGGTTAAACTCCTTATGTATGCAACCCTGAAGCTAAACATTCTCCAAGTGCCAAGCATCTGGTATCTGAAGGGAGCCTAGGTTTGGATTTCAAATATTAAGTCACAAAAAGATCTGCCAAACTGCAGCTTAGGGAAAGGAACCTCCCTATCACAGCACAGGGTTTCAGATCGGACTGCAGAAGTGCACACAACCCCAAACACTGGAAAGTGGAATCTGCTTAACTGCAACTGTTTCATCTGAATGGCTTAGGCTGAAGATAAGTAAAGCTGGTAATATGCTAAATCCTACCCTCAAACCTTACCATTTCCTCAGAGTAGGCATTACACACCTCCTTGCTCAGCATCCCACTTTAGCAGCTATGCAGAAGCCCCTGAAGTTCTGACCTTGCTACCAAGCAGTGAGACCAAACAGGGAAGTGTTACTAGAGTGACCAGGCTGTGCAGAGGAGCCAAAGGGAAGGTGGCTTTCTCCTTTCAGCTAGCTCTAGCCTGGTTCCATGAGCTGAACAGCCATGAGTGGCTAAAGGACACCTTCAAATACAGCATCATCCAAAAGTAATCCAGCAAATGCTCTCCAAGGTGCTCTGAGATTTAACCCAAAGCAGAGCTGATCAGGAGATGTGCACATTTCTCATTGAAGCAAAAAGTGCTGAAGTAGCATCATACTACACCTTCATTCACCACAGAGACTGTACTAGGCACCCAAATATACTGCACAGGAACGGGTGTCTGTAAGTCACCAGCAATGTCACTTATGCTTCATCTATGCCCAGGCAGAACATACCAGAGCTGAAATCTGAATACACCTTGGTCCTACCGAAATCACTGTATATTCTTTGGGAGCAGAATTCTACCTTCAAAGTCTTCCATATCGTCTATTTTTTTATGAACTAGCTGGAAAACAGTTTCCTAAAGGAAACTCTTAAGAAACCTTGTGATTTACCTCTCCGCAGGCTCACTGCAGTGCCTGATGCTCTCCCCACTGCTGATCACAGGACAGCGGCCCCTGACCGGCGTGGTGGGATGGGGGGCACCCCTGTCTCCCCTGCACCGGCGGTACTGCCCTCCGACCAGAATACATTTTCCTGCAAAGCCTATCAGAGCCAAGAGAACGAAGCGGGTGCCTTGTTCATTCCGCGGGGTGCGGGGGGCCCTAGGTGGCGGTGGGAGGGATGGGAGTGCGGCAGCGGGCTCTGCGGGCGGGGGGCGCGGTGTCCTTGGGGCTAGGGCCGGGCGGGCAGCGCTGCGCCGGGCCCAGGGGAGCCCCTGAGGGCGGGGGCGGCACTCCGGGATCCCCAGCGCCGCGGCCGGCGGGGCTGTGGGGCGGCAGGGCCGGCAGCCGCGCCATGGAGGCGCCGCTGCCATCCCTTCCCTTCTTCCCTTCCCTTCTCTTCTCTTCCCTTCCCCCGCACCCTCCTTCTTCCTCCGCCGCGGCGCCTCCTCCCCGCGCCGCTCCCGCCCGCCTCGTCTCGCCCTCTCCTCACCGGCCGAGGAGTGGATCTTGGAGGATTTCCGCCGCAGGGACATCTTCAGCGCGGTGTCCAGGCCGGCCCTGTTGGGCATGGTGCGGCCGGCCGGGGCGCGCTGGCCATGGGCCCCCCCGCACGCAGACGCCGCGCTGCGGCCGCCGGCACCGCCCGGGCTGCGGGGGCGGGCGAGGCGCTCAGCCCGGCCGGGCCCCGAGCTGCCCTCCCGGGGAGCCGCTCACGGCTCCGTGCGCCCGCTGCGAGCCGCCCCGTGAGGTGCCACCGGGTCAGGGCCTGGATTTGATGGGGGGGGGTTGAGGCGTCTGTGTGGAAATGGTGTTCTGCTGGACATTTTAGGCGCATAAAGCATCCCGAGAAAGCTCCCGCTGGGATCAGGGTCCCTAACTGGGCTTCTTTGTTCCGGTTACAAGGGCATCTTTCATCACTGTGGCACGCTGCCAGCCTCATCACAAAAGATACAGTTCCTTCTCGAAATGTCCAGTAAATCAAAGATTTTTTTAAAAAATAGAGGAAATTTAATTAATGTAGCACTTACAGCACATCACCTTTCTGTGCAAAACATTTGGAACCATGAGAATTTACCTAAGGACAGGCAAAGAAAGAATGTAACTCAATAGAAACAAAAATAGGCAAGATAGCACTTCTGAATCTTTACAGATCTGGTCCTAACGAGGCATTAATAGCAGCAGTTACTGCTTCTTAAGGGGTTGCTTTCTCCACCAAATGAGCTTCAAGCTAGAATGATTTAAATGAGGCAGAATCACCAAAGGAGGAGGATGTATTGATTTTTGGGAAGATCTACCGCATAAGAAACGGTCCCCCATATCTTGAAGGTCTCTGACAAATGGCCCTAAGTCTGTATCTAAACCACTTGACCCTACAGAGTTGGCTACCACACATGATGGGTAACTTGGGTGTTATTGCAAAGATCATAAATAATACTAAACCTCTGAATCTTGCTGTACTTTGGTGTCCTCACAAACAGTATGGAAAGTGATACTTTCTAGCAACAACTTCACAAAATATTAGAAATACTGTTGACAAATCACTTTGCACTTCCTAAATTCAAAATAATCCAGAACTGTGGCATTTTACACTGTACTGAATGCATCACAGCCCACTGGAGATGTGTGCTTTGAGACAGGACAGCTGCTGACAGATATTTGCCTGTGAGAAGCTTTTACTCCAGGATTTTATCACTCTGGGAGAAGTGGCCCAAGAGGTTTTGTGAATGAAATCATACACAAGGACAATGCCCAGTGCTGGCATTTCTGCGTGCTTTTTCCATTTTAAGGCCATGACATAGGGCTGGTTATTTTCATGAACATAATTTTCTCCCTCAGTTTGCTCTTTCTCCTCTTGACAAATTACTTTCTGTTGTGGTCAATATCTTTGTACCAGAACGAATTACCTGGGGAACAGGGAATCACTTCACATTTATTGTTAGCTAGTAGATAAATTGAAGTCCACTTTGAGTTCAAGATTTTCAGCTCAAAGAAATTGCTCCCAAAAAAGGACCAAAAAATTAATGGCAACTCCTGGATTCACGTTTACTTTTTCATCAGAAATTAGCCTTCAGGTGAACTGTCTTTGCAGTACAGTGGGCTGTTAGCCTGCGAGCCCATGTAGCAGCTGAGTACATTCATTCCTTCACGAGCACTGCACTTGCTTTCACCTCTGCACACTCAATGTTCTCAAAGAGTGCTCCAGCTAGAACACCATCTACCTTGCAGCTACAAGGGCTACTCACTCACCTAAACTTGACTGCTTGAGTGCCTCAAGGAGATTTAATTACCTAGCCCACACTTACCTCAACAAGCCTGAGCTGTATCCCCATGGAAGGCACTCCCTGAGCATTTAAGGACCAAGCATTTCAATAAAGCTCACTGGCATGGAAGAAACAAAACACATCATTGCCTCTGCTCAGAATGAGGGCCTCAGAGGAGACCTGCATGCAAAATCTGTCTCAAGTCACAAGCTGATATAGTCATGCACTACAGTCTAGTGGGATGCTGAGGGGAGAAAGTGGACTGCAAAAGTGTCCAAGAAAACCAAGTGTGCAGGATAATCTCCATAACTCAGAAAGAATCTGAGTCCTGCTCAGCAGGCTTAAGAGTGGGGCCCACAGGAAATCAAAAGTGTGCAGTCCAGAGTAGTTGTGTTTGTGAAAACTCATGTTCACTAGTAACCAGCTGACAAAGCTGTGGGTTAGCCCTGAGCTTTGAGGAAAGAAACAGCTCATTCCACTGTGCAGGACTCACCTTTGTCATTTTGTGCAATGCCTGTCTTTGTCATCGTGCTGATGTGCACTAAATTGTGTATTATCGGACCATGAGTCATGGCAGTATTGTTCCCTGGGGTCTGTCATAATGGCTCCATGGTTTGAATGATGTACTGAAAAAAAAGCAGTTGGTATTTTTCAAATTACAATGTGCTCACTTTTCTAGTATTTATAGCGATGTACTTTCAAAGAGTTCAGTATGCATAATAATTATTTCAATGTAATAAATAAAGCAAAGGCAGGAAGAATGGTCCTGTAGTTAATGTGCCAGACTGGGAGACAGGATATCTTTATTCTATTTTTGACTGTGCCAGATGCCGTCTGGGACCTTAGAGAGATTGTTAAGCCCAAATTTCCAAAAAGATGCATCCTCTGCTCCAATTACTAATGTTATACACAGATACTGGTTCTGGGGAAAAAGGAAAAAAATAAGAAAGAAACACACATTACTTAGAATTTATTAGTGCAGTGAAAAATGTAACAGTCTAATCAAAGATGAGAGCTAATTATTACTAAAAAAGGAAGAAAAAAAGGAAGAAATTAAAGAATGCTACTACTACTTCTGAAAGAAAAAAACTCTAGAAATAATAAACCATTTCATTTTTTTGTAGTCACACTCTTCCAGTCTGCCTTTTTTTTTGATGTGGTGCTTACCCTTCCACTGAGACCAATGGTAGACAGCACTGACCTTTGTAAAACAGTGGATGTTGGGGCTGCAGCTGGCCATTAGTGTCTTCCCAACAAATTCTTTGCTGAGAGAAGCAAAGAACTGTTATGGGGCTATTTTTTTTTGTGGTTTTTTTAATGCCTTCACATCTTGCTTGTTATCTATTTGTCTACAGCTCTGCTTTACATCCAGTTGCATTATATGGGATGCCATTTATGCATGGTATGTACCTTTTCTTTGTGTAATCTCTCAGCTATCTTTGTCTACTTCCCAGGTCTGTAATGCTTTAGTTGACTGCTGACAAGGTCTTTGCAGCCCCAAGTTATCCAGTGCCAAGGCTGTGCTCCTTTTTTCATCATCATATGCCTCTTCTACAGTGTCCTGTGAGTCCACTCTCAGAGGACTCTGCTGTGATACCGGGCCTGTATTCCTCTACATATTATTATGTTATGCATCATTATGTTGGTTATAGATGGTGTTATGCATCATTATGTTAGTTGTAAATATCTCAATCTCCACAGCAGAACTTCTTGTCTCTCTCAATATAAAAGCCACAATGGCGCCATACAAAGTGAAATGAAAGTAAAACAGTTAGACTTAGCTACCTTCCCATTAGAGATATTGCTGTTGCAACTAAGTAAAAAAAGCCACAGACAGGTCAATAAAAGTTCAGACAAAATGAGGCTTAATCCTGAGGCCTTGCAAAGTCAGTACAAAGCCCATGGCCTCCTGCCAGCAGTGGTGGTATAAGGCTACAGGATGAGAGCAATTGCAGGCAAGATTTGCTTGTCTAACTCTGTTTGTCTTTAAAAAAAAACCAAAAAAACAAGCAAACAAAAAAAAAAAAACAGAAAAAAGAAAACAAACATAATAGACTCTCTGGTCTTAAACCAAATCTTTGTGCTGTGGTGCTTTGCCCTTGTTTGCATGCATAGGATCAGAATAAGCATGATGCAGATAGTATGCTGAGCTACAGAGGAAGTATCTGTCACTCATCATGACGTTTTTTAAAAGGTTAAAAAAAAGAAAAGTAAAAAATCCAGGACTTGCTGTTTCTAGATTGATAAAGTGTGCTTGGCATCACTCAGCTTAAGTAAATAAGTGACATAACTTAAGCATCTTCTTTGTAGACACAGGTATCTATGGACAGATACAGGATGTGACCTTAAATATGTGAACATGTGTCAATGCATGCATGGCCCACCTATAATCTCTTAAAGGTGCTGGAGTCTCCTATACTTTATAAAGCAGAAGGGGCTTAACAATAACACTCCTCTTACAGTTAACCATAACCCACAGATTCAACTTGAAGGTGGGGGAAAAGAAATTATGAATTGCACATTCAATGGGAGCTTGGGGAGGGGTAGAGAAAGGGTAAACCGTTACCTGTAAGTGAAATGAGAGGGAAAAGATAAAAAATTGGAAATGTTTTAATTTTTCACATGTCATTCAGGCTTTTCCGATTTTTCAATAATGACATATATAGATAAAATTACAGTGAATAGAATAATCATATTGATATGCTGGAAACTGAAATTTATACTCATTTTATAGCAGGAGGTGATCTGTCATTTGCCTGAAAATTCCTGAAAGAATTAAAAATACTGAGCCTGTTCTATTTTGGCACTAGTGAAACTAAATAAAGAAAATAGTGAAACTAAATAAAGAAAAAAAATGTATCTTTTCTAGTATGCGCAAGTCTAAGAACTTACTATAAAAAGCTCTTCATACCTCCAAGTTAGTTCAGGAAACAAACATCAACAGCATTATTACTTTTCCAGAATAACAATAAGTTTGTATGGTTTTAAAGATACAATTAAAATACAGTAAGCTAAATTGGAACAAGTAATTTTTATTCCATGATAATGGTGTCAACAGAAAGAATTCATCAGGCTGGAAATGGATGGAAAGTTCTGTGTAGAACAACTCCCTACAAATGCTTTGCACAGGAAAGACATATGGTAGAGTAGACCATAGTTTTGATCTTAGCTTATATGAAGACAAGTTAGCAATTAGCTAGTAATTAAGAAAAAAAGTATTCTTAAGCAAAGAAGAATAATACCGAGGAAATGAGAAGCTTAACGAAAAAAATCATGGAATCTGAAAATGGCTTGGGTTGGAAGGGGCCTTACTGATCACCTCATTCCAACCCCCTGCCGTGGGCAGTGACACCTTCCATTAGACTAGGTTGCTCAAGCCTCATCCAACCTGGCCTTGAACTCTTCCAGCAATGGGGGCATCCACAGCTTCTCTGGGCAACCCATTCCAGTGCCTCATCAGCATCATGGTAAAGAATTTCTTCCTTATAACTAATCTAAAGCTGTCCTCTGTCAGCTTAAAGCCATTCCCCCTTGCCCTGCCACTCCATGCCCTTGTAACAAGTCCCTTCTCAGCTCTTCAGGTACTGGGAGTTGATTTAAGACGTCCCTGGAGCCTTCTCTTCTTCAGGCTGAACAGCCCTCTCAGCCTGTCTTCATAGGAAACGTTTAAGATGAGATTGATTTCCAGAATGTAAATAGTTCTCAAAATGCATGAGATGCATTTTCATTATTTTGATTCACTTCCCTGTCCCACAGCTAGGTTGCTGGCTAATGTGAGTCCAATATTCTCTGGCTTTGTAATCAATGAGATCAGTGCAAAGGGAATCCAAGGCAGGCATAAAATAGTGCCATACGGATTTGGTGCCTCTCAATTTGTATAGTTGTAAACAAATGCAGAAAAATAAAAGTTAGTGGTAAGGAGATGTTCTCAGAAGTACCAAAAAGAAGCTTGAGAGAATAGACACACTTGTTAAGGCAAAGCATGCTCTGGAGCACGTGTGTAAATATTCTGGAATATGTTTTGAACCAAGTGCTGTGGCCAAGGCACCATACAATTGGAAATAGTGGAGTTCGATATAAGTTTAGCTGTGATTTGGACTTTGCTTTAAATACTTTGATACCAGAAACAAGCAGTGTTGTGTACAACGCATAGTAAGTAAAAAAAAATAAATAAATAAAAATAAAAATTAAACCCACATTTAGTATAACAGAGATGGAGAGGGACTTTTTACAAGAGCATGTAGAGACAGGGGGAATGAACTATGAGAGAGTAGATTTAGATTATGTCTTAGGTTTAGATTAGATATAAGGGAGAATTTCTTTGCTGGGAAGGTGGTGAGGCACTGGAACAGGTTTCCCAGAGAAGTTGTGGATGTCCCATTCCTGGACGTGTTCAGGGCCAGGTTGGATAGGGCTCTGAGCAACCTGGTCTAGTGGAAGGCATCCCTGCCCATAGCAGAGGGTTAGGATTTAAGGCCCTTTCCCATACCAAGCATTCCATGATTCTGTGATTCTATGATATTACATACCCTAGAGACCAGCGCCCACAGCCCAGCTTGTTTACAGTGTTTTGACAGACTAGGATGAAAGGGAGGCTGGTCTCTGCCCTGCTGCTGTTCAGGAAACACGGCCAGCTCGTGCCCTGCTAACTGAGATTTCTTCCTTTGCTGGGAGCAGTTCCTGCAGGCTGGAAATCTGCTTCTTGGACACCGTCTCCAGGGAGCTTACAGAGAGGCACTGTCATCATCCCCGTTTCCCCAGGGCGGAGGAGGCAGAGGGAGCGGCGGTGGCTCCCGTCGGGGCAGTCGGAGAAGCACTGCTCCGGCGGGCTGTCCCTGCCGAGCGCAGGCTGGCCGTGTCCGTGTCCGTGCCCCGGGGAGCGCCGTGCCCGCCACACGGGAGCCGCTCCAGCACCTCGGAGAGCTCCCGGGCCGGGCCGCGCCTGCCGGCGCCGCCTCCCCCGTCCCGGCGGGGCCGCAAATCCAGCGGCAGTCACTGCTCCTGGCAGCCGGCTTCCCTCGGCGGTGTTTCAAATCGAGCTCTTTCGTTTTGTTTCGGAACTGGCATGGGTTTAAGCTCGCGTTAGTATCTCCACGCCCGGAGAAGGAAAGCCCACGGTTGCAATGTCCAAGGAGCTTCTGCCCTGCCCTACTCTTCCAGGAGGGAGAGCGAAGGGAAACTGGTTTTCCCGCAATCCTGGCTTTTTTCCTCCCTCTTAAGGGAAGCTGGGGCTCGGCAGTGTGTCCCCCATCGCCTCCTGGGTTCACTGTTCACTCTGAGTCCCAAATAAACCGTCTTTAATTGTACCCC
>VRYO01002772.1:21587905-21647235 GCA_009812075.1 Sialia sialis
AACGAGTTTTCACCAAGTATTTCAAGTTTGGTTTTGTATCCTCAGGAAATCTCTCTTACTTTGAAACAATCCCCAGATGCACATTGAAAAAAACCAAAAAAAACCAAGAGAAACTAGTCTCTCTGATACATCTTTACAGAATTGTATTTATGCACCACATGTGTCTATATATACATAAATGAAGAATGCTTACCTCCAACAGTTCTACCTTCACCTTCTCTGTTATCCACGTCAGACTGCGATGTCAGACGCTCCTTAGCCCCCTCCAAACGTTGCTGCAACTCTTCTGCTGTTATTTCTCCTGAATTAATTTACATTTTCATAACACTGTTAGATAAGACACTATTACTGCCATTACACAGCCATGAAGAAATAACATTTTCTATCTTGAATGAAAATCTGCAGAAGACAGATAAAACTGATGAAACCAGAAAGAAAACAGCACGAATGTGAGATTAAAATGCAGATATCAGAGGAAGTAGGTAGTGGAGTGGAAGAAAAGGATACTGAATGAGTTGAGAGTATGCTTGTCTCTAGTAACAGTTCAGAGGCCCCCAAGATTGCTACATACCAACAGTTATACTTGAAGGGACCAAATGTTAATTATCTAGGTTTGGACATACAAATGCAGCATCTTTGTACACAGGTAAAGTGTTATACTTTTGCTCCATTTGGAGGTTTTTTCCCTTTCTACAAAGCCACAGAAGTCAAGCCGCTTGAGTCACAGTACTACTGTGGTGCCTAATAGCAGGAGTACTACTTCATTACATCTCTTCTACTGAGGGTATGCACATCTTACCAGGAGTGCCAAGCAGGTTTCGGTCCCTCATTAACCTGTAGTCCTCCTCGTTGAGCTCGTTAATGAACTGGTAATAGGCCTCCTCCCGGCTGAGGCGCTCCAGCTGCCTCTGTCTCTCACCTCCGTTGTGGCTATGCTCTTGTGAAGGCGCCTGCTCATTGTCATTTCCTCCTGCACGGTGTCGGGAGCGATCCATAATGATAATGCCAAGTTGTCCTGGACAAAACCAGAAGATTAGACTGCTCAGGAATTACAGGAAGAATTTACATAATTTGCAGTAAAACGTTCCCAGAATTTTCAAATAAACTAGTTTATTAATTGCTAAAGATTGTTAAGGTGAACCAAGCTTCACGTTATTTGCCAAGACAACAGTGTAGTTTATTATTCAAATATATAAATACATAAATACTTCTAGCTTGCTGAAAAATAGTTTTAAGCCCCCTTCCTCACTGAAAGGATATACTGGTTGGTATGGCAACTTTAAAATAAAAATACAATGACAGATTATTTTTTCTTTTAGCTAAATAATGATATTCTAGAAAGTTAAAGGAGTTAACACAAAACTTACGTCCTTTCTCTCAAGTAAAATACAACAGCAGTGAGGAGTATTTTGAAAGCTGAAGTATAGTTAAAAACATGGTTTTCTGATTACTGGAGTGCAATTACCCAGCATAGACTTGTGACAATCCCAACATAAGACTACATCATTATTTTCATCGGTATTATCCCCCACATAGTATACAACCTCAGATTCATTTTCGGTGGAATGACTCTCCTGACATTTTTACATTATTTGTATATTTCCCTTACAGTCTCTAATCTAAGAATTAGCTAGCAAAGGGATGTCCATCTCCAGAATATGGGTGTAAAAGGGATGGGCTGTACTTTTGCCACAGTTCTTTCACTTACCAAATATTGAACCCAGACGACACTGTTAGAAGGCAAGAATAACCTTCCAGTGTCCAACAGGTATCATCTCCATTGATTTCTGTGTCATTACCACCTCCCTCTGGTTAGGACTCAATCCCGGGCCAATCAGCATTCAGAGCACTCCTCAACTTTCCTATTTTCTAAAGGAAACCTGTTCTTCCACTCCCTATTTGAAAGAAGATAACTGCATTCTTTCAACTGAGCTTCCTGTTTAACAAAAGGCACCTGTAACACCTGCTGAGGCAGACACCTGACCAAAGAGATCACTTCTCTAAAGAGATCATCAAGCTAAAAAGCCCCAACCACACTGCACCATGCTGCTTGCATGTGGGTAAATGCCTTTCTTTTTTGTTTGTTTGCTTTTTGTCAATTTACACACACACACACAGAAGTCACTTCAAGTTTAGATTACAGGGAAAACACACAAAAGAGCATTCTAAGCACACTCCTGATCAATGATTAGTCTTCACAGGACAAGTGATGAGACAACAAACAGACCAAACCAACTAACTATTAGAAATACATCCAAAAAAGAGCAAGTCTTTATCAATACTGCAAACAGATACACAAAATCAGAAAATGTATTTGTCAACAGCAGAAGCTGGCATACATTTAATATACCTTTCTTATGTTCTTTGTGGGATCCATTCTGATGTATCCTTGGTTTCATTATTTCCACACCTCATATTACTTCCCCCCACCAGCCCCTGTCCCAGGCAACTGCACTTCTAAACACTTCTTCCAAATCAACCATCTTCCTCCTGTGTCCAACGCTCCATTCTGACGCATTTAAATATTTCTCTCCTAGATCTAACTCATTCAACTTAAAGAAATTAAATCAGAGTATCTTCCCTTCAAGACATTTTCCATTCCTATAATATTTTTTCTTTGTAATCAATGCTGCCTTCTTGGCTCAGCCTCACAAGCTGTTGATAACTGCTGACTTCCATTTCCCGCAAGGGCTGTGTTCAGATCAGGTCACTTCTCATATCACACCTCTAAACACAAATTCCTCATGCAGCTCTTCCTCTTACAACCTCAGTTTGCCCACAAAAAAGCAGTTGCCACCTAACCCCCCAGCCAGCACTATCATTACCTTGGCAACACCCATCATAACTATTACCATGAAAATCCCCAATCCAGACTGCACTGAATACTAAAGTGCCTCTGTCCCAGGTGACTTAAAACTTGACACAGGTGCAGCAGGGGAGGGGTGGGGAAGGACTGATTCAGTTTAAAATGAATTCAGTTTCACATGAGGTTGTTATTTAGACAAATGCCTTAAAACAACATGTGGCTGCTTGCCTGACAGTGACCATTCTAAGTTAACCAATTTCCCAGGTACATTGCTGCACTGCTGCACAGAAAAAAATGCCACACATATTCTTTAGGTAAGAAGCCCATCACATGTAGTCCCCCTCAATCTAACTTTAAAGTGCTGTTCAAAAGATAGATTCTTTAGTTTTCAGTTATCCACAGAAAATCTGGAAATCTCTTTGATTTTGTGGGTAGCGAAGGAAAAAAAATACTCTTTTGTTGACAACTGTATGGTAGGATGATTAGTCACACTCCTTAAATGACTCACTCAGAAACAGCAAGAAGTGTGAAGTGCTCAGTTGTCCCATCTGTTTAACATAACTCCATGCATGACAACTACTATCCCTATTTATCAAATGCCATCAAAACTATGTACTTTGTTTTAGAGTTGTGAAAGATGAAGGGTATTAACTGCATCAAAAATGAGGTACATTGCACTAGGCTATTTCAGAGTATTGAAAAGTTAAAGGGTATTAACTACCAAGATGCAAAACTGAAATTGAAATCTAGTTATGATTCGGATTACTCTTCCTTTGCGAAGAGATAGGGATCGTATGCCAACAGCTTACATTTTTAAGCTAAGACTTACTCCTTTAGATCTTCACTCATGATTAATCTGGCTTATTCCTTAAGGTTTATGACTATTTTAAAATATATGCCTTATTGTTTTAGTTTTCAGCCTGTTTCCCTCAAGTAATACCCCGGTTCAGTTAAGTACTCATTTTCTGAAAGACTACCACCTGATTGCAAGGCGACTACGGAGTTTAGCTGCGGAAGCCTCCCCGAGCCCAAGGGCTATTTAACATTTCTGCCACACCGCAGCCTCCAGGCAGGATGATCTCACCGACTTCGGGAATAAAAAAAGAAAAAAAACAAATAAAAATAACCTCCAAACTAAACCCATAAACGCCCACGCACGAAGCCTGGGAAAGGAGGGAGTGGAGGGAAAGAGAAAAAGGGAGAGTCAAAAGGTAATGAAAACACAGCCCTCGGGACACCCGGAGCGACCCAAGCAGAGGGCCTGAGAGTGGCCACCCGCCCCCGCCCCAGGCCGGCAAGCAGGGCCCGCAGACGCCAGTGAGCCAGGCCGCCCCAGGGCGGAGCAGGGCAGGGCAGAGCAGGGGTCGGGCCGCGAACCTGCGCCGCGGAGCCGCGAAGGCTCCGGTGGAGCCGCAAGGGCTCCGTTGGCTCCGCGAGCCCTCGGGCCCGGTCCTGCCCCGCCCCCCAGCCGGTTGCCGGGGCGACAGGAGGGCCCTGATTGACGGGGCTCCCGCCCAATGCCCCGGGCAGCGCGCGGCCGCCGGCCAATGGCAGCAGCGCCTGGCGGCCCGTGCCCTCCCGCCCCGCTCCCCGCGGGCTCTCCGGCCCGGCCCTGACATCGACCGTCCCGACCATCCCCTCGCTCTCCGCCGCTGCCCGAGCCCACGGCTCCCCTGCCCACGGCGGGCCGCGTCACCCGCTGCGGCAAACCGGGGAGGCGCCCATGCCGCCGCCTGCCCCGGTGGGGGAAGCCTGCCGAGAGCGCAGCCGGCGGAGACCCGAAAGCCCGTCCCTGCCTGCTGCCGGCGGCGGCGCGGACCGGCCGGCTCAGCCCCACGCCGCTCCCCGTCCCTCCCGGCAGCAACGGGAGCCGCCTCCGCCGGGACACCGACCCTGGGCGTGCGAGCAGGGCACGCTCCAGCTCCAATTGCCGTCCGGGTGCCGGCTCCAGCACCGATTGCGGTCCGGGCGGCTGCCGGCGCCGCCGGCGCAGGTTCCGTGCGCGAGAGAGGGGCCGGACCCCGCGGCGAGCCCCGCCCCCTCGTGCGCACGCGTGTTTGGGACTTTGTAATAACTTACATAAGAAATAAGATTGATTATAGAGCCACTAATGGCTTACATAAGGAATTAGGTTGATTATAGAGTCACTTCTCCCTCTGCTCCCTCCTTCCTCAACTTCCTGCGGTTTCAAATTTGACGATTTTCTTTCTTCTGCGACCATGCCTCCCTTTCTTTCCTTTTTGTTTACATTTCCTTTTGCAGGAATCTCCCACTGAACTTGTTTCTAAAACGTTCGAAAAATAATTGCTCGGTGCTATCACCTGTCTGGAGCCGCGATTTTGGTGATTTCCATTTGCAGAGCCTTGGGTGGAAGTTCCCCCACGGGAGCCTCTGGCAGAATTTTGCTGTTCTTGCTGCGGGCACACTGAGGGTACCCACAGACCCGGGGTCCCGAGTTATTGGTGTGTATTTGTCTCAACACAACTTGCACAGACTCTCTGAATGGGCAAAATGAGGGGGTTTCTCCAGGAGGCTGCTTCTATGTAAAACCTCTGCCTCATCCCTCTCATGTCCAAAGTGCTCCTGTGTTCAAACTGGCTTGGGAAATAAACAAGAGCTTGGGTATTTTGTGTCTCGATACAAAGAAGCGCCTTCGGTAATGAAGGGGGTGCTGAGAAGGGCTCAGGGCCGCTGCCCAGCACACTCAGGATTTCTTTATTCTGCTTAAGGCAAAGAGTCTACACAAGTGTTATGTTTAGGTTTGGCGGTAGTTTTGACATTAGGTGGTTTCCATGAGACAAACTGAGGGTTGGGACAAAATCTTAACACCGAGGCCAGATCAGGAACTACTCCTTGCTCACTGCATTCAGAAAATGACAACCTCTTTGTTTTTCATGTACCTTGCCGCTGTGTAAATAATTAGTATTCTATTACGATTCACCTTGCCTGAAGCAATTGTGTCCTTCCTGAAGATCAATTTTACTTTCATAATAAAAGTCAGAGTGTAGATATATATATATATACACATACATATGTATGTGTAGAAAGTGTGATATTTTAGTTTTAAGTCTTTCCTCTTACAGCCTACTTTTACTAATCATTGTTCCACATTCAAACAAAACATCTTCTCTGGTATCAAGCCCACATACAGACTGTTCATCCAGAAGGCAGTTATGATTTAGATGGGTGAATAAATGCATATTTCCGTACCAGAGCCTTACACTGAATTGTTTTCCACTGACCTGTTCTCCAATGCAGAATTTGGTGTCCATGTTCATTGTGTGATGTTTCACAACAGCACATATAACTAAGTAAAGTACTTGTTCATTTTATGTTGTTAATACGAAATGTCAAGAGTAGGTCTTTCTTAAAATATTACTGCACTGTAGCAGTGCTGTCCACAGTGAAACACTCTCTTTGTAACGATAATAAAAATAGCCTGTGGAGGGCAGCAAACCTCAGGCAATTACTAACTTTTGTAATAAAGAATTTGAGAACCTGGATTTAATTTGTTACGTTTTTAGGGTGTTTAGAAAGTAGCTCTATTCTATTTTATTGTTTTATATAAGCAAGGCAGAACCTCATAATCAGTCTTTTAAACTGGATCTTTGCATGTCCAGGTGACACTACAGTGCTGACATGAAAGTGATTTGCTTGAGAGGAACCTGGACAGGCTGGAGGAATGGAACATCAGCAACCGCATGAAGTTCAATGAGGACAAACGCAGCCCTCCATCTGGGAGTGACCAGCCCCCCTAGAACAATCCTGTGGGGGGACTTTACTGATGAGAAACTTACTGGAAAGACAGAGGCAGGATTTGTATTGAGAGAAAGACAGAAAGTTTCACCTGGAGGGTAGTCAGGTCCAGAGAGGCTATGGAATCTCCCTCCATAGAGGCTCAAGTGGAAAAACCCTCAAGCAACCTGAATTTAAGAGTAGCCCTGCTCTGAGCAGAATATTGTCCAGAGGTCCCTTCAAACCTGAGTATTTCTATGATTATATGAAATAATATAAAGTAATATTTAAGTTAATGGTTTATTTCCCCTCAGACAGGGCTCTTCTCAGTAACAAAAGTAACCAGGAGTTCACAGCCTGAATTTTCAAGGTTTGTAGAGACAGAAGACAGAATCACTTAGTTTGGAAAAGACTTTTAAAATCCAGTCCAAACCATTAACCCAGCCCTACGAAGTCTACCACTACACCATGTCCCTAAGCGCCACATCTGCATGTCTTTTAAATACCTCCAGGGATGATGACAACTGAATCTCTGTCAGGAGCATAACATAGGTGGTTTGTTACCGTAGGTGGTCCCAAGTCTGGCAAACAGATGTTTCACTGAATGCGAGCATGACTCTCCTATACAGCACCTGGATCCAAAGGACTGCTGTATGTTTGTTAGTAACTTGTACTCCAGCCAGAATCTAGGATGCTTTAGATCAAGTCGATCAATTTTGTAGTAAAATATAGTTGAGTGGAGGAAAAAAAAAAGCTGAACCCAACACATTGCTTTACATAGGAAACTGTTGATAGAATCAGCACTTTACTCATCTGCATTAAGTAAACGTTTTTTTTAAGTGCTGCCAGCATTCAGCTCACTCACACAGTTTTTACATGTAAAAACTGCAAGTTTTCTGAAAAATATTCAGACTATGCAAGTATGACAGTTAGTTTTTCTTTACATACAGAAAAGGAAAATGTGCCACCACATTATTGTCTTGCCTTCAGCTTTCCCTGGACTAAATAAAAAATGGAAGATGTATAGCACTTAGCAGGACTGCATTTTTTCAGTCAATACCAAGCTGGGAACATCTCAGTCACACCACTAAAGAATATCTCTATGGGGATATGGGAAACTTTCAGCAGGTAGCTGCAGTTTCATGAAAAGTTTTCTGAAAACCAAAAGTATGTTCAAATTTGGCAAATTAATAAGTGGAATGAGCAGACATGGGAGTGATTGAGTGTTGTAGGTTATCTACTTATAAAATACAAAGATGAAAAAGCAAAAATATTAAAGTTTACTTTTCTGTGGTTTTATTCTGTTTTTGAAGATTGCAAAACAAAGAGCAAGTAGCTTGTTGTACTTTTCCCAGCTGTAAGCTTTGCTTCACAAACTCTTACTCTGGCACCAACACCGTGGCCACAGGCACGCAAACACACACTCCTCTCAAAACCAGCTTCGATTTTGGTATTGGTGCTCCCATACCCCAAGTGACAGCATCTACATATTGTCACAATCCAGCCTGAAATATATTGAGAAATGTTGAATGGTCTCAGCATTCCTTGACTACTGTCCTCTCTGGTCACATCTGGTTTTGATAACTGTCTCCAACCCACTGCACATTACCAGTGCTAACATGATAGCAGTGGCTTTCCTGTGGAGAACTCAGATATCCTTCACAGGTGTGGTGATGCCAAACAAAAAAATGTCAAAAGCATATGTGTTCTGGACATATTAGACATTACACAAACTCAGAACAGAAGGATATGATGAAGCAAACCATGAATGCTAGAGGAAAAAAGAGAAAGAGGAAAGCTCCAAAAATATAACTTCAGCAGGATGTGTTAAGCATATAGTTTTAAACTGAATCTTGAGAGAGCATGAGAGAAGGGAATGAAAAACAGGCAGTAATAGACAATAAATCAAATCAATTGAAAGGGCCACTGTGGGGATGGAGACTTGAGAGTCAAGAATACCAGATCTTGGTTGTGTCTGTCTTTTGAAGAATGGATCCTCAAATTAAACTTTTTATTGAAATTATATTACACTGTGACAGATTTTTAAAATAAAGCACAGAAAGTATGCAACTTTCCATGAAACAGAGTTAAAAGTTGACCTTGAAATGTCATTATTTATTTCTCGTTATAAAAAAAGCCAAATTGTGCTTTCTGTTTCAAATCTCTGGGGTTGGGGACAATACATTTGAATTGGTAAAATCACACACTGGTTTCAATACAAGTATCTGAAGTGGAAACAGAGAGAAGGTGTAGCAGATTTACAGCTACACTGGTTCTGGAAGGCATACCATTCAAATGGTATGCAAAACTAAGGAAAGAAACATTCAAGCAAACTTGTAAACATTCTTACCAAAGGTCCAACAATCTGGGAAAGAAGATATCTTGGTTGTGGTTTTGACTTCTTAGAGTTTGTCAAAATAAGGAATTCTTTCCAAATGTTTTATGCAAATATGAAACTGAACACAGGTCATCAGAAAATGAATCTGGATTGTCTGTTCTTGTTTTCCTTCATGAATCCCTTTCCTTTCTAAGTAGACATCGTTTGTCTTCCACACTCTGCAATGTTTCAGCTTGGGACAGACTAATCCCAACCATGCAGTAATTGGAACCATGTGGAGGAGTTTGGATGTTCATTGCCTCCATGAAAAGATGATTAACAACGCAAAGAAGAGTATGAAGTTACAGAGGTGTGGTTATTGCTACCTCCTCTGCTGATAGGACTGAGGCCAGTGAGCAGGACAGAGGTACTTTATTTACATGGTGGGTTTGGCCATGCAACCTTGGTCCCTTACTGTCTCTGAAAGTCCCCAAAGCCAAGTGTCCCTGCAAGCAGAGATGGGGCTGAGATGGATGAGCTCTATGAGGTGGATGACATCTTCCAGACTGTTTGATCTATGCTGGCTGCCCTGACCTGTTTCTGTTTGATTGGTGTAGTGAGGTGCTGGGCAATGTCCTTGTAAAATTTAGTTGGGTTGCTGGGCAAAAAAAGTGTAATTTTGCTGCTTCTCTCTTATTTTTCGTAACATATACCTAATTGCTTTTTCAACATACATAATACCCCAAACAACTGTATAGCAACATCCTAAAAGTTTCAACTATGGGCATCTGACATGAGTCTGATGGAGTGATGCCAGCTCAGGAAGCGGGCACAACCCTATTCCAAATTTTCAGGGATCAGTGCTAATGTATAAATGAAAATGGAGATGATTTATCTTTCCAGAATGTTGTTCCTTCTTTCAGGAGCTCCCACATTCTGTAATGCCTCTAAGTTACTCAGTGTGCTGCATTCTTGACATGAAACATGAAGCATGTCTGCTTGACTATTAAAAATGCCAAAAGTTGGGCGGTAAGTAGAAAGATTGCTGTAGCTTTAGTTTAGTTCCAAGCTTCCAAGTTCTACAAAATTACCAGCTGACTTTATGTTGGGTGGGTAACTCTGCCTCAGTCAGCCAAAGAGAAGAATCAGGGAATTCCCAGTTACGGGTCACATACAAGGGCCTTGCTAAACACAAGTTTTTGTATTACATCCTGACTGATCTCAGCAGCCACACAGGGAAGGTTTGTCAGCACTGTGACACCCATATGTGTCTCGAGTGCTGTAAGCAGCCTGGGACACAATATAAGAAAGACATTATGCTATTAGAAAGTGTTGGAAGCTCCATCACCAAGATGAAGGAGTGGCTGAGGTCACTTGGTCTGTTCAGCCTGGAGCAGAGGGGATTGAGGGGAGACCCCATTACAGCTACAGCTTCCTCCTGAAGGAAGAAGGGGGGCAGGCACTGATTTCTGCTCTGTGGTAACAGTGACAGGACCCGAGCAAGTGGCCTGAAGTTGTGTCAGGAGAGGTTTAGGTTGGATATCAGGAAAAGGTTTTTCACCCAGAGGGTGTTTGGGCACTGGAACAGGCTCCCCAGGGACGTGGTCACAGCACCAGCCCGACAGAGCTCAAGAAGCGTTTGGACAACTCTCTCAGGTACATGGTGTGACTCTCTGGGGATGGTCCTGTGCAAGGCCAGGAGCTGGACTCGATGAACCTAATGGATCCCTCCCAACTCAAAATATTCTGTGATTTTCCGATTTCGTCCATATATACAGTTGTGGAATTGTCTTAATTACAACCATGCTAAGAGATGCTCAGAGCAGCAGGGACCAACCGCGTCTGCCCTCGCCAGCCTGGATCGAGCCGGGCACCAGAACATTCACTGTAGTCAAGGCCCCGAGACGGGACCGAGCGCCAGCCGCGGTGGCAGCTGATGGCCAGCCTCGTGCCCCCTATGCCCGGTTCAGGAACTACAGCTCCCGGCATACAGCGCAGCACGGCCTCCCTCCGCCCGTACTACACCTCCCGGCGTGCGGCTGCGCCCGCAAGGCATGCCGGGACGGCCCCTTCCACGTGGTGCGCTGCCCGCGGCCGGGGAGGTGCCCGCGGTTTGCGACGTCCGTTTGCGGCAGCGCGCGCGGGCGCGGCCCCGAGAGCCTGCCTGAGGACCGGCGGCGGTGCCGCTGCTGGCGCGGGGCGAAGGGAGGGAGCGCCGGGGGTTGGGGCTCGGAGCGAAGGGAGCAGCCCCGCCGCTGGATGTTCCGTGGGGCGGCGCGGGGGCCTCCTCCTCCTTCTCCTCCTGCTGCTGCTGCTGCCGCCGCCCGGTGTGTGCGGCGGGCGGGGCGCGGCTGCCGGGGGCGGCGGCAGCGGCGGGTCGCGGCGGGTGCCCAAGATGGACTATGACTTCAAGGTGAAGCTGACCGGGGAGCGCGAGCGGGTGGAGGACCTGTTCGAGTACGAGGGCTGCAAGGTGGGCAGGGGCACCTACGGGCACGTCTACAAAGCCAAGCGCAAGGACGGGTGAGTGAGCGAGCGAACGGCGCGGCTCCCCGGGGGACCCCCGGCCCGCCCGGGCTGTCTTGTGCCTCACGGGCTCGTGTGCCCCTCCGCTCCCCCGTTAATGCCGTCCTTTCTCCAGCCCTGCCTGTTCCCCGCCCGGCGAGCCCCGCGTTAGCCTCGCCGGCCGGCGCCTGGGTCCCCCCGGGTCGCAGCGAGCGTCCCCGGCCCCTCAGCGCTGTGCCGGAGTCGTGTTTGGGTACAGCGGGGCTCGGAGAAACAAATTCTGTGCCCGGGGGAAACCCTTCCCGTAATGGATTCTCGTTGTGAGTCAGTCAGTGGCCGCTTATACTGTTCAGCCTGACTATCAGCTTCATAGAAGGGGTTTTTTTGTTGTTGTTTGGTGTGGCTTTTTAACAATGCCTTTTTTTTAATATGATTTATTACTTGTAGTCACCATTTTGAGTCGTCTTGCTGGCTGCTTCAGAAGCCAAAGTCTGGTCGTGCTTTGGGGGCTTTAGAATGCTTTAAACCACCTTTTGTGTATGACCAGTTCCTGGTATAGACCTGAATAAGTGAATTTCTTGGCATCAACATTTTAAAGAAAGACCTAATGAAACTGTTATTTAGGTTTCCCTCGTCCGTGACATGGCATCACTTGCTGAGCAGCGGAACAATAGGAAGTAGGGAGCAGGAGGAACGGGAGGGGCATGGGGTTTTCCTGTAGCAGGTCCTAAATTTTCAATTGCATCTATTTTTTTTCTCCTAAAGTCTCACCGCAGTGATGCTCTGTATGCTGTCATTCAAATGAGGTACATTTTAAAAGACTGGCTATTATTTGTACGTTGAATAAATAAAGTTTTAAAGCAGGCAGTGGTTAGTCATGGCCAAAATATGATCTGGTTGTGTGTATATAAGCTTTTGATTCTAAAAGGAAATGCTCTGGCTATTACCTAGAGAACAGTTGTAATGAAAATGATTGCACCTTGTCTTGTCTCTTCTCTTAAACATGCAGATATTAATTGCAGCACAGTTACTTCAGACTGAATTTTGTTTGATGGTAGAAGTCAGGTAACTACTTTTTTGCACGACTTTTATATTTGGATCCTTCCAGCTGTTCATAGGAAAAATTCTTATCTTGCCCGATTTCTTTCTATTCTGGGAGGGCAAGAGGAAAACCGAACGGTTTAAGTGTGACAAGCTGTTTCCTCAAGTCTCCTTATATGCATGTGGCAATGTTGCTGATATAGCCAGCCCTTGTTTCTGTGCCCATACAGAGATCTATAATACAAAAAATAAGTCGAGGTACTGAAAGATGCAGCTACATTTCTAATGTTTGTCAGGCAGCTTTGTAGCTATTCAGCGTGTTGGACTGCAGCAATGTGTAGGTTATTCAGCACCTTATACTGCTGAAGCATTTTTGGTGGAATCATCCGTCTGCTTGATGTTGTTTGGGAGAGAGTGTTTAAAAATGCTGGTGGCAGCACTGTTTTGAGAAATTTCAGGGGAAAAAACGGAATTGTTTGCTGTAAAAATGGGTTGCTGCTCAAAGGTGGTTTCACAGTAGAATGTATATGCTTTTAAATCCTCACTCTTATTGGTGAGGGGGAAACTCAAAGTATGGTATTTGAATAAAGTTGGGGGAAAAAAGTAAGCAATACGTATTATCCCTTTTTCTCTTTGTTTTTGTTGTTTATTTAATGCCTTATTTTCCATCCCTTTCCATAATACTTCTAATTTGGCTTTCTGATTTCTGAAAACTTTTTCTTTTAGATATCCTATGTAATTGCCCTTGGATGGTCACTGAAATATGTAAAATAGAAACATCCATAGATGCTTTTGCAGCTTATAATATATTAGTATATATGTGATCTTAAATTACAAGGGTGGAATTAGGATTGAAGTTGAAGGTTTCATTTACATCGCTTTATCCAGAGAGAATCAGTTAAATCAAAGAAGCAATAACATTTAGTGTTCCGGAAGATGTGGTAATAAATGGGGGGATGTTATATCTTGTGGTGAGGAGTACTTGCAGCAGAGTTTGGTATTTGTATATTAGTACATGCATATATTAAAAAAACACTCTTGCATTGTTTTAGTGTTCCCTGAATGGTAAGTAGTGATGGATCAATCATTTCTTTAGTTGTTTCTAGTATCTATACAGCTCAAACCTTTTTTGTATTTCCCTTGAGCTTACAAGCATTCTTTTAACTTTGTTACATGATTCCAATTCTTAATTTAAATAGCGCAGATCTTCTAAGATAGACATGGTAATTTTTACAGTACAGTAATTTCACACCTATAAGGTGCACTGGGTTATAAGGTGCACTCCCGAGTAGCTGGGAAGTCCATGGAATATATCCATATATAAGGTGCACTGGCTTATAAGGCGCACTTTTTTTTTTTTTTTTTTTTTTTTTTTTTTTAAGTGAGGATCTGTGTAAAACAAAGTAACGAGTTAGTAACAGAATGGAGGGGTTTGGTGTCAGATGCTCAATTTGCAAACAGTTTTCACAGACCAGCGAAGCCTTTAAACACAGCCCCAGGTGCCCTCCCTGTCCCATAGGCCCCAGCACTCCCACCCCCGGCGCCAGCTGCTGTGGCTCCCTGCCCGCTCAGCGGCGGCAGCTCACCTCGCCGCCCAAAAGCGATGGCGGCTTACCACCTGCTCGTCAGCGGCTCCGGCTCGCCGCCCCCTGGCAGCGGCTCCGCGGCAGCTCCCTGCCAGCCCAGCTCACGCCTTCGTGTTGGCAATTTGCCGGAATCTGTCCATATATAAGGCGCACCGGGTGATAAGGCACACTTCCAGGGTAGGCTCGAAACTTCAGTCAAAAAGGTGCGCCTTATGAGTGTGAAATTACTGTACTTTGAAGGGTGGGCTGCAGGACTGCAAATATTTTGTGAGCAATGTTGGTTCAGCTTTTTCTTGAATTGTCATCTGCTGTGGATGACTAAGAGATAGAAGTATCACAAAAAAGAACTAAATTTTAGTAATTCAGTTTGTGCAAATATATCTACTAAGGCCCTTGCTGGTATAGAATATTAGGAGCAGTGTCTGTTGTACAACTGCAATCTTTACCTTCTATTTAAATTTTTTTTTTATTTTATTTTACGGCTTTACAGGTTTTACAGCTGCTGCAGTAAGGCAGTTGAAAACTAGATAGCAGCTGTGTATCCTAGTCCTAGGAAGCTAATTGCTTCATTGGAATTACACAGTAATGTTTTGGAGGGCAGCCTTCCAGGAATCTTGATGGAGTGAGAATCTTTCTAAGGAAGGAGTCCTTAGGAGTATGTGTGCTGGTGACCAAATGGGGGTGTAACCAGGGCTTCTTTCATGTCTTGCTCCAAGAAAAAAGCCAATCCAGCCCTGCGGTGCCCTTTGCCACAAGGTGAGGCTTGGGGTCTCTAGTGGTCCATCTCAGAGGATCACCAGGTACAGATCCATGGAGGTTTCTCTCTTATTAACTGCTAGATTTGACCTGCATCATAATTGAGATCTATCTGGTGCACTGCCTGCAGCAAAATGGTATTCTGAAGTTTTTGCTTTAATTGCTTTTATTTTAAGTTTGTGGTCTATGTAGTTGAATCTTCCTGGCTTTTTATTATGGTAGTGTCCTTTTCATCAGTGCAGTACCTGCAGTGGGCTCTAAAGCCTGCTTAGAACAAAGTCTGTGAATTGATGGGTTTATTTTTATAGCCAGATATACAAATAAGCATTTTACTCTAATGGGGTTTATTTTTATAGCAGCAAGGTGTACAAGAAGGCATTTGACTAATGGCATACACTGGGAAGGGAACACAGGCATGGCATGTTGAGCATTAGTCTTCAGATAAAGGAACTGATGTTCATCTTTAGTGTTTGTAGGATAGTTTACTTTTTTTTTTTTTCTAGAAAATGTCAGGTATTTCCTGCATGGAAGTTGCCTTATGTGCCATTTGGGTGCTCCCTCAGGAACACTACTCAACCCAGCTATTAAACCTACCTATTTGACTTATGCTGGACTTGGAAAATATGCCTGCAGTTTTTATTTGGTGATCTGACATGCAGATGTGTTGTTTATTACTTTTTTTCTCTGCAGCTTACTCAGAGCTGAGTGCCAGTAACTGACTGGGGTGGCAGGGACTCTGTGGTCTCTTGTGCAAGCCTGGCTGCCCAGCTTGTGCAGCACGGGAGGTACAGCCTGTCCTGAGACTGGCACCATGTGCTGGGCACATGGTAGAGTCAAAGCAGTTTGCCTGGGTTTACTGGGATTGGTCTTCCACTGTTCCCTTTTTATGATAGGGCTACAGGCAGAAATCTGAGAGAGAAGCCTATTCTGTGGAGCAAGGCTGACTTTTTCAGTGGCAATTTGGAGTGTTTGCAAATAATCATTTTTCCTGTTTATCGGATGTGGTTTGGATGAGAATAACAAACTATTGAATGTCCCTGTTGGGCAGTACCTAACTTTTTAATTACAACAGCAAAAAATTATGTAATTGAGGGTCTTGAAGTACAGAAATGTCCCCTGATGGTTTATTGAAAGCTTTCCTAATCTCTTGGAAAGAGACTTGAATGCTGAGTCTGAAGGTAAGAAACTAACACTAAGCAAGCTAGTGCTCTCCTAGTTGTCAGGAACTGTGAGAAATGGTGTCCAAACAAAAGTGGAATTGGAAATTTTTTTTTGGTTTTGTAATTTCAGCTCTTACAGTTCTGTGTTGGAAATACTGCTGTAGGTGGGGGAACAGATTGTTTAATTTGAACCTACTGACACGTTGTAATTGGCACTATGAAACACATCTTGCATGCTTCAAGCAGTCAAATCAAATCTAATTTTCTCCACCCTTACGGGTCTGTATGAGTTGTAAAAGCAGAATGGTGGAAATCTAGTAGATGTCCAGTAAGTTATTGGGTTGTGTAATCTCTGATATGACACATTGTAGTTTCTACCTACCAATTAAAAGCATATTGCAAGAATTTTGATTGTCTCAGAAACTCTAGTATAATGAGAAATTGAAGGGATGAGGAGTATTTATCTCGGAAAATAGAGAAGGCGGAACTGTTTAAGTTAAATAAAATAATGAATGGACTGGGTAATGTGCAAGGTTCTTGTGCTATTCTTGTTTCACAGCATTTGAAGATGGATGACCTGGAATGGTTTTGGAAAATGTAAAGAAAATATTTTAATGCATAACCTGTTGTTAGAAGGAAAATATAAGAGCATAGTGTCTGTTCTGTAATGTTGTCAAAAACAGTGACTTCTGACTGTTGTAACTGTAGAAGTTAAGCTGCTCACTTAGAAATCAGGCCAAGCTGTGTAATGCATGCAAAAGAGCCTGCTTTTGTTTACTTCAAGATTTCTGAGTTTTGGTGTTGTTTTGTTTTTTTTTTTCTTTTAACACTATACCACTTTGTGGCCCTTCATAAGGTGGCTAGCAGATTAATTCCAGTTTGTGTGTGCGGGTGTGTATTGATTGAGTTACATCAGATAAGTAATTAATTACTTTGTCAAGGTCTGTATCATACTGATACTTAGTTTGATAAACTAAAGGCTGATAAGAGAGAGGTACATAGAGTTTTGGGATGCCATGAGTAGAGGTAATGAGTCAGAATTTTACTTGGTGAGAAGTGAAACAGCAGGGCTGGATTTGGAGCTTCTTGATTAGTTCTGTATGGAGCCTTTACAGGATTTATATAATGAATGTCATGCTATTAGTTTTCACTATAAATTTCCAGACAACTCTTGTCTTCTCTCTGTGGTGATTTTGTTGTTGTTTTTGGCTGAATGTTTGTGTTTTGATTTCAACTGTTTTTACCTGAAGCAGTTGGTGGAGATTGCAGGCAGGTGGCAAGAGCTGCAGAGCTGGCATGCAAGTCTTTGGCTTCTGACTCGTGTCAACAGTGGTTTGGAATTTCTAAATGCCACAAATTTTATTTATGTATGTAATACGTGGTATTATCTTCTTAAAATATATGCCCTTAGTCTCTTTTGGATCCTTCACCATAGTAGTCACAAAGTTCCTAATTAAACTATATTTGTATAATGAGGTAGGCATGCTATATTGCATGGTCTTGTGCTCTTATATTTTTCTGGTCAACCACTCTTTTTAATTGTCTTCCATCTTCTTCCTTCCCTTCTCACCTGGTTATATGGCTCCAGGCTTTATAGGTTTTTTAAGGTCATGTGGTTGAGAGAGTCCTGCTGTGTCCTTTGGGCCTTATTTGGTGTGACCTTTTCTTATCATGTCGCAGATGTGTTATTTATATTTGCAGCAAAGGTGAGCTATTGTTTTGTTCCTACCTGAAGCCTATGACAAGTACAGAGAAGAGACTATGAAAGTAGTGTTACAAAACAACAAAGAAAAACACCAAAGGTCTTCATGTAGTTTGATTTACATGTATTACTGTACAAATCACATGGGCATGGACTACTGTACATAATTTCTCATTCGAGAACAGGGGATAGTATTTGAGTGTGCTGATTATACAGGAAATGCATGTTGTCAGAGAACACTGCTTTTGACCAAATGACAATGAGGTAGTATGTTCACTGTAGATCTTGGGTAGTCTGATTTTTCTGTTGTGAAAGTGTTTTCAAAGGCTTTGTGTTTTTTGGTTGTCAAAAATAACCAAGCACAAAACAATATCAATGTCATTTATTACCATAGGAATCTGAAGAGCTGTAATTTGTAGACTGCACTAGCAGAAACTGAAAAATTTCTTGATTCTTACAAGTAGACTTAGTCTGGCTGAAATTTGAAAACTACAGATGAAACCTAATGCACGTAGAGCAACTTGGAATTGTGTATGGCAAGGTTGTACTCCAGCTGTATGCAGCAACAACCAACGTGCCAATATGCGCTTCGCAAGACCTTCAAATTACAGATATGTCCATTTTGTCATTAAAATGTGATTGTTCTGCCACTGTATCAAGCTGATTGTAAAAATCTGTCTCTTTATTGAGCTTCATTGACTTATGAGCCATTCACTGGTGCATCTGAAATACTCACAGAAGCAGATAATTCTGAATAGCTACTAAAGGCAGAGGTGCTTCTGTCTTTTGTTAGAATAATATTCCATGGACAAGTACAGGGCAACAAAAAGCAGGACATGAATTGCAAAGATCTCTGGTTAGTAGCACCTTCTAACAAAATACTGATTTGTTCCAGTTATTTTTTTCAACTTTCATTGGAGCAGAATTCTTTCTACTACAGATCCTTATCTGCATGGAGTTGTGATTATGAGGGGTGGAGACTGGGTGGCTTTGTTCAGATGAACGGAGGATGTGAAGCAGTGCATAGGCTGCTGGTGTGGACTGTGGCTTCCCTCCTCTGCTGCACACTGTCATGTGCAGATTGCATTCCAGAAGAGTGTAATTGCCTTTCATTTTCTTTTATTAAGATTTAAACATAAAATTTGTTTAGTGAGAATAGGAAAGTGAAGTAATGAGTGTTGGTCCTAACAAGTGGCAGCCAATCATGGGCTCAACCCCTGAAAGGAGATACTTCATGCATCTCACAGCATCTCCTTTGTTCTGTGCTGGCCAAGAGTGCTATCTTTGGTCTATGCCATTTGCCTGGTGTACTGGGTTTTTTTTGTCTTATAATAAAATGTTTGCCTTGTCTATATTTTTGCCATTCAGCCTATTTTTGAAGGTTGCCTCTGGCTCTTAGTTCCAGAGAGAATAAGCCTTTAATTTTGATGCGTGACTTAATCTGAATTTTTCTACAAGAGTCTGTAATAGAATTGATAGGTAGACTTGTCTGGTTTCCTTTCCTGGCTGCCTTGGAAGCAGCAAAAGTGTGATAATTACTTGTTGCAGTGGTGCTGTTACAGGGTGCTGCTGCTTAGGGGTAGGTGAAGTGAGGATCATAAATAATTGTGTGACTGGTAATGTCTTCTTGGGAAGTATAAAAAATAAAATTTAAAAAAAATTTTTGATGGCATTGGTTATTGACAGACAGTTGAAGTTTCCCAAATAGTTCTTTTCCTTCTAGACTTCTACATATGTAAGAAAACTCCCTATTTATGGTTGTGTGTTTGTTTGGTACACTGAAAAAATGCATTGTGGAGGAAGAGGAGCTGAACCTGGAGCTACACCATTCTTCAGGAGAAGGTGAAGGAAGAGGTGGAGGTGGCAGGGGAGCTCTACTGGGTTCAGGAGCTCAGAGTTTGGGCATTCTTTCTCTGCATAGAAAAGCATCTTCTTGCACAACTAGTGGACTGTGGCTGTGTTTACAAATGGTCTGAAGACAGGAAGAAAAATGGAGTTGAAATTTTCCTGGGTCTGATCAGTGACAATTATGGAGTAGGATTAGGTTTCTGTCTCAGAGCATGAGTAGGTGGGAAAGGTGAGTCAGGGTCTCTTGGCCCAGGATGACAAATACTGCAGCTCTGGTTTCCAGTACTGAGTTTTTAAGAATCTGTATAGAAATTACAGAAAAACTTCTAGACTTGGCCTAGAAGGAGCACCTTATATTTGACATCAGAAACCAGGAATAAAATGGTAGAATTAAGGACAGATCTAATTTTGTCAATTCATGTTTGAAGAAAACTACTTTGGTGGATAAGCAAGTGATAAGTACTAAGTGAGCAGTTCAGTAGCAGTTCTTCAGTCAGCAGGTTTAAAGGAGATTTTGAGAAAGTGTTTCCTCATATGTTATGATTTTTTTGCAGGCTTTAAAAATACAGCATAGGGGTGGCATCTCCGTTGCATTGAGGGATGAGTGTGGTGAGGTTTTAACACCTTTCGTGCTTCTGCAGGATGTTGACTGGCCTTTGCAGATTCTGAAAGAATAACCTGTAGCAGATGAATATCCCGATGAATTTCCTAACATTTTTGCTGATTTTAAGCAGAACTGTTTGTGGTCTCTGCATGTGATAATGGTTCTGTGGAAAACATAGCTTTCTCCAAAATCATCAGGACATCTCTTAACCATAAGAAAAAAAATAGTAATTTTATAGCTACACATACTAATAACCTCTGTATTTCTAAACCTGCTGAAACCCCAAAGAATTTTGTGTCTGTACAGAGTCCCTCCATTAAGATACGTGAGGTTCTAGCTGCTTTTGAAATACTGGAAAATTGATGATGGACTTGGCAGCCTTGCTGTCTTAAATTCACACAGGCTGTGCTAGTTCTGATCGCAGCTTTTGTCTTGAGCAGTAGAAATGTGATGGCATTTATGAAACCTGATTTATTTGTTCTCCTCCCCAAGGGTGTTTGCTTTATTGTGGAATTATCCACTGTCTAAATGCAAGTTCAGATTGGAAGTATACTTGCAGCTAGGGTTGCCTCCTAGGGTGAGGTGAGTAATCTGTTGTACAGAGGTAATAGTCTGCATGTCTTCTGCCAATCTGCTGCCATGAAGAGTCTTAGATTTGTTCAGCTCGAATTATTTGAGGTTAAAATACTCTCTTTTTCTGGACATTTGCTGGGGGAAGAGAAACTGTCAGATCTTAAACTTTGAAATACAACAAAAGGGCCTGTGCATAAGGGTACCATTCAGAATTCTCATTTTGAATCCGAGTAAGAATATGAAGAGTATGTGTAATCACTATGTAACTGTCTCTTTTTCTTTTTTGCTTGTTTATTAACAAAGCCAGCGGTTTTGTAATATTATAAAGTACTCAGTTCTGGATTGTGACTTTATGTAGACGAAAAGCTTGGAATTGTTCTTTAAGGTTCAAAAAAGCTAAAATGTATCTAAGCTTGTTCAAGCAAAGTAATGAAGCTGAGGCAGGAGCATCAAGATACTTTGCTGCTAATAAAAGGCTTGCTTTTCTTTCTGGTAGCCTTCTACTGTAAAGCAGTCTTGAGTTTAGAGTAGCGAAGCCTGTGTTGTGTGAGCAGATGGGAATCAAGTTTCAGTTTCAGGCTTCATCTCACCGGTGCTGTACCTCTCATGCTGCTCTCCCCCCACCGTCCCCCATCTTTTCTTTGTGAGCTTGGCAAGTAATGCTGCGTGTTTCTGCTACGTGCAGGCTGATAACCATTCAGGAGGGTTTTGTGTTCTGGCTGGCTAGCCTGCTGTTCTCTCTTGTCTCCTCCAAGGCTCAACAAATGGTTTTTGAGACCTTGTCAAGCCCCATAATAGCACATTTGGGATTACAGCCATAGCTTTATTCATAGTTACAATTTTTTGTTAGGCTACTTGTGAATGAATTGCTAACTTCTGTGCATTGAGGCTTCCCATTTGGGAGATAGCTGCTTGAATTTGGAAATCACTACATGATCTTTATGGTCCCTTCCAACCCAAACCATTCTATGATTTTGTGAATAAATATATTGAATTGTATACAGAAACATATGAAGTCCTTAGTAGCTTATATAAAAGGATGCTGGGTAGACCATTTAATAGTCTGCTTTTTTTTTTTAATGGAAAATTCTACTGATATTGCCCTATTGCATGGGGTTTTTTGCATATTGCAGTGAAAGACTGACTTAATCATAGGAATATTTGGATACCAAAGAGTGCTTATAAAATTACATGTGATACTCAAGTGAAAAGATATTGCTGTTCAGAAAAAAGTTTCATTTAAGAGCATTGTAACAACCTTGAGTGTTAAGTGGTAGTATAGCAAGGCATATTGTACAGTCAGTTTAGAATTTTCAGGAAAAGAACTGTAAACCATGATTAAAGCTGCAGATACTTTTTAAAGGACAAAATGTTCGAGAGAACATAATGATTTTCTCAACTACAGATGCTAGCCTAAACATCAAAAATTAAAATTACCCTTGAAAAAAATGCACATTTTGTGAACAGGCAAGAACACAACTAAAGGTCACTGAAACAATCTGCCTGTTTTTCTGGGAAAGCTCTGCTGTGTGCTTGTAACACCTTGCATACAAGATGTTGACATTTGAATAAAGGACACTTGAGAGTTGCTCTAAAAATGAAGACTCAATTCATTACTGTCTATGTGAAAAACAAATGCAGCTGAGAACTTGTAATACAAAAGGATCTGGATTGGAGAAAACTCTTGATTCCACTTTGTGTTTCTGGCCAAGATACATTTTCTGTGAGAGGCATGGCCTTTCCCTCTGAGTGGGGAGCCTTATCTGCAGACGTACTTCCACTTATGGCTTACATTCAAATAACTGGATAATGCCACAATGAAGGCTTGGAGACTCGGGTTTCAACAACTGTAATTTCTCACAGAACTTCTGTGCAAGGTATGGAGCTTAATCAAAGCAACTGGAGCAAGCTTTACATGGGGGGACTTGAAGAGAGCAAGGCACCAAACTTGTCCCTGACTGTAATTTGAATCTTATCTAATGTTTAGTACTTGAACAGCTTGGCTTTCAAAATCTCTTATTTCTTTTTGGGTGAACGTCAGTCCTATTTAAGCAGGGTTGAACAAAACAACCCCTCGCAAGTAAATGTGCTAACAGGGCCATTCACTGTTGTTAGTTTCATTTTATAAAAGCCCGACTGGAAGCTTATGTGACTCTGCTAGATGAGTGTCAGATACCAAAAGGCGTTGAAAAAGACCAGCTATTGCAACATGGAAAGCTCTGTGGGTAGAATGTAAGGGTTGGGGAACAATATCATTAGGACTGCATTTACATCTGCCTGACTTGTTTGCCTGTGCTGTGTTGGATCAGCGAGGCTACGAAGCAGAGAATACAGCAATGAGTGGCCTGTTAGCCTCACTTAATTTAGGTGGGTGCTTTTGGTCAGGGAAGAATGCCAAGACAAAACTTCATGGTAGTAAGTAGTTCCTTGGTGAAACAGAGTCGGGGCACGCATGGCGTGGGGAATCAGCTTGGGACCTGGCCTACAGCGGGGTGAAAGAAGAGATTCAAACCGATACTACTGAGGGCTGTATGAGTAATGTGGGTTGTTCTTGGCTCCTGGTGGATGCCAAATCTATATAGGGTTTAAAAAAAAACCTGCTTCAAGTACCACTTGAGTAAAAAAGAAAACATCATGGGTGCTGATGGGAGGAGATGGCCTCTCAAAGCTAAAAGAGAGCCAAGATGATGAAAAGACGGTGAAATGTTGCAAGATGCCTGAGAACAGTTTTTGAAGCTTTGCTGGGCTCTCAGTGAGTGAGGGTAAATAGGTACTCTAAAACCATCAATTAAAAAATGTGATATGCTGAAATAGTAGAATAAAGGAAGCCTTTGGGAATGAGGATATGTTCTTTGAAATATTACATCTTCTGTGAAGGATGAATAAAGAAAGAGGAGCTAAGTGAACGTAGACGTTATGAAAGAACTTAAAGGATTGGCAGTGAAGACAGTGATTGAGGGATCTGTCTCAAATTTAGGTGTTCATGAAGGGAAGAGCAGTCAGTTGTCAAGGTGAGGTATCTTTGCACATCAGAAGCCATAACCATAAAGTATAACCTCAAGCTTTAAATTGTCCCAGTTATGAAAGACTAGAAAGGGGCAGTGGCGAGATCAGTGTTTAAAAAGACTTTCTGGAAAAGTAGAAACTACTACAGTAGTTTCACGATTATAAGCCGCACCTTTTTCATTGAAGAAATCAGGCTACGCCAGTGGTGCGGCTAATCATCAGGTGCGGTTTATTTATGGACAATTTCAGGAGAATAGCGAACTGGAAGTTACCTGACACCCAGCCACATGTGTTGCAGTCGCTTCGGCTACATTGTTTCCAGTACAGGATTGTATGGCAGGCGTAATTTCGACAAATGGCGTGTTTCTGACCACTGCAAACCAATCAGATAAAAGCTTCTTGGCTAGTGGTGGCTTCAGGCGTGCTGGGGGCGGGGGGGCTGCAGAAGAGACTCCTATTTTTCGGACGCGCTGCCCAGAGATTTCATGCACGCGACGCGAGATTTGAGACACTCCGAGATTTGAAGCCTGGCACTCCGAGATTTGAAGCCCGCCAGTCCGACATTTAAAGCCTGGCACTGCGAGAGTTCAGACACACCTCGTCAACATGGCTCTGCCGCAGAGGATACTAGCCTACAGTGCAGATTTTTAAGTAAAAGCAATCAACTATGCAAAAGACCTGAAGCCACTGGACATAGGTATAATCCGTTTGTTCAAAGCCAAACTCTGATCTAGGTGGGAAGCCTGGATGTCTGGAGGAGCCCACTCCTTCACAAAGACTGGGAGGATGCGCTGGGTAAGTGATACCGCTATGTGCCAATGTATACTGGATTCCTGGTGTGAGGTATCCCCCCAAACTGTCATGCAAAGGTTCAGGAAGGCTGACATCATTCTGGCACCGACAAGCGACGGGAACGACAGTAGCAAAAGTGAGGAGTCTGAAGAGAAAGATACAGCCGATAAGGGTTCGGGTTTGCTGGATGCCAGCATCGCACAACTGATGATTTCAGATACGGAGGACGAAGACTTTGAAGGTTTCACAGAGGATGAAGACCCGAGTGAAGATAAAGCTGATTAAAAGTTTAATAAAAATGAATTATTTCTTTCTGGATTTTGTAGTGTTTTCCTTTCTTCGCCTGGATTCACAGGTGAGCCGATTTCGCCACGACATTTGTATGAGGCAGCCCAGCTCTGGCTGCAGCTACAGCTGCTCTGCCAGGCTCCTGGGTGCACTACGACGTTTGCGTGGAGCAGCCCAGCTCTGGCTTGCAGCTACGGCTGCTCTGCCGGGCTTGCGGTTGCGCTACGGTGTTTGCGTAAAGCTCGGGCCAGGTGAAGAGCGCTGGGGCCTGCAGCGGTACTTTGTTGCATGTGTACCCTGCCAAAGTAAGGTGTGGCTTATAATCAGGTGCGGGTTATAATCGTGAAATTACTGTAATTGGTAGGGTGAACCAAAAGCAGAGATAGTGGACCTATGATAGGTGCTGAGATGAAAACAGTCTTACAAAACACATTCAGCACTTCATAAGTCTGTTAAAATCTGTTGATGGAGTTAATATACCAGCTGAAGACAATGCAGTTGATGTAATCTTAACTGCATTTCCAAAAGATACTCTGTTCAGTTTGCTACCAAAGACTAAAGCTGAATTTCGAGATGGTCCTTCTCTGGATGGAGAAGTTAAGAGATGTGACATAATGGTGAGAGGTCATTAGTGGTATCGCTCAGGAATCTGTGCTGCTCAGAAGTTTTGTTGGGAAATCACTTGTCATACATTATTGGGTAGAAGCTTTGCTGATGAGTGTTAGCTGGGATAGTGAAGGCAAGGACTGTTCCTGAGGGCTTTATTTTGAGTATCACTTTTTTCCAGTAACACATTGTACTTGATGTGGAGCTATTTATTTGGGAAAATGGACCTTTCTGTACATGCACACAAGTTTATTATTGCTTAATAAAACAATTGTGAAGTTTATAATGACACTTTAGTGAAAGTGCCAGTTCAATGCAAGCAATTGCTAAAAAGCATAGGGAATCACAGAACTTACTAGCAATGGGGTGGAGCACAAACCACAGTGCCATTGTTGCTGTCTTATTTTCAGTATTGTAGGTGCTTCTAATTCCTTCATCACAATCAACAATACTCAAGAATGTGGAGTAGCGTCTGTGTGAAAACTTCAGTCATTCCCATGGACAAGGACTCTTCTGTCTGTGAGAGCAAGGGACAGGCAAAGTCTCTAAAATCTTGAGTGTCCTTGAGAAGATGAGAAACAGCTGTTTAGTGACTGGATACATTTCTGAAAGAGAATTTTGTTAAGGGCAAATAAATAAGCAAATATAATCTGTGGACTTGTAGTTCCTGCAGTAGTAAGCTTGTGACTGTTAGGCAAATTTGTGTCTTTAAAGACTTAGGGAAGCTTTCTTTAAAGCAACAAACATGTTGGTTCTTCCATGTAAACCAAATAATGTCATAGATTTTACTACTTTTTGAAGAAAAATGGACGAAAAATAGGAGTTACCCAGTGAAATTATGGTTTTCTGGAGTGTAACGCTGTGGGCTTTAACCCAGTTTGTTGTCAATGCTTTGAAATGCTGTGCTTTCTGAGAAGAGAAGAGAAGAGAAAGTGCAGATTAATTATAGCAATCTTTTCCTTTAGACATCATTTGCGTAGGCCCTTCTTGTTTTGTTTCCTATGAAAGTACTGATAAGACTGCCATGACCTTTAGTAAAGCACTATGGAGCCTTGAGTCTGGAGCAGGGGTCTGCAGCCTATCAGCTAATCTCATAGGAATCATCGTCATAATTGTGTGGGCTTAAAATCTAGGTTTTAGGCTGGCTGTCAAATTGCAGCTTGTTGTATTAAGAGAGGAAGAAATAATCAAATCCCAGGGATTTTCTCCTCTGAAAATTTTGTGCTGGAGCTAATTGCAGGGCTAGGGGCAAGACTGGCTTTTTGGGAGTGAATTTATTTTTCTTTTTTTTTTTTTTCTGTTTATTTAATTGTGAACTGTCTCTCTCCTCTACTCTTTCCTTTGCTGTCTTTTTGCTCTTACCACATACTTCATTAGGGCTAGTTTTGGTGCTCTTCCTCATACCCTGCTGTAACTGACAGAATTAGTTAACTCGTGTTAGTTAACTTACTTAACGTTAGTCAACTTCTTTTTTAGAAGTAGATAACTCTTTGGAAAATGCAGGAGCTGAATCATGGCATGGAGAGTGACACAGATCAGAGCTGGCATAAAGGGACGAGATTTTTTGGCTGGGAGCGGCAAGGCAGGGATATTGAGGGAAGACTTTCCTTTTGACAGCAGCAAATTCTTAGATCAGAAGAACCATATGTACAGTGCATCATTGAATTTACTTGATTGCTTTGAACTTCCTGCCAAACTACATGTTGTGGCAAAAGTTGTTAATTAAAAAAAAAAAATCTAAGAACAAAAGGAAAAAAGTGAATCAGTAATTGCCATTCACCACATCAGCTGTCTCAGAAGCCCTTGTGTTTATTGGCTTGCTGTTGTTGGTTTTTCCTCCAGCTTTGGAAATTACTTTTTAGTTTCCCACTAAAAGCTCTGATTATTGGAGGATTTATTTTGAAGCAGAAAGTGTTCTCAGCGTGAGTGTTGCTATCTGATAAAAATAATCATGCTGTTCTGGCCAAGCGATCTTGCCATGTCCTCCGTAAGTGTTTTGAGAATGGAAAAAATACTGATGCCTTAGCTAGACGTTTAATAAATTCAGATCTGTTAATGCATTGTCCCCTGGACTAATTTCTTTGTGTTAGCATTGTGGTGAGTAATATGGGCTTTTATTTTCACATGACATCTTGTAAAATTAGATCCGAGTCCATGAAACCAGCTTCAATGAAAAACCGTGCACCTTACGTGCTTCTATTCTTTTGTAAAGGTTTTTCTTTTGCTTTTTAAAATCATATAGTGTCTGAAAATTGCATATTAAAATGTAAACAAGACTCAGTCATTCTGAAGCATTACTTTTCTTTTAGGATAAGCTATATGCAGGGGGGGCATCAGGGGGCAAATAACAACAATGAAGAGCACAAACTCTTTTTTGCCTACTTTTGCATATACTGTTTTTTGCCTCTGCTTTTTCTGTGCATCATGCACATGTCTTCAAAAGGGGAAAAAAACCCAACCCTTACCATGCAAATTTATTAAAATATTACTGTAGAGAGAAGTTTAATTTTTTTCTTCTGCTAGAATGTTTAATGTTTACATTTTTAATATGATCTTTCTGCTAGACCCTAAGTTAAATTTTTAATTCAGCTAGAACTTACTGACATACTTGCAAGATCTTCACTGCCTAGCATTGAGGCATATGTTTTTGTTACATCTTTGGAAAAAAAAAAGAAAGGAGAGAACAGCAGACTAATTAAAATGAAATTCGAAGTTTCTGTCAAATTTTCTGAGTTTTGTGATGTGCAGGTTTTGTAGGGGTGCTGTTTGGAGGCTCCATTCAGCTCTAGAGGGTTCTAGGCAGTTGATCACAACTTTTTGTTTTGTTGGTTTTTTTTTTTTGTTTGGTTGGTTGTTTCGGGGTTGTTTTGTTTGTTTCTTTGTTTTTAGCATGCTTCCATGCATTTTTATTCATATTTTTTTGTGTATCTCTCATTTGAAGTTGAAGAAGTAAGTAACATTTATTTCTGTAGAAATAAGGAAGCAGTCTGAAATCTCCCCTTTGGGAGTGAGCACTCTTGAGAGTGTGAGCCAGTGTAAAGAGGTCCTGATGCTGGGCATCTGTATTGGAATGGGTAGAAGATGCTGCTTTTTGGCAGCAAGGACAAATGTGTAAGAAGTCACACTACTTCATAAACTGCATTTATTCTCATCCACAGATTACCTGGTACCAGTTTATTCCCTTGTCTTCCTGGAAGGAGATGTTCCTTTATTCTCATGTTTTCTTTGAAGGTAGTTTTATAGAGGAGAGAAAAGTTGTAAACTATTCTTTTTAACTTAAATGCTTAAAAGATAGTTCAGAGTCGCAGATTTTCTGACGGGGTTGTATTATTCATAATCCTTTCTCATATATTAGTACATAAGAGGCTTTCATGACAAAATCTGGGATTTTATCTCATTTTTGGCAGATTTCTTCCTTGAAAGGAACAAGCTAGAATTTATGATGGGATAAACTTTAAGCTGGTTGTAAATACATTCAAATACTCTGGGCTTGAATAAATCTGAACTTTTAAAAATAGTCATGCTTTGGTTGGGTTAGCACACAGTTTATAATAGAGAAGATAATGTTAACCTATTTCCTATAAGTTTAATGCATGTTAATAGAACTACTGCAGTATCCACAATGTTTTTAACTTCAGTCAAATAAAAAAGCAGTAATTTGAGCTAATGTTTATCTTCTGATAAACATTCTGATAAGTTGGTTTGGTCCAACTTATTTTTGCCAGTTTAACTGAAATGTGCTCACATGACAAACCCCATAAGTGGCCCTTATAAAATTAAGTATTTGTAGAATAATCAGCTTTTGGAAATCAGTATTCATAGTATGCATAGAGCATCAGTAGAAGTAAAATAACTTTCAAGTCCTTCTTAAACCTCTATAAGAGTAGAACATAATTTTAGCTCTTACTGTTTCTGTATTTTGAAAAATATGTGGCTTTAGCTACAGTGAATTTTTCCAGTCATCATAATTACTTCTGCAGGGGGTCTTGCACTTAGCTGCAGCCTTCTAGCAAATGTGGATGTACTGCATCCAGCTGATGTGGAAAAAAAGTACTCATTAGAAGATAATTAACTTCATCTTAAATATGGACAGGAACTGCTGTACTTCTGTTATGTCTGCTTTTTCTTTTTAGATAACTGGTGTTCATCTGAGCACTCAGCAGGCCACTTCAACATACTAATGGGGCAGAAAGTGTACCAGAGAAAAATCTGGAAATACTTTCTGAACAAGCTCAGAGCAAGCTCATCTCCATAAGAAAATGAGTGCCTGGCCTCTAGTGCAAAGGACAGGCGAGTGTGTGTACGAAGAAGGGGTTGTTTCAGCAGCAACCAGTTGACTCAAAGCAAGCCATTGAGCAAAACATCTTGGTATTTTTCAGGGTTTTTTTTGTTGGGATAATTGGAAAACAGTTTGATATGTGAAAACCAGAAGGTTTTGTAAAAAGGAAATTATGAGAAGATGAAGCGTTGTCATTGCATCTTTGTTAGCTCTGATGTTTTTGAGCGAATGATTTACAAGATTTTGTTCTTCATTTTAAGATTACTTGAAGGTATAGGGTCAGTGATGAGATTTACTGTGTGTGATAATTAGTTTGACAGAAGTTTTGACCTAAATGTGTTTCTGGGAAGTCAGGTGCTTGTAGTATGACTTCTGTGCTGTTGTACCCAGTAGCTACTATCTATTTTTTCCTATACAATATATTTTCTGCTGATGCACATAATTTTTGCTATTTGACTGTTACCCTCTATCCTCACAGAACTGTTATATCTCATTCTGCAGAGTTATATCTGCTCAGCATTGTACATTGAAGTGTATGCAATGATAACTGCTGGGTTCCATACATTTAAATGTTTTTGCAACTTGAAACTTTTCTCATTCTCAGCTGTGGTGACAATAGACCTAATAAATTTAAATTTTATTGCATTCTTCAGTTATGAAGGCAGTTTATGTGCTTGTCAAGGATCAACCCCAGCAGCTGCTTGCTATTCAGGCTCTCTCGTTTGGCTCTGCATGTGTGATGAGATCATGTCACAAGCTGTGCTAAGATCAAGGTAACATCCAGTGCTTTTTCACTGTCCGTAGAGCTGTTCCTCTCATTGTATGGGACACTCAGGTTGAAGAGACACAAGTTATCGTTGGAAAATCCTTGCTAGTTATTTGCAGTCATTTATTTTCCTTTATGGGCCTGGAAATATCTTCCAAGGAGGGTTTGCTGCATAACCTTTTCATGGACTCAGATTAGGCTGGTTGGCCTATAATATCACTGAACCTTTTTGCCCTTCTCAGAGAGGGTCCTGATATTTGCCCTTTCCAATCATCAGGAATCTGCCAGTGTGCACTGTGACCTTTTGCAGATGACAGAGCGTCTTTGCAGTGACATTTGCCGGCACTGTTAAGCACCCTTGAATGCAGCCCATTTGGTCACGTGGACTTGAGCTTGACTTTGTCCCTAATTTGGTTTTCCTCTACTTTCACCAGGATTGTGCTACTAGTGTTGGGAATATGTAGTTGTGAAAGTGTACTGTGATGTGAAAACCGGTGTCAAGAGGGCACTGAGAACCTGAGCCTCTTCTGTCCTTGCCCCACAGTTCTTCAGCATACTGGATTGATAATTAATAGGTACAAAATGTAAAATAAATAGAACTCCTGGTATAAATAACTTATTCTGGCAAGGTTATTTGGTGCTATGAATGTGGTGTTGGAAGAGGAAACAGATCATTCTATTCTCACAAATTGTTGTTTGACTGGGTACCAAGTCTGCCCTCATCTTACTGCACTTAATGTCTTATTATGATGTGTATTTAAATGTTTGCTGTGATTATTTCAGTTTCAAAAACTGTATTTGTGCATTTATATTCTTCCCAAGAACTGAATTACTATTTCCTGTAGGCTTAATTGGATCTTTTGTATGACTAGGGTGATTTTAATTTATTTAAAAACAAAACCAAAAACTACCACTGCTGTGACTTGGGAGAAGAAGCAGGGGATGATGCCACAGAATGAAACACCAGGTCTCCTAAATGTTGTACTTTGCTGATGTGTTTGATTTTTATAATTTTCCATGTAGAAATATTAAAAAACCCTACACATGTTTTATTAGTAGGCTTATCCTTCATTATCAGGTTTTTTGACTTTTTTAGGGAATAAGAGGCATAAACAGTTAAGAGGTTCCTTAGAGTTTGCTGCAGAAGAGATACTGCATTTACAGTTACCTTTGGTAGTTGAAAACTTCAGTGCCTATTTCTCTCAAATGTTTAACTGCAGTCAGATTTTACATCTCCTTCTTGATAGGCAAAACTGTTCCTGTAATGTGACTAGTTAATGTTGAATTTGAGTTTTTTAACTGTAATGTAAATTTAGAGTAATCATCACTGGTTTAAAAACTTTGGTATTTTATTCTGCTATATTTATAGTCAGATTTTTGAACTGTTCTGATGATCTGGATAAAGGGTATATTGTAGTGTTGTATCAATACATTTCTACAAAGTTTTTGGTATGTGAGATGAAATAACAAATTTTATTTAAAATCTGCCTTTTATGTAATAGTCCTCTTCTTTTGCTTATATGGAGATTTTTAGGTGTTTTCCCCCTCTTTTTCCCATCTCAGGATGCTGTTGCACTTCCAAATTCAGTAGAACATTAAAAATGACAGTGTTTAGAAGTAGCATTATAATAAAAACGTGAAGCTTTTCAGGATGGCAATTTTTTGGTTTCGTTTATTCAAGCTGTTAAGAGCAATGCCTTTATTTTTTAATGGCAATTTAGTAGGTATTTTCTTTGTTGCTGTCATTAAAATCTGCTGGAAGTGGTGTTGCGGGTTACCATTTCTTTCCAGTTTACGCCTCTGATGTTAGTGTTGTCCCCCTGAGGATTTTGCACAAGGTTATGTAGTTTGCTCATGACTACAGTAAGTACTGCTGTTGTCAGCAGCAGTGTACAGCATGAGTTTTCTTATTCTTGCTGCTCTCGTGCTGCCTGTTACTACTGGGGAGCACCACATAGTTGAAGATAGCAGCCTACTTAAGTGCAGGAAAGTAAGAATAAATTGATATGAAAAGAAGTTTGCATATTGACTAGCTTTTCTAAGCCTACTGGTAGATGGAGGAGCTGGTGGAGTTATTTAATGTTTAAATCCAGACAGCAGGGAGAGTGAACAGATTTTCCCAACATGAACTCTCTATTAGAAGGAAGAAATTTAGTTGAATTGAGACTTACTGTGCCCTTAAAATGCAAGTCTTTTAAGTGGCCCATTTTGTTACTCACAGTTGACTGTGGAAGATGTTTATAAACAGGACTTTTTTTCTTCTTTTTTCTTTTTTTCCTTTTTACTTACTGCTCTTCTTTTTTCTGCTTTTTTTTTTTTTCTGATTTTTCTTTGAATGTCTCTTGATCTTCAAACATTTCTTTATCTTCAGAGAAGGAAATTGCCCATGTCCAAAATCATGGAGAAGCTTTAGGTTGTATTATGATTCTGAACAGACTATTGGCAAAATATTTCCTCAAGTTTTGTAAAATAAGCTTGGTCATTGTTTGGCACTTCTGCAAACTCTTATCACTCTCTTTACAAAGTATTCCGCCAATTCCCTTGGCTTCCAAAGAATTAAATTAGGTTTTACTTGCCTTAAAGGTAAGAATAGATATTCATACTCCTGTAAATGGAAAAGCTGGTACTTGTGGTGTGGTAACCATGCTGTTTTAGCAGCCTCAGCATAGAACAGATGTTAGGAGTTGGTTAAGAATTGGTTTATTACTTTGTATCTCAACTGTGCCAGCACAATTGAGAGAATTTTAAGTCTTAAAAGCCTTTGATTATTTTTTTTACTCATTCTGGAGGAGAGCCTAGCATGGTGCTAAAAAATGTGCTTTATCTGTAAACTTATTTTCCTTCTTTTTGCCATGCTTATATTTCTTCTAGACTGTGTGGGTAGGCTGAGGACCTAGCAGAGGCCACTTGGTCTGGGGTCTAACATGCAGCACCTGGGCAGAGCAAAGCAAGGGAAGGGTTCATTCCCCACAGCCCTGGATCACTGTAAGGGCAGAGCAAGATTGGGCTTTGAAGCTCTGAATTTCAGCTCTTAAAGTGGCCTTTAACGTGAGAAGAATAATTTTCAGAGACTTCACCCGTTGCTTTGAGAAGACCAAATGCTTTGTTCTTTTAGCCACCTTGTTGAATTTCAGCATTAAAGCCATGATTGTGAAAGAGTTAGCATACACAGCTGAAAGAGTGTTCATCCAGTTTTGTTCTAGGAAACATCTGAGGGGTTTTTTTCCACTAAAAATTTCCAGAGGAGGTCTGCCATCTGGTATGAAAAATTTTAATTTGATTTAATTTGGCAAAAATTTGATCAATTGAAAATAGTTATACCATCTTAAATACATGTCAAGCTTCATTGTAGATGGTGCTGCCAGAAGTGTTAGTAGTATCACCAGATTTATGGTAGTACCTCGTGTTGAAACTGACTTGTCATTCAAATACCTGGAAATCTAAGTAGATAAGCAACAGGACAAGAACCTTCAGTCTGACCCATTTTGATCCATGTTCTGTTAATGGTAATGCATGTAAAGTAGCAGCTGTGTGGTAATGCTTCTCTTGAAATGGAGATCTCTCCAAACACTTCAAAACTAAGTAGGTGAGCATGTAGGGCAATAAGAATAGCCTATAGTCCAATTTGTTTTGCTTCATATTTCTCTGGAGTAACAGCGGGATGGCTGAACATTACTAGCTAAGGCAGATAAAGGATAAAACAATTTTTAGCTGAGAAAATTTCCTTCTTTTTCTGTCAGCAGCTTTGAAAATCTCTGTGCTGTTAAGCAGCTTGGGGTTGTATTCAGAAGCTGCTCATGGAGTGGTCCATAACTTCCTTATCCACCGTAGGTTTGTGTTAATTTGATGTTAAAATGAAATTATCAAAGATGATTGAAAGATCAAGTTGTGTAATTTGATCTTAAATCTGTTTATGCTTTTGATCCCTGTAATATTCTTACATCATGAGTTGCACAGTTCAATTATGTGCTTAGAATCATAATGGCTTCTTGGTTTTGGGCTTCGTGCAACTTGTTTTTGTCGAAGTTGTGTAAAGATGTGCACAGTAATTTCACACGTATAAGGCACACCTTTTTGACTGAAGTTTTGATCTGAACCCGGAAGTGCGCCTTATAGGCTGGTGCGCCTTATATATGGACAAAGTTCAGAAAATTGCCAACCTGGAAGTGCGAGCCCGCAGCAGCCCTGAGCTGAGCTGAGCCTGCCCGAACCTGAGCGGGGCCAGGGCCACCCCCTGTGGCAGCCTCAGGGAGGGCCGGCAGCCGGGGGTGGGAGGGAGTGACAGGACCCATGGCACTGGGAGGGTGCCTGGGGCTGCGTTTAAGGGCTATGCTGTCCTGTGAAAACTGTTTGCAAATTGAGCACCTGACAGTATTCTGTTACTAATTCGGTCATTTGTTGCGCACGGATCCTCGCTTTTTTTTAAAAAAAGGTGTGCCTTATATATGGACAAAGTACGGGGACTTCCCAGCAACCCAGAAGTGCGCCTTACACTCTGGTGCGCCTTATGGGCGTGAAATTACTGTACTCTGGGGGATTGTGTAACGCCTTGTTGTGGCCACATGAGTTTGTACTCAGCTTTGTCTCTTCCAGACTAGCAAGTTTTAGGGTTTTGTTACATGGAAATTTCTTAATACCTTCCATCATTGCCTTCTCTATTCTTTTTTCTTCCTTTTTTGTATCAAAAAAGTGCTGTATGTTTTCTTGTCTTTTATCTCGCCTGCATCCATGTTATTGGCCCCTTATTGAATTCTTCTCTTATCTGCTTGCTGTTTGTTCTTTCTCCTCATTATCGGTGTTCAGATTTTGTCCATTAATTTCCCTTTTTTCTCTCTTCCGTAGGTGGTGATAAATAGGGAAAAATGTGTGTTTTGGATAGGAATAAAGCAATTCAAAGTTTTGCAGATGGTGAGAGCTGGAAGAAATAAGTGCTTTTGTTCCCAATCCTTAACTACAACTTAATTTTATTTGCCGTAAGGATGGTTGAATTTCATTTTTTTAAGAGTGGCTCTTCACAGCTGTGAAAGCTGAATTAATTAAAAATGACTAAAGCATCTTATGTAACCTAGAGGTTTGAGGCTATACAAGTGCCTCAAATATTGAAGGCAATACTGTTGTCATGCCCTCCCTAGGTGTACCTTGGCTGCCTGCCCACAAGTGAGAAGGACAAGCACTCCATCTCTTAGAAGTTTGGAGTCTTTAAGCCTGAGAATGAGTAAGAGTTCAGTCTCTTCTTTTGCTACAATCTCTCTGCCTGAATTTGCTTTTGGTAGCTGGAGTTACTAATAGACTTGCATTTTAAATAAGTGACTCTAAGGTCCATACAGATTGAAGTACAGGGAGGTGTCACAGTATTGTTTGTAAGTGTTGTACATGTTTGAAGCTGAGCAAGCTTCATAGACTCATAAAATGGTTTGGATTGGAAGGGGCCTTCAGGGTCATCCTGATAGGGACAGGGGATTCCACTGGAATCCACTTCTGGATTCTTCAGATTGCTCTAACATTTGGTGGAGTTTATTAATCTTGGCACTTTCGTTACCTTGGAAATAACAAAATTTTGATGCAGTTTGGTACCTAGGGGCAAGATAAGATGTGTTAATGTGGCATTAGTTCTGGGCTGCTTAAGAATTCATTAAAATATGGGTGAGACTTACTGTGTTCTAGAGTAATACATTTATGTAGGATAAAGCTCTAACTAGATTTATTTCTAGTATGTGCTAATTGTTTGCTTTGCTTTCATTTTAATAAGAGAAGGAAGAAGTGGACCAAGGGTTAATAATTGCATTTAGAAAAGGAAGTTTTAAAATAATCTGAATCTAATGAGAGCAGACTTATATTTTAACTTTATCAAGGTGTTCTGGTTAACTTACGGTTTAGGTGGATATACAGACTTTTAACAGTAAAGAGTGAAAAGAAAATAAGATGCATAATTCGTATTAATTAGAAACTGATCTCTGGATGGTACTGGAGAGGCTCACTGTGAATTCGTGGTGCAATTTAAAAAAAAAAACCAAACTTCTTTTTTTTCTTCACAGGAAAGATGATAAAGATTACGCTTTAAAACAGATAGAAGGTACTGGAATTTCCATGTCTGCATGCAGAGAAATAGCAGTAAGTAACAGTTGTTTTTACTAGCAAACACACTTACTAAAAGTATTAATTTGCATGCCTGCTGGATTTTGTCTGCTCAATCATGTTATTCTACTATGGGTGCTATATTTTTATTGAAGGGGCATAAAGTACAAACATCATGTAAGAGTTTATGTACCTGTTATATTTGCTGTCTAAAATTGACAGCATTTTAAAATTGAAATTCACTGCCTGCCTCAGGACAGTTATATTTAAACGCACCAATTTAAAAACATGATTGGCTTTAGTGACTTAAGTTACGCATTTGGTCTGACTTTTAGTATTGTTCTTTAGTTCTTTTTCTAAAGAAATTAGTTCATATTGGCTTACAATGATTAGAACATTTAAACTTACATTTAAGTGAAGATTACAAACTAAACTGAGACTGCTGTTGGAGATAGCCTTGGAGGCTGTAATACAACCATGAATGCTATTTGAACATTTTCTTCAGTTTTTCAGGTTTATATTTGTGAGAAACTGATAAATAATGGAGTCTAGTTAGTTTGTGAGAAGCAGTGAAAAAAATGGTATTATGAAGCTTACCTATTGTATGTTCTTATGTTTCACTGTTCCTTGGGTTCGTTGTTCTTTAAATGTTTCAAACCAAATTGGGTTCTAAAAGGAAATGCACATAACCTAAGGGCATGTGTGGGAAGGGAATAGTTTAACACTCTTTAGGAATATGGATTGAAAATAAACTTCCCCCCAGATTTCATTTTCATTGACTGAAGTGAGTACTAGGCTTTCCCACTTAGTCAAATTCCAGTTGGCTTAGTTATATCAAAAACATTAATCCTTGAACTGAGGTGAAAAAGAAGCACAAACAATATTCTTTAGGAAATGCCTTTTTTGTCCAGTGGTGAAAGGTGAGCCCTCTGCTATTGTAGATATCCACTCTGAACTAAAGGAGAAGAAAACAGGGTTTTAAATTTTGTGACTTTCAACCAGTTGGGCACAAGTTTTCCAAATACTGTGACTCAGGCTGAATGCGTTTAGGAAATGTCAGCTTCCATTTCAGAGGGATTTGAGATAAGTTGTTGTCTTTCTGCAGTGATTTACCTAAGAAGATTTGAAGAGTTTGTTCTGCTTGAACTTGGCAGGAGAAGCCTGGCTGGTGTTAGGGAGGTATCTCTGCTCTGTGTATGACCCTAACTCAATTTCTATGCTTTATAAGAATCATTAACTTGGCCGATGGGCAGGAAGGGTTTGGCCTCATTGCTCTTGGGCAGCAAGGTATATTGATGGAAAAGGAGCAAGCAGCAGAGGTGCTTTCTCTGTGCTCTGAACTGCTGCAGCATGTGCCTTTGAAAAGAACAGTAGTGCAACTCAGGGTCCAAGTAGGACAGGATTGGTGAGGGAAGGAGGGAACACAGTGCAAACAGCAAAGATGCCGAGAAAGCAGGTATCAAGAGCCAAGAGGGATGTGGAGCCCAAAAGCAGTCATAGGGATAGAAGGAGAAACCTGAAGCAATATTTCTGGAGCTATAATTGACTCTGCTTCTGGTTATGCTTCTAGGCTTGTGACTTCTAGTACTGTTGAATTTTCCTGTGGTTGAATTAATAATTCACCATGGACTTCTGGGTTTGAATTTGTTTCTTGCCATTCTTTTGATGTTGCTGTTTGAAGTGAACAGGAGAATTTTTTTCCCCTGGAGTAGTGTTGTTTATTTTAATTCTGTTAAATAGATTTTTTCTCACCCTTCTATCAATTAATATTGTACAAGAAGTAAAATTAAACTCCTGTGGAAATAAATCAAATTGATGATAATAATCATACTGTTTGTATTGATTATGTGAGTATATGAAACATTTGTGAGAATGCTTCTGAGTTAACCAGTGTTGTACCCTGTCTGTAATATAACTAATAAAATTACAGTAATTTCACGATTATAAGCCGCACCTTTTTCATTGAAGAATCCAGCCTACCCCAGTAGTGCAGCTTATATTCGGGTGGGGCTTATCTATGGACAGATCCCAGTGAAATGCCAACCTGGAAGTGAGAGCTGGCCGGGAGGGCACCTGGGGCTGCCTTTAAAGGCTTCGCTGGTCTATGAAAACTGTTGCAACTTGAGCACCTGACACCAAACCCCGCACTGGGGTGATTCTGTTACTAATTTGTTACTTTGTTACACATGGACCCTCGCTTTAAAAAAAAAAAGTGTGGCTTATATTCAGGTGCGGCTTATATTTGGACAAATCCCGTGGTCTACCCGGCTACCGGGAGGTGCGGCTTATAATCAGGTGCGGCTTATAATTGTGAAATTACTGTATTTGTTGTTGCGCTTGAAAAGTCAAGGCTGCATGTCAGACTTTATTACAGTGTGTTCTGGACTGCCCGAATTAATGCATTTGAAGAGCATGGTGATGTTAAGAGGCACTAGGATGATTTAGTTTGCAGATGAGCCATATCCATTTAAATTTCTCTGGAGGACTGAGGCTTATATATTCTACTCTGTGATAATCTAGGAAGAATGTAGCTTGGTATAAATCCCAGTGAAACTCTTGTTTTTACAGCTCTGCCATGGCTTTTGTCTTATGATGAATTACTTCAGTTTTGGAGTATTAAGTAACATTTCTATTTAAAAATCCCCATAACCTCATCTTTTGAGACATCTGTTTGATGCAGACACCTGAGTTGGAGAACAATGTAAGAAAAATAGAGTAACTGATGAAGTTCATCAGTTACAGGGAAAGGTTTGAACTAGGTTAGAGACCTGATTTCAGATGGCTGTATCAGTTACGGGATCAGCTATGGGATCAGTTCAATCTATACATCACTTGAAATAAGTGATTTGTTTGGGGTTTTTTTCCTTAACGTTTGAACTTTGATTTTCTTCAACCATTTGTTTGCTTGGTGGAGTAAACAGTTACTGTGCTGATTTAATCAATATGTTTCATGTTGGGCTAGTTGAAGAGTTGTATTTTCCCTTATCTTTGCCCCATTCATCCACCATGGTAAACATTTGTGAATCTTGCCTCTTTCAGAATCTTAACTGAATATCTGGCTGCTCATATCTTGGTTCTCTGCAGATCTGTGCACCACCTGCTATATTGTTTATCTGTTTTGTGATCTGCAATTTCACTTCTGAGGATTTAAGCAGGCACTAAAAACGGCATGTTCAGCATGCCAAGAGTTGAATTTGTGGTAGATGGGAGAGCAGAGGGATAGAATGGTGAGAAGATTTGTATAAAAATATGCAGAATGTACAAGCCCAAATGACTGATTCCCCATCTTCTGATTTAATCCCGTAGAAGAAAGTCGTTAAAATCTATCCACCTGGAATAGTGCAGCAAATGCTATTTCACAGTTCACAAAGCAGCAGAATTCTTAAAGGCTGTAGAAAGCTGAAGTAGTTAACCAGGCTTTAAATACAGCTTCAGGATTTTGGCTTATTTCTTATTGTTTCCTATACAGAAATCCTAGGTTTTGAAGCAACTAAGTGACTTGCTGACATGTTTTGTGTCTATTAGCATTTTTCATTCAGTTTTAGTAGGTTTGCAAGTACTTTGAGCATATACAGTAATTTCACAATTATAAGCCGCACCTTTTTCATTGAAGAATCCAGCCTACCCCAGTGGTGCGGCTTATATTCAGGTGCGGCTTATCTATGGACAAATCCCAGCGAAACGCCAACCCGGAAGTGAGAGCCAGCCAAGCAGAGTGGCAAGTGGGCGGGCCAGCCCCTGTGCCACCGGGAGCCGCCAGGAGTGTGGGACTGCTGGGAATGGGGGCTGCAAATGTGCGGGCCGGCCCCTGTGCCGCTGACAGCCGCTGGGAGTGCGGGACCGCCAGGAATGGGGGCTGCAAGTGAGCGGGCTGGCCCCTGTGCTGCCAGGAGCCATTGGGAGCAGGGGGACCGCCTGCAACGGGGGCTGCAAGAGGGCGAGCCGGCCCCTGCTATCGGGAGCTGTTGGGAACAGGGGACCGCCGGGAACGGGGGGTGTGCAAGGGCAGGCCGGCCCCTGCCGCTGGGGGGCCGGGCCGGAGCGCCTCCCCCCGCTCTGCCGTGCGGAGTTTTAAAAAAAAAAAAGCGCGGCTTATATTCGGGTGCGGCTTATATATGGACAAATCCCGTGGTCTTCCCAGCTACCCGGAAGTGCGGCTTATATTCAGGTGCGGCTTATAATCGTGAAATTACTGTACTGCATTTGTCTAGTGAGAAGTTGCTTAGGTTGAGGTTTTGTTTGGGATTTTTGTTTTGTTTAGTTGAGGGAGCTACGAGGGGTTTTTTTGTTTCTTCTTTTTACCAGTTTTTTGTATAATTTGTTTTTTGGTGCCTGGTTAGGTCAACAGAAATGTCTAATAGCATTCATTTTTGTCTTGGCACTGAAAATGAAGTGCTGGGTGTCATAGCAGATGGTTTCAGTGGAGGAAAGGATGGTGGATGTGACAGTGCAGGTCTGGGGTGGACAGTGCTGTGCTGGCTGTCTCCTGTCAGTGTCGTGTCCTTTAAAAAGCACATCCACTTTGTGTGAGTTCAAACAGCCTTGGGGCTGCCAGGGATGGAACCGAAGACTACAGAACAATAAGCAGCTGGTTTCTCTGATTGTTTTCACTCTTTAGGTCTGCCCTGGAGGCATTCCTAGGATTTTGTTTCCTGTTGTAACAAGTGCAGGCTGTTATCACAAAAGATTATGTCCTCTGTGTTGGATCTAGTGATAGTGTGACCATAGGATGTTCATCTTCGCCAAAGGGCAAAAGAGCAGTTTTTTTAGTTTTGTAGAGGGAGCATGCAGAGTTGAACCATCCTTTGGATGTGCTGTTACTTAACAGAACTCCTGTGAAAGGGAGAGCCTCTGCAGCAGGCCTGCTCATCTCTGTATCTGCGCTGTCCTTATGGCTTTCACCTGGGCTGGAGAGTGGCATAAAAAGAGATAGAGGCACAGCAGCAGGCCCAGGCCCGTGGCAAGTAAGAAGGGAGCTGCTGTTGGTGAGTGGCCTTGCCTGTGTTGACCTTGGTGGAGGAGGTCCCTCTAGAGAGTAATTGGTCCTCCTCACAATCTGGGCCTTCCATCCCCTGTGTGACAGTGTGTCACCATGTGATTATCAGGTCTCTCTTCCCTCTGCCAGTGGAAGTGATGGAGGAAGGGTGTATGGGTTCTTTCATAGCCAGTCTGAGGATGACTTATCTCTGCAGCCTGCAGCAGCCAGAGGGGACCCCATGAGGCAAAAGCCAAAACTGGGTGACGCCAGAATTTATACCCTCTTCAACACCTTTCCCTGGTAAGGAACAAATAACTCTCCCAAGTGAGTTTGCCTGAAGAGATCCTGAACCAGCTGAGTGGCAATGAACGACAGCTGAGTGTAGGTTCTTCAGGTTACGGGGACTGTCATGTCTCTTCCACGCTAACAGGGAAAGCAGTTTCCTACAAGAAAGACCATACACAGAAATCACTTAGATGAATGCATGCCTTCCTTGTGTCAGAGGGTTTCTTGGGATTCTTTCCGTGTAGTGATAGGTGACAAAGTACTGAGGAAGACAGATATTTGACTCTTTTTGGCATGTTTAATGATTCTCAAATGCTTTAGTTTAATACTACCACGGTATGTAAAATATCAGTTGTGACTGAGTACTTTACCAAGCTGCATTACTGATCTGAGGACAGTAAGGGAGTGTAGCACTGTTATTAGTTCTATGACACTGGGACAAAGATACACTAAATGTTGTAATTAGAATCCTTAGGAATCACAATGTTTTTTGTGAACAGCAGAATTTGTTGAAGCTTGACATCCAGTGTCTGTCTCACCTGGATTCTTCACTCACTTCCTTACTTTGAGAGAACATTTAGTAGCATTTCTTGTAATACTTCAAATGTGTTTGGAATTAGAAGCTGCTAATAAAATATTGACTTGCATGTGACATCACTTAAGATTCACTTGTTTTAGAAACTGTGGAAGATAAAAAGAAATACAGGATTTTTTTCCTCTTGACATTTTATGTTGTCAGGCTTCTTTTTTGCACGTTTAGGATTTAAAAAAAAATCAAAAAACTAAAATATACAACTTTGTGAAATTGTTGATTTGTCTGAAGAACTAGAGCTTCAAAAAAGTGTTGTCAGCTTCATAAATTCTTAGAGTGAGCAGTATTATAACTTTGTTACAATGCCTTTGTAAGCTTTTATTTGAATATTTCTGAAAGGAAAGCAGCATGTACTTTCAGCAGGTATTCTGTTCTTTTTTAGTACTGTGGAATGTCTGACTCATGAGAATACAAAACTAAAATTGTATTTATACTGAAGCAAACATATCTTGATACCTGATGCATAGCAGCTAAGCCAGCCTGAGATTTGAGCAGTTGTATAATAAAATTTGGGAGTTAGTTTATATAACAGTTTTAAAGTACTTGAGTCAGGCTCCACTGTTTCATAGGAAACTAAGAATAGTGTTTGGAAACTTTTTAACAAATGTTTGTGGCTTAGAATTGGGTGACATCTCTGGAGCCATCATATTCTACTCCTGCTCATGCAGGCAAGCAGAGGATACTTTGAAAAAATTAGCAAGCTACAAGTTAAACTTGTAAGGAAAAGAGATCTCTGAAGGCAGTTTCTGAGTCTTATTCTAATAATGAGTCTATGAACATTATTCAGCCTTTAAGCTAAAATTAATCATGACTAATTCGTACCCATTTATACTTATCATAATATTGTCAGTTAGTTAAAATAGCTCTTCTCTTCTGCTCTCATTTTAAAGAGAGAAATAGAGACTGTTTCTTCTCTGCTTTGTTTTGGCAGGTTATAAGCATTTTGGCTTGGCTTGCTGGTTTTCTTTGAGCAATAGGCTCTCCCTTTCTCTGGATGTAGGCTTGGGCGTTCTTTGCCCTTTTGCAGTTGGAATTAATCTTCCCTGAATGGGCCAGAATTATGCATAGTGTTTCAGGTAATGTCCTATTGCTGCCTGTCCTCATCTGTGGGAGCAGTAATTCCACTGGCACCTTTCTTGGTACAGGATAAGTAAAATTTGTCATTCTCCTTCCAGTCTGAAAGTTCCCTTTCTGCATCAGTTGCAGTCTGCTTCGTGTTCCAAGGCACTGCTTGCCCATTTTTCCATTGCAAGGCCATGGCATGACTGTTAATGTATGTTTGTTTTTGGATCTCTTGGTGAAACTGATGTGAGCCTTTTTGAAGCATGAGATGATGATTAGAGTTGGAATTTATGCCGTCAAATGAGCCATATTTTTGGTTCATACTGCCGATGGCTTTGTGTAGTCAGTTTTCTGACTGTCCTGGGGCTTAGGACTGCCTGCATGGCACTCAAAGGAAGGCAGTCAGAGCAAGAAGCTGCTTTTTTAAAAATAGCTGATGTCCTGACATAGGGTAAACTCCTTCTGGAACAACTGTGCTCCATTATAGAATTTTGGAATCACTTAGGATTGGAAAGACCTGTATCATCAAGTCCAACCATTAACCCAGCACTGCCAAGTCCAGCACTAAACCGTTGTCCCTCAGTAACAGCACATCTGCATGTCTTTTAAATACCTCCAGGGATGGCAACACAACCACTTTCCTGAGTATCCTGCTCCAGTCCTTGACGAGCATTCTGGTGAAATAATTTTTCCTAATAACTGGTCTTAACCTCTCCTCCTATGCAAATTGAATTATTGAAGCAAGCATGGTAGTATTGCAAGGCTAGATTTTGCAGGGTCACATTCCCTGTGGACAGCAAAGGTTAGCAAGCGTTAAGGGCAGAGGTGAAATGGCATTTGCAGCAGAGCTAGAAATCCTCACTTATGTGAAGAGTACTGTGTCTTGGCTCATGAGAAATACTGTAGTTGTGGAGAGCTGTACGGGAAATGTGGGAATATCACCAGAGGAAGCAGTTCATGTTAATAAAAAATTGTGCTGACTTCATCTCATATTTTATGTGAAAGATAACTGTTAGTGCAAGAAAAGATTGGCCTTAGTCATGCTGCAGTTTTCCTGGTTCCCTTACTACTGCTGTTGATTATTTAATAACATCCTGTTTTACTTCACTTTCTCCTTCTTCCTGAAGCAATTTAACAATTTTATGCATCATTGGGACATTTTGGTTTACTGTCCCTCACATGCCCCATGGCTATGTGGAATGAGTATTTCTTCATTTCAAGATGGGGATTGGGGGACGTTAGCGTGAGTCCGTGACCTGTACACAGGGATGCTGTTTTCCTTGCTGGATCTTGACCAATATGAAAACGAGGACAAGATCAGCTAGGGACACACATGGGCTTCTAATACAGATGTATTGGCATCTTTGTCATTTGCTGATCTCTATTTCTTTGAAGGCCTATTATTTGTCGCTTCTTTATAAGGGGGTACCCAGACTAACTAGCATAAGAGAAACCTTTCTGGTTGAGGATATAGGTTTAAGTCATCATGTGATATGCAAATGAAAAGGAAGGCAATTTACTGAGAGCCAAACATCATTTTTGTCTGCTTTCTCTATGTGTTATACAGAACTGAACTAGGATAGACTGAAGCAGTTAGATAATCAAGTCATTAGGCCAAAAAATAGCCTTTATCATTGGCAGGCATCATACTGATAGTCAAAGCATGTTTCTTGCAGTCTTTGTCTGAACTGTCTTTGTTTGAGCTCTATCAGCTGCTGGACACAAGTCATCTGGTAGGAAAGGCACGTGGTTCATGGGCTAGAGAGGCCTGGTTCATGGAGACAAATGTTGCTGAAAATGCTCTTTATAGCCCATGTGATGGGTTATCATCTGCACAAGCTCTTTCAGATACTTCAGACAGTGTTTGCATTTGTCAGTGTGAGCATTTCAGTCTTTTCAAGACAGCGATTCAGGAATCATCTGTCCCACTGCAGCAATCACTTCCTTATTCTGATGGTTTTGCTGATGTGTGTTAGCCATGCTGTTTTCTGTGTTGCTTGTGGGTCTCTGGCTTTGACTGAACCCATCAGGTTTTTTTAGCAAACTGAAAGAATGTAGATTTAACACCTATTCAGCACAAAAGGCAAAGGCAGGAACCAGAAAGAATGATAAACTGAGTACAGAGATGCACAAAACAGTGACAGTAACAAAGGCCAGAACTCCTATAACACAATGGTGATGGGCTGCAAAAGGAATTTCTCAGGTGTTTTCTTGAAGAGTATCAGCTGGGGCTGATGAGAAGGAAAGCAGGATGCTATGGAACTTTTAGGAAGGTAGTGGGGTTTTTGGGTATTTGAGAGGATTGCTGGGATGTTCAGAAGAAAAATAAAAGGCAGGAAGAGGAATCATCAAGATGGAGTAGGGAGGAAAAAAACAAGGAATGCTGTCAATCTCAATCTGCAAAGACTACCTTAGAACAAATAAGGGAGAATTCTATCTATGTTGCCTCACTAACAGACAGGGAATCCTTCTGCTGCACTACTTACAAGTTTCTCATATTTGGGTCCAGCTTTGGTGATAGGTTTTCTCTGTGTTCTCCAAGTTGAATCACATTTCATGTGAATAGGTTAGATTTTTTTTGGTAGATGATAGGTGCTACCTCATTAGTGAGGAGTAGGAGAGGCTTAAAATGGGATCAAAAAGGACAGAAGGGAACATTACATTATTTTTTAGAGCTCTGACCAGTATTTGCATCTTTCATCAAGGAATAGTTTGTTGTATCTAGTACAGATGTGTCCATAACAGGTCACAAGAAGTATAATATTTTGGCATGGACATTGAGTTTCTGCACTGTCATGTAATCTTCTGGTAAAGTTAATTGAAATTTTTAGCATAAATTTAATATGTGAATTTATGCTGATTAAAGAAAAAACGCTTTGTTCTAAGGACTGGCACAGTGTGTTCTTAAACCGTGCAACATCATTCACCATTGAGGGGCTGGTGTTTGATGCTATGCTGTGCCTGTCTGGCATGTAGTTAGTCTCCACACCAGCCTGTATGGTGGAGTGTGTTGGATTTGTGACTAAAGCAGTGTTGATAAGCCAGCAGTGCTTTCTCTATTGCTTAGAGCGTTCAGGCTTTCTGTTTCCCCTTCCTGACCCTCCTCGCTTTGAAGTGGTAGCCTTTGCTAGGAGACTGGCTGGGCATTAGTCTTACGGGAAGTTGTACATGATTGCCTCTGCATTGCTTCTGTTGTTTTTTGTTGTGGGTGGGATGTTTAATTCCTCTTTTTTTCACTTTACTAAACTGTCTTACCTCACAAATTTTCTTGCCCTTTTGTTCTTCCATTCATGTCTGACAGAGAGTGGTGAGCAACTGGATCGGTAGGGTTTAGCTTTTAGCTTCTGGCTGGGGTTAAATTACCACAGGAAGTCCCCACCTGTAATTGATTAAAAAAGTGCAAATAGGCATTTCTTGGTTTTTCCCATACTGATCTTATCCTTTCTAGGAATAGCAGGCATTTAAAGAAGTCCATATTTGTGGATTCTGCCTTAAAGTGCCTCGATGTGATGGAGTGCTTTTATAAATCTTAGAGTTTTACCATGTTGAAAACTCTACAGCCTTCTGCATTAGTTTCTGTTCTTGCTTTGTCTCCTCTACACTATCTCCCTGTTTGATCTTATACTTGACATAAAATTTCTGTGGGCTATAGGTCCTTTTTTTCCAAGAAATGTCACACTGAAGACTGACCCAGTGAGTCATAATGCAAGTCTGTCTCAAATTAAATAGGAAAGAAGGAAATAAGCACACATATATATACACTTCCTTTTTACTATCTCAGTAGCAGCTAAAATGTTAGCACTTATGACAAAGTTATAAATAGAAAGGTATTAATTTTTTTTTTGTTTCCTTTGTTATGTAGTGGAAAAAATAGATTTTATTGATATTAGATGGTCTCTGAAGTAAATTCTGTATTTAAAGAGTAGTTTAATTTACTGTTGGCATTTTTTTATAAAAGAAAATGCCTTAAACATTTATTTTAATAAAAAATGTCATTATTTTTGGCACACTGAACTGGCAGGATTTTGACTAGCCCTGGTAGTCACACTTAACTGCAGTTTGCTTAGATAAAGCTTTTGTTTCTTTCTTAGTAATTGAATGAGTATAGTATGATTGTAACATGATCAGTAGAGCTCAGATAGACTGATGCTGTCTGCATTCAGTTGTAGAGCTGTATATCATCTGTTTTCCTTTTGGTGGGGTTCAAACTATAGTTTCTGAAGCACTGTGCTGGTTTAATGGCTCACTGCTGCTGAAAGAAGTTCCAGGCGTGTCCCTTTGCTAGGGCTGTCTCTGCTGTTAGTACCCTGATGTGTTTCAGCTAAAGAGCTCTGTACCAGGCTTTCACCAGCCTTTGTGCACCTGGAATAGTTTTTTCTTGAACTGGGTGCTGTGTTATGAGTGGCTTCTGTGAATGTAACTGATGTAGTCTGTGTTGTGGTAAGAATCTGGACCCTCTTCTGTAGGGAGGGGTGACCTTGTAGATCAGCAGAGTCCACCTTACAAACCACATCTTGGTTTAGCCGACTGCATTGCCAGGCTCTGCATCAGCCATCCCATTCAGTCTCAAATGATTGCAACCAAAGCGCAGCATTTCCAGATAACTGGGAGTGAGGAGAAAATGGGGTACTCCAAATGGGACTGTTGAAGATTACAGCCTGTGCAACAGGGCATACGCCACAGCTGGCTGTTTGCAGAGTCATCTTGGTCTTGGTTAATAATGAGGTTTACATAGACTTGTGCTTTTAGGAAATGTGTAGGAAGTGAATGCCCTGAGGGGGTTATGACGTGCTTTCAGCTTGGGTTTGAAATTAATGATTGGTTCTTTCTTTAAGAAAAAAGTGTTTTTCTATGGCTTGCAGATTTCAACGTTTCTTGTTTGTGTTCTAAGTATTCCAGCTCTGGATGTATGGATATAACTGTTGTCGACTTTTTCCTTTGCAGTTGCTGCGGGAGCTCAAGCATCCAAATGTCATTTCTCTGCAAAAGGTGTTCCTTTCTCATGCTGACAGGAAAGTGTGGCTTCTCTTTGACTATGCTGAGCATGACCTCTGGGTAAGGTGAATTGTTTGTAGGTACCAGGCTTGGAGTTTTAGTTGCAGCAAAGGGACAGGGTCATGGGAGACACATCATTTTTAAACTCCATGTTTGTTGGAAACATTTTGAGTACTAAAGGAAAAGCAATGGAAAATGTTAAGTAAACTCAACACACAATTAGCCTGTGGTCTCTTTAAGAAGATTTTAAAAAAGCAAAAAATCTGCAGAAATCAGCTCTCAGTAGTTAGAAGCCTACTTAAATAAATGTAAATATAAACCCCTATTTCAGCTTAAGTATGGTGCAGGAAAATGTAATGCTTGCACAGGTGAATTCCCTTTGAAAAATGACAAGCTTACTTTCTGAATAGGACAGTTCAGAGTTTTAGTCACATTGATTGTCATCTGTGAATTCATTAAATGAGAGAAGTGACACTGTATATTGAATTCAAACATTTCAGTGGGAAAAATTTTTCTCAACTTGTTGCAGAAATTCTGTGTATTTGGGAGGAAAGCTGTTTATTCCTAATTGCAAGATACAGCTTGAAAATATGAACCTGTTGGAGGCAAAGTAAATTTGTTTTAAGATAGATACTGTATTTCTCTGTTAATATTTGTAAGCTTAATATCCATTTGGAATACTTAAAAAAATAAGATAGCGTGGTAAAAAATGAAAAATACCACAGAGCCTTGACTTCTCCGAAAACAGTGTGTGTGCCTCAGATTAATGCTGACATATATTTGGAGCATTGCTCTTAATGCTACAAATGCTGACCTCAGAAGATGCTAAGATTCCTATCAAAGGGTGCAACAGAAACCATTTATAATGAGGTGGAAATTTTTATGAATATGTACATGTGAGAATTGCACAGTATGAATCGTGAGTTGTTTTTTTGTTAGCATGTCACTTACCAAAGTCACATGTTACCATATCACAAACCAAATTAAAAGTAATTTATTTTGAAAATGGTGTTCCTTATAGTTTAGAATTATTCAGTAGCATTTTGCTAAAAATGAGCGTGTCAGTTTTCTTTCTGCTAAGCTAGATGAAAGGTGTTTTCTGACAGTTAAATGTCTTGGAAGTTCTGATACTCAGTATTGAGGTTTGGTTACCAATGTAAAATTAGAGAGAAAAAAAGTTAGCAAATAGCTGAAATGTTGAGACATCCTTAAGGCTGACAAACAAACAACAACATCTTGAGGAAATGGGATACAGTCAGTTTGTTTTGTTTTATTTTAATATGATGGAAAAATAAGAGCACTTTTTTTCACTACTCCCCCATATTTATCATCTGCTAAGCTGCAGACTTCTAGGAACACTTGAGAGTTTTTTTTGTTTGAAAATGTGCTACAAGGCTTCATATTTGTTAGGGATGTAATTACTATGACCTATCCTTGTTTGTATTTGCACATTTCTGCATTGCTTCATACTTTACCTAAGTCACCACAGAAGTCTTTCTGTTAATGAAATGCTAGTTTGTAGGTAAGTAACTTAGGAATGAATGACCCTCAGTTTTGACCTTTATGCTTACATGCGTATACCTGCATGAACTCCAGATTTCCCCAGCTGCACCAGCTCCTGGTCCTTCACTGTATCCAGATGTGAGAAACTTGGTTGCAGTGGCTGGGCTAGCTCTGTGCCCCAGAGAGCCGGCTATAGATCAAGTGCTCCAGCCCTGTGTGGATTTAGCACAGCAAGTTTTAAGTAAGGCTGGGAAAGTGCTAGATAATACAGAGGGTATTAGAACAGGAAGAAAAGAAGTCTAGGACAACCATCTATTTTTCTTCCTGTCTCTGGAGAGTCACATCTCTGTCCACTGTATGAAAATAACATTTGGTTTGGAGTTTGTGGAAGTGAGAGGTGAGAGAGATCAAACTTGTGGCTCAGACCGAAGGATGCTTGTGTATGTGGTGCTTAGCTGACAGTGCAGGGACTGTCACCTTTTCATCAATGCTTGTTTGGTCTGTGTGTCTCTATTTTTACAGTTGTTAGGGCAGAAATGTGCCTATTCCTTGGCTGCCTGAAGCAAAGGAGGGTGTGTAAGGAGCTGGACTGCAGCAGGAGAGGAAAGGAAGTTTCCCAAAGGATGTTAGATACTTGGGTTAGCTAATTGACGCCTGGAATATGAGGGGTCATGAACATAGGAAGAGCACATGATAGAAGATTGGTCCCAGTTTTTGGTAGACAAGATCTGGGCTGTTTTGATGATCACACAAGTGTGAGCCTTTACAGAAAAAAAGTGTGACTGTTAAGAAGTTTCTTCTAGAAATTGCCACTGTGTTTGAAGGAGACAAACATGGAAATGGTTACCATGGTTATGGCACACCTTGCTGTTGAACTTAGTGACACCTGGGACTCAAGTGCTAAGACAACACATCCTTTTGGGCTCCTCCTTGGTGCCAGACATCCCTGTGTCTAAACTTAGAATCACTAAAGGTTCTGTTTTCGTGTCTCACTTGGTGGCTGCCTTTCAGATGGACAGATTTGTAGACTTGCTCTGTCAACAGCTTCTGTTTTGAGTGTACTGTGCTATTAGGGTGTAGTAAATAAAGAAGGAATAAATCTGGACTTCTGATTTAAATGTGTAAAGTCCCAAATACAGTTTCAAAAATTTCTGCTGGGCATTACATCTTGAATGTTGTGGTTTTTATTACTGAAGAAGAAAACTTAGAAGTAAAATAATGTAGGAGGTAATACACTTCTAGTTCTGTGAACTTGATGTACAGGGTATCAGCCTATTCTAAGAAAAAGACTCCCCAAATAAAAATGCCTCTAAAACCTGAAAGATCAGTGATCTGCAAGGAAATGTGCTTTGGTCATACTGGTTTTGTATTCCTCATACTCTGCAGGGCTTAGCTGCCTGCTGGGGTTAAACCACAGCAAAAACTGTTTTAATTTTTAAGAGTTTGCTTTGGGGTAGTGATCATTTTACCTAGACAAAATTAATTTTTTAGTACTTAAGGCATATGTTTCTAGTTTGGAAAACAAATCATGAAAGATTGCAAAATACCCTAAGAAGTCTGTGTAAGAAGTTGATGGCAATCTTGTTGTGTAAACATTACGCTTCTTTTATTTTTGTTTCTTTGTTCCTCTTTGCAGCATATAATCAAGTTTCACAGGGCTTCTAAAGCAAACAAGAAACCAGTTCAGTTACCTCGGGGAATGGTGAAGTCGCTGTTATATCAGATCCTAGATGGTATTCACTACCTGCATGCTAACTGGGTGTTACACAGGGATTTGGTAAGTGGATCTGCAATGGGTTTTTGCACTGGGATGGTGATTGAGGGCAAGGGTTGTTTGTTTTTTTAATGAAAAACCACTGGGAAACAAAAACCTTGGTGCTAAGAGCATGTACTAATATATATTTTTACACTGCAGTCAGACGGCCTTGATTAGTAGAGTGAATTTCAAAAGCTTGCTGTGATCTGATGCTTATGAGAGCAAGTGTATCAGATGGCTGTTTTTGTTTTTTGATTTTCTAAATAAACTATTTTAAATGGGTTCATTTAAATAGGCATGTTGAGGTATAGAAAATGCCTCTAGTAGTATCACTGCAGGCAAGATAAATAACTAAATACAGCTTTGGTGTAGGTGGGGAAGAAGGATTGGCTGTAAGAGCTGCTGGAAAAAAATATTTTTTTTCATGATATTATCAGTTTAATGTAGGAAATTCACTTTTGAAAGCATTATTTTCTCCTAATGTTTACAATCTACCAGCAATATAACCATGCCAACTTTAGATAATTTTTTGCAGGTAAACTAATGTTTATCCAAACTACAATAGAAGGAAAACATTTTTAACCTGAGTTAGTGTCTGTAACCAGCAAATTCTTTTCAACTGGTGAATTTCACCAATTCTTATATACTTGCCTTCAAAATATGCCACAGCTAACGGGTCTATTTTGTCTGTTGTCTTGAAATTGGGTAGTTTCTCCGATCCACTTGTCTGTAGCTCTTACTCTTTGACAGCATTCTTTTTTTCTAATTTACTTCTAAGTGTACCACTTATTTATGATACTCTCATGTATGAATGAAATTTCAGTAATTAGAAGTGTCATTAGTTTGACCTTTCATTCCTATGTGTCAGTATTACCAGTGATATTCTGTGTTTGGTGAAGTAAGTCTGGCTTCCTTACTATTTATTTCTCCAGCATCACTTTTTGTCTTTGAAATAGCTTTAATAGTGTTCCTGAAAATATGGCCAAGGACTAGTTTTTTGACATCTATTTTCATTACTGATAAATGCTTTTACAGAATGCCAGTTTCTCCATTTAAACTGAAGGAAAAAGCTATATCTCTGATAAACAGCATTTTCAGAACTGAAATACAAGGAAACTGCTTTATACAGTGGTTGTTTGGATGGTTTTAATTTGCTCCCGGTTTTAGAAATGGAGCACAAGGGAGCACTGAGGGGGGGAAATCAAAAAGATTCTGGTGGCTTTGTCATGACTCATGAAGTAGTGGAGCAAAACGTAATACAGAAATACATAATGCATGTTACTACTTAGACACCTTTATTACATTTATAAGAGGCATACAGCAAGCAAATGATTTGTCATCAAGAATCTAAATTTTTCTAATGTTTTACTTTCTACAGTTCCGGAAAATTTATGAACTTAAAATAATGGTTCAAAGAAAACCATGCATGCTGTTAACTGGATGGCTCAGGAGATTGGTAATTTATTACAGAGCCTTTCACTTCTAGGGCTGTAGCTGAAATACAGTTTAAGTTGGCAACTGCAAAAAAAACTGCTGCCATCTTATTTTCTGTGAGATGAGCTAGTGGTCTCAGTTCAACATGAAGTTTCCTTCCATGAGAAAATCTACCATCACAATTGGCTATCTTTTGATAATCTGAGGAAAAGACCAAAAGCTTGAGGCAGAGACTGAGAGGTCTTCCCACCGGAATCTTGTCAAGCTATGTTGATGAGAATCCTGTAAGAGCTGTACAAGGACTGCCTGTGCCACCTCTTCCATGGAAACTTTTGGACTTGTTCATTTGAAGCTGTCCAGTTTGAGCTGAATTCAGAAGGCACATGTTTCTTGCAAAACAAAAGACAGAATTGTGCCTACCAATGCTTTCTTTCTTTTATCTTTCTTTATCTTCTGAGTAACAGAAGGAATTCTACCTAGTGTTTTGACATGGAAAGACAGAGTCCTGTTGGTAAAGCTTGAGAGCTGGGACTTCACTAAGATTCTGGCTCAAGCAGCATAACTGACATTAATGCTTAGATGTGATTTTTCTATTCTAGGATACCCGTAACATTATTCTTCAGGAATATCAGTGTTAAATCATCTATTTTAACTCCAAATTGGATGACTGGACAGATTTACTATGCTTTTCCTACTGTGCCTTTAAACAATAGATATTGCTGTAGTTTCTATATGATTTATGTTTTCCTGGATTTAGATACACCCACAGAGCTGCTTAAGTAACATGCCTGCTTTCATGTCATATACTGTAAGAGTGATGGTGCTTGGGGCTTGTAGGAAGCTAAAGAGTATAATACTTGGCAAAAGAATCTGTTATTCTATCATAGGATAAGGAATTTTTTAATGGGGATGAATTACCTATGTAATTACCTTCTAAGTGCAGTTTTCTGGGTTTGGATTAGTTGTCTGTTGGGGTTCTTTTTTGGGGGTTTTTGTAAGATGTCTTAGTCAAGTTAGTTTTAAAGTAGGTAATTTTTTTAGAGGTTTTTTTGAGATTTTGACTTCTCTAACCAGAAACGAAAGATGGCATAAACCAGCTCCTTTCTTGCTAGCATCTACAAGCCAGGCACTAAAATGTAGCAACTATTAAAATCACATGAACTTAGACTGAAATTTGTCTTCACATTGTTGAAATCAAGAAATCTCAGCTCATGTAAGGTTTGTATAAAGTGACTGTATTCTGTATGAAACAGTAAAATCTGTTGGAAGACAATAATTGTCTGTTGTGGTACGCCTTTTACCAAGGAAATGTGTACAAATCTTTGCAGTAACTTTAGTACTTAACTCTTCTTCTTTCACTGTGTGCATGAAAGCCAATTCACCATTTCCTTCAGAGCAGGGAGAAATTGATTGTATTTACCTTTGAATACTGCCTTGAATATTACTGTACTTGAGTAGTTAGCTTGTCCATAAGTCTTTGAAACATACCAGTAAAATTTTTCAACAAATAAATGCCAGCCCTTTTAAAATTTCTTACTTGACTTGCATATTCTTTAGCTTCTTTAAATTTCATGGCTGAGAGCAATTGAAAGCAGATTGTTTATTCATGCTCTGACTGTAGCAGGAAGGAAATAAGAACACTTCACATAATTACCACAAAGTGCATCAATTATAGTTTTAATAATATTTTGGATTTAGTTATCAAGCATGCTTGAAACATACTGCATTTTGCTGACTTCTTTTCTGAGCATTTTTTCCACTTTATAATATGCAGCTATTGTGCTTCTTCCTTTACTCAAAATTCCTATTCCACACTAAAAATAAGCATAAGCAGATGATTGGCCATAGATCTGTTTTAATCAATATGCAACCTCAACAGCAAGGGAAACGACAGCATGTACTTCACAGCATGCTTGGAAGGTTTTTTTTAAAGTAACAGGCTCAAAATAGAGGTCCTTTTGCACAGTACAATAACTTTTAAGCCTGCTAGCATTTGAAAGTGCATCTTTAATTTTTTTGGTAGTAGTTCTGTCTACACAGTCAGGATCCAGTCTCAGGTAAGAGATGAGCACCCCTCCACAGCTTCTGTGTGGTGACAGTAAGATTATTCTGTACATTACATTAATAATGGAATTGGCACCTAAGCTAATATAATAAAATACTTCCATGGTGCAGCAGTGCTCAAAAGCATACCACCACCACCCCAAAAAAAACCCCAACAAAAAAATCTAGAGGAAATCTCACATGTCTTGTAGTACTGCAGCTGGGACACTAATACAAAATTAATTTTTTGTTTCTAAATCTTCAGACTACGTTTCCTGGCCTGTTTCTTTGTGCACGGTGTGAGTGGGTGTTGAACAGATGAATTGCCACTTGGCAAGTGAGGTATGGAAGTGGGGAACAGAGTGCTGGGCTTCTGCTTCCCATTCTTCCCCTCCCATCTCTTGCCAAAGGAATTAACAGTCTCCTAGCCTTTTTCAATACCATCCATGTCCTAGTTAGCCTTGGATTGTGTCAGTGTCTGTGAACATTTGCAGGCTGGCACTAGTGCAGTCTGGGGAAGGCCTTTCTAGTGTGCAGCTCAGCTCAAGGGCTGCTGTGGGACAAGCACTGCCTTTAAATAAGCTTTGAGGCAGTCAGGCTTTAATGCAGTTGACGTGTGGCTTTCTGAAACCTGGATTCTTCCCAAGGATACCTGCTACCAGGTTTGGGATTAGTGGGAACATCAAAGATGTTCTTTTAACAATGAATTAGGAAAAGCCACTCCTAGAGTCTTCTTTTGTAGACAGATCTTAGCCACTTTCCAGGCTCCATAAAGTGAATCACTTAAATGTGTGCTTTAGGCAAAGTTAAATATATGGAACTTTTACCATGGCAATTTACCATTTTTCTCATTAGAACTCAAGAATCCAAGGATGTCACCCTGTCAGTATTCAAGGATTACTTCAGAAATACAGGAATGCCCTTCTGTCTTCCTATAAAGCTTCCAAAGCTCTAGTCATTTTAAAGAGTGAACCTAAATCCTTGGAGAAGAAAGTAATAATAGTACATATTACTAGAAATAAGTTTGCCACTTTAAAAAGTAGGGTGATTTTCTGCTCTAAGTAGATCAACAAGTAATAGATGTTATTTCCCAAAAGGTATTACAATGACTTGCTGATGATTTGCTTTCAGAGGAGGAAAAAACCCCTAGCAATCCAAACCAAATCACTCTTCTGGTTGTCAGCTGTTACATTTCCCAAGATTTTTGTTTCCAAGGTGTTTTTCATTAGGTGTGTGCTTCAGTGAGATCACAAAAGAACAGTGTGTCTGGCAGAACTTCTTGCATGTGCTTCTAATCACATGCTTTCCTGTGAGATGAACTTTACTATAGCTCTAAATATTCCATAGTTAAAATAATATTATCCAGTGTTTCTTAATTTTTCTGTTTACAGGGAGCCCTTGCCTGTCTTTCTGAGCACTTTCTTAATGTATTAGATTACATTTTCAAACCAGTAAGTAATAAAAATGCAGAAGTGATCAAAGAGACTGCAAAATTCTAGTATTTGGTGCTCATGCCAGTGATTAAAGAAAAAACAGAGAAGCAACCCAAAAAACCCCTGAAAACATAGCCTGCTAGGTCAAACTTTTTGTTAAGTAATGTCTGTCAGTTTTGCACAAACGTAGATTTAAAGGTAGAAATAGAGCATATTTTTGCAGTGCTACCAGCCTTCTAGTTGGACAAGTGGTGAGAGATCTTTGACTTCACCACAGAAAAGCCTGTAGAGATATATCAAATCATGTGCTTCATATTCATGTATGCAAGTAATTGTGAGACCACTCTCTTTGAAAGGTCATAGCCATCAGAGGAAGTTCCTGAGGGGAAGAAAGCAAATGTCACTCCAGTCTTCAAGATGGGTCTGGTAAATTACATTCCCAGTCACTCTCGCCTTAGTCACTGATAAGGTGATGGATCACATTCTCCTGGAAGCCATTTTCAAACATTTGGAAGACATCAGGATGATTGAGTGTAGTCAGCATGGATTTTTGTGCAGGGGAGATTGTGCTTGGCCAGCGTGAAGGCCTTCAATGGCTAGCTCGATGGATGGGCAAGCAGTGGTGGATGTTGCTTACTTTAGTGGGGCTTTCAGCTCCGTCCCATCCATCCTTGTCGACAAGCTAATGAAGTACACACCAGTACTTCACCCAGCACAATTAAGGGCATTGAAAACAAGATGAGTTGAAGGGCTCAAAGGATTGTGACCAGTACCACAAAGCTAAGTTGGACACCAGTCCCAAGTGCTGATTCTGAGATCAGTGCCATTTAACATCATCATTAGTAACCTGAACACTGAGAGAGCACACTGTCGGCAAGCTGGCAGATGATTTCCAGCAGTGCCTTCCAGCCTCAGCCATTCTGTGAATGTGTTGTATCTTCACCATTTGATTTGTCTTGAAACATTCAGTTACTGCTCTTTCAAAGTCTAAAATCCAGCTCATGACAAATCAAGAGAAGAGATTCCAGGTGCAAGGTTGGGCTATGTGAGAGCAAGTGTAAGATAAATATGAAAGATCAAATAGCTCACAAGGAATAAGGAACAGTTTCAAACAGTGAAATACAAAATCTTTGAAGTGCAGCAGGACATTTTTGCGATGTATCTTGACTACAGTATGATGAGAGGAATGACATGGTGCCATTTTCTTTTCCTGAGGAAAAAGGTGATGTATTCACTAAAACCTTTTTGGAAGCTGTGTGGTCGAAAAATGAAAGATATACTTCTACTGGATCATCAGTTGTTACAGCCTTCAGTATGAAACATTTGTGTAATAGCAATATCTCTGGAATGATATACCCAAGCCGTAAACTATTAGGCCTGTATTTTTCTTTCTTTGCTGAAGGTGCTAAGTACTGAAATCAAATGGAAAATATAAATAAAAATAAAATATTCAGTCTATTCTTGCAGTTGTGTTTGGGCTTTCACTGTAAGACTTCTCAGTCATTTTGTAAATCAGTCTTTAGTGAAAAGATTTTGTTTTAATTCACAGGCTGTGTCACTTCAAGCAATTTTTGCATTAGAGTGTAATCTTTCATAGCTTTTTATAGGTTGATCATCTTTAACCTTAGGACTTACAAGAAAATGCAAGCCCATGTAAGAAGTTTTAAGCAAGGATGGTGAAAGAATAGTAGAGACTCCAAGATTTCTGTAGTTTGTGAGATCAACAGGTAACACTTGAAAATTTTTGTCCAAGCAACCAGTGTTTAGCAAAAATGCTAAATCAGTCCTAGAGGTTATTTGATAATCTTTTATAACACAATACTGTTAGATTACAATTTATAAAAAGATGGAGTGCTGAATAGGGGAAGATTTGATTAATATTTTTCTGATTGCAAGTGAAAAACTCATTTATTTGCTTGATTTAAGTGCAGGTAGGGATGCAAGGAAAGGTCAGAAATCTTTATTCCAAGTACAGGTTTTTCAAATCTACCTTTCTCAGACTACTGCTTTCATTCAAAGCCCCATTTGCTTGATTGTCAAGTCCATCCCTATCTGTAATTTTTTGTAGCCTTTCAGTATCTTTGGCAGGTGTTTCCAAAACGTCTGACTATATCTGTGTGTCTGTGGTACTGACTTACATTTTGTCTGGTGGAATCTAAATTTGGTTTTTCTTCTTTTTAGCTCAGTATTTCTTTTTCATAAATAATTCTCAAAATAATTAATCCTGTGTGGTGATAAAAGCCAAGTCTCACAGCCTTCATGTTTAAAACTGACAGTATTACTGACAACAAATTTTTTTCTGTGTTAATGAACATGTCTTGTTTTGAAACTAGAGTACAGTAATTTCACGATTATATGCCGCACCTTTTTCATTGAAGAATCCAGTCTACCCCAGTAGTGTGGCTTATATTCAGGTGCGGCTTATCTATGGACCAATCCCAGTGAAATGCCAACCTGGAAGTGAGAGTTGGCCGGGGAGAGAGCTGCAGCGGAGCTGCTGCCGGGTGGGCGGTGAGCCGGAGCCACTGACGAGCAGGGAGCGGGCCACCGCTGGATTGGCGAGGCCAGCCCGGCTTCGCCGCCTTTGCATGAACAAGCGAGCCGCCTTTGCCCCCTCTGCCGATGCGAGCGAGGCGGGACTACCCCCCTCCACCACCGCGAGCGAGGCGGGGCTACCCCCCTCCACCACCGCGAGCGAGGTGGGGCTCGCTCCCTCCACCGGAGCGAGCAAGGCCAGGCTCGCTCCCTTTGCCACCGCGAGCGAACCGGGGCTCCCCTGCTCCACCGCTGCGAGCGAACCGAGG
>VRYO01002772.1:21650815-21728614 GCA_009812075.1 Sialia sialis
CTCCCCATGCCTGCCGGCTCTTGCCACAGCTCTCCTGGCTCACGCTTCCGGGTTACGAAATTCCCGAACTTTGTCCGTATATAAGGCGCACTGGATTATAAGGCACACTTCTGGGTTTGGATCAAAACTTCAGTCATAAGGTGCACCTTATACGTGTGAAATTGCTGTACACTGACTTTTCACCTTTGGGTTTTTTTTTTTAATCCAGAGCAGAGAGGAGTTGCTTATAGTCCATATGTATGGGGTGATATGAAAATATTATTTAAATGACAAACAACGACAAAATAGGGCTTTTAAAGAAAATGGCAAGGGGTTAACACAGCTGCATGTAAACTGAAGAGTAAATAAGGCAATTTTCTGCCTTTGTTTGGAAGTTTTGAGATGTGTGAGATTACAGTGCTACTGAATACCTGTCATCCTGTGGAAACTGCTCCAACAAAACTACTGAGCAAAAGTGGTATTCAGGGTTTTTATTACACATTTTAAATCCTTATTTGTGAGGCAGAACTTTGAATTTAAAAGGGAGATGGAATAATATATGGAATAACATAGTACCTGGAAACCAGTTTCAAAGCATGCTCTGATCCTGCTCTGCTGTGTCCACAGCATCCAGAGTCATTGTAACTGTGGACAGAGTAATCACTGCTGTAGCACAATCCACAGGAAATATATTTCTTCAGAACCGTTCATTTTAATGTATTAAGTTTGTTGCTGCACTTTTGAGTGATGTGTTAATGATATTTGACGTGGTAGATATTCCTGCTATAATAATATTTTTGCCTATGATAGCCACCTTTCCTTGCTTTGAGGCTTAGTACAGAAAGTCACGCCCTGCCACTTGTGACATTTCTAGGAAGTGAAAAGAGTTGGCCTGAAAAGAGTAATTCATTTTTTTTATTCAGCTTAAATTCAGTTCCAGTGGAAGTGAGAAAAGTCTGTGTATTAGGCAGTGTGCATGCTTTTAATAAGTTACATTGCCCCAGTTGGCAGTAATTGAGTGACAGCAGTGAAAGAAGTTTTTGGAGTGTGTTCAGAGCCTAAAAACGTTGTAGACTAACAGCTTTTATCAAGTGAAACAGAGATAAAATATGGTTGATGGTAACTAGCAGAAGGCCCCCTTGGCAAAGATACAGCAACCCTCTATTTTCTATCCTATCCAAATACTTCCTGTACTTTTAAAATTTTTGGACATGTGTGCTTTGATAATTCAGGGGTTTGTTTTTGTTTGGCTGTTACTAGTAATTTTAAAGGGCTCCTAGTTTTAAAGAGAATTTTATTTAGATGCTCAATTTATTTATTTTAAAGAGCTCTGGGATGTTCTTTATAAGAAGATAATGAACAGGAAGTAATACACTAAAATAGGCTTTCTTAATTTTACAGTGCTTTTTACAATTAATGTTTTCTATAATCAGACTATTTTAATGTTTAGATTTAATCCATGTTGTGGAGCCATTGTTTTCACCAGTGTTTGTGGTGGTCTTTTTGATTGTAATGTATTTTAAAGCCCCAGTCAGTTGCAAAAGAAAATGCGCATCTTTGAATTAAAGGAAACCAATTAACTTCAGAAAAGTGCTGATACTATCATTTGAATAAGGTTACATTGTCACTGCCATTGTGCTAGAGTACTGTTCAGTATTGAAGTAGTCAGTTTTATTCCAAGCGGAAAGAAAATTGAATTATTTTTGAATGAAAATGAAATTATTTTCTCTTAACTGTAAACTGATCCCAAAAGACAGTTCCAGTCCCTAAGAATGCAATAAGGGAGCATATCAACTTGTTTATAAGGAAATATTTTGATGTAGGTTATGACTGCTTGAAGATCAACAAGGTTGTTAAAGATGTACTGGAAGAAGCATAAATGTTGATTCTTCTGTGAGTCATAGACCTTGAGTTAGGGTGTGAATTTTGCAAGCCAGAGCTGAAGGCTAGTGGGTTATGCTGCACAGCTTTTCTTGTCAGGGGATCTAACTGGGAAGTGATAAACCACATCAGTCTATTACAATTTCTCTCGCTGTGCCACGAAAGTGCTCTTCTGAGCAGGCTGCCACTTGCTAAGCCCTTGCAGTTGTCTTTCAAAACTTATTTGATTTTTTTTTTTTTTTTATTTCTGCTTAGCAAGACATTTTAAACTTGAGTTTCATGCTTCACAGGCACTTGCTCATGTGCAGCTGAAGAAATTCAGTTATGGTGTTGTATGTTTGTGGGGTTGTGTTTTTAAATCTGTATTGTTTAATATGAATTATAATTCCTATATTGTCTAGTATGATGCTTTGAAGTCTAAAATATAAATAAACCGTTCATTATAAATCCTAATAGAATCATTGTTGAGGTCATAGTTGCAGAAGCAAAATAATTTAAGGATAAAAGCCCTTTGCCTAGTATTGTTCTTGTAAAGTTAAAGTGCTCTTTTTAAAAAGATTCAAAGCCAGTATTATGTTCTTATAAATTATCGTGGCTCATGACAGGTAGAAATGGATGGCATGACCAATTCTGTAAACTGGTGGCACAGTCAGTGAGGATGCACAAATGCCAGCAGTTAACGAATATCACTGGTGTGACTCAGCCCATCAAGTCCTCTACCGAGTAATGTTTTAGGAGCCAAACTCTTAAGTATTGGATTATCCAAATGAAAATTGGTTAGGATTATACTAAAACCTTATTGAAAGGATATGTAAAGAGTATGATTCTGTTCATTAGTGTACATAGAAATGTTGCAAAAAGTTAATAGTGTGGATGGGGAGGAGGTAGCATCCACAATATAGTACCGTAATAAGTAATTCAAAGGAGTTTAGATTACTCACTGATACCTATGTTTAAAATCAGTCTTAGAAAACTGGTGGTTTCCAAAACAAGACTAGTAGCAAAACGTATGTGGAATAATAGTTCCTGCAGACCTGGTTTGATGCTAGAAGTGCTAAGTATCAAAAAAATGCAGTGCCCAGTTCTTTCCTCACAGCTTTGGTGAGTAAAACTTAGTGAAAGTATTTGGCCTAACACTAAAATACTTTTCCAGGAGCATGAGACAATGTCCTAGGATTTCCAGACATTTAGGATACAAACATGGAATAAATAATCATCTCCTGCTCCTATCAGTAACTTCCTCTGAGCATCAGGAATGATGTTTTTTTTCTCTTTTTATCACATCTCATCACAGACTGGCATAATTTTAATTTTGTTTGCATTTTAGCCTTTGAAACAGCAATTCAGCTAAGTTCTGAAATCTAGTTTCCCCTCTGTGAAAGGACACAAACATTTTCAGTGTATGTTAAGAAGCAGTAGGTGACTGCAATATTAATTCGAAGTAGTAGTCCTATCAAAAAGATATGAAGAAAATGCCTGGCTGGTAACCTTAACATGAATCAATAGCCTTACATAGTGAGGCAGGATACCATACTGGGATCGTACAAAGTGGAAGAAGCTGTGCAAGGCATGTAAAACAGTCCCTCCACTGCATTTTAGCATTAGTGAAGCCTCAGCAGGAGCAGTGTGTAATTTGGAACACTTGAGTTCAAAGAAATGAATGGCCCAAGACAGAACAGCTGGAGCAAATCAGCAAGAATCATCATAGATCTAGAAAAAAAAAATAGCCTACTAGGAAACACAGAGCAAGAGAGAGGTTTTGAGGTTTTTTTCATCTAGGTGGTAGGACTGAAGAGAGATGTTTGTCCCAGGAAGTGTGACAGGTTCTTGAAGTGAAGGAGTGGTTGTCTGTGCCTTCTGCTGATGAATAAGAGGCAAGGGGACTAACCTTGTCTGTTGTGTAACAAGGAAAGGAAAAACACTGCATTGGGGAAGAGTTAGAGAAGATTGCATGGGAATTGTGCAGCCTTCATCACCAAAGACTTCAGGATCAGAGTGAACATGAGCAGCATTGTGTGAGATCAGGCAGATGGGTGAAAGTGGCTGTCTCAAGTTCTCCACAGATCTGTGAACCTCTCTGGGTTTCTACCTCCCTTGGTTGAAACAAGCCTGCTTTTTAGGATTTCTTTTTGCATTTTGCCGATAATTTTTAAATTAGAAGTATCTAAAAATATATCAGTGGGGATCTTTATTCTCTTTTCAACAGTAATAGTGATTAAATGCACAAGATTAGAATTTGTCCAGGAATCATAAGGAGTCCTGCAAAGCCAAAATATAGGACAAGATAAGATTTAGTGCTGTACCATGGTCGCAAGGTCATTCTTTCATGAGAATGAATTCTCCCTCTGCTGCTGAGGTGAGTTTGGGAGGAGAAGGGTGATTTTTATTGAGTTTAGTTCTATGGGATTGCCAGACATTTTGTTGGTCTCTGAGATACTCAGCTGTACATCACTGCGTGACTCTTCACATTTGGTTTAGGATCATAACAGGTTTCTCATGTGCATTTGTCTGGCATGCACAAATTATTTTACTGAATGACAAAAGTAATTATGCCTTTATTAGTACAAAAGTTAGGGACTTTAAATTGATAATTTGTAGCTATAAGAAAAATATAGCTGCCTTAGAGTGTTTTCAGATCACGTTATAAGAATTGCTAAAAGATTTTGCTTTGCTTGCTCAGCCCAAGTAATTTGATAAGCAATTTCAACTTCAGTTTTCTCTGGATAATTAGAATTAAACTGAAAAATTAATGAATTAAACTAATGTTTAACCAAATTTCTCCCTTCTATTTCTAATGATTGCTTATTTTTCTTTGCAAATAAATTTTTAATGTGTAAAGAGTTGCTCAAAGAGACAAATCTAAGGAGTTGTTCAGTTGATTTTTTTGCCAGAGAGTGGACTTGATTAAAAGATCCCTTACAGTAATTCCTTGATAAGTGAATACATGCATTCACTTCTCTTAGTGGACTTCAGTTTTTTTCAGGGATTCTTCAAAATACGTATTATGTAGGTATACCAATACTATCCCTATATTGATTTCTGGTAGATATCCCCTATTGAATTTAACTTGAATGGTCTTATTTGTAAAATTCTTTGAACTAAAAATGTTCCAGTCTGTGCATACAGTGATATTAGAAATTGAAGCCTCCAGAATGAGACATCTAATTTAATTTTTTTAAACTGTCATGTATTTTTACAGCTGTGATATGACTACATAAATATTTTTGTCTGTAGGAAAAATCTTCTGTTCCAAACAGAGCTGTATCAGTGAAGGAGACCTGTGACTTTAGAAAAAGGTGAACTGAATATTCCAGACCAGCTGAGGGTTGCTTTTTATTTTGGTGCTTTAGAATACTCCTACACAGATTTCTAAATTGTCTCTATTGTTAAATGAGTTCTGTAACTTCTAAAATCTGAGTGTGAATCAATCTGTTGATACTTATTTTGCTAACCACTACTGTCTTACTGTGCTTTCTCACCTCTTCTCTACCTGCCTTCATCTTAGGGTAGAAGATCTTTGGTGCAGGAGTTGTTACCCAGTGCTGTGCTGAGTAGTCATCTGGTATAATGCAGTCTTTATGTGAATAGGGCTTCTTGTCCTTACCGAAATCCACGCAGTAAAGTATTTTAAGGTGAAAATATCATGAGGATGTTAAAAGCATTTTTGTAGAGTATTAGCAACCTGTGAATGTGCAGAGGGGGAAAATGGTACTTGATGTATTATGTCCATGTATTATATATCTGAAAGATTTTTAGTGCCTGTGTAATGTATTCTTAACTCTGGTGAAAACATAATAATTAGACTTGTAGCTTAACACCCCATGTATATTGAAGCAGGTTTTGTAAAAGACGTGGATTTGTTCTTTGAGTCACAGTGTAGCAATAGAAAGATCTCTTCAGTGAAATTGTGTTTTCATACCTAGCAGATTGAATTGCCATAAATTTCAGCACTGACTATGAATTTAAAGATGTGTGCTGCTTGTTTATTTCTAGGACTTTTGTAGAAGCTATCTAAGTGGAATGCTTTGAGAGCTGTGTGCCTGCATTCTGCTTTTTTAATGGTGAAGCAGTACTTACCTGGAGAGTATGCCTTTATTTAAAAAGCTAAGCAAAAAGGGGCAGTGGGAGACAGTTGTTTCTGGAAATCATAGAGCTAATGCAGCACAAGCTGGATCTGTTGTTATTGCTGTTGGAAAGACAATGGAATATATGTTACCTTCTTTGATCACATTTTTGAAAACATCTCCTGTCTTTAACCTGTTCTCAGAAATGCAACACGTCAGATTCTTTTTACATATTTTGTCCAGGGATTGTAGAATTTCAGAAATCCATTTTGCATACAACAGTAATTTAATTTCTCAAAGAAATTTTTTGCTGGAGTACTAATTTTTTGTACCTTGACTTTTACACAATAGGAATTACTTCTTCATTTGTGATCTTCTACCTCTTTGCATGTGTTTACATTAGAGCCTGATACATTCAGGAAGGCTGGAGAATATCCTAGAATGTGTTTAGGAAATCACACCAAGTACTAGGATTTATTACGTTAACTTTTAGGTAGTCTGAACTCTTTTGCTCAGGTACTCTTATCTTCAGATCAATTTAAACTGGAAAAGCAAAGAAGAGCTGTAGCTCAGCCTTATTATAATCTTACAGGTCACAACTGAATAGGAATTCCAGTTTTGTCCAGGATTTACGGAATGAATGGGTATCTAAATCACTCCATTTGAGAACAAGTGTGGCATACATTATCAGCTTTAGTTGTGAGTTTCTTTACCTTTTTCCCTCCAAAAAAGCACTGCAGGTTTCATTATATAAACTGTGTTAGGAATCCTCTGACTACGGATGCTGAGAATGGAATATGAGAAACAGGACAGCAGAAAATAGAGGATTGTGAAGTGAGTTGTCATGTTTCTAACCAGCTGAACTCCAGTTCTTAAACTTGCCTCCACAGTAAAACAAGCAAAGGAAAGACAGAAAAATAACATAAAGGCAATGCTTTCCAGTTTTGCAGCTGTGTGAATTGGTAAAACACTTGTAAATAGGAAGAATTTAGATGATTGTTCTCTCCAATTTCAAGTGATATGGTAATGTTTCATCTGTATCTCACCTGTGTAATTTTTATGTACGATGTGCAAATGTGCCTGATAACCCTGGGCAAAACTTGCTGTAGAGCTGGCTTCCCATCCCTGCATTTGGGGTGGTGGGCAGCAGTGGGGCTGCTCCCACTGAAATGATCTCTAGGGCATTTTGAGCAGACATCCCAGCGGCTCTGTGGCTGCTGGCTCATGCATGTTGAGGACAGACACCAGGGCGTCAGTAGGGAATGTGGTGCTGGAGCACAGCAGCACTGAGAAGAAATGAAAGGAAGATACAGTCAGGGAGAGCCTGTGTCTGGGTCCTTGCACAGCCTTACTGTGACAGAGAAATTTGTCATTTTTATCAAAACAAAGTTGGTTTAAAACTGGCAAAACAAAGCTTAATTAACTTTTCAGAGACTAATGTTTAGGTTTATCGTGGTATATGTATTGTATATTTATTTTTTTTTCCACAGAAACCTGCTAATATTTTAGTTATGGGTGAAGGTCCTGAGCGAGGAAGAGTAAAAATTGGTATGTTTATATCTTTGATAAGTCCCAGTGTAGCATTTAAGTTAGAATGTTCTGAAGGTGCAGTTGTACCACTTAAAGTAGTCACTGTAATACCAGTATGTGCCTGGGCACATTGCCTAAATGCTGTTTTCTGAGTGACTGGCTTCATCGTATTAGCCCCATGTACCAGTTCTGACAATGAAATACTGCAGCCTCATCAATAAAAAGTGGAAAATGTCATTATATTTTGCTTACGTGGGTGTTTGTGTGGGGTGGGGGTTTTCACTGGAGGGGGGTTAAAGATGACAGCTAGCTAGGAGGAAAGGAGGAGCAAGAAATGGGATTTTAAAATTTCCTCCATTTACCTCTAATGCCATGACATCTTGCTGCTGCTTATAAAAATCTAAATAGCGAACTACTCATTGCTACAAACCTTAAATCTTATAATGGAGTCAAAGATGGCATTCAGCCTACAAAATATTCTTGAAAGAGTAGGCAGGTCCCTTGGAGATGAATACAAGGGAAAGTGCAGAAAACACAGAAATCTATCCAAAATGTTTAGTGAGAGGTAATAGCTAATGCTAAATGCTTAGCCTGGGGTGTACCAAGTTAGAAAGGACACAACACTTCCACACTATTTTAACATTTTCTGGTGGGAGTTACTATTTGCAGTGAGAGGATGATTTGTAGAAGTTTAATTGTTTTAAACTAAATGCATAAATAAAAATTAACAATAGTCTAACAATAATAAACTGTTCCAGGCTGTGCATTATCATGACAGTGCTGTAATAGCAGGCTACTAATGCACAGCCTGCTTACATTGTTATGGGAATGCAGCCCCATTTGGAAAGGTTTTTTGAAGCTAGTTCATCTTTTTCACTTCCCTCTGACTTTATTTTATGAGATTACTCTTCTGCATTTCTACTCTGTTCTCTTACTGTTTTGTTTATCTGAACTATATTGTTAATCACTATATAATGATTCAGGGTAGGATTTTCAGGGACCGTTTAGTGCTGCTCTAGGCATTCCCTTGTCCTTCGGAATCCAAGGAGTAATGGGCCAGGCTTGAAGGCTTCTGCAGATCCTACTCTGAAATTTTTTAATGCATTTCTGAGCTTTAAGGTTCACAGTAGGGATTGAGGTCTGCACAGAAAACAGGTACAGCATGGACAGCAGTGGGGAAAATGTCTTCATATTACCTTACTCTTCATGGAGGGTTTCTTCCAAAACAGAGAATGTAGGTCATCCTCTGGACTCACTTTTGACAGTGGTGGTGATATTTGCTGTACACAACTACTTGCTAGTAATTTTACATAGACCACCCATTTATTTCTTAATTTATAGTTTTGAATTAATTTGAGAATAACTTAGTAAACAACTAAATTAAGTCAGACTCTGTTAATGGACAGGTGAAAGATTCTGTATTGGGCCACCAGTCCTCTGAGCCATCCATTCCCAGCAAGGAAAGAGGGAGGGGAATCTTGGATTTCTAAGTGTATTATCAAAATGTAGATTTTTTTTTTTCCTTATTTTCTTAAGATTGCCACAGCAGTTAAAGAATGCAGAAGTTATACACATACAAAGGGCTTCCACTTTTCTAGTGTAACTAATTTTACTAAAAAATACATAACTGATATTTAACTTAAAATAATTTTTATAGGCTTTTTGTGTCTTTTGGGGTCATAGATTCGCTTTCTGCCAACAATTTTTCTTATTATTTATAGTTATTAGTGACTTGATCAATTTTGAGTAATTGATTTTTTTTAATGTAAAAAACTGTAAAATGCTTCTCTTTTTAAATGCTTTAAAGCAATCATAAATAGGAATGCATATGCAAAAATAATTAAGGACTGTGTAGTCAAGTTGGAGACCCATATTTAGACTGTAGTATTCCCTCAGCTACAGCATGTAGGTCCTTCTCCCTTAGGGTGGCTACTCATCTCATTTCATTCAAGTCTTTCTCAACATGTGAATATCCCTACATGATAGGGTCACTGTGTCTTGGGATTTGGGGGTTGGTGGGTCAGGAAAGCAATTTCATGGGAGAAGCTGCATATTTTAGTCTCTGCCCATTTTTTTCCTATATGACTTCTATTTGGTAGTTCAGACAACTTTCTAGGCAGTCGTATACTACAAATTCTAAAAAATAGTTTTTAATGATGTAGTGCCCACAACCCAAATTTTAAAATCATAGCCTGAATGGTATTCAGTACTGGTATATTGATATTGGAAATGCATCTTGATAGAAAATCAGCAGGGAGGCAGGTGCTGTGGGCTTAGTTGCTATTTTTGTGTGAAGGAAGTCTTACTACAGCTAAGTTCATGAGGAGGGAGCTTTTGTCACATGCACGTATGTATTATAAATCATTCTAACCTTTGCAGAATCTGCATTTTGCTCACTTTAAAAAATGCTTTGTGAAAAAAACATCCTGTAATAATGGGAGTATTTTACCAGAGAACATCAGGTGAAAATGAGTCAGGATTTACCAGTGTCCTGAGGAGTTGATGCACGAGGAGTTGATGCACTTCTTCAGAACAATGGTTAATTCTTTGTTGTAAATGACTCATGTTAGTAATGATTTATAATGATATACCACGTAGGTGATGCCATCCAGTGACTTCTACAGAGAGAAAATCTGCTCAGAGTCCATATCTGCTACAGTCTGCCTTTGCATTTTATTTAGGAGTGATGATAGTGCTAACAAGTAAACTCAATCAGATTGTTTTAAAAAAAAAAAAAAAAAAAAAAAAGGAAGATTGTTGGTTTCTCTCAAATTTTAAAGCATCTCTCTTTGAATTTTGCAGCTGACATGGGCTTTGCCCGATTATTTAATTCACCTCTGAAGCCTTTAGCAGACTTGGATCCAGTAGTTGTAACCTTCTGGTATCGAGCTCCAGAGTTGCTTCTTGGAGCAAGGCATTATACCAAAGCTATTGGTAAGTAAATTGAACAAAAGTGTTCTGTTTTCTAATTTATGTAAACCGTTCCCAGATATTAAAGCTGTGATAAATAGTTCAAAGGACAGTAGCTGAGTTAAAGGTACGTTACTTGTTTCTTGAAGAAACCTGAATCTTTGACAAATTGTTTCATTTACTGGGGTCTCAGGCTATGTACATAGAAATAAAATATATTGCTGAGTTTTGGCTCCAAACGCCCTGCAATGCAATCTAAGTTTGTGGCTTTCACACAGGACTTTCATAAATGATGTTGGAGGCTATAAAAACAAGGAGGCATCTTTGAACTCTTATTAGAATTCATATTAGGATGACTGTGAGGCACAGTGCATTAATTTTATTGTTGAGGTTATTGCCTAGTGTAATAAATATATGAAATAAAGAATATACAGAATGGAGAATATAGTGGCTGTACTGAAGCTGAACTGTAAAATGAAGCTGTGTTTTAGCCTCTCTGTGTCTTTTTCAAAGATAAATGACACATGGCCAGAGCTTTTGTGGGCCGTAGAACAGGGGGAGCAACCCAGCAGCAAGCTGGAGGGAGATCACTTCTACTGGATTGATCAACTTTGCTATGGAAGGGAGAAAGACCATAGGAAAAAGCACTGGGAAGTTTTTCTCTTGCTGCCTGGTTTAAAAGATGTGTTAAAGGCTGTCAACCAGTTCTGGGGAGGAAATAACTTCCTTAGCAGCTACTCCACTTTGCACAGACATGGAGATTGTGTGTCAGCACGCTGTGTTGTTGTTTCTGTAACCTGAAAGTCTTCCTCAGAGCTCAATCTCTTTTTCTTGTTTTGTTGTTTTAAAGATCATATCTGTGTTTCTGTCAGCAAATGTTTATGCCCTAAATGTATTCTTGTTTACTTTTCTGTTAATACTGTGTTTCTTTTATAGATACATTTTTATATGTTCCTTTACACTGCTTAATTTGTTGTATTTGCATGTTCCCTCACTTTACTGCCATTTCTTCTGATTGCAGAGTGTGAAACTGCATGGGCAGTCATAGCCTTTTGTACATAGTTTTTTCAGTGTAGATAAAAAATGACTGTGTAAAAATATTGAGTAATGACTGAGTAATGGGGTTATGCTGTCTACATTATTTGCTTTTGTCCTTGTTTATGACCTTGTTCATTCAAGGCTCAACGTAGCACTACTTTGAGTTAAAAATTGTGTTTGTATATACTAGAAAAAAAATTGAGAAAACAACTGGGAAAATTCAAGTGATCTGATTATTAGATAGAAAAGCAACAGTGAAAAGAGGTTGTAGGGTTTGTGGTTTTTTTTAAACTGAATTTTATGAAAAGTTGCGAGGTATATGGGGGCTTGTAGCAATTTGCTTGTTCCTCTCAAGGTGTTACAGATAGCATTTGGTTTATACCAATACTGCTACCTTTCAGCTTGTGCTTTTGGGGTCATTTACTACTTAAACTTGGCTGATCAATGATTGTACATTTCTTGGCCAGGACAGTGTGGCACTGAATGGGCAAGATGCTGGTTGGCTTTTCTTTATGTTTCATGTGTTGATGGTTACCCCAATAGTTTCCTTCACTTTTAATTTTAACCATAAGTGGTAACTACACTTCACAAACCCCACAAAAGCTTGTATGCTATTCTCTCAGCTCTTGTGTAGTTACTGGATTGGTACCTCCATTCAGAACTAAAAGAAAAAGTTGAGGAAGTATTGCACTTCTGCAATAGAAACTTGAAATTTTCAATACAGGAACCTTATCTCTGATAAGCTAAACACTGACATTCTACCTCATCAGATGCTTTTGGAAAGATTCATTTGTTGTTTTTATTTCTGTTCTCCTTTTTTAAAGATATTTGGGCCATAGGGTGTATATTTGCAGAGCTGCTAACGTCAGAACCAATATTCCATTGTCGACAAGAAGATATCAAAACTAGTAATCCTTATCACCATGACCAGCTGGACAGAATATTCAATGTAATGGGATTTCCTGCAGGTACATACTGTATTTTTTATCACCACTGTTTAAAGAAAGGTATCCGCATTGCTTTCTTTGCATATGAAGATGGCAGCTGATCAAAGCAATAGAGCTGTTTAAACACAATCCTTATGAGTTATAAATATAGAATCCAATGGTCAAATTAGATATTTTTCTTTTTATTAATGATAGGGTTATCTTTGTGTATATGTGTACCAATGCTTTATTATTTTTGAAGATTGTATTTAATGGTAGATGATTAAAAATAAGAAGGAATATTTCTGCGCTTCTTTAGTATTGAGTTGGAAGGCAACTGATGATCTTTGAAATGTAGCAAAAATATATATATTTAGTGAATATTGTGAATTTGTTTAACTCATGCCAAATTAAACATAGCATTTGGATGTAATGAAGGGTATTGCTTTTTTTTTTTTTTTTTTTTTTTTCTCCCCTGGTGGAAAGCTGGTGGTATAGAAAAAATTTCTTCATTCTAAACCAGAAGAAAGAACTGGTTGTGTGAACCAAAACAAATTACAATGGGGATATCACTTGTTGCATTTTCCCCTCAGTGTTGGTCATATCTTGTTTTTATGCAGGGTGCCTTGCTTCAGTAATACTTTGTCTTCTAGTGTCCACGTGATTGCAGGAGTCAGAGTTACAGGGGCCTTATTTTTACTTTTTGTTTATCTTTCTCTTCACTGCTTGTGTTCCCTGCTGCACTATTATTTGTTTTTTCTTTCTTTTATTTTTTTTTCTGGACTTGCCTTTTCCTTTCACATGACTTTTGTGGTCTGTATGTTTATGTGGTTCTAGAATTTTGTTATTAAACATGCTCTTATTTTTGCCTTGTTCTTTTGTGTGTGTGCTTCATTGTTTCTGTACTGCTGTCTAAAATTCACAGAAATGTTGCCTTCATATATTGTCTCCTTACTTTTGCTTCTTCCAGCAATACTCTCCCCTTCTGCTTTGATAGCATTTTACCCTTTTATTCTTTGCGTAGTTCATTTGGGTGTTACATCGGTTCTCTTTAGTTTACACAAATAGATCATACTCTCATTTTGGTTTTCTGGTTGGTTTAATTAATCCTTTCCAATGGTCTGCATTTGACCTTTGGAATTCTTGCCAAGAAATGCTTTTCCTTCAGTTGCAGCAAATTTTTTGTATTTTAATTGACACTTGCCATATCTGAAACAGTTTCTCATGTCTCTGGGATAGGAGAGATGAGAATATTTTAACTAAGTTATAATTAAATAATTATCTGATTGGTTTATTAATTTATTTTTTTGTTTGACGCTTTTAAACTTGGTGTTCTGCAGTTGTGATCAGACTTAGTAAAGATTTGAATTAAACCAAATTGCTTTTCAAGAGCCTTATCAAGAGTTAGAACATTTGAGGCTAGGTGCTGTTAGTGAGTTTTTTGTTTATTTTAAAATCCTTTTCAGCCTTGGTCTACACTGAGATGAATTATTCTTTAATTTGAGTGTGCAAACGTTACTTTTTAAAACTTTTTTTTTGCTAACAGTATTTCTTACTTTGCAGAAGTACCTCTGGGCATTTTCCTGTAACTAAAAGTGCTGTCAGAGCAGAGACTCCCTTAGAAGGAGACAGGGTTTGCTGGGGTCCTGTGTGCTCCTGTCCTGAGATCACAGCTGTGTCTAAATAAATTAACAGTCCTGAAGGGTTCAAGCACAAGGCCTGACGTGTTTTTCTTCAGCATTGTTTTGTGGGCACTGTAGCTGGCATCTTTTTTTTTAAGTTCTTGAGTTAATCAGTACACAGCTGGAACCTCTTAGGTATTGGTATGATTTATTGTGAAGAGGTGATGAAAGAATAGGAGCTAGGCAGTACAAAGACATAAGTAACTTCAAGGTTAGAGAAGCAGAATTTTAAAAAAATTAAAAATCAAGGCTGTGGAGATACTAGGAGATGCTTTGTTTTACTCAGAGAGAAAGGGAAAAAATAATTAATACTGCTTTGCAGATAAAGATTGGGAAGACATAAAAAAGATGCCAGAACATTCAACCCTGATGAAAGATTTCCGGAGAAACACGTAAGTCTGACTTGAGCTTTCTTAATAAAGCATATCTTATATCTCTTTCCTACACTGAATCTCTTGAAGTTCAAGTTGTTTTCTATGTAGATGCCAAACAAGGACTATGAAGTTGTTATGACAGATTGTGAAAAATGAAAGTTGTTTCATAGTGGTGAACTTGGCCTGTTGAGGTGGTGTGGATCAGTAGAGTAGCCAGAGAGGCTGTAAAGGGTAAGGTGGCAGGTGTGAAGCAGGTGATGCCAGTAAGGCCCCATGCAGCTCTGAGGTTTGCAAAGCACAGTGTGTCAAAGCACAGCTGTTCCCAAATCTGATACTGGCAATGATTTTCTGTAATAGCTGCTTAAGAGGGGTCTGGTAACCTTATACCATTTCCAGCAAACAGTGGGTGTAATTCTCAGTTTTGGTGTCTAGGGTAGCTTACAGTGACTATAGAAGAAAATACCCTTCAGCTTTGCTGTCCCATTGCCACAGGCTAATACCTGCACTTAAAATACCACCCTGTTGCCTGATTTCCCAAATGCTGAGGCATTTGGGACCGTACAGTTACATACATTTCTTTTATCTGCCATCCTATTGCAACTATTTAGAAACCTTTTCTTTTTTTGCGCTTCTCTTCCAAATAAAAGGCAAATACAGGAATGTTCTTGTAGAAACCTGTAGGTTTCAGGAGAGCATTCAGATGAGCTTAGTATGCATCTCTATCTTCACTGTCATGAGAAGTGCACAGAATCAAACAGTATAGTTGTAAAATTGCTACCAGGCAGTTTAAATCTAGTTGATAGCTTGCTGTCTGCATGTGGGTTTAAAATGTGCTTTTTGTGTGGATGTGATATGCTTTTATAAGGATGTGAGGGAAACATATCTTTCTGCAGTTCTGATTTTTAAGCAATCTCTGATGGGTTTCTCCCTGCTTACTGGATTTGCAGAGAGACTAAACTGCTCTAATTAATATATTTTGTGGCTACCAAGAAAACTTTGCAGTAAAAGTGATTTGCATATTAGAAATATCACATCTGTTTCCTTTTCTAGGTATACCAACTGCAGCCTTATCAAATATATGGAAAAACATAAAGTTAAACCAGATAGTAAGGCATTCCACTTGGTAAGTTCTTGCACACATAAAAAAGCAAATCCCTTGTATATGTTACAGTTGTTTCAAGTAAGAGTTGAGCTGGTGTCAAGTCCACTGTAACTAACTTTATAACTGAAGTTAGGAATAACTGATACTCTGCAATCTGAAAATTGCAAAATCACTTTATCTTCTCCCATGAAATGATTCCAAGTGTCATTCGCTGGATTAGGTTCAGTATCAAATAATTTTGAAGTTTTTGTTCTTTAAGTCATGTTTAGCCTGTAGTTCAGTTTGCAGTTGTTGCTGCAATCCTTAGCCATTTTGCTGCTTTGCCGACTTTTAATAGCTTATTTTTACTATAAAAAAAATCCTATATGCCTGGTTTGGGGCTTTTTTTGCATAATTCATTTTTAAGCTTTTGAAGAGATCTTAGACCAGACTTTCAACGTATAAAGGAAGCATGTGTATAAACTTTTTGCAAGGGAAAGCAATGGTAGGATATGGCATAATGGATTTAAGCTGAAAGAAGCTAGAGCTGGATTATATATTAGGAAGAAGTTCTTGACTGTGAGGGTAGTGAGGCACTTGGGGCAGTTTGCACAGAGAAGTTCTGGATGCCCCATCCCTGGAAGTGTTTTAAGACTGGGTTGGATGTGACTTGGACCAACTTGGAAGGAGGGCTGGGACAAAATGCATTATTAAGGTAGGTTCCAACCCAAACCATGCTGTGATATGATACAAGTTTGCATCTTACAGGCTTAAAAAGAAAATTAACTTAGGACTTGGACATATAGTTTGGAAAATTTTCATGTGTCTTCCTAGTTCACTAATCTTTTGTAGCCTTCTTATGAATACTTTGTAGAACCCTTACAACAAGTACTGTAATTTCACGACTATAAGGCACACCCTTTAGACTAAAATTTTGATTGAAACCCAGAAGTGCGCCTTATAATCCGGTGCGCCTTTATAAATGGACAAAGTTCGGAAATTTGCCAACCTGGAAGTGCAAGCTGCGAGGGCAGCTGCGAGAGCCATGGCAGCCAGCACCAGGGGTGGGCGGGAGTGCTGGGGCCCGCGGCACGGGGAGAGCGCCTGGGGCTGCGTTTAAAGGCTACACTGATCCGTGAAAAATGTTTGCAAATTGAGCACTTGCCAGTAAAACCCGAGATTGCTAATTTGTTACTTTGTTGTGTGTGGATCCTCTCTGGGGGGGAAAAAGTGCGCCTTATAGTCTGGTGCGCCTTATATGTGGACGAGGTGTGGAAAATTGCCGGCAGCCTGGAAGTGTGCCTTATAATCCAGTGCGCCTTAGAGTTGTGAGATTACTGTATTTTCTGTCTAGAATGTATAATCTTCTTTATGAAGACGCCAGTTAAAATTACATTCTTGCTCAGCCCTGGAAGTGCTTGTGTTGTTTCAAAAGTTATTGAGCCTTTTTGTCTGTGTTTTAAAGAACATTCAAGTTGCTACAAAAAACTGTATACATGTACTTAGATATGGGGAAGAAGTAATTTAAAGATGTCATGTCTCTCTGAATCTTATTGCTCCTTATTTTTCCTACTCAGGTTAAATGTTTTCAGGCTCCAATGATAAAGTAAATACATTATTTGGGAGGTGGGTGGGAGTGAGGGAGGAAAAGGAGAAGATTGTTCATCTTGGAGGTGAGAAGAACAAATTGGAGAAAAGGGAAGATGGTGGAGAGTCCTGGGTATCTGAGGCCCACATGGCTTTTGGTCAAGTCACTGGAAGCTGTACCTTCCTGGATAATCAGACGCAAGCAGTTTTTAAGCACCTATCTTTCTTCTGTTCAGTACTCTTCCCTCTGTATAAATTCTGGAATCTACCCTTCAGTCAGACCAGATCTGATGTAATATTCTTCTTGTAGCATACTGCTTGAGCAGTTTTGAATGGAGGTTTCCAAGCAGATGAGTTACACTTCAGTCTAAAATAGAGCATATATTTAAGGTTCAGATTAAACCAAACAGTACAATCAGCTGAATTGGGTAATTGTTACAGTTGTACTGTTATGCGTCATTCCTGTGAAGTGTCTCTGCTCTCTGAGGTTAAAAGTTGGTGAAACTAGAGGTGTTTACATAAGGAAGCAAACCAGTCCTCTCTGAGAGAGGCCCATAACAAGACTTTCTCTGAATGAATTAGCTTCTCTGACAAGCTATGAATGCTATTTCCAAACCAATCTGTTTCTCATGTGTTCTCTGTCTTGCAAGATTAGAAATTACTTTCAACGGAGTAACAAAGCTAGGCAGAAAATAGTCACATGAAAATAGTTCAAAGCACGTACTGCAGCATTTTCTCTTCATTCTACTGTAGCACACAGGGATTGTATCTGTGTGAACATGTTCAGTGTGTTTGTAGCAAACAGCAGTGGTTACATTAACATGTAGAGTCAAGGAATGGTCTCATTTACCAGACCATGCCAATTCTCCATCACTGGTTATATCTGTCCATGCTGAACAACAGGATCATAAGGGGAGTTAGAACTTGGACCCCAGACTGAACACTCTCCTCAACTGGTACCTCACCCACCTTCACTCAACACAGCTGATGGCAAGAGAGGGAGCTTTGAGTGATTTGGATGTCATCAGTCCGTGTCAAGGAACCTAAAAAGCAGTCAGGGCATTTAGTAGGGTAGATATAGCTGTGTTCTTTCATACCTCCCATAGCTCTGGATGTGAGAGAAGTATTGTGAAGTTCATTAGCTGTAATAGAATTTTCTCAATTTTCTGCTAACTGCTGTCTGTCAGAACAGTTCACTGGATCCCATTTTAAAAAACCTGAGCTTTCCAGATTAACATTTTAAAATACTGTTCAGGAGCTGCCAAAATTTGAATGTGTCTTAGGCTTCCACTCGTTTGAGGCTAAGCGTAACTGTCGATGAATGCCTTGGATGTCTCCAGCAAAGTCTGAACAAGTTCAGTGATTTTCTTGGTGCCAGTTCTTCCCAAGGTTTTCCAAGATCTTGCTCTTTCACAGCTATTAAGATACAAGTATATTTTCCTTTTACTCTTTGCATCAGAACAGATTAAAAAGATGTTTATAATCTGCTGTTTTAAAATATGTAAATATGTTGTCAATGCCAAAAAAAAGAAGTTTTGATTCCTCAACTTGAATGAACTAGATTTTTTCCTCCTCTTTACAGACATTCTTGTACATGGTCCCTTTTCACAGGCAGAACTGATGTGTTAACTTAAGAAAACTTCAGCTCCTGCCTGCTATTGCAGCTTACTATTTCTCCACTTCCACATCCTTGATTTTTTCTCCTATTTACTTATGCCCTAGAGGATGGTAAACAACTGCTGTTTCTGGTTAATTTAGTGATTCTTTATCTTCCACATGGTTACTTTGGTTCATGTGAGCTGTAGTGATTGTCCCATTCATTAATATGTATGAAGTTTACTGCATTTTTATTGTGTCATTTAGCCAGGTGATCTTTAGGAGGCAGAACCAAAGTTTTGATGCCCTAGGTGGATAATGGTGGCACAATCATTTTGATTTCTTTTTTGTATGGCTGATCATGACCAAGACTTGTCAGCATGTGATGGACAGCACTAGAATGCAATCACCAGAAATGATACTAGAATTTTGTAGGGCTTTTTATTTGTGTTTTTTATTGTGTTGGCAGTTCTTTGTCATGTTTTGCCTTTTCCTTTTCTGGCTCTTGACAGTGCTTTTTGGGAGAGTAAGAATTGGCTTGTTCAACATACTTTCTATAAAAACATGCAGACGCAGAGAGCTGAAATAATTTACTGTGAGTTCTTGTGGTTGACATAACATAACTGGATTGATGGTGGTAATTCATAGTTATGATGTTCTTAACCAGGCTGTCAAAACTGAAGGCTGAGGAGGGAAATGTACAGTAACTTCACAACTATAAGGCGCACCTTAAAGCCTAAAATTTTGATCAAAACCCAGAAGTGCACCTTATAATTCGCTGCGCCTTATATATGCACAAAAATCGGAGATTTGCTGACAACCCGGAAGTGCGAGCAGTGAGCCGCGCCAAGCCGCGAGCAGCGGGGAACTCCGCTGCTCGCCAGAAAGCTTTCCTGCCTGCGGCCCCTGCCGCCTCTCCCAGTCCAGGGTGGCAGGTCCTCAGCCTGCCCTGCCCTGCTGCCCTCGCCCCCCTGGGCCACGTCCTCCCCTCACCTGGGTGACAGCGAAGCCATCAGGTTTAATAAAAGCGAGTGATTTTTCTCTGTATTTTTTAGGCTGTATTTAAAGGCTATGCCGATCCATGAAAAATGTTTGCAAATTGAGCACCTGCCAGAAAATCCACATTAGTGATTTGTTACTTTGTTGCGCACAAATCCTCACCGCAAAAAAAAAAGTGCACCTTATAGTCCGGTGTGCCTTATATATGGACAAAGTTCGGAAATTTACCGACAACGCAGAAGTGCGCCTTATGTCTGGTGTGCCTTATAGTCGTGAAATTACTGTACTTTCTTAACCTCAGCTTTTGAAACGTGGAGATTTGCATTGCAGTTATGAATTCTCACTTAATAGCTAGTGAAAGGAGAGGACCAGTTCAGAGTTAGTTCATGACACTGGATCTTTTTAAAAAGGTGAATATATGAATCCTATAAAATGTAGGAATAGGAAATATTAATTGATATTATTTACATATGTGTTTTCTTGTTAGATTCACAGTTTTAGAATAACCCAATACAGGTTAAAAGTGAAACATTTGTTTTGAAGACCATTGTCTTTTACAATATGTCATGGTGTAATTTTGCCTTGGACACTGTGTTGTATTGGTGAAAACTCACTATTTTTCTATGAGGTATGTTATCTCATGTTGCTTGTTCAGCACAGGTGCTTGGGTGGATGGAGAGAAGTATATACACGTATAAAAACCTATACATGTATATAAACTTTTTGAATAGGAAACACGTAGTTTAAGAATGCATCACTGCAACTCAGCACTAGAGCTAAATAAAATAAATAAAAGTTACGATCTGGTGTTGCTAGTTCACATGGCCTCACCTGGAATCCAGAGGAGAGCCATAAAAGTGATCAGAGGTCTGGAGCACCTCTCCTCTGAAGACGGGCTGAGAGAACAGGGTTGGTTCAGCCTGGAGAAGAGAAGACTCCCAGGAGACCTTATAGCACCTTTCAGTACTTGGAAAGGGGTCTGCAAAAAAGCTGGAGAGTAACGTTTTTTTGATAGAATAAGAGATAAAGGCTTTATAATTAAATAAGGAAGATTTAGTTTGGATATTAGAAGAAATTCTTTATTCAGAGAGTGATGAGGCTCTGGAACAGGTTGCACAAAGTTCTAGATGCCTCAATATTGAAAGTGTTCAAGACTGGGCTTGACAGCGTTCTGGGCAACCTGATTTAGTTAATTGTGTCACTGCCCATGGCAGAATGTTGAGCTAACTGACCTTGAAAGGGCCTTTCCAACCCAAATAATTTTGTGATTAAAGTTGCTAGTACATTGTGGAAACTTCTTGAATGGTTTTGATAGAACATTTGTGCCTGGAACTGAGTGTCCTGGTCTTTGCAAGTGAAAATAGGTGTCCTTTGATAGGAAATGAAGTTTCTATTTTAATAGGAGAGAAGAATGTGGTTATGCCATTTGTGGTTCGGCTTTTGAGTTCAGACACATTTATATCATCTTGTCTTTCAGGAATACAGTGAAGTTTCTATACATAGTTTTGGTAATGTAAAGGTGTTTTTTTCTTTTTTTTTCTTTTTTTTTTCCCAGCTTCAGAAATTGCTCACTATGGATCCAATAAAGAGAATTACCTCAGAACAGGCTATGCAGGATCCTTACTTCCTGGAAGATCCTCTTCCCACATCTGAGTAAGTGGTCAGTTTATTAACCTATCAGTGCATTCAGAGATGCTTTGGAGCTGTGCTTTCTTTCTGCCCTAAGTATGTTTGTGAATATTGAGCTAAATACTCTCTAACAACCGAAGAAAGCTATAACCACTGAAATGCCATTCGTGGTTTTAAAAATTAAGTAGCATTTTTATTAATCTCTTGCTTTATGGAACTTTGATCCTATTAGTTGCAGCACTAATCTTGTTACTCACTGACAGGTTGATTATGCATGCTACAGATCTTGGTAGACAACTGCTAAGTGCCTGCAGGTCCAGTTCTCTGCCTCGGAATACCAGATGACAGTCTCTAATTATTTACATTTTTGTCTTAGCCTTTGTTGTAAATTCACTGGATGGGGATGTCAGCTCTGTGTCTCTGTGCTGTCATCCTTAACAACTTAAATCCATTTTCTGAAGACACTCCTCTTTTTTGTTTGCACAGGCAGATTTAAAAAGGGAGAAAATTTATGGACAATGAGTGATTTCATTAAAAATTAAGCCCTTCTTCCAAAAGAGTAGCCAGAGAGCATGACTGTACACCCTTTTAGGAAAGCTATTAGTACATCCTGTCTGTGATTCTCTACCCTTATGTAGGGAAGAATTTATAAAATATGTATACTTATAATGAATTAATTAAAAATGAAATTATTTCACTAAAGCCTACTGGATTATTTATAACATCTCCTGACCTCTCTCTGTGATTTAAAGGCATGCAAATGATTGGTTGTTGCAGAAACCACTTTTAGGGTAGTGTTTGGCTTTTTTCTCAATTTTAGGTTGACATTTTAATGTGAATACACAATGAGTATTGCTAACAGGTGTACAAAGACTTTTTATGATATACATTCTTCTCATGAAGGGCAAGTAAATATTAGCTTGCACTCACTAGCAGTAGCAAATCCATGTGCACTGTGAGATATGAATTGACAGGTGAAATTTCTATTTACTTTTAAACTTTTTTTCAAGGTGATTTTGTTAATAGTCAATGAAGTTTCCAGCAATATTTTTAGTTAGTCCTGAGAGTGAATTACACAATAGCTATAGTGAGATAGCTCTTTGTGCCCTTGCAGATACCTAACAGGTGATGTACTTTTCTAACCAACAAAAAAATTATTGGGAGTTTAAGTTAGTGTATAAGAGTAAAATGAACATTAAAATTAAATGTGAATGTTTTTACAAAGTTTAGAATATGGCAATAGGGAAAATTTCTCCTGTAGTTCCAGGTATTAAATGATGGTTCAGGCAGCTTGAAGCTATCATGGGTGAAGTGTGAATCTTACAGGTCTAAACCCTTCTATTTTAATACAGTGATAAATAGACTCTTTTGGGGGACAGTGTTTTTGCAGGTTGTCAAATCCCTTATCCAAAACGAGAATTTTTAACAGAAGAAGAACCAGATGATAAAGGAGACAAAGTAAGTACTAGAAGAACAGTATCATCATGTTTCACTGGCTTTTACACTATTTCCTGATTTCATGTTATTTCATGTACTGCTTTTGAGTTGAAATTTTTCTTTGTGTTTAAACAATTGAGAAGAACCAGCAGCAGCAGCAGGGCAATAACCATACTAATGGAACTGGTCATCCAGGGAATCAAGACAACAGTCACACACAGGGACCCCCACTGAAAAAAGTGAGAGTTGTTCCTCCTACCACTACCTCAGGTGGACTTATTATGACCTCAGACTATCAGGTATTTTGTTTTATTCACATATTGTGTATTTGCTTTTCCTATTTAGAGCATGTTTCTTCAAACTAAAAAAGTAATTTTGTAAATGTCACTGTATTAACTGTTACTTTTTGGCATATATTGATTTATTTTTTTTCAGATTAATTTAGTTGATGATTTGTTGATATATTTGTTGATATCCTGATGCTCTTTAGGCTGGCAGTAAGGAAACTAGGATCAGACATTATTAGAGTTACTAATTATTCCTTCATATTAGGTAACACTAATGGTTATGGACCAGGAGCCTGTTACGCTGTGCTCTGTATCACCTAAAAATGCCATTTCTTGTTCAAACAAGCCTTGTAATGGTAGGTAGCAGAGGATATTGCAGTAAAAAAAGCTGTGAAATGAGACTCTGAATCTTCAGTTGGATTAATGGATGCAGAAACAGTATGTTGGATGACAAAGACTTGGCATGCTGTCATAATCGTTTTTGAAGATCAAGGGAGATTCTAGGTTGAGTAAGCCAAATGTTACAGATATGAAAACAGTTGAGGTGGTGGCAGTCAATGAGTGAGGAAGATGAGAAGGTGCGTTGTTAAAAAAACACTTGAGGAAAACATGAAAAATATGTTCTGGCCTTACTGTGTTTGAGCTTGTGCTCAGACATTAAGAAATCAGAGCCTGGTGTGTAAGAGTATCTTCATTATCGCAGCGGATGATACCTGCGTTTTTGGGTTTGGATGAGACTGCTACTGGAGACTGGGGAGAAGAGAGTTAAGGACAGAGCCATTAATACAAGCTAAGAAATTACAAAAGAGGAGAAGGGAAGACTTCAAATGATTCACAGGAGCAGTTAGAGAACCATAGACTTTTGCAAGCCTAGGGAATAGGTGATTTCAAGAGGAGGCATGCTGCTGGAAATGTTAGCCTGCAGGAACTAACCATTGCAAACTGGTTCACATGGAATGCACAGTACAGGCAGCCAGTTGGCAGATAGACTTGAACAAAATCAAAAGATGGGGAAGTTGGAAAGTACTGGCAATGTTTTCAGTTCTCCTACAGTTTCTTCATGAACCACCACTGGGCTTTGAAATCTTACATTTCAGAATTTGTTCCTGAGAGTACCAGATAGCCTCAGAAGCTGCCTGGGGCATTACCTTCATCCTTACCTAAATCTGTATACTCTCAGCATTGGCCAAAACTTGAAAGTACTGAAAAAATGTAAAATAAGATCATTTCCAGGAACTTCGTTGTGAGACCCTTTGTGTAGTCCCCAAGTGCCTTTGTTCAGTTTATCTCAGGATAGTCAATAACACATCCGTTTGCAAGTAATTTTCCTTGAACAATATACATTTTTAGAGCTATTTGAGACAGTGGTGAGCCTTAACTATAGTTCTGCAGGGTGGGGTGCCTCTAAGTATAAATGTCCTCTTTTTTTTAGTAGGATTATCCATCACAGGCACTCTTACAAGAGTTTCATCCCCTTGACTGGCAAGTTCCAGTCAATTGCTGTTTTGGCTTTTTAATTAGCTCTTTCTCCCACTTCTTGAAAACAGAGCAGAAGGCAAATGCAGCTGAAACTTTCTTAATCTTGCCCTCGGGTGGAGTCACAGTCTAAGGAGGTTGATTCAGAGGTTGTGTGTACTGTGTCAGGAAGTCCCATTTACATGCCCTATTTACATGCCCTTCACCTCCTTCTGCTGCTGTATTTTGGCATTTTGAAGAAACTTCAGCTCCTGGTTCTGTGAGCCAGAGCTGAGGTTTGCTGGCTGACAAGTCAGAGGCCAGAGTTGGCATTGGTTCATTTTCAGTTGATGCTCATCAGAATTTTTGTGCTTGCAGATATCTATCCTGGGATTACAGCTGGGGGCACCCTTGTTGAAAAACATCATTTCAGAATACTTCTCCCTTAAGATAATGATAACTGCTTCTTTTTTATCTCAGGAGCTCTTACTGATAACTCGACTGCTCCTGACCAATATTTCTGCTGTTTCTCTAGGAGGAAGAATACCTGGTTTTCAAAAAAATAAATCTTTTCCCTCCTAGCCTTGCAAAGAGGCAGTCAGTAGATTTGTTCTGAATGTATTGTCTGGAAAACTTGAAAATCCAAGAGAGGAGACATGAACTTGCTAGCTCTAGAACAAAAGCAGTTAAGAGTTTCCAACTGATGGTTTCAGGTCTTCCTGAAAAAATTCCTCACATTTTTTGCTTCTGATCTAGCAACTTGAGAAGAGGGAAAACAAACATTACAATGCAGCCCTCTATTTTAATCAAACACCTGTTCCTTTGTTCTTCATTTGATTTGCTCAAACTCCCCATTTAAAGCTTGTGAAGAAGGATTGCCATCTCCTGGGCAAGGCACACTAAGACAGTTTCTGCATTCACTCAGAAGTCAAATTACTCTCTGCAGGGCACATTGACCTCGTATCCTTTTCTGCCATGCATAAAAATAGTAGACACATGGCACACAGACTTTCTTTCCTCCTTGTTTAACTCTGCAATGTGACACTCCCAAAGACAATGTGATTAAACAGGCTGGAGCAATTCCAGTACTCTGAGGTTTTGCTTGAGATAACCCTCTGGGTGCTTAATGGTATTTAGAAAAGATTGGTTATTTACTTTTGTTCTTAAACAAAAGCCATTTGTTGCTCTGAGTGTCATGAAAGAATCTGTTTTTTCATTGCTTCTGTCTTAACATAAGATCTTCTAGAAGTCAGGATGCAGGGAGTGTTTTACAACTGAAATGAGTGGTCAGTTTTAAATAGTTAAACTTGTGATGGTTTCCTGCATACAGGAGCCACACATAGGCAAAACCAACGTTCAAGACTTTTGCTCTTTGAAGTACATTCTGTATTTGCAACATGGAGAAGGGTGACCCAGAGCTATGACCCTTCTGCTGATGAGCGCCTTAGTCCTTCTCTCAAGGCTGAAGGCAAATGTCACAAAGTTCAATCACTGTGCTAATGGTGCAGTTCAGCAGTGCTGGTTTGTTCCCACCGGCATTAAGTGCTGGTCTAGCCATTTCTCCCTCTTTTCTCTAGGTGTTAGCTCAGTCCTGTGAGCAACAATTAAGTATGCCATTTTTTATTTCCGCCATCATCTCAGCATCCTGGGTATAGCTTCTGTTCTAAATGCTGTTCAAGAAAAAAAATTGGGGTTTCTCTTTTATCGTGTTACTTAATATTTTACTTTTCCAGGGTGTTGGTTCACCATGTTTTTTTTCTATTCAGGTCTCAGTAGCAATACCCTAGTCCTGGCATAAAGAAAACTTTATATAGTTTCCAGACCTCTTCTAGAAGCAGCTTGTCCTAAAAAACATAGTATGTTTCTGTGATATCAAGAATTCAGAAGCTACAGAGTTTTCTAGATGCTGCAAAGTTTGTGAGGGATGTAAACCTTAATGGGAATGTAAACCAACACAGTGATGTACTGAAATTGTGTTAATTTAATGAAATGTTAAATGCTACTAAGTGCTCAGATGCTTATATTGCAAATCTCACAGGCAGTCCTTCTTCACTTTATAACACATGATCAGTAAATAGTAACTTCTAGGTTAAAATTGGTGGTTGCTGGTTTGCTGAGAGCTTCTTGCAATGATGAATTCTCCACTCAGTTGTGGGAGTGCTGGTTGAAAGGGGCCTCTGGAAACCATCTAGCCGAGTCTCCCACTTGGAGCAGGGCTGTTGCTAGTTCTGACTCATGCAGGTTAGCATGACTTTGTTAAACTGAGTCTTAAAAACCTTCATGGAGAGAGAGACCTCACAGGCTCTGTGGGCAGGTTGTTCCAGTGCTGTATTGGCCCCTTACTGGTCCCTCCTCCAGTGTCCCACCTGAACCTCTCAAGCCACCATCTAAGGACATTTTTGCCTGAATGTATCTTGTTCCACTGAGGAACCTGTTGCTGTTGTCTTTAAACTCTCCCTCAAGTATTTTAAGGCTGCTGATAGTTGACACCTTAGCCCAGTCACAGTGCTCTCAGCCTGTACTCATAGGTCACACAAAGGGGTTGCAGCTATATCTCCAGAGTGGCTCATCAGCAGTAAGATGCCTCACCTGAACCTCCACCCCAGCCTACCTTCCTGGTAGAAGGGAGAAGATCACTGCCATGAGTGGTGCTAGACCAATGTCATGTGCAGGTGCACAGTAGTCATCTGGAGGGTTGGCTGGAGGTTTGACTGTGGTGGGTGAAGATTCCCATTAAGGTGGCTAGCAGAAGGCTGGCAGCTGTCACTTTCTAGTCTGATATTCCTGACGCCTGTTACCTGCTGCAGTCAGAGTAAGTGGGACAAAGCCTGGAAGTGCAGCTGCTTTGAGCCTGTATGTGCTGGGCCACTCTTGAATAAACAAGTCAGTCGGTGAAATTGTGTTGTGATGTGCGTGTTACAAAGGGCTATGTGTCTGTGCTTTTCCCCCTGCAGCGTTCCAACCCCCATGCTGCCTACCCCAACCCCGGACCAAGCACATCGCAGCCACAGAGCAGCATGGGATACTCAGCTACCTCGCAGCAGCCGCCGCAGTACTCACACCAGACGCACCGGTACTGAGCTGCACCCGGTGCCACCGGCGCTAACGCTGCAGGACTGGCCGCGCAGCTGCATGCCAGGAGCCCGGCTTGGGCCAGAGAATGTACTGTACAACCACACCTCCCACCTGTCCCATCGCCACGACCCACCCTCCTGCCACAGGGCCGAGTGGGGGCTCCCACGTTGTACCTGGTTTTGGGGTTAGACTTGAAAAGAAAGTGCTAGCACGGTTTGTGTTGTGGATATGCTACTTCTGTAGTTTACTTGACATGGTTCAGACTGACCGATGCATTGTTTTCAGTGACAGTCTGTAGCAGGTGAAGCTGTGAAATGTGCTAGGGGCAAGCATTTTTGTTGTCGTATGTGGTGAATTCTCTTGATGTAACAACTTAATCTGACCAATAGTACACGACATCTTTGAACTGGTACTTGAAGCATACAGTATATGTTACCATGGCAAAAAAGCAAACTAACTGTAACTCTCAAACAGTTTGATAGACGTTTATTTTTAGTGACTTTTGTGGGTTGGTTCATTTTCCACCTAGATCAATGTTTTATGACCAACACGATTGCTATGATGAGATTTTTTTAACAATATGAAAGCGTTTGCATTTTTTCCCAGCAATTACAAACGTCCCAAAGATTTATTTCCAACATAAGTTTTTGTTTTTGTTTTGAAATCTATGACTTGACTGATATTAAAGCTGCTATTTGATAGTAAAATAAGTATGTTGTCATTGATATAAACATGTTTGGTTGAGCAAACAAACTAAAATGATTGTCATAGACAGTGTTTTATTTTTTTCCTGTTGGTGTTAATGATTTGTGAGCATGCTTTGAGATTAAAAAAGCATGAATGATATTTCCTAAAAAGGTGCGGCATCCATTCAGATATTTTGTCATGAATTTTGAGAACCAGCTTGGTGTAGTGGATTTTAAATTTTGTTCAGTTAATATTTTTTTTAATGTTCGCACGTTGTTTAGGGGTGCCATTCCTACTGCAGAGGAACAAGGTGTTAGGAGAGCCTTAGAATTTATGAGGAAAAAACTTACATACAATGTACTGTATCAAACTATTTTACATGAATGACACAAGTATTCTGAGTAAAAAAAATCAAACATTGTTAAAACAAGGTGTTATGTAATAAATTTATTTTTCATAAATCTGCATATGACCTTTGCCTGTATCCTTTTTATCATTGAAAACCCCTCTCTCCCCCATCCATACATCTATATCTGTTTGTGTCCTGAGAAATGGCATCCAACAGGAATTGCAAAACAGGCTTCCATTAATTCATGAAAGGATAGTTTTTCTTTTAAACAGCAGGAAAAAAAAGGCATTGCTCTTGTTCTGTACATGTAGCTGATCAGCTGGAGATAGTCTAAAAGTGGGTTTATTGCCAGCAACATTTCCTAGATCAGGCAGCTCCTTTTCATCTACAAAATGTAGAGGCAATCCTGTCTGGATAATTCTTCTGAGGTTTCGGTAGCTCATTCTTATTTTGGTAGGCAATACTACACCATGATTTTGATGTATATGTATGCAATATATACAGGATATTTTTCTGCAGGTGCTTCATGTAGTGTGAATATCAACTGGTGTGATTCCTCCAAATGCACTGAGATGCCAGTGAGGGGGAGCAAAACAAAAACCAGATTGTTAGCCAGCCTCAAAGGCAGACCATGTGTGAGGTGAAGATAAAACTACCTGACAGGATGGACTGTAGTTCAAGTATTCAGGGGCCTTAAAATTAAAGAAGAAAATTAGAGTGCAGAATTTATGCTGCTTTTATGATATTGCATGATGGCTTCTTAATTTTGACATGAAAGATGTCAACATCTGTCTTTCCTTGGTTTCTGGAACAAATTATAGATGGGCGTGCCTTAAACTTCCTGGTTTGGTTTTCAAGTGAAAGCATTTTCAGTTTTTACTCTTACTTTATATCTAGGCTTTTAGCTTGCCCCTCAGATATGTCCATACTGTTCCCAGGTACTCAGATGGTGCCGAGTGTAACTTTTTTTGCTGAAATGCTATTGGCCCAGATTTTTGTTTCCTATTGATGCGTATTCATATTAAGGCAAAATAACATTATTCATGTGATAGCAGACTTTGATACTACTATATTGTGTTGTCTACAGTTGAAAAGTAGCAGGCTTACTTGAATTTCATTTTTACAAAAGGTAATACATGAAGTTGACAAAAGGTGCTCTTGCCGTTAGTTTATGCTTGAATTTAATTTTCTTATTAAAATGTATTTGAGATAAAGATGCAGCTTATGAAATAATTATAATAAAACTAAATTATATTCTGCATTCAGTTTTGAATAGCCTGCTACTCTCAATTTCATTCACTTATCACTTTTAGTAGATATATTGCAGATTGCATCAACAAACAGATCCTACAGGGAAGTCAGATCTTAATATTTGACTTGTTCTGATGTTTCAGTCATCTAGTCATTTGTTAGGAGGTACTTGAAGTTTTTTCTCTAGGACTTTGGAAAGAAAAGGTTTTTCAATGCTTGGTATAACCCCTGGTACCTTGAAGACAGGGCATGATTCTGTATTGCAGATAAGGTCAATCACATCGTATTAATTGTAAGAGATCTTCTGCATCAAATACGCTTTTTAATACTGTCTGTAGGAATACTGAGGTCAAAGCTCTAAATTACTTTCCTGAACTGTATAAAAATACATTAATCCTATTTTTATGCTCTTGATGGGTTTTTTACATGAGGGTTACAGAGCGGGGAGGAGAAGAAAGCACCTTTGAGAAGGATTTAATAGAAGAGTTACAAATTCCCGTGAGGAGATGGCAGCAGCAGCCAGCATGCAAGCTATGCCTCTTTCCTCACACAGCTCAGCTTTTGTTACTGGATTCAAGAACTTCAAAGCTTTTCCTTACTCACCAACAATTATCTGGACCCATCTGAGTGCATTTAAAATAGCTGGAGTCTGGGAGCCTGCCTTTGTTGCTGTGATTAAAGGACAAATTGTTTTGCTAGTGTGGGCTTATGTTGAAAATGGGCTACAAGCTTAACTTGATAGTGGGGATAAATCTGCTATTACACCTTAACCTTGGCACTCCCAGCAAGCCTGGCCTGCGGCAGCTCTGTATTTATCATACCAAATAAAGATCCAGCTGCTTTAAGAAGAAATAAATAACTTCTGCACTGATCCCTTCTGAAGAGCATTTCAGCATTAGTGATGGGAGGAGCAGTCCCACCTTCCTAGAAGGAAGAGCTAGGGGACTGTTTTTGTTCTGTTCTTTTCTCTGTGTGTATGCATAAATAGGAAAATAGTCAGTGCACTCACTGAGTTCCCCGTGGCAGTGCCCCAGTGATGCCAAGCTGAGGGGTAGGCCAGTGATCAGGTTTTCTTTTAGCTTTTTTTTCAGGGAATGTTTAGGCTGGATATTAGGAAAAAGTTCTTCACCCAGAGGGTGGCTGGACAGTGGAACAGGTTTTCCAGAGAAATGGCCATGGCACCAAGCCTACCAGAGTTCAAGCACTTAGATAATGCTCTCAGTGATGTGCTGTGGTTTTTAGGGTTGTGCTGTACATGACCAGGAGTTGGGCTTTGATGATCCTTTTGAGTCCCTTCCAATTTAGGATATTCTACGATTCTTTCATTCTGAAGCCACTGCTGGGCAAACCCTCTTCTGGCTTCACTGAAAGGCTGCCTACGGTCTCCACCTCTTCTGTGGAGCCTGTTGATCCTTTTAGGGGCATGGTTAGGCCGTTTGGTGGAGCCTGCAGGATATCATACAACTTGCTGTGTTACCAGGAAGGAAATAGAGAATTTCTTGGAGCCAGTGGTGAAGTTGCAGACCATGGTTAAGATGAGCCTCATTTCTGCGGAAGGAATGAGTAATGTGGTGCTCCCTACACCATGTTTTAGTTCCTCTGCTGCATAGAGCAGCCTTTTTTTGTTGAGTAGGGCAACCATCCCAGTGTCTTCCTTCAGGCTGAGTGGTTACAGAGCTTCAGGCTGCCAGTTCTGAGACAGTTTAATATCCAGCATCCCTGGAGACCAAGGTAGATGTGCCTAAATCAGTGTAATTTGCTTGTCGCAGCTATGGATAAAGAACACTCTGTGAAATAATTTCAGACATCTGAGTGATGGGATGTACAAACTGTACTCCAGCAGTAGGATAGAGAGAGAAAAAGCTGCTTACCCTTTGAAAGCAAAACAGAAACAAAATTGCTGCTGTTTCTACCAGGTCTCTTGTGGTAAGTTCCTCTCCTTGAGGATTTCAGGCAGCCTTTTTCTTGGTGCTTGGCTTCAGTGATGGCAGGAGCTGTCTCCAGAGGACTGTCTGTACTTGCAGGGATCCTGTGCTGGAGAGCTGGGCACTGGCACTGATGTTAATGAAGCCATTGCCCTGGGGGTGATGCATGCCAGCTCCAGGCCAGGATGGGAATCTGGATGAGCTCTATCACTGCTCTGAAAGCTCCCACATCACAAGATGTTGAAAAGTACTTCTCAGCCTCCCAGGATTAGGGTGCCTTTAATTATCCCTGAATTTAACTATCCCTTCAGTGTTTCTGGTCCTATGTAGGTGGACTGGGTAATGCCCTGAGCCAGAGGAGGTGGTGGAAGGGCTAGTGCTGGAGTGGTTGTTATTTAAACTGCTCAGCACATCTTGGCACATAGCCCTGAGCCCACAGAACCACCAAGGACAGCCTTTACGGCATGCGCTTTTGGGAAGTGTTTCCATTTGCTCAGCCAGGGCTGTGGGAAAGCCGCCATATCCTTGGAACAAGCCTTTGTTTAATGTTTGTAGGAGCTCTGAATTTGTACAGTGTGTCTCCCGCAGTGTGTGAAAGCAGCTGCCTCTCTGACACCCCATTAGGCACATACGGAATGCAGCGGCTGACCGAGGGAGGGAGATGAAGCAGGGATTTGTGTAAGGATGGTGCTTACAAGAGTGTTGAGACAGAGCTGAAAAGCCCTTGAGCAGATGCTTTCGGAGGGCCCGTGGTTACACTGAGAAGGCCCAGAGGTATTGTCTTGCCCTCAGGTGTAAAGAGAGCTGTCTTTCATGGGGGCTCATTCCTTCTCTGACCTACTGTGCCAAAATCTGACCATGTCCTACATTGGTTTGTGCAGGGTTGCCTTTAGTATTTGGCTGGTCTTCCCACAAGGTGCTGGCTAAGAGCTGCTCTTATGGATCACCTTTTAAAATCAAAATTATGTTTCTGTTTATAGTGTTTCTCAAGTATACTTGGGGACGTGTGATGTTCCTACATTAGCCAAGCTCCGCCTTAGTGAGTTTGTGCACTTAGGTAGGCAGGAGAGACAGTAGGATATATTGTTCAGGATTCTTCACACCTGCCTCAGCCATGTGCTCCTGTAGATCAGAATATGGAGCTACTCAGTAAACTGTGGAGAAGGATTCTTTGGGATAAATCCTGCATTTGAGTGCCAGCAATGATCCCTGTGGGAGGGGGGTGCTTTGAGGTGTGCTCAGCTCAATGGAGACAGCTCATACACAGCTTGGGCACTAGCGATGTCCTTCAGGCTTTGCTCTGGCTCTCTGCCCCACCTTGCTTTCAGATCAAGAAAAAGTGAAAAGAATGTGTGATGTTCCAGTGCAGGAATCCCCGTATAAACTCCTGGAATATATTCCACTCCCATCAGCCATGCAGGTATGTAATACAGCTGCACAGTTTACTTGCACACAAGACAAAACCAGCTGGTTTGAAAATTCCCTCAGTGTCTTTGGAGCCCTTGCTGGGAGAGCCCTGCAGGGAGTTCTGACACAGAGCAGCCTGTGCCTCCTGAGTGATGGGCCAAGGATGCCTGGGGCTGATCAGCAGCTGCTTGATCAGATCTCATCCAGCCCCCACTCCGTGGGTGAAGAGGTGAGGCTGTCATTTGTGATCACACGCTTCTCCAGCTCCCCAGGAGGAGGAGGAGAAGAAAGAGGTTCAGGCAGTGCTGTGCAGGTCTGAGGGGAGGAGGGAAGGTGATGGCTGTGGGCAATGAGGTGCTGGTCAGTCAGGTTGGCTGGTCTGGTGCCCTGGGGCTCAGCCAGACCCTGCTCATCCACGGCTTGAGGTGTGGGGACCCACAGCAGAATGGACAGTCTGCTGGAAAACCTCCTTTAATTCTACTGAAAAGTTGCAGGGTGCTCGAAGGCAGATGTGATGGGCTGAAGGAGGAGACCAGCTCATATCCTGCAGCAGCCTTACACAGCACCTGGCTCCTCACAGTGCTTCCAGTGTCTGCCAGGATCTGCAATCCTGTTTCCAGCCCCCCGGGGATTTATTGCTGTGCCCTTGCCCACAAAATACCAATGAGTGCAGCATCCCAAGTGTGTGAGCAGTGTCCTGGAGGACACTGGAATACAGGGACATCATCACTGTCATTGAATCTGCAGTTTATTCCTTAATTAAAGGCATTTCCAGAGAAAAGGGTTAAACATCCACACTGAAAACCATTTTTCACTGGCTGGAAGCCTAATTAATATATTGTAAAAATTACTTTCCTCGAGAGCAGCACCTTAAACAGTAGTATTTAAACAGGGTACTTTATGCTCCATGAGGTTACAAGTACACATTTGCTGATCCTTAACATTCCTTGTGTAATTCTTAAAAATGCCAGGAATAAAAATAATTATTATGCTAATTATTTATGAAATGTTAATATCCAAGAGCTGGTCTCCGAACAAAATCTTATGCATAAGAAGCACAAGATAAGAAGCACATGATGCAGAACATGATCTGTCCTGAGAAGCTATTTGTCTTCACAGTGATGTATCAGGCCAGATTATTGCATCTATGTATATGGTTTTTTCCACTGGTATTTCAGTCAGTCTTTAGATCTGAAAATCTTACAGCATCAATGGCTTGGAGCAGATGTAGTTGGGGATCAGGATCTCCCAAATTAACCATCATGCACTCCCTCAGGCTTCCAAGTCACACAGGGAGGGGGAAAATGCCCCCAAAACCCAAGACATGTCAAACCACGGAGCATGGAAGGTTATACATGGATATGTCATGGACTCTGAAAACACCAAAGCTGAGCCATAGTAAGAGAAGTTAAAAGGTGTGCCAGGATGAAGACTACCTAGAGAGAAAAGCAAATCAGTATTCTGGAGATACTTTGGAGGGGCATGGGTGCTGCAGGGCAAGCGGGCAGTGATGTGGTTTGGGGCTGGGCAGTACCAGGACCTGGGGCAGTACCAGGACCTGCTGCTCCCCCCCCATGTCAGGGGCTGAGCCTGAAGCTGAGTTCCCTGTGCATTCCCAGATGGCATCAACATTTCTGAGTGCTGCTCCTGCCCAAATGAAGCTCCCCTCGCTCTCAAAGATAAAATGTGCCTCTCCAGCTGGTGCCTGGCAGGGGCCTGTTGGGGAGTGAGCCCAGGGAGGGCACTGTCCCTGCTGTGCCAGGGGCTGGCAGAGGTGGATGTCAGGGCTGGGTAGTGGCCAGCGCTCACCTCCACTTAGTGCCATATTACATGGAAGAGAATCTGATACAAGTCAGAAAAAATGCAGCTCTCAAGCTCTTACTGATCAAGCCTCACACAGAGAGTGCTATTTCTAATAAATATTTTAGGCAGTAAAACATCCTTCAGAGAGGGCTGCTACATTCCCGTTGTGTGCCTTCTTGCTGGGAGAAGCCCGCCTCAGCTGCTTCAAATATTCAAATGCTTGATATATAGTTAGTGTTTTATGGAAAAATGCCTCCGGGTGAGATGTGTTTAATAGAGAGAGGCTAATATGTGAGTGATTTATCTCATTTTGCTAAGTTCATGCCAGTAATTCAATAACCCCATGAGCTACACTTAACTGTATTCAATAAAGATGATCTAGAGGAGATGTTCGTGCAGGTGAAGGATTCAAGAACTGGAGGAAAGGTTGTTATAAATAAGTGGGTTTGAAGTAAACAGGGAGCTCAGGCAGAACTCTCCCCCAGGATGAATGTCTTGAGCATCATTAAACCAGTACAAATGGCTCTGTGAGCTGCAAAGATTTCTTCCTCTGAAAGGAAAAAGCTGTGAGAGAGACTTTCATTAGGGAGAAAATGCCACCTTGCGCTCCGGCTGTGACCCAAATCCTGCAGCAATCCTTCGCGAGCTGTCATCCTGGGGAGCATCCCCAGCAGAGCGTGCCGGATCCTCTGCCAATGAGGCTGTGTTACCGAGGGCACAGAAAGGTGCTTTTACAAGCAGGCAGAGGAAAGAGGTGTGACAGCCGAGGGCTTTATTCTCCACCTGCTTTAGAAAGCCTTTAGACACGTACCTGGGTGTGCAAATTGCTTTACAGACAGTGCTGTGTGCAGACTCTGACAGCATGACAAGGAAATGCGGTCTCTAAAAGCTGTCCAGGGCTGTAATTGCCCAGTTTGATTTGCAAAACTAAAGTAAACAGCACTGGCAGCTGAGTCACCCAATTGCAGACCTGAAGCACTTCTAAGTTAGGTCTAAAAGTATCTTGCATTCTTCTAAGTTACTGGCTGTATGGAGAAGAAAAGGCCGCTGAAAAATAAAGGCAACACAGCATTGACAGTGACTGCACAAAGGGTTTTGGGGTGAGGTGTGAGTGTTGTCCCTGGCCCGGCACTGTGGCCAGCATGGCTGTGGGGATGCCCAGCACTGGTGGCTTGCTGTGTGCAGCTGCAGGTGCCAGTCTGGGCCAGGAATGGGTGCTCAGCCTCTGCCCTGCAGCCAAGTGCAGCAGCCCAGCCCAGCCCAGACAGCCAGTTCCTAGGTGTAGAGCAGTTGCAATAGCCTGGGAAAGGGAGTGGTTTTCAGCCAAAAAGGGGATAGAAGAGGCCTGGGGACAGCAAGTGGCCATTCATTGCCTTTTCACAGCCAACACCTTGGAGGCATGGAGCAAAAGCAGGAGGCAGCAGCTTCAGAACAGAGAGGTGCTTTCATACTGCATGTCATTACACAGTGGGGCTCTGCCAGGGGAGCCTGTCAGTGCTAGTCACAGCTTTAAAATGTGGCAGGAAAAGGATACAAAAGGAACCTCCAGAGACACTAAGTCTGGCCCAGGAGGTCCCTTAGATCCCCTTGGGTAGGGAGGAGAGGTTGGAAAGGTGCTACAGTGAGTTCACCCTGCCCTCACACTCCTCCCATGGCATCTGTGGCTGGCAGGGACAAGCTGTGGGGTCAGATGGACATTTGGTCTGACCAAGGGTGACTGCTCCTCTGTGACAAGCAGTCTCACACAGTGGGGGCAGCTGTCCCTGAGCCACCACACGAAGGTCACTCTGTGGCTGCAGCCTGGAAAATGTGCTCTGCTCAGCCCCCTGAGCCCTGCCATGTGGCCACTCACCCAGCACAGCTGGAGCCTTTTGATATGGGATGCCTTTGCCTGGCCATTGCCTGACAGTCAAAGCCCAAAACCTTCAAAAATTTGAAAATCATCAGCCTTGGAGCCAAGTGAGTGGCAGGCAGGGTTAGAGGAAGAGATGAGAGAGCAAAGGTGCCAGAACCCCTGGGGCACTGGCTGCTGCTACCACAGCTCCTGGTGCAGGTACCACTGAGAGCTTGGGCATTGCTGAAGGGAGTGGGAAGGCCTAGAGAGCTGTAGAATAGTTGGCAGAAACAGAAAGGAGAGCAGATGGAAGAAACGACAAAGATGAGCAGGGGCAGCACCCCAGTCTGTGCAACCCACTGTGGTACACATGCTACCAGCTCCTGTTTTTGACTTCTCTTCCCACTAACTATTGCATTGGAATAAACAAACCAGCTCTTACCCCCTGCAGAGTCTCTGGTGTTTCTCGTGCCCACAGACCTCTTCAAAGACCCAGCAGCCAGTGCAGAAAAGGAGCTCCAGGTCTTGTTTCTATCCTGACGCATCATTGCCACAGATAGGGCTGGCAGCAGCAGTCTGGGCTGAGGCACAGTCAGCTGCTCAGCTTGTCTGGGATGGAGCTTGGGATGACCGAGGAACTGCAAGGGATTTTCCAAAGCATGTGTCAAAAAGCTGACAGTTTTTGGTTTTCCTTCTTCTTTCAGAAGAGACTTTGCTCATCTGTTTGCAAGGTTTGGCAGGGGCAGCCAAACCACTCACCCTGCGTGGGCTGTGAGCAGCCTCACAGCAGGTCTCTTGCTCTTTGCCAGGGCCAGAGGAGATGCCTGGCCTGGCATCCCACACTGCCCATTCCAGCCAGTCCAACGGGCCAAGTGGCTCAGCAGGAAGCCTCAATATACTCAGGTCTGTGGGGTGAAAGTTTGGAGGGATGTGTTAAAGCACGACAGCTACATCTGAGGAAACAAGTTTGTCTGAGCCTTGAGTCCAGGACAACCTCCAAGGGTTTCTTTAAGTCAGTCACTCTTATGCCTTTCCAAATGTTTAGGAAAGGTCATTTTTTCCAGCTGGTTCAAACAAAGACTAATGTTGATATTTTTCTAAAAGCTTTCCAAATAGGTTTTTGAGCAAAGCTGTGCAGGTCAGGAGTGGGAAAAACAGAAATGTCTGAAGGCCTTGGAGAGTTTTTCTGGGTTGCATTTGTTCCTCAGTCTTTCCATAAAAGAGCTAATTGAGCTGGGTTGTTTTTCCCCCCTTTGGTTGTCATTCTTTTTGGTTGCTGATATGCTCATAGCTGCCATTTATATAAAACCTCCTGCTAAAATTTATCCCAGTTGTCTTTTCACTCAAAAGCCACATAAATATGATGCATTATATTAGGCACTGATCTACCACCTCAGTGATCTCCCTGCTTCACATACTTTGCAGTTCTCTGTTTAGCATCTCTGTTTGCTATGCTGCTTGCATGCACTGTAACTATTTTGCATCCCATCTGCCCTCAACAGTGGTACCCTGGTCACTTGCACCAGCATCCATGCAGGCAAAAGTCTGGGCTAATCTGAAAGACACAGTAAAAATAGCGAATCTGTCTCTCTGGATCTGAATAAACCAACCCTTATAAATATGCAGAGTAATAAAACCCTTAATGCAGTGTGATTAAAAAGTTACGGTTCCCCCAGCAACCCGAAGGCGGCTGCCTGGCGCGTGCCGAGGGTCTGAGATGGCTTGGCTGGGAATTAATGCCTACATCTGCCTCCATGCAGCAGCCCGGCTGGGGTTGCCATGGGAATGGGAGGTCAGGCTCTGCCTGGTGTGAAACTCCTGCTCCCCTGCCCTGCCCGGCTCTCCTGTGCCTTGGTGACTGGCAGCTGCCTCCTCCAGCTGCCGCTCCCAGCACGGTGCCTGGGAGCAGCTCCCTCAGTCCAGGCACAGGCTTCCCCCCACCTGGCACCTCTGTTTCAAACCCCCTTTCTTCATCTTTCCCTCAGCACTCAGTGCTTCCCAAAATGTGCTCTTTTTGGTTTGGTTTCTTTCAGTCCCCAGTGAGGCTTGTCCCACTGCCACCAGTCTACTCCTTAGCCAGCTCTGGGTCAGTCCTCTCAGCTCACCCTCGTGTTTTCCCCTGTATGCCCTTACAAGCACAAGCACAAGCACCTGCTGGGCCCTTTTAGATGAGGGTTCAGCAAATCATTTGTGTAAAACATACTGGATGGATGTCCTGAATACTTTGGGTGGGTGATCCCATGCCCCTTGTTTGCTCAGGGCAATGTGTGAATCTAGCCCACAAACAGCATTGGTCTCCAAGGCTATCAAATACTGGTACAAGGAAATATGGGGTTTGGTTTTTGGAGGGGAGCTCTGGAAATGATGCTGGTAAGGAACCCTGTGGGCAGCAGAAAACCCAAAGCGGGAATAATATGAATTCTGCAAGCTGAATTAGCCCTTAGGAGCTCTCAGCCAGGATTTATGGCACACATCAGGATTTTAATGAAGACAGAGTGTCTTTCTCACAGATTCACTGCTGCTCAGGCACAAATTGCCAGGCTGGATGCAGGAGCTCCCAGCTGTGGTTTTATGGCCAGTTTTACAGGAGGTAGGGCAGCTGATGGCAATGGCCCCTCAGCCTTCCCAGTTATGACTCTGTGAATGTCCAACTGCTCATTCACTTGTGATATGTGTAATTTAGACAGGATGAAATGTCACCCAGTCAGTGGCAGGGAGCAATGCCACATGGCTGCCACCACAGCCTGAGGCAGCCCCCAGCCTGCTGCATGCAGCTCCCCTCACTGTAGCTCCTTAAAAACTCACTTCACAGGAGCTGGTCACACAGAGAAATCTTAATAATCCAGAGACACTCCCTCCAGGTGTGACAGGGACCTCCCATACATCTGTGCACTGGGAGCATGGATAGGACATCGGCTGTGAACAAAATACTTCATGATTTTCACAAATCTCTACAGAGTTTTTTCTTCCCTCTCCATCACCCCCTCCCCTAGCAGTAGATATCATTCTTGCTCTTCTTCCCCCCACACTTTTTCTGCTAAATTATTACTTCAGTAGAATGTGCCTACCTCTTCTTGCTGTACCATGACTATACATTAAATTCCATATTCTCTGTTTCATTTTCACCCATTTTATCTGTAGCATTACTCAGAGACTCTTAGTCCAGAATAGCAAATAAACATTCAGATTTTTCTTCCCTTTTTCCCTACAATTTCAGTGTGATTAGAGATGCACTCTGTTAAGCCAAAATAGACAAGAGGCTAATGAGAGGTCCAGTTTAAACTTCATGTGAAGGGCAAGCAGGGAACTATAGGTTGTAAGGGATCATTCTCCTGCAGGATACATGCTGCAGTGAATGCTGGTCTTTTACTGAGCAGGACTGGGAGCCTGAAGAAATCCTTGAAAATTAAGAACCAGGATTTACAGACTCCTATCTCCTCCCTTCTGCCTTGGTTTTGTGGGGATCAACAGATTCAGGGATTTCATCTAGAGAGCAACATGACTGGCAGCAGCACTGCCCATATGTGGTGTCTGCTGGCAGAACTAGAAGGAAGGTACCTGGGCAGTTTGGAAGTGAGTTATTTCCCACCCACCCTCTGTGTTAATGGGAAGTTGGAAGCTAGGCTGCCATGGCTAGTCTGTAAATTCATGCCACGACATGAGAACTGCAGCTCTCATTTTTTGCAAAAAGTGGAAAAACTGGTAAATAGAAGACCTCATGTGTATTGGAATTCACCTTGAGATTCATTAGCTTTATTGCTGATTTGTTGAGCAAGGAGTCTTCACACACCCAACAAAATGAACAGCACTTAAACACTTGGCCACTCTTCTGGATTGTGAAGAGATGAGCAAAGCCAAAATATAAACCCAGGTTCAACTGTGTTCAGCTTCTCCCCTTAGCTCCTGCTAGAGTGTATCAAGGGGCAAAATGGGGAGGCTGGGCTCAGCCTGTGAAATCCAGCCCCAGCCAGCAAACCCTGGATTATTCTCAAATCCCTCTCAAAGGATGAGCACCTGGCTGCTAAGCACATTTCATAAATGTCAGATTAGCTGAGCTGTGGGAGATGCAGTTAGGATGTGGGAAGCAGAAAGGAGCTCTGTGGAGGCTCGGTGCCTCTGCCAGGGGCTGTGAGGAGGGTGTGCCCCACACTGCATGGTGTGCCCCACATTGTGAGGCCCTGGCACCTGTGTGTGGCACCTGCCCCTGGACTGCTGCCGGGCACTGTGCTTGAACTACATCTTTGAGTGCTGCTTGTGTCAACTGGACACAGTCTGGCTCAAAAGCAATCAGTCAGACCTCGAGAGAGCCTTGCCAGCTCTGCCAGGCAAGAAACACACGGAATTTGTGAGAGTTTGGGTGGGCTGGTGACCTTGGCAGCGAGTGCAGCCAGGTGAGCGCTCACCTGTCCGTGGGCAATCACATCTGTGCCACTCCTCACCTTATGCCCCAGCACAGCCGCAGCCAGCCCCTCGGGGCAAAGGAATAATTTTTAGATTTGGTGTGGAAAGGACCGCCTGGGAGCTCTGCACCGTTGGTTCCAGCCCTCAGCAGCCGCGGGTGCTCGCCTCCTCCCATTTCCCTCAAAGACCGATCAAGCTCACCATCCCCTCCCTGCCCTCCCTGTCCCCGCAGCAGTCACCCCCGCTTCCATGTCCCAGCCCAGCCCCAGGTCAGATCACTCTTGCCGTGGTTTTGCGGCCAGCCTCCTGCCTGCCGGCTCCAGCAAAGCCTGGGGAGGGGGAGAGCCTCCCAAGTGTAGTACGGGATCGCACCGTAAGAGGGAGATGATTCCCTGTGGATTTTCCGGGGGACTTGTGGCCCTGTCCTGAGAGGTGGGTGCCAGTGGAAAAGGTGGGCTGTGGTGGGCACACAGCTCTGGCAGAGAGCAGAAGAAAGGGACGTCTCAGCATCCCTCACCTTGGGATTGTGGTGTCCTTTCCATGGGTTTATCCCAGAAGGCTGTCAATAAGTCTTGGGAAGCTGCCATACCTGAAGGATAATTTCAGGTATTCCAGCGTGTTGCAACACAAAAAGGGCTTCAATGTCTTCTATCCAAAGTGCTTTAAATATTATTCTCTGTAAAGTCAGTTTCTAACGGCCTCACAGAAGAAAAACATTATTTTTGTCGCAAAATTCCTTCTCCAAGGGAAGGAACTTTTCCCCCAAGGTCTGAATAGCAAACTTAGACCTTTTGAACCACGCTTTTTGAACCACATGAGGTGGTGCTAATGCTGCAGCCCTCCAGTTTAACATCAAGCACTGGCAGGAAAGGGAGGGATCCCCTCTCCCAGATCTCAGAGAGCATCACATCAAAACACAGGGTGGAGATTGCTGCACCACAGCTGGTAGCAGATTTGCTCAGAGGGATGAAGACAAACTCATGGATTTCTTGCCTTCCCTGTATGGCCAGGAAGTCAGAGTGGTGAGCACTTGTTCTCTAGAGCTAAAAGCCATAAGCACCAAGGCAGCTCCCTTTCTAGTTTGCTGCCATAGAAAGTGGCTGAGAGAGCAGCCTAGCAGAAAGTTTCCCGAAAGGTAAGCACCCTCTTCCTCTAGCAAGCACCTGCCTAGGTCAGAACTGCTTTATGTTAGACATTCCACCAAAGGACAATTGCTTTGCTGAAGAGCTAGTTTAACATCATCTTCTGCTTTCTTCTTGTATTTCGTTTTTGCATTTCTTTCTAGGGTACCTTCTGAAAGGTAAAACGAAACAAAACAAAACAAAAAACACCTAAAAAAATCCAAAGTCCTGAAACAAGCAAAAAAACAAAACAAAACAAAACAAAACAAAAAAACCAAAAAACCTCAAACCCCACCCCCCCAAAAAACCAACCAACAACAAGACCCAAAAAACCAAGCTACCCTGAACATCATCCTGTAAAACTCTGTACAAATATCAAATTAATAGTTGCTCCCTATGCGAAGGTGCTGCAGTCCGTGTACTGAAAGCAACAACCACAGGGGTGTGACCAAGGGGCTCCCTGAAGAGCCAGGAGAATGTGGGACATGGCTAGAGCTATTTGAGAGCTGACAGCAGTGCCAGATTTTGCTCTCAGAAACCAAAAACCAAAACCAAACCAAAATTCAACATCATTGCCTTGGGATTGTGAACTTCCAATTTGATGCATATTAATTTCCAGTGATGTTTTGAGCCCAAATAAATGAATTTTATTTTTATGAAAGTATTTTCCTTGTTAACTTCCAGACGACTATCCATTGAAGTATCTCTTTTCCATGAAAAGAATAGGATTGGGTGACAAATGTCTACCCAGAAATAAAAGAGAAAGAAATCAATACTTCCTCACCAAGCTACAGTGTTCAAATCGAATCTCCCTTCCCAGCTGTGCCCTTGGCCCAGTTAAGAAATTATGGGAGGTGCTCAATAGTCCATCAGCTGGACTGGGGCTCTGGTGACCCTGGGATTCATCACATCTCCATGAGGAAACAGCTCTGCACTTACTCAAGAGTGAAGAAGTTCATGAGGACTTAAATCCATCCTCACCTCATCTGCCACTGCCACTCTTCCAGGTTTTCCTTTAATGTCCTGATCAGACTTCGTGGATGAGATTTGGGGGCTGCTGCTCAGGAAGAATAAAGTGTATCACCTTCAGGGAGGGAAATGGCTGCTTTGTCAAGCTTAGAAATTTGATGATTGATTGCCTGAAGCTCCCCTAAATCATAAAAAGGATCCTGGGAAAAGTGTTTAAGGTTCATGGGAAATTCCATGGAGCTGATCAGGAGATTCCCTTTTTCTAAACCTCACTTGTGGTCCAAACCAGAACAATAGTGTAGACACGACCTTTGCAAACGCCAACCTTCCAACATAGCTAAGCTAATGCTTACTTTAAGAGAACTAAAATTGTCCCCAAAAGCCAGAGACTGCCTTTACCACAACAGCAGAGCAGGCAACTTGCAGATCCTGGCAGAACATTCAGGTATTCCTCCACCATCCTGCACACCCCAGCACATTTAACATCCCTGCTGGGCCCAGCGTGCTTCCAACTCTGCCTTTTGTGCTCCCACAGCTTTCACCCACAATACTCTGAAGCTGTGTGTCTGCAGGGATGCAGGATCAGAGTCAAATATGCTCTTCAACCCTCCAAAAGCACCACTCTGTGGTGCAAGGCCACTGGACTCCTTCCAGATGAGCTGAGCTCTCTGGGATGGAGAAAAAGTCCCTATGGCCCTGCTTTGCCATACAGCTATTTTACTGTTTATGTGCTGGCTGTTCATCTGCAAATGCAATGCAGAATTGGCCCCTTAAAAAGAGTTCAAGTCAGCAATGGAAACGTTTTCACTTAAATGAGCTTGTAGACAAAGACAAACAAAAGAGCCTCTCTGGAGTCCATTAATTAACAGCATTATGTCATCTAAAGGACTGCAGTAGGTAAGTACTGTCCAAGTGTTCTCAGCATTTCAGCCTCAGAGCACTGTAGTTCTGCTTTGGTTAGGGAAAAGCCTCTTTCTAGGGCTGCTCTCTGTTAATAAGGCTTCTGCTACTGCACAAATTTGGGCGATCTAATTATGCATGCCTTTTGTTTGAAAGTTTATGTAACTAGCAAGTCAGAGCTTCTTTTCAGAGCATTTGAATGGTATCTCTTCAAGAGGTCAAGGGAGGAAATGTGAGATAATAGAGCAAAAACCAAATCAGAATCAGCTGCTTTCAAGTGCATCCAGGGGTTACAGTGGCTTCAGTCTGATTTGGGAACCAAGGAATTTCTCAGTAGCCTGAAACTGATGTAGTAAAAGAGGCAAAGATACGGGAGGGAGCTTATGAATAGAAACAATAGGTGCTGCAGTGGCTGCTGATAATATCCTTGCAGAATTAGGCCTTAATTCTTTCTGGTGCTCAAGGCTCCTGTGTTTTGTTTTTTTGGGTTTTCTGTTTTTGCTTTTTTTCTGTGTATTTTTTTCACTTAAAGTTACAGCTTTCCTGCTGAAGTGAACTTTCTGGTATCCCTCTAGCTCCATCAAGGAGTATAATAGAGCCCATATAGCCTCTTTCTTTAGCTAACATGGGGGTAAACATATGAGTGCTTTTAAATTGTGGATGTAGTGCTCAAACTAGCAGCTGGGAGGGAATTTCACAGCCATTAGCCAGCCTACTGAAACCAAAGCAGTAAAACTTACCCAAGCACTCACAGCCTGTAATTCTCCAAGTGGCATGTTATCCAAGGGAATTTATGCACATTTAGCAGGGAGATGTCTGTCAGGAAATTTATTGTCTTAAACCCAGCATTTTCAAAACGCAATTATTCCTCTCTGTCGACTGTGCAGAGAACTGGGGTGCAGTGGGATGGTGCTGCAGGAGCTCACCATTGCTGCAACAATGCTCTGCTCCCCCTCTGTCCTCCCTGAGCATGGATTGTCCCCCTCCTTCTTTCCACAGGCTCCAGCCCTCCCCTGTGCCCCCCCAGAGCCCATTAACTCCAGTGGGTCATAATTCCCTGCTTCCTTTGTCTGTGAAGACTGACTTTAGGGCCTGGAAAATGGGGAGCCAAGACCTGAATGTCTGACCCATTTCACACTGTCATTTCCAGCCAAAGTGATCTAGAGATTTCACCCTGGGGTGATAGCCAAAGCTGATCCATGTTTATTCAACTGGCTTAATTCTTCTCTCTCTCGTGAAACTTTCTAGCCACAGCCCACTGATATTATTTGAGTTACTTCATGCTCTCAGAGGAAAACAAGGCTTTCAGAAACTCTGTTGTGCTGGTTGTGACGTTTGCTGGAGGGAGAAGGATGGAAATAAGGAAATATTTAAACAGGCATCTGGGCTGCAAGTAGACAGCAAAATATATGAGTTTCACCATTTTTCCCCCTGTGATCTGTTACAGGACATATTATGTTATAGCAATGTATTACATTATCTTGTCTGGAGACCAGGGTAAAGACATTCTTAGATATTTCAGATAGTCCTTAGTCTGACTCCTAAATATCTTTCTCAGCATTTGCTTTTTAACATCTGACTCCAGTCCTAAGGTCAATAAACCAGCTCCACACTGGGGAAGAGGTTTCTGCTTCTGGATTGCAGAGGTTGACACCATGATGGTGGGATGGTGCCTTCAGCCCTTTCTTCTGAGAGCAGAGGTATGTTTTAGCTAAGAGAGCCTGAACCGTATTTATGCTTTGCTGGCAAATCATCCAAAGAAACCTGAACTTATCTCTTGGTGGGTAAATGAGGCTTTGTCTTGCCAGCAGTGTCTGTGTTTGCTCTTGAGGTGGGCTCAGAGAGGCCTGACCAGGGTGAGGTGCTGATCTGCAGGTATCAGAAACACAACAAGGAGAGGAGAGATGGGAGGGAGCCCTCGCTCTGAGATACAATCAAGGCCCTAAGGACTAGCAGAATATCTGGAAAAGGCTGTTCTTAGGGCTAGTATCTCTTAATGCTGAGTTCTGGTGCTAAACTGTCCTCAGCAAGAAGAAGCAACATCTTGAAGCCCAGCCTCTCTTCTCCTCTAGGGACTGGTCGGTGAAATGTCTCCTACTGTCTGTCACCAGCCAGCCTGAGGCATCACCACATCTAATAGTGTTCCATTGCAGGGGAGATGGAAGTCACAGCTTGCTGGTCAAACTGCATGTGGCCAGCAACTAAAAGATGACAATAAAGACTGATTATTCTGCAACTATTGTTTAATAATGTGTTTTTCATACAGGTTTCATATGTATTCTCTGCTGCTGTGATGGAGTTCTCTGGTGCTGTGGAACTCTTTGCTAACTGAGGAAATCTGGGAAATACCTAGAATATAAGGGCTGCCAAAACTGACCTTGCTGCCCAAAGATGCTTCATACCTACATAGCTGAATGTGCCACACATCTCTGAAAACCACAGGTATCACTTCCTATAGAAATCAGAGTAAAAGTTCTATGTTAAGATATGCTGGAGGCACAGGAAAGTATATTGTACTTAAGAAGTTACTTTGGTAGGCAAATATTAATTCTAAAAGAGGAGAAAATGACACAGAGGTTGCTTCTTACTTCTGTTTTATTGCAATGAGTCAGAGCCTGAGTAAAACTTCTGCTAGATTTACTCCTGACCAATCACACAAAAATTACTGGCAGAGGCTACAGATTTCTGGAAAACAAAGGAAATATCTTCTGTAGATTTTTTTCAGCTCTCTCACAAAGTCTTGTAGTTCCTTTTTTCCGCAACTGAATTTCTCATCTTGTCAGAACAAGACAGCAATGCATTTTGAAAAAAAAAATCATTCAAAGATGAAAAAAATAATCTGAAAATTCTTACTTGTATTTAAAACTATATATTATGATCTATCCACCAAAGCATTGGGAGATCTTTATAATATTGATTAACTATGAACTACCTTCTAATTACATCACTTCTATATTTAACCTCATTAGGAGCACATCAGCTGTACAAAACCTTACAAAATTTGTATTGAAAAATAAATCTAATTTCAACAAACACCATATGAACTTGACTGCCTAGTCTGAATTCATTCCACTCAAAGAAATTGTCAGATCACAAAACCTTATTGCCCTGGTGTTCAATTAAATATAGCCAATGATTGGTAGAGAAAAGGTGGATCATTCATATTCCTGTTTCTGTTTTCTTTTTATATATTATATATCTATAAATATAAATATTATATTACCAGACTTTGAAAAACTTTTCTTGGCTGAACACAGGCCATGTTCTGGGTCGGTTCTCCATGAAGTAGATTAAGATCTTGCTTGCATGATTCCCTCTTTCTCACTGTACTAAGGCGAAGAAAAAAAGACATGAGATATAAAGTAGTGGGGTTTCAGCTGTAGTATAAAGTGGGTTTACAAACAAGGTAAACCAGAGACTCCTCAAACAGCACTGGATATGATTTCTATAGAGAAAAGGAATATCCCAGTTGGGGAAAAGGAAAAATCATTCTGGAACACAGAAGAGGAAAATTTAACTATGACACTTGAGAGGATGCATTGTGTGCTGATACAGTGCAGAATAATCTGTGAGCCAAGCAGTGTCACAGATCCTGGGCAATTGCATGTGGTCTGGGAGAGCTGAGCACTCCCCCATCCTTGAGAGGCCCTTGGTGACACCAACTAATGTGTCTGGAGAGAGTCATTGATGGGCAAACTCAACAAGACCAATGTCACACACCAAAATAAATTTGGGTTTCGCCAATCTGAATCCCACGTGAATGTGACTGGTATAATAATTAGAAGAAAACCAAAGCTTTAACCTGAAGAAACAGCAGATCTGTCTGGTTTGAATCCTGCCTGTGAGATTCTGGACAGTGATTCTCTGTGCATGTCCACATCCCTCCTTAGAGGTAAGAGATTGTGCACTCCTTGCCTGGGAAAGCAGTAAAATGCAAATTCTTTACCAGAAAAATGGCCTATTGTGGAGCAAAGGTGTACATCCCCAGTCCATCCAGGGCTGACACAGACTATACACTCCTATCTGAGCCTCAGACTGCTTTGGGTACTTTAATTTAATTTAATTCATTAAATTAATCCATTTAATTCAAATCATCTTCAGTTTTTTTCAGGAAAAAGATCAGATATCTGGAATGGAAAAGTGCATTTTGAGGCAATAAATTACAGGTGTCTGTTTTGCTTGCTAAAGCTATTTGTATCTTGAAAAATGCCATACAAAGGTTTGAGTCATTGCTGAACATCTGAATTATAAAATTACTAATTTAAGGGCTAATTGCACTGACAGTTTATCATGTCAAGTTGTATTATACATGTGGGGTTTATTTGTTGCCTGACACAAACAAGGATGATTTTTCCTGGCACACCCACTCATACCTTGTATTTACAGCCACAAGGGACTTGGAAAAAAAGCTTCAGTAATAAAATTTTAAATATTCTTCCTGCAGTCTCTTGCTTGAGGGGCTAATGCTGATAAATACAGAAGGCTTTGTAAAGTGTGTGTAATGAAGGATGAGCTACAAGAACAGAATTGAAGGAACAATACCATTATCACAAATTGCAAACTTCTTCAGAGTGATGCTTGGCAGTAAATTACAGGCTGTCTGCTACTTCCTTTCTGCAGCTGTGCGACATTTACTATCAGAACATGCAACCTTAAATTAAAGGGCAAAGAGAAAGTTGAGAAACACAAGGAAATGCATGCACATTGTAAAGGCATATACACTGCACATAAGAGATTGATCTCCTGACCCAAGCACCGTTCTTTCCCCTCTCAAATTCCTCTTTATTCACTTTTTCTGCAAAGGATTTAGGTGATAATCTGCCAATAAAAACTTTTTTTGGTACACATTCACAATTAGAATTTTTTTCTTCTCACAAAACCAACCTACAAATCTATACAGCAGCCAAGTTGGACAGCCGAATGTCACCTCTCTTAGAAAACTATTCTTCAATTTCTTTCACCAATATCCTCCTCAGTTTGTCTTTAGCCTGTGGTTTTGTTCCTAGCTGGACTCTCAGAGGCACTGAATTCCCACTGGAGCTGCAGATATTGAGTGAGATTTGCAGGTAGCAGCTTTGGAAATTCTGTGGATTATCTCAGTGCTTATAGAAGGAAATGCTGCCATTTTTTCTCCTAAATTAATCAATTCCATCAGAGATCTTGAAACTTTTTATCAAATGTGGGAAGACCTAAAATAGCCAGGGGAAACACTGCTCCACAGAGGGAGGAGTGTCTTGAGTGTTGGGTATTTTCAGCAAGGTTGTACTTGTGTCTGGATGCTCAAATCCTTTTGAAACCCCGGGTCACTGGCCTCATTTCTTGGTGATGCTGCACCTGCTTCAAATTGCTCTCCTCAGGCAAAATGACCATAAAACCAGAACAGTTATGAGCTGACTCTGCCTCTGTGGGCAAGGAACAGGGATAATGGATCCTACATGTCCCATATCAGCTGGAGATTTCTTCTGCTCTGTGGTGCTTGGCTAAAAACCATCTCAATATAGTGTTACAGCCTCTTTGCTACAGTGCAAAACCAAAGGTGTTGGGGATGATGTCACACTTCTCAGGACCTTGTTCTGTCAGAAAAGCACAGTAAAACACGTAGCATAGAGCTATTAGGAGCTGATGGGAATTATCTGCATGCACTGCAGAGCCATGGGAAAAAGAAATGTTTCTTGCAGGAATTAGAAATCCTTTATAGCAGGGATGTTATGTAGGGCCTCAGTGAATCTGCTGCTCCAACCTGTGACTGTAATGGATGCTCTGCAACTGCTGAGCAGCTCTTTCCCACTCTTACTCACATTGCTCTGGGAAAATGGTGAGAATGTTAGTGCCTTTAGGTGCCTGGTGTTAACAGAGCTGTTAACAGAGAAAGAAATCAGAAATTCCCTCAACCCCCAAAGTATCGGAGATTTATTGAACGTGTTAAGCTCAAAATCTTGTTATGGACAAAAAGGAAACACACTGGATAGGGGTAAGAATCTGCTGTTAGCAAAATTTAAATCTAAATTATCTGATTGAAAGAATTCTTATTAGTCCAGACCTAATTAATACAGAAAAGAAAGGAAATAAAAATTACTATAGAAAAATTTTCAATAACAACTAGGCAGCTAAAATTGTTATATCCACTCCTAGTGTCTGGTCCTTCTTCCAGTGTTTTGCAGCCCCTTGCATTGCCCTCCTGGGTGCTCAGATTTATGGCTTCACACCAAGGGGATGGGGGGGCAACAGCACCCCTGTGTACCTTGTCAGGTTCATAGTGTCTTCCTTCTCCCCTTAGGATAAATTTGTAAATTTGCTAATTTGGTTCACGCCTTGATTTGCCACTCTGCATTGTAATCGTATCTTACTTATGTTAGATACTTTTTCTTTGCTACCCCTGAAATGTGCTTTGTGCAACTCCCAGGCCTTAATTTCTGTAACTGCCCATTGGTGAATTGTTTACAGCCCTGGGCTCTGCCATGTCAGACTCTGCCCTTTTTCTGATCATCCTGCCTTCCTCTACCCCACTCCACTGTGTTTAGACATGAAGGCTTCATTCTGCATGGAAGAGCTCTTCCTTGCTGCTGTCAATGTAAACATTATGGTTATAGCCTGCAAAAACAAGCAAAAGGAATGCTAATCAAGCACAGCTGCCTGGTCATTAGGGGAGAAAAAAAAAAAGGGCAGATACAACTAACCATGCTTAAAATAAATCTCTAGGCACATTAAGGAAAGTTCAGACAAAAAAAGGCTAATGAAGCTGAGCCCTGAGACCTCGGTGGTAGTGCCGTGGTTACAGGGTTATGGGTGCTGGTGCTTGAAATGTTTAAGCCTCTCAGCAAAGCTTAGCCCTTCTGACTCATCCCTCATCCTGTCTGACAAACGGGGCAAGCTCTTCCCTCCTCAGCACGTGCCTTCTGCCATGCTCAGCTGCCTCCAGCCTTACTGGACACACTATTATTCCAGAGGTACCAGCAGGCTCAGCTCCCTGGCTTGTTCCCCTTTTCACCCGGCTGGCTCCATGCCACTGGCTCACCCACCTCTCCTTGCTGATGTCAGCCTCTGCTCCCTGTGGTGGCCCCTGGTACCCCAAAGAACATTCTGTGATGACTTCAGTCATTTCCATGTGAACAGCATCCACAGCCATCCCAGACCCAGCCTTCCTGCAGGGACAAGCAAAGTAAAAAGAGCTCAGATTGCATGTGGAGTTGAAAGATCCCCCTACTGCTTGGGGATACCTGGGGTAGGAACTGGAAGGTAGGGGCTACAACTGCAAGAGTAGAAAGGTTCTTTTAGATTGTGGTGAGGAAAAATTAGAGAAAAAAATATAAAAGCGGCTGGACTACTTTGAACCATCACTCTCACATTGTGTTGATTTCTTCCCAGCAAAAGCTGACCATCAGGATCAGCCAGCTGCACAAACAGCTGTATCTCACATATAGATATATAATAAGTGCCAGCTAAGTATAACTGCCAGTAAGTATATATTAATAAGGAAGAAACTTGTGGCTAGACACTGCAGAACCCAATAAATCTTTCCAAGATAAAAATGCAATATATGAAAAATCCAAAGAGCAAGAAATAAGAAATAGGCCAAACATTAAAGTGCTGAAGGTGTAGAAAAGACAAGAAAAAAGGTAGATTTCTTACTAAGAAAAAACGTAGTTAAGAAGCACAAGTGAGAAAAGTTATTATCCATTGCTTTGCATTTCTGAAGCAGCTAGCTCAAAATTTTTTCAGTGCTTGGATGCAGGAGTGAGGACAGCACTACTAGAGATCTCAAAGTGGAAACACAAGTGCCCAGGAGGTCTAGAAAACAGCAGAACAATTTAGGATCATCTCGGAGAGCTCAAGCCAGACTAGCTCTTCTGCAACATGTGCAGAAATGGCAGCAAAGAAGGTTAGAGAAATTCTGATCCAAATGCTGCATTTAAAAATTCATGGTCCTCCAGCACTGGCTGAAGACAGGCATTATGTAGGTGAAAAAGGCTTCTGGGAACCTCCAGAAGGAGTGCTAGAGCTCAGAGTACGATCTTTTGTTCAAGTTACTTGCAGAAACCAGTCTCAGTAAAACCCAGCACTTGGAGGGGGCTGGCTGAAACACAAACAGTTCCTCTTCTCAGCTGGTTGTGTAATTCTTGGTGACAGAATAGGTTAAGCTTTGCGAGTGTTGTGTTGGCCAAGCAGAAATTGCCAATTGCTGTGGGATCACTCCAGGTTTTAGGAGTTGGCAGTCAGCTGCGCTGTGTCTCAGAGCTGGACTTTCTCCCTCATACTTCATGCTGGGAATGTTGGAAATGTTTTTGGGCACAGTTGAGTAAGTGCACCTTGTGCTTCTGCCCACAGCAACCTGTGTCATAGCCAGGTCACGTTTGTGAGGTGAGAAAGGAAGCTCTTCATCCCTTCCTGAAGGATACTGTCAGTGAAAGAGGACTTGGGCAGCAGGGTAGGAGACACTCAGCTGAAGACAAAAATATGTATTGAAAGAAAAGGCAATGATGAAGCTAAATCGGTAGGAGTGATCTGGGCTTGTGTTGTGCTGTCTTGGAAAACTTTCAAAGCTTTTTTAAGCAATTGGCATGAAGCTTTCTGCCGGCTATAAAAATGCCTTTTGAGAATCATCTCCCACTTGTACTTTAGCAATTCATGCTTTTAATGTCGAAAGTGCAAGCTTGCTTGACAGCCTGAGATAATGGAGTTCAGTCCAGGCAACATCAGTAGTATCTCAGCATTATTCCTGCCCTGCAAATTTCAACCCTGCCTTGGAAAGAAGTGTCTTGGGGTGAAAAGTAGGTCTGTTGGTAAGGCTGCTCCCATCTTTCGTGTGGCTGCTGAGCATGTATGAACTGAATTTGGGTTGTCATAGTGGCTCTAAACATGACATCTGTAGAGAAAGAGTTGCCCATAGCCAATAGGTGAATTTCACACTAACAAAGCAAGGTTAGATAACTCCTTCTTGGCTGGTTTGAAACCAGCAGCCACAGCCATGAGGCAGGAAGTAATTTCTCTGGGCAAGCATTATGTGTAATGGTACATTTTACACAAGTTTCTGCTCCACTGAAGCGGAAGGGAGTTCGGCATGTAAATGGGAGCTCCTCTGAATAAAGATGGATTTCACTGCCTAGTTCAGTACTGCTGAAATTGGAAATGTAGCTGTGCAAGACTACAGACTTCAACCTCCATTTCTTTCTTGATGCACTGCATCACTTAGAATTCGGAAAGCTGAATTAATGAGTCATCGCAAGAACTATCCCCATCCTGGAGGAGAGGAATCAGCACTGTTGACGCTGGCACCACAGCATGAGCACAGGGCTTCCCCTGTGCAGCAGCCCTAGGGTGTCAATTTGACTCCTGAGACAGCTGAAAATACATCAGAGTAGGCCTCAATCTCTGCTCAGTTTCAATGATCTCTTCAGGTAGTGAGGCTTCTTCTGTTCTCAGCAGCGAGAGTAGAACAGTAAGCAAGCCCCTGCTCTGGCTCAGTCACTGGAGATCTCAGGGTTTCTCCATTCACAATAGCAGGGATCTAATCAGATGTGCCAACTGACTGAGTTGCCTGAAACTGTGGTGTCAGCATCCCTCCTGTGCACCCAGATGTGCTCTTGTGCCAAGCCCAGCTTGAATAATCTGGACCTCTATATTCCATTAGCAGTCCTTTAAGATCTCCAATCTTCTCTTTTGAATGTAATGCATTCTTAATACTGCAAACATGAGTGTGTAATTCAGTGCATATGTTTTGGGAGTGGGGAGTCTATGAGAATGCCAAGCAAATCAATAAAGGTTTAGCACATCATTATTCATTGTTGCGATGCCATGAGGCATTTTGTACGTCCCTTAGTAGGGAGGGGGAAAAAAGAGGAAAGCTGTTATATGTGTAGTAAAATTTGATTTGAGAGGAAGAGTTTGCATCTGAATTGCATGAAGTCTATTAAAATTTTGGTCTTCCTCAGACTAATAGGATTATGCCATTCCCAAACTGATTGTTTCCAAGCAACGATGCAGATCCTAGTATGTGTTTGCTTATCTCTTTAGTTTGCTGCTAAACCAGAGAAGCTTCCAGAGATAGCTGCAAAACTGATTATATCAGGTGTAATACATAATTTTGAAGACATTGTTTTGAAAAGATGGTCCATTTATCTTCTCTTTGGAAGCTGTAAGACTGCATCAGGACTTGTGTAAGACAGCTGGAAAGTGATTTTTATTTAATTTTTTTAACAATGGAAATGACCTACACTGTCACCAGCATGGAATGCTCCAGTATGCCATTTCCATTGGTACACAAGTACCTTACTCTGTTCAGGGGGAGCTGCTCTCTCTGAGGAACAAATCCTAAGTGGCAGCTATGAATAGCATTCCAAGGCTTGAGAAACTGCAGTTCCACAAGGCTTTCCAAATGTTCTCCAGCGTGGCTATCTAAAGGATCAAATCTTCCCTACTTTACTAGTTAAAAGCTTCCTTCATGTATTATAAAGGAATGCACAGCTATATAGACTGTATACTAAATAATAAATAGCCAGTTGCAAATGAAGTTGCCATTTTATATTCAGAGCTGTCCAAGTTGTGTGGAGATTTTGAAAGGTGCATTAGGAGGAGATTAGAGTATTTTTTCTGGAAGCTTTTGGATTTGATGACATAATAGGATAAATGTCATTTGGAATTCCATGTTTGCTCTTTTGGCATTTAAAAAGGCTGCTTGAAGAACTCTGTTGCTTAACATCATTCATACATTTTCTTCATAGTAAAAAAAAATTGTGCATTTATACATAATTTAATAAGAAGAAATGGCTTTTTAGAGTTCTCTGACAGCTGCATAAAGAACATACTGCAGCTCTGTGGACATCTGAATTTCCATCAAAAGCTATTGATCACTTCACAAGAGAAATACATCAGCTGTTTAGTGGTATAAAGCAACAAAGCACAAAGTTTAGGACTCTAAGTGAAAAATACTACTGTTGATAGAAATTTTAGAAGGGATTTATTGTGGCAGAATGTAATTACCCAACTGGATGGAGTGCTGTGATTTATGTCTGTGCCCGTGTAAAGTGCTTTGAGATGATTAATAACTGGCTCAATCCTTTATACTCATAACAACACTTCCGGCACAATAGCACTGTAGTGATCTGTCACTCCAGCTATTGTGTTATTCGATATATAAGACCCCTGCATTAGGCAGGCACGGAGCCTTGGGGCTGGTGAGCAGGCAGATGCAGTCCCTTTACTATTTGCATTGCAGCCTTGCCAGGGATCTAATAAGGGCTCAGAGCCCTGCTGGGCCAGATGCTGAGCAGTACTTGAAATGAAAGATGGCTTTCCCTTTCAGAGTTCACAATTTAATTATGTGATGGGAATCAATAGAGAGATAGAGCAGAAAAGGAGGGCTGCATCATAGGAGTTGTTGCACTTCATATAATAAACACCAGCCAGAGTCCATCATCTATCTGCATTTCTTACAAGACACACTATTTGATGGAAAATGAAATTATCTTGTGTACAAGTTGAAGGTGGATAATTTCTTCTCATTTGTACTTCAGCAGTAGCCAAAGATAACTGAGATTGCACTGTTCAGATTTTGACTGCACGATGATTTACAGCCAAAGAAAGTAAAATGTAAGACAAAGACCCAGAAAATATCTTATATGATGTGATGGTATTGCCCTTAATTTGGCCCCCTGGCTTTTTGAAGGAAGTAGTGCACTGAGGAAAAGGCAGTGAGGCTGGAACAGTTTCTCTTCCTTGGCTGGTTTAATGGTGGTGCACAATGACTAAAAAGAAAAACAGAGTGAGAGAGATGATGCACAGAAGTGAGAATATAGTGGAGGAGACGGAGGCAGAGATTGATGTAAAGAGAGTGAGGCTGAGAGGAAGACTTTGCAGGGGATTGTGAGGAGCCTATGAGCAGAGATTGAGTGTCCCAAGGGAAATTAGCAGTGTAATGATACCTAGTGTCTGATAGCCTTTGAAGACTGTTTCTTGCAGTTGTTTAAGACAACCTGGCTGCCTTGGCCCTGAAGCTGGCACTTCTCATATTGAACAACAGGACTTGACATTTGCAAGCAAAATGACACGGTTTCTGAAAGAAGTGATAATGTGCTAAGGATTTCCACCACGCTAGTGAAAGAAAATAATACTTGCCAGATAAAGAAACAATACAGAGGAAGAAGCAGAATTGTTTTTCTGTAAAACTGACATATTTTTAATGAAATTACCACGGTCAAATTTGTGCTGTCTGGCACTGTAAAGAGAAAACAGTTATACTGAAGAGGCACCTGGATTTACACCAGTGCCAATGAGGGATATTTGACTGATGTTCTCTCCCTGAGGAAGGCTGAGGTTATGAGTAGCTGTGTGGTTAGAAGGGTCCGGAACTGGTTTTATTTTGTGCATGGTTTTGGCCGATGCTTCCTCTTTTGGCTGAAGTGCACACTGCTCTATTTCTCTTCCTTATTTTTGTGCTTTGCTCTCATTGAGGTCTTCTCCTCCCTCCTCCTCCTCCTTTGCAAAACTGCCAGGTTCTGATATATGCAGCAGTAAAAAAACCGCAACAACAACAAAAAAAAAACAAACAAGAAAGAAAAATAACAGAAAGAAAATTGACAACCAATTTCACATTGCCCTTTCCAAAGGCCATGGCAAGTTACGGAAAACACAGCGGAGCGCTGGCGATAAATGCATGCAGCAAAGGAAGCGGGCTCCCCTCCCGGGCGGCCCCGCGGGGATGAGGCGGCAGTCTCGGGGTCCATGGGGTGGGCAGCCCCTGCCCCGGCCTGCTGTCCCCTCCCCAGCCGCTGTCCCCTGGCTGCCATCGCTCCGTGTCCCTCCCGCTGCGCCCTGTCCATGGTGCTGAGCGGCGGCTCCCGCCCTCGCTCCCTCGCCCCGCGCCGGCGGCACGGGAAGCATTTTTCCTTCAGGTTCCGTAGGCTTCCACCTTGAATTGCTTCTGCCGCCGCGGTGCAACAGATGTTTTCCAGCCTGGATTTTCCTCTTTTAGCCACCCTAAGAAGGCAGGGAGATTAATTAAAGCCGGAGTTCCCATAGGTGAATTGGCTCTCCATGCGCCCGGGGGGCTCTCTCACTTTCCCTGGCTCTATCTTCATCAGTTGCTTGCATAGGAGAGAGGATTAGATCAACACTGAAAATGCCTTCTGCTGTGATTTGTTTGTGTGTTTACTTTTAATTTTTAGGATATCTGCAGAAATAATGAGAAACAGTAGGGAACGAGAAACTGATTGAGATTGATCGTTTTGTGTATTTGGCTTGTGATGACCTTTGGGGAAAGTGGGTATTTAATTTTTTACTGATGTTGTGAAGGCACAGACAAAGTCCTGACCTTTCTGATCCAGGGTGACCACTATGAGCATCCCACTGAGAATTAATTACAATTGCCTGGAGCGGCTCCAAGCAGCATTTATTAGAGCACTATAAATGTGGCAAAAGCGATCAGTATGCCTGGGAGAAGCCATTCCGTGTGCCTGCTGTGATATCAAAGAGAAGCTCAGACTTGTCGGTTTGTTGTATTGTTTTGCTGTTCATTAACAAGACTGAAATAGGAGAGACAGCATTAGAACTTGAGGGCAAATATTTCCCATCATTCTGCTCTCCACACAGATACTTTTGTATTAGATTAAGGCACAATAGATAGAACTAAGCAGAACAAAAATCAAACGCCACACCAAGAGACAGGACATGGTGCAATTCTCTGATTGTACAAAGCACAGTACAACAGCTTCTTCAAGCAACATCCTAGAAATGTAAAGTGGAAGTGAACAGAATGCTCCACACAAGAACTCTGTACAATGAAGTAGTTAACACTCAAGGTATGATACGATGCCATTATACTTTAGCATTTAGCAGAAAGATGGGACTGTTAATCACATGGGACCTTAAGTCCTTTTCCCCAGAGATCTGCCTAAAAATGGAAGATCAGCTACATGTTCAAAGTTTAGGCAGAACTATTTTCTATAAGATACGATGATTTTGTCTGATACTCTTGACAAAAGAACTGGAATTGAATAAGAAGGCTTAAATAGAAATTGTAAAACCATCAATTTTTTTGAGAAAGATTTAATTGGGAATGAGGATGAAAAAGCCAGAAATGTGGATTAACCTAAAGTAGAAAGGGCAGCCAAGTTACAGCAGATGGCTTTTTCTTGTTCTTTGAGTGCCTTATAATGAGGAAAATATGCTATGTAATGACAGTTGTTTCTAAACTGACTTTTTTTTTCATCTGGGGGAGCATGTGTGAGATGTGGTTTCCCATGCAGCACTGGTTGAAAAATGAGAATAAAAAAGACATAGCTGCAGACAGTCTGTACTGAAGTGTTTTAGTTGCAGAGTTCTGGAGCTCAGTTTGATGTATGATAGGAACAACAGCCACTTCCCATTCCAGCTAAAACCGAACAAGCAAATAGCCTCTATTTCTCCTTGCTGCCTCGCCTCCCTGAACATCTACATTGCATAAAAGCCCTGCTATTCTCTTTCTGCAACAGAGCCTCCCAAAAGCCCTTTCTGTAGGTTGACCAAGATTCCTTTATTCTGACAGGTTTTTGTTCTATCTTGTTGTGGTAGCTATTATTTCCTTCCAGTATCAGTTAAGAATTCCTCTTGTAATGCTATTATACAAACAACACATTTTCCTACAACACAAAAACTGCTGTTAAAAATTACTTAAAATCTCTCCCTCATTCCACATTTTTTATTCCTTCCTATCCAAAATGGGGTTGAGAGAGGGAGGGAGTGAAAGAAAACAGAAGAGGCAGCCTATTCTATATGACATACGCTTGATTTCCCAGCAAGTCTTAATTACCATTGGGAGTAAAGACTCCTGTTCCTTTTGACACAGCAAGAATTCAGAGTGCAGCCAGTGCCTCTTGCCTATTCCAGTTTGCATGCACTTGGATAAGATTTGATTGTGCACTGGGGCACGTGTGAATACAATATGAATTGTATATGAGAAAGGAGAGCCTAGGCATGTCCCCCGAAGGCTGTAGGCATCTGTGCAGCTTTCAGGCCGTTGTAAGACCCACAGAAAATTATACTTTTCTTGCTCCTTTCATATCAGGTTTCATCTTGCAAAGAAAATGAGCGTGCTGACCCAGAAAGTACAGGTGGAACTTTGAAACTCCCATGTGGCTCAGGCAAAAGGGCCTACGATAACGCAAGGGCAAGGGAGCCTTGCAGGACTGAGCTCATGACTGATATCTGAAGGGACTCGTGCTTCATGCTTCGTGGATACACAAGGCTAATTGGAGACAACAGGAGGCTTAGGACACAATGTGCAAGATGGAAACCCATCACGGTGATTGCTCTTCAACTTTGCATAATGACATGTGCATTGTGCTTTGAGGAGGAGCATGATTTCCTTTGCTTTTGAGTCTAAAATGCAGCAAAATTGTATTAGCTCCAGCAAAAAAGAATAAAAGCTAGAGAATTCGCATGCTGAAGCTATGTTGTTAAAGACAATAAAGAATAAGGTTCAAAAAAGGGAAACTAATAAATAGAGAATTCTCAATCTTCCTTAAAAAGAAAATTGTCATTTTCAAGCTCAATCATAGTGATGTGGACCCGTAGTCATGTGAGCAAACGCTCACATACAAATTACTTACTGATGCTCAAAATCTAAGGACTTTTTTTGACTGAAAATCCAACTTTTCTCTGCCTGATATCCAAAATGCCCCAGCTTTCACTGTCTATTCAGAAATATGGTTTGGTGTCTCTCATGCAAATACTAACTATTCCATAACAGAAACAAGAGATAAGTAATCAAATTTAATATACTCACTAATCTTAATGAAATTCTTAACTTCATCTCCCTTTAAAACATTGATATAGAGAGAGGTTTTTAACACTGCTAGACATTCTTTTAAGAAACTGGAGAACATTTTTTGGAGATTCACTACTACAATGGAAAACTGTTGCCTGAGATTCTCCAGGGATGTGTCCTGAGTTTGGCAATGTTTTGTATTTACTTCAGGGACCTGGATGATGAAGTAGAAAGTATGTTTACCACATTTACAGATGTCGCAAAGCTGGTGGAGTAGCAATCAAAGTGATCCTGACAAATGGGACAGCTGGCCAGAAAAGCTAGAATGAACTTACTTCAAAGAGGAGAATGCAAGGTCTGCACTTAATCTGGAAAAATCAAGTGCATTAACACAGAATGGGAAACAGCTGAATAGGCAGAAATTTTGCTGAAAAAGATGTTGAGGCTGCAGTGATTCACAAGTGGGATATGTATCAACAGTGTCATACTATTACAGTAAAAGCAAACAGGAGGCTTTGCTATTGAGAGCTGCATGTCTAGTTCTGGGCAGTGAACTTCAGCAAATGCGGAGGCAATTCAAAAGAAAGAAAGAAAGAAAGGAAAATGACCAGTGAATTAGAAGACATGTCCAATGAGGCAAGAAAGGAAAAGCTAGGGCTTTAATTTATTGAATGAATGAATGAATGACTGAAGAGACGTGAGAAGCTTTCAAATAATCACAGGTTGTCATCTATTCTCTGTATCCATTGCAGATATCGAGAGAAAAGAATGTGCTAAAATTATATCATGGAAGAGTTACATTAGATATTAGCAAAAGGTTTTTGACAACAGAAACTTAGCAAGAATATCTGAGGAAATTGTGAAATTCTCTGCTTTAGATTAAATACCTTAAAATAATAAATAGACATCAGTCCATAACCATATCTCTCTCATTTATGCTGACTTGGCACAGGAAGGTGGATTAAGATAACTCTTTCTGCCATTTTGGCAGAAATCTATCAATACTCTCACAATTTAATTGTAATGTTAACTTTTCTATTTGCAGTTAATTTACATACATTTTAGAAAAGCAGTCTCAGTTAATCCCATCTCACCACTATGACTCATACATTTAATTTTCTTCTGGTGCTCTCCAACTTTTACCTTTACCTTCACACCTTAATTCTTTACATCTCTGCTTCTTCCACTCTGGGACACCAGATGCCAAGTCCATTGGACAAGCCTAACTGGTGATCCAACTGTGTCTAGAAGCTGGGGTCAGGGAATTGGAGAGTGGCATCTCAACTGGAAAATAATCTCCTTGGTCAAGCTGCTGGAAGGAGACAATCTCATTGGCCTTGTGTCACTGCCTTGTCACACAACAGGAGATAACACTTCACTTGTCACAGCACTCCTAAGAGGAAGCTGTGTACAACGGGCCAGGGAAGGTTCAGAAGCATTTTGTACTCACTGTTGTGTATCCTTGTGCACTTGGTCATTTGATCCCTCCCTCTAAATGGCTGTGCATAAAAAGAGGCTGATACTTGTGAGACGGACACTGAGATCAGTAATCAGGGTACTTCCATGACAGCTTTATTCCCATGAGATATGTATGATTGAAAGGGATGGAATTTATATTTTTTTCTATTTTTAATATTTTTTTACTGTACTCTTCGTGTTTGTTTTCTATGTAATATTCCTCCTAACAATTTCAGGACATGCCAGGAGCATATTTTTTATTGGCTCCCACTATGATTTTTATAATTGAATAGCAAAAAGAAAAATAATTTGACATAACTAATCCTTTCATCATAGCCATCTCCTTCCTTATTCCTCCCTCACCTTAGCTCACATACTAGACTGCAGCTAATGTCTGTCCAAAGACGTGGCATGCTGCTGGGACATTCCAAGGTTTTGAACAAGCTTGGGTTTGGCTCTGCAGTTTTGGGCACCCATGTGTCATTCAAAGTACTTTCATATCTAAGGCAAATAACAGGGGTTCAAATATAAGCCAAAGCCACTTCTTGTTCTGACAGCTTATCTTCACTCTGTCCCCTTGACTTTCCTAAAGTCAGAGATGGTAATGGAGTACGACACTGAGGCACTCACTCTTTTCTATGGATGAGAAGAGAGATTTCTAAGGGGCCCTAAGGGACCTAGATGATAACCTCTTGCTGAAAGTCAGTGGGAAATGGATGGTTGCGATCTCTGTTGGTAAACTTTACCCTTGAGAGAGACAAGAGAGACAGACAAATCAGATGGAATGAGGCTACCAGTAACTATTGGACATCAGGCTGGGAGCAATCCAACACAGTTATCATGTATCTTTCAATATACATGCCTGTTTATGGGCTTAGTAGAGTGAGAAAGCAGCTAGGGACTTCCCAGAACACTGCATAAATCCTTTGACACTGAACAATTGTTATTCCTTACCCTTTTATTTTTCTCCAAGAAAGCCTATTTTTACCTATATGAGATTTTTTCTCTCATGACATTACATCCCTGTTATGATTGATGGCCATAACACAAAGAGGCACAGAAGTTTAGGAAAGGACTGCTGTGTTTCTAAAAAGCAATAGTGATTCCAGTCAGGAGAAAAAAAAAATTAGTTCATCTTTAACTGGAGGGAAAGTGTTTGTTACAGTACTCTTTGAAACATTTTACACTGTCCTGTTTGCAGAAACCCAACTATCCTTGTGACCTTCCCTTCCCTTCCCTTCCCTTCCCTTCCCTTCCCTTCCCTTCCCTTCCCTTCCCTTCCCTTCCCTTCCCTTCCCTTCCCTTCCCTTCCCTTCCCTTCCCTTCCCTTCCCTTCCCTTCCCTTCCCTTCCCTTCCCTTCCCTTCCCTTCCCTTCCCTTCCCTTCCCTTCCCTTCCCTTCCCTTCCCTTCCCTTCCCTTTTCATCCTGGTTCCCAATTTTTAGTTTCATCCCAGTAGGATATAGCTGTGCCACTCTAAATCAACAGTACACTACTAACTATAGTTTTCTGTATATAATTTTTTAATCTCTCAGGGAACTTGGAATCATGTCTTTCCTGTGTTTATTTTTATACAGGGAGCTTGTTCAACTGGCAACGCTGTAAAACCATTAAGAGAGTCTGTCCACTCCCACTATAGATCACCAGTCCTTGCTTCATAGGATATCCTGCTACACTGCCCTCCCAAAATGTCAGGGCTGGCAAAGAACCACAAGTGCTTTGCATAGCAAATAGTTTTTATGGGCCTTACAGTTAATGGGCTTTACTATTAATTGGCAGAATTACAACTCCTGTTTAGTTGATGAAAGTAGCTGTCTTGAAAAGTTATTAGGCTTCCTTTTGTTCTTGCTTCCCTGCATTTTTTTTTCTCAAGATTGATTACCCAGTGACTCTTTGAACTTACATTGAATGTTTCCTTTGAGGATCTACTTGCATCTTGGTTTCATATTCTTTGCTAGTCTTTCCGTATTGCACCAATACAGGGATAGTAGAAGAAAAACAATAAAGAAAAAGCAAAATAATTCATAGTCTCAGGAAAGTATTCCTGAAAAATGTGAGTCATATGGTAATATCAATAACACTGAAAATAAGAATAGTATGAGAAATACATATGCAGCCTTATCAAAGCTAAACAGTTTTATGATAAAGGAAAATGAATCCATTAACAGTGATGTAGTAATTCATAGAGCATCTTAGGCTGTGCAGTGTCTGTATCTGCTGGCTATCCTAAATCAATTACTTCAGTCAAGACATAGGTTCCCCTTTCTCTGGGGTGCGGCTGCGGATGGAGGGAAAGCAATTTATATCAAAAGCTGATTCAGCAAGAAACTCTGCAGGGGCCTATCAATGTCCCATTAATAATCAGAGATGCTCTAATGATTATCGGTGGTGGTGTAAATCATTTGGGCAACACTACTTATTTTAGCGTTATTCAGCAATTTTGTGTTTCCTGAAAGACAAAAAGGTTTTCATATCATGAAATATGCTCTCCAGCAGGAAGCAACAAGCTGTATTACAGGCTTTCAAAATATTGTTCCTTCTTACATTGTATCTTTTTTTCTGTGTGTGAAATTAACCATTCAAGAAAAGGAGGTCCTTATAAATTTGATCTAAAGCAGTGATATTATAAGCAGACATTAAGAAAATGTCATGCTCACTTCCACTATCTCATCTTGGTTTCAGTCTCCAATAACCCTCCCTTTTCATTACCCTCTGAAGTCTGGTTCGTACTTCAAGTGAAATTAATAGAATATCAGTTCTGGATATCTCCAGGTGTGCAAGTCTAAACCTCTGTTTACTGCCTTCAGAGGCCCTGTATGATTTAACTTAAAAATAATACTGGTTCATACAAATGCTGATTCAATTATTCCCTGCATTTAATTTAACCGCCTTTCTCTTTTTCTTAATGAAAACTCAATACCAATCCAACACAAATTGTTTAGCAGATTTGCCTTATTTGCAAATTCAAAGGCAAGGTCAAAGCAGCAGTAATAAAGCTGTGCCTGAGTTCCGTTCTTACAAGATCTAAATGTTATTAGAAATGGCATTAAAAGTGTCATGAATACAGAGGAGAAAAATGAAAGCTAAGAAGTAATCCAGGAGACTGGGAAGCAGCCGTATAACGAAATAAATGTTAATTAATACCTTGCATCACACAGGCTACTTACTTGTATTGATGGAGCAGAAAAAAAAGTACTGGTAGAGATAGGTCTGTTTGAAATTAATCTTTTTAAAACCTCAAGATCCCATTTTCAGCATGAGAAAAGGATAACTGAACGAGCATGAATGCAGCTGTATTTTAACAATAGCAAGTCATTTTCCCTCAGTTTTATTTTACATTCTTTGAAGAGTTTCCACTTGCTGCATATGTGTTTTAGGAAAAATACTCTTTTTTTGGGTACAGAATGAATTTTTTTGAAAACCTTGAGACTACTTTGCTCTTGGGATTTTTGTCCCACTAAGACCTTATGCCGAGTAAAAAGCCTGCTGCTCCCTTCTTTTAGGGTTATGTTACTCAAAGACTTCTTTTCTGTTTACTTTGCTAACGATCATAAAACTGTCACCATCAGCAGTTCAAAGCTGGCTTGCTGCTTTTTCCTGTGTAACCTGGAGTGATTACAGCAGTGGTTCTCAGCTATTGCTTCTTACCACAACTGCTACAAATACTTCGAATACAAATATTTTTTTTCTAAATGACAGCAATCCCACATGTTGGTTTGTTTGTTGGTTTGTTGTTTTTGTTGGGGTTTTTTTGTGAAAAGGAGGTGCTTGTAAGCCTGCAACTTTGGTGTAAGGCAAGATGCGGGTAACTGAAGTGGTACCAATGGGTTTGAGTTCAGTAAACTTTTGGTTGCCCACTGACTGGAGATGGTGTTTAAAACCCTCCACTTTCAGCTGTGATCATTTTTATTGACTAAATAGCATTTATTCAATATGACTCCAGAAACAGAGGCTGCCCCTTCAGCCTTCCACAGCCTGGGACACCAGTGCCACCGCACCACCATCGCGGTGGGTCCTGCCTGCTCCTCTCCTGCAGAGCATCATTCCCAGTCGTGTTCACGGGGTGCTCCTGACCTCTTTGTCCCATACAAAGGCCAAGCAGAGACACTATCGATCTGGACAGCCTGCTGAACTGGGCAGAGCAGCTGCTCGTCATCTTCGTGAGCTTGCTGATTTTGGGTGTCCTGTGTTAGTTGTCAGTACTTATTGAAGCCTCCCGAGCCCTTCAAGTCCATTTAGCAGTTGTTCTACCCATCCTTGTGCTCCAAAATCTGATTCCCTTGATACACTCCCACTTACTATTTTTTTCCTAGAGGCTTTGTGGCGCGCAACAACAGGGATCACCACAAAGGACGGCAACTCTGGCAAAGCTGGAAGGGGCGCAGTGCCGCGGCCGGGCCGGCAGCTGCAGCCCTCGCCATGTACCTGCCCAGCGGGGACAGCCCGCCTGCATAAACATGGAGCTCTTGCGGGCGCGGATGCCCAGGAGCTGCATGCAGCAGGAATTGGGTCGCAAGGGCAAGAAAAGGGCAGCGGGGGTGGGCGTGCTTGTAGCGGTCGGGAATGAGGGCAGAAGGGCCGCAGAGGCCTCCTACGGGCAGAGAAGGGGCCGGGGCGGTGGGTGGGTGACAGCACCGACCCCGCCAGAGAAGTGGGGGAGGCGCCAGATGGCACGGGGACTGCGAGGGACCGGGCACCGCTGTCCCGCCGGGCGGGGAAGGGGCGGCTCGGGCACTGAGGGAAGAGGCGGCTGCTCCCGAGGGGCACGTGGGTCTCGGGGGCCGCCTGCCAGCCCCAGGGCAGCCGCCACACCCTGGGCGCCTGGGCGGCCGCACGGAGCCAGGCGGGATTCATGCTGGGGCGGGCAGGAGCCGAACCGGCGGGGACGGGCGACCCGGCCGGGAGAGAGACGAAGGATGAATGGAAGGATGGAGGAGGGACAGAGTCGCCATCCCCCACGCCCGGCCGCTCACCAGCCCCAGGTAGGGGCCGCTGATTGACAGCTGTCCCCGCCCTCCCGGCGCTCTCATTAGCCGCTCCCCACGTCGATCAGCGCTCGGCGCCGCCAGACCCTGCTCGCCATTGGCGGGCTCTGCCCCACCCCTCGTGCACGAGCCATAAGGGCGGCGAGGGGGCGGGGCCCCGGCTGAGGGGCGGGGCGGCGGTGGCTTAGCCCGCGAAGGCGGCGGCGACTGGAGCGCTGGAACGGCGGCGGCTGGAGCGGGATGGGACGGAACGCGGCGCCAGGTGGGTGCGGGGCTCGGCTCCAGCCCCCCGCCGCCAGCGTGCAGGGCTGTGCGGAGGGCGAACAGCCGCTTTTTAGCGGTCTCCAGCCCGCGGGGATAATCCCGGTGCTGCCCTGCGGGAGCCCCCTTTCTCCTCCCGGCCGCGGCGGGGGCGCCGCTGGGTCGCTCCGGAGCTGCTGGCTGTGCTCCGCTGGCCCGGACTGAGCTGCCCATCCTCGGGCCCTCTCGTCTCAGCTTTGTTCCGAGTCCTCCCGCCGACCTCGGCCCCTCGCCGGTCCCCGGAGCCGCGGGGCGCGTTCCCCTTCCCCCACCGCTCTCGGGGGAAGGCTTCGGAGCCCTCCGTGCATGGGACCGGGGCCGGGACCCCCCGTGTTCCTGGAGCGCTGTGTCCGAGCGGCGGGAGCGCGGCGCCCATTGCCGGGAGCCGCCCGCCCGGGGCTCGTCCCCCGCTCGTGTTCGCCCCCCGAGAGCGGCCCCGCGAGGCTTGCTGATGGCCAGCGCTCCTCAAGTACTTAGAAATAATCGTCTTTGGCTTTGATGGGCGCTGGGAGTCCTTGACAGCTCGGGAACTTTTAAACCCTTCTCCGCCCCACCACCTTTCGGTTTATTTCTTGGTTTGTTTTTGTTTGTTTGGGTTTTTTTATGTTGGTTAATATTTTTTTTTTCTACTTGGCTCTTAAGTAAATATGTCGCTGAGAAGAAGCCTGGAGTCTGAGTGCAGGCATGTAAAGACAGGGATTTATCTCATCTGCTCAATGTTTAGCACTGACCTAAAAGCAGTTAAAAAATGTTCTCTTTCTTTCTGATATAGTTCAATAATCGCTGCAGATAATAGGCTGATAGTTTTAGGTTGAGCAGTAATCTGTGAAGTGGGGCCAGTATTTGAGTGATGGGTATTGGATACAGTTTTGAGATTCCTTGATAGAAAACACTTCAAAGCACAAGTGGTGTAGCATATGTGCTGTTTGTGCAGAAATAGGCAAAAGCTGTTGTTTTTTGTGCCTCTTGTGTAAACTACAGGGAATGAGGGGACAATATTCTTATTAGAAAAGGATGGTGCCAATTATGAAAGCAGCCCGGAACTTTAAGAAACTTTAAATCTGGGGATGAGGAGGTTTTGTCTTGCCTGTCATGCAAGACTGACCTTCTTTTTAAAACTTCACTTAGGAAATGAAAAAAAATATTACATTTAGAGGAGACGGACGTTGTTTTGACTTTGGCTGATAGAATATTTTCCATAAACTAATAGTGAATGTACTTGAAGAGAAGAGTGAAGTAATGGAATAAGGCTGCAATTCTTATCCTCCAGTGTGCTGTCCCACACTACAGTGATCTGCAGTTCAGATGCAAAGTTAAGTGGCCTCTCATATGTGGAGGCTGACATGATAAATAATTATACTAGAGTAGTGCTCAAGCTGGAAATCTGTGAAAGTTACTGCTTACAGTGCTTGTGAACTTCAAGGATTGAAGATGAAGCCCTGTGTTTGAGCTCTGGAACTGAGCTTTGTTAGTTGTCATGCTACGGCTTTTTGCCTTTTAAGTTCTCATCAGAAGAAAATATGCTAAGATGGAAGGACAGTTATCTGCCCACAGGCCCCAAGTCATTCTTAGCAAGAATTAGGATGTTTTATCTGTAGCTATTCACTTGAGACTAGGACCATACTATGTTTCCCTTAAATGATGTGGAAATTTGATTTGTTTCCAGCTGAATTCTGGGGATGAGTTGTGCAAAGCAAACTTTTTCTGTCTCTTGCTGGAAGATTAGTTTTGTGTTTATATAGCTAGGGGCAGTATGAATGGAGTTATTAGGCAGTGAACACAGAGGTTTTGTTGTGCATGAAATAATGTATAATTGAGCTAGTCCTCTTCTTGTGTTCCATGGCTATTTTCCTCAAATAAAGAGAAAATAGAAAACATTTTTTTTAATCAGATACTGAAACAATAGTCTTGATTATTACTCAGTAGTTATAGAAATTGAATAGTTTTTGTTAATCTTTCTCTTTGTCCGTGGAAGTATTAAAAATTATTTACATGTCTGAAATAGAATTGCTTGTGCTCTAAAAAGGTATTTTCGTAGCAGGAATAGGTTATTCTGGCTTTATGTTTGATGCATACAGTATAACACATGTGACATTTCATAAGTAATAACAGCATAAACCTGTTTTGTTTTTCAGTATATGCCTTGTCAGTAAAACATGCCTCAAGGGATCACAATTTTTGGAGTAGCAACATAAACTCCTTATACATCAACTACTCTTTGGTGTGCCTATGTTAGCTCAGGTTTATGTACTTAATTCTTCAGTGAAGAATTCTTTATTCTTTATTTTTCTGAAACACGACAATATTGCTGTATAGGGGAAAGAGAAAGAAAAGTCATCATCTGACAGATGATAGAGTATTTTCAAGTGTCTTACACAATGATGATAAGGACAGGGTTTCTGAAAAGCTGACCAAACCACAGCAAATATTTCGAAGAATTCCAGAAGAGCTGGGTGTTTCAGCCACTGTGTCAGTGTCACCTGGACATAAATTAGCTTTCATGCCTTTGCAGATTTTTGTTTTTTTGATTTAACTTCCTGCATGGACAGTCACGTCTTGGTTCTTTTGAGCAGTCCCAGAGTGTTGTCTTCCAGAGTTCTCCTGAGTGCTTTGTATAAAGAAGGAGCAAAAAATATTGTTGCATTTAATTTCAGTCTGCTCTTGCAGGCCTATCTGTAGGTGATGTGTACTCAGTGTCTTGTAACTGCACTGGAATCTAATACAGGTTGTATAATACAACTCTTCTTGGACTCTTCAGTACAAATGGGATGTGTTATTACTTCCTGGTTCATGTGTGGCTCCAGTTAAAATTATTGGACAAGTTGTGGTCATTACTTTTGACTTGTTTTTTTTATTTTTGCTTGCTTGGGATCCCGAGCTACAGCAGTGTATCACATGAATTGCACTACTGGTGTGAGTTGCTGACCAGCAGGTTATGATAGGAAGTTTAGTTAATTATCTCAGTTGCAGAATTCCATTATTTTACAGTACTGATGGGGAGCAATTGGTTTTGGCAGGCTAATTTCTTATTTCTCTAATCTTAATGGCAATGCAGTATATGGAGGTCACTGATAGATCAGATTACAAATGTCTTCCAGTGTAGAATGTAATTGTACGTTGCCTTGGGAAGCTTCCCTCTATGTTGAGTTGCAGGCTGTTATTGCTTATTCTCTTAAAAGAAAAGGTGGAGGTAGAGGGTGGCTATTAACTTCTCCATATGGAAGGCTCACTTACAGAATACCTGTAATCTAAGAAAAATTAGTGTCTTGATTGAGGATTAAATTGAAGCACCTCGAGCCTTAGCTCTGTAGCAGAACTTCCATAGCACTTACATTGTCTCCTGAGAACTTAGTCTGCCTTTAAAGGTAATAATGACAACAACCTCAAGTTATACTAGTCTTATTTGTTAAATTTTAACTGTGTGTTTTCCTTCACATTTAACTATTATTTAGATCTAAGCCAGTCTTTAATAAAAGCTGTTAAAATGTTGCATTGGGTTGTTTTCTTAACTGGTAAAGCACAGTTGTTTTTTGCCCCTCTTTTGAAAATTCAAATAACTGAAATATTTTTGGCTACTGATGGATGTAATTTCTTCTGCTGCAAGAAGAACCAAAAGTTTGGGAAGAAATTAAGAAATTTGTGCAAACAGCTGGAGAGCAAAATAGCAGCCTTTGTGCTGATTTAAGCTGCAAACTCGGATCTTATCTTCAATTTCTTTCTTTTTGGCAGGTGAGGTAGCTGGAGAATTATTTTGAAGACTTCTAAGTAAGGTAAATATTTGTTGGATTTGCTGGTTTATATTTGTGTTAAGGATTTATAGGTGTCTGGAATTTCAACATGTTGTGAATTAGTTTTTCCTTTCACATACTGAAGTACTCTGCCATTGAACTGATGGTGGTTTCTGGGTCTGGAAGCGATCCAGAATGTATAGAGGCTGATTTTCTGGACTTCTCAATTCAGCAGAATTTTAGTTACTCCTTCAGAGTTTTTGGAGCCCCTTCCTGTCTAACAAATATAATCTCTTTATTCTAACAGAGATTTGGTAGCCAAATTCAGTGATAAGGAACAGCGTTTCTATTGAGTATAAAGCATAGTATGCCAGATTTAATAAATATTTTGATTTTGAGTATTCATTATACTTGTGCCACTTGCATGCTTGAACTCTTATATTTTATTCTTATATTTTCAAGTATGTTTTAGAAGCAAAAAAATTGAGTGTTATTCAGTACTTCAGTGACAGATCCCAGGTTTCTTGGGCATATTCACAGTGGCAAACCACTTTGCTTGTAACAAGTACAGTAATTTCACAATTATAAGCCGCACCTGATTATAAGCCACACATCCCGGTAGCTGGGTAGACCATGGGATTTGTCCATATATAAGCCGCACCTGAATATAAGCCGCACTTTATTTATGTATTTATTTATTTATTTATTTTTAAGTGGGGATCCATGTGTAACAAAGTAAGAAGTTAGTAACAGAATCGCTGCCAGCGGGGTTTGGTGTCAGGTGCTCAAGTTGCAAACAGTTTTCATAGACCAGCGAAGCCTTTAAAGGCAGCCCCAGGTGCCCTCCCTGGCCGGCTCTCACTTCCGGGTTGGCGTTTCGCTGGGATTTGTCCATAGATAAGCCGCACCTGAATATAAGCCACACTACTGGGGTAGGCTGGATTCTTCAATGAAAAAGGTGCGGCTTATAATCCTGAAATTACTGTAATAGTTGGAGAGCTTATGTGTGTCATGGGTGATGCATAACACATCCAAACATGTTAATTGTATCCAGTGAATGTTGGAATTGATTTCTTGATGTTGGTTTTGAAATTCCATAGTTGAAAAGGTTGGTATCAAGTGATGCTGAAGAAAAGTTTATCTGCTATGGCCTTGGTGTTGCCCTAACAGAGCAACAGGCAGCTGTGGGGACTAATGTGCTGAAGACAAGGTCTGCAAAGCTTGTTTTATTTTGAAACTTCAAATAGCCTTTGGAAACACTTCTTTGAGGAGTTCTTCTGCCTCATTACATGTGAATTGGACAAATGAAGTTTGAACTTGTGTATTAGAAGGGAGGCTTTAGTGGCAATGTGGCTTTTTAGTTTGTTTTTCTGCAGCGGTTAGGTCTTGCTGATTAGTTTTCTATAGAATGTTGAAATTCTCTGGAACTTGCATCAGTGCAGGTTTACTGCAGAGTTATTTCCTGGGAAAGTAGTGTTTTTCTTTATAAAGCTTGGCTGCTGCTTTGAATGCTTAAACAGCTGCAAACACGGACAAAAATACATCACTTCAAATGCAGCCTTTCATTTCATGTTGAATTCTTGTATCAGTCATGGAATATTGAAGTTTCTTCTCACCTCTGCCAACTTGAGCTGGAGTGGAGCTGCAGTTAAATCTTAGGTCGTATTTGAAGAGCATGTCTTGGTACAGTTATACAGGGGGTTTGGTTACAGTGTTAGGTGATTTAACTGAATAGTAGAAGAGTATTTGCATTGCTAGACAAGCAGATGTACAAGCCATGTGCTTTCTATCCACTCTTCTTTTGGCAGAAGGAACCAGGAACTAGCATTTCAGCAGCTGCTTTTTTTTTTTTTTCCTCCTAAATGGAGAAGATCCTCTCTCCTTTTGCTCAGCCAGCTCGCTTCTCTTGAAGCTTTTTCTTCCAATCTTACAGGTCTTGTACATCTTCACTGTAGCAATCACTGTATGTTTATAGCAAGAAAAGAATTGTAAAGCTTGGGAATGGTAAGTGTGATGTACCTGAAGGTGGAAATGAGGAGCTACAAATGCCTTCCAGAGGAGTGCCTGACAACACAACAAGGTATGAGCTTTCAGACCTCACATGAAATGCAGCTGCTAGAACATTTGCCTCTGTCATCAAGCACTACTCGTGCTATTGTAGGCAATGCTGAATTTCAGGTATCCTTTCATTCAGGGTGGGTAGCTCCACGGAAGCACTCAATGAGCATTAGGAGCTGCACCTAGTTATAGCTCAAGCTATTCATGCTGTAAAGACAGATCTTCATGTCTAGTTGCTGAATTTCTGTAATGGATTTGCACCAGTAATGACAAGAGAAGCTTCCATGTTGGTAGACTAGTAAGTGGTTAAATTTTTGACCTTAAGGATTTTTGTCATCCTGGAATAGCTGCATCTGAAATACCACTGTAACATCATTGTGATTCTGATCTTTTTTCTAGAATACTTGCCATCTTACTGGAGAAGGTATGTGCTTTGTGAACTGTCATTCTGGTTGTTGTACTAACAATTCTGAGGGCCTTGAAGCTCGCATGGATCTGCAGCTTACTATCATGCTTGGTCACTCAGCTGGCTGAAGCATTGTCTGACTAGTTTAGCTAGATGCTGGAGCAGGTTTAGCAGTCTTTGGTAATTTCGGTATCTTGGAGGGTGATGGCAAGATTCTGTTCAATGGGATTTAGAACTTTATTTGCAAAAACTGGGGAGAGGCAGGTAATACTCCTCAGTTGGGGAAAATTTCAGAACTTCTGTTGTCTTAGCTGCTTGGAATGGATTAAATATTGTCTGTTACTTAGTAAATTGATCCAGTAACTATTTCTGTCAGTTAATGAAAGTAGCAGATTTGAACCCTCATCTTAAACCCTTGGCTTTCTGAGATGTACAGGAATAACTTTTATGTAGTACACAGTCCAATCTGCATGTTTCTGTTAGCCATTTTGTCTCTTAATCTGAAACAATTGAGGCAGCAGTGAAATAACCACCTTTACTGGATATGTAGTATTACTGCTGCCTGTGACAATGGCTGCTGAAACCCCAAATCCATTGCCTTCTCTTTGTTCCAGCTTTAAAATAAAGCTGTTAATGTTTTGTGTGCCACTTCCTCATTTGCATTTTCTGTTCCTCTTGCTGCAAACTCTCACTAATGCATTTTTTTCTGAAGTCTTTTACTTCCCTTCAAAACACGCTTGTATATCCTAGTATTCTTCGTAACAAAGCAAAACATTATGATGAACTTCTGCTTTGTGTCATTTCTAGTAAAACCCACAGATGTCTTATTTTTAGAGAGTGAAATACTTGGAGATGTTAAAAAAACACAACAAAAACCCTTCCCAGTTGCCACATGCATCCCTGAAGAAATTTAAAATGGTGGGAAGTAGATGTAAGACATCAAGTGTAAATCCTTGCCAAATGTAAATCCTTCTTCCCTTAGCTGAGTGAACTGCTTACTATCAAATTTCTTTAAGCCACAGAATGTTGTTTTTGGCAGGAACATCAGAAAGAGTTCTCTTTCTTTTAAACAGTTGTTGTTTGGAAAACAAGCATATGTTTGGCATCATCATGGATTTCCAAAAGAGGAAAAAGTGATTTTATTTTCAAAACATATAATAGAACTGTATTTTCAGCAGAATCAAATGTTAAATGCTTCTAGAAGCCTAAATGTACGTAATAGTGTGTCCATACAGTTGGTTGTCAAGGTTGAAACAAGCAGCACAGTTAGCCCTGGAGCTGCTAAATATTAATCCAAGCTTGGCAAGTGTTTTTCTCAGCCTAGTGAGCTGAGGAAGTTAGAGAAGCACATAGGCAGCCTGTAATAATCAAGTTTTTAAAGCAAATTTAAATGTTGACGTTCAGGTATTAAAAAAGGCAGCCTCATTTTATACTTTTGCTAATGGTATTGTTAACTGTAAGACCTGTGACTCTAAATCTGCAGTTTGTTTATCCCCACTATTATTCATCTTGGTGGAATTATTGCTGTTAATGCTTCTGAATAGGAAGCATTAGAAAGTACACCAAATTAGGTTTTGTGAACCTAAGAGATGACAGTCCAACTAGTGAACAGCTGTGATTTGTTGGTCAAAAATAACTTTATTCATGCCTCATCACAGAACAATAAACACAGCATAGAGTAATCTGGGTTACTCAAAGATATTTGTCTAGGTTCATTCAGTTATAGGGATAGGGTAAGAAAGGAGAAAAATTATGGGCTGTAGCAGTGTGTGGGAAACATGAGGGAGATTGAACTGTGAGGATGAGAAGTACTGGTGTTGAATCTAGAGGAATAATACTAGTGAATTAAATTGAAGGTTACTGAGAATTGTCATATTCTCTTTAAGATGTTGAAGCTGATATTTTAGAGCTAAAATATGGAGAAGACCTTCAAACAAAAACTTATCTTAAAAATGAATCTCGAAGGATAAGTGTTATTTTGTCAGAATTGTAATTTTGATGCTTCTAAATCCACTTTGAAGAAAATACTAAAATAAATATAACTGTAGGAAGATAAGACTGTAGAAATAATTGAATTCCACTATGGATTAGTTAATTTACATTATATTAGTAGTACTCTCTAAAATATGCCTTTCATACATTTTTTTGCTCATTTCTGCGGTTATATAATGAAGTGTTCATCCTCTTTTCTTTTTCCAAGCATATAGGACTTGATGATTTAAATCAGATTCTTATTGGGTATTAAGAACAAACTTCACCAAAGTGGGAACCTCAAGCAGTATGTTTTTTTGCAGGCTTGAAACAACTTTTGGTGATTCTAGGTATAAGATAACATGACCTATGGAATAGCTGACCTATAAGTACAGTAATGTCATGACTATAAGGCACATCGGATTATAAGGCGCACTTCCGGGTTGTTGGCAAATGTCCGAACTTTGTATATAAGGTGCGCCGGACTATAAGGCACACCTTTTTTTTTCAGTGAGGATCCGTACCCAGCAAAGTAACGAATTAGTAACAGAATCGCGTGATCATGGGGTTTACTGGCATGTGCTCAATTTGCAAACATTTTTCATGGATTGGCGTAGCCTTTAAACGTAGCCCCAGGCACCCTCCCTGTGCTCTCGCGGCCCCCAGCTCTCATGGCCTCTGGCTCTCGCAGCGGCTGCTATGGCTGCCGGCTCTCGCGGCTTGCACTTCCAGGTTGGCAAATTTCCGAACTTTGTCCGTATATAAGGCGCACCGGATTATAAGGTGCACTTCCAGGTTTTGATTATAATTTTTGTCAAAAGGGTGCACCTTATAGTCTTGGAATTACTGCAATAGTTTGGTTGCAGAACAGACTTAGATGTTAACTTGGTAATAGGCCACTCCTAAATAAATGCCTTATCTCAAGGGAAAATACCTCTATACTGTTATACTTGAAAATGAGGTAGTTGTGAAAACACAGGATCCTGTAAGTCTTGGGGGCACTCACCTCTTTAAAAAAAGTGTGATTCCCATGGTAATCTGCAGCACGGTTTTCCAAAATAACAATGCCAGCATTCATCTGTGCAGAAATGAAACACTGTATTATTTGGGATCAGATGACAGTTTTAAGTGGTACTTCATAAAGGAGGCTTTGAAATAAACAACAAACCCCAAACATCAACAAAAACCTCCAAACAAACAAGGTTCCCTGTCTTCTTGGATGATCTGTTTTAGTTCATTGTGCTTGATGCAGAATTTGCCACAGGTTTCATAACCTGAATGGTTTCATAACATGAATGGTCAGCTCAAATGATTGTGGAGCTAACACTGCCTCAGCACTTGTTGGTCATAGAGGTCGTGTCTGAAGAGCTACGTGAGCATTTCAAATCAAGGTTAGGTGTGGTAGAAGAGTAAAGGCATCAGGTTCTGCATCTGTGGTTGCATCTTGCAATCTTCCACCCATCTGCAGTGCATGTGCTGGTGCTCTTTGAGCAAAAGCTTACTACTCCATATCAGTAGTTTTGGTTGAGCTTCCCTGTTTGGTTGTATTTTAGTCCTCTGCTGCTCTCTTGCCAGCACCAAGCAGCTGTTAAATGAAGAGGGAAAGAGGAAGCCATGTGTCACAGCTGTGCAGCTCTGGCCCTGCCTCCTGGGAAGTAGAGTTGTTACTCTTCAAAGCATTATGTGGTTTCTGCTTTTTTATATGGAGGTGGGAATAGGTGCATTTGAAGCTGTGCCAAGTTTTCTGCTGTTTTTTCTCTCTTCTCATTGCAGAATGAAGTGGTCAGTAATAACCAAAATATCTGGTTGCTTCCATTTCTGAATGTAAGCCACGCATTGCTGTGGAGCTGTCAGCTGCTGCCTGGGCAGGCATGGCATTGCCCTAGGACATGGTATTGCTCTGAGACATGGTATGCCTTCTTCCCTGTGGCACTTCCATTCCTGCCTACATAGGGTTAAAGAGTATAGCGGCTCTTCAAATGAAAAAAAAATTCTTGCACACTTATTGGCAGCCCATGCCTTTCGGCAACCAGTTGCCAGTTGTTTATTTTTTTTTCCAAAAGTCAAGATATTTTGCATCTTACATAATGTATTTAATGGATGTACATGATTTATTTAACTATTGGAAATTACAGTAATTTCACGAATATAAGCCGCACCTTTTTCATTGAAGAATCCAGCCTACCCCAGTAGTGCGGCTTATATTCAGGTGCGGCTTATCTATGGACAAATCCCAGTGAAATGCCAACCCGGAAGTGAGAGCCGGCCAGGAGGGCACCTGGGGCTGCCTTTAAAGGCTTTGCTGGTCTATGAAAACTGTTTGCAACTTGGGCACCTGACACCAAACCCCGCTGGCAGCAATTCTGTTACTAATTTGTTACTTTGTTATACATGGTTCCCTGCTTAAAAAAAGAAAAAAGAAAAAAAAAAGTATGGCTTATAATCAGGTGTGGCTTATAATCGTGAAATTACTGTAAATTATTTATAGTTTTCAAAATGTTAATAGAAGATGGCAAAATTGAAATGAGTATTTTCTGGTTGTTGGAAGACTGAGGAAGGAATGCAAACAAGAAACCAATCCAGAATAGGATAATTTATCTACAATCATATTATGGAGAAATCTAGTATATATATTTTATGTATTACATAATTTAGATTTTCTTTGTGCTCATGTCATATCTTAGTTATTGTTTCTACATCTCTTAATGGAAATTACTTTGTCAGATGCTGCATTTGTAGCAGCTGACTGCCTCTTCTTCCTCCCCCACCCCCAGCAGAAAATACTTAACATGGCTATGAAAGTCATAGTGAAGTAATTTGAAGTATAGGATTTATTGAATTTATGAGAATACGTAGTGGGAACAGGTGAAACTAGTCCCTTTAGTTAGTATCAACTGTGTGGTGTTGAATCTGATGGTAAGGCAGTAGATGACCTGGATGAGTTATGCAATTAGGATAACAAAGTTGTTATTTTTTTT
>VRYO01002772.1:21731819-21760457 GCA_009812075.1 Sialia sialis
CACTTCCAGGTTGACAAATCCCCATAATTTGCCCATATATAAGGTGCACAGGCCTATAAGGCGCACTTCAGTCAAAAAGGTGCACCTTATAGGCATGAAATTACTGTATATGCTCTTGGAGACTTTAAAATTGGGGGGAAAACCCAAACTTCTCACAAATATCTTCCTAGTGATAAAACATGCTGGTTTTATTTTTATAGAGAGATCTGTATCTGCAGGTGCACAATAGTACAGTGTATTTCTAAGTATCAAGGACTACAGTATTAGTAATATGCATACCTGAGCACGTGCATATGAGAGAGCTGTTTATGAGAACAGAATATTTCAGTTGGAAGGCACCTACAGCCATCATCCAGTCCAACTGCCTGACTGCTTTAGAGATGACCAAAAGTTGAAGCATGTTGTTAGGGACTTTGTTCAAATGCCTCTTAAACACTGTCAAGCATTGAACCACCTCTTTAGGGAGCCTGTTGGAGTGTGTCACCCCTGCCTTGGTGATGAAATGCTTCCTACTGTCCAGTCTGAACCTTCCCTGGTGCAGCTTTGAACCATTCCCCTGTATCCTTGCACTGGGACTGCAAGGAGCAGAGCTCAATACTTCCCTTTTCTTATCCCTTCCTTGGGAGAGCAGTAAGGTCAGCCTGCTCAGCCTCTGTTTCTCTAAACTAGACAAACCCCAAGTCCTTAGCCACTCAATACAGGACTTTTCCTTGCAGTCCCCTCTCCAGCTTTGTTGAGCTGCTCTGGACACATTAATGCACTTTCCTTCACTTCAACCTTCATAAATTGTGCAGCTGAGAACAGCAGACAGTCCTTGAGGTGAGGCCACACCCACACTGAATGCAGCAGGACAGTCCCCCCTTTTGCCTGGCTGGTGATGCTGTTTGATGCATCCTGGGATGGGGTTTACCCTCCTGTCTGCCAGGGCTCACTGCTGTCTCAGACTGAGCTTCTGCCCACCATGTATTCCAGATTCCTTTCCCAGTTTATACTTTGTCTGGTGTTGCTCTGTCCCAGTGCAAAATCCGACATTTGGACTTGTTAAACTTCATGCCATAAATCACAGTCCAGTGTTCCAATCTGCATAGATCCGCCCCCTGTTCCTCACAAAAGCCAAAAGCACCTCGCAGTTTGGTATAATCAGCAAACTCAGTAAGAGTGCACTGCATTCCTACATCCAGGTTGTTGGGAAGTACAGGAGCAGGACTGGCCTTAGAACTGACTTTTGTGGAGCACCACTGGGGACTGGTCACCAGCTGGATGTAGCCCTCTTCACTTTACAACCTTTGAGCTCTGCCCCTCAGCCAGTCCTTCACCCAGCACATCATGAACCCATTTGTCCTGCAGCTGAACAACTTGCCCAGAAGGATGCTGTGAGACAGTATCAAAAGCTTTCCTAAAACTAAAACCCTGCATCTACTGCCTTCCCTTTGTCCACTAGATGTGTGACCCTATCAGGAAAGGTTACCAAATAAGCTTATTAGTTAGAACTTTCCTTTTGTGAACCCATATTGACTGTGGCTGATAATTGTATTATTCTTTAAATGCCTTTTAGTATTACCCAGTATAATCTTTTCCTCCATAGTTTTTCCAAGAACTGAGGCTACATGAATAGGTCTGTAGTTTTTTGGGTCTTTCTTCACACCCTTCTTCTAAATTCAAGTAAAACCAGATCTGGATCAGCTGGGACCTCTCTTGACTGTGAAGACCTTTGGTAGATGATGGACAGGTGTGCTGCTGAAGCATCCATTGGCTCCTTCAGAACTCTGGGATGAATCCCATCATGCCCCATGGAATTGCAAATACTCAGCTGTAACAGCTGGTCCCTTAGAATTTCAGTGCCCACAAATGGAAAGCCGCTATTTCCATACTCATGGTCTTCCAACTCAGCCCCAGATCCATCAGTATTGTAATTGAGGCAACCTGACCAGCAGGGAGGTGATTTTCTACTTCTGGTTTGCTCTTGTGAGATCCCACCGGCACTGCTTCATCCAGCTCTGAGCAAGTCCAGAGACAGGTCATGAAAATAATCAGGGGGCTGTACCACATCTCCTGTGAAGATAGGCTCAGAGAGCTGATGCTGTTCAGCCTGGGGAAGAGAAGGCTTTTTTGACAGGACAAGAGGTAATGGCTTTATACTGAAAGAGAATAGACAGGAAGAAGTTCTCTATTGAGAGGGTGGTGAGGCACTGGAACCAGTAGCTCAGAGGTGTTGTGGATTCCCTGTCCCTGAAAGTGTTCAAGGCCAGGTGGCTCTGAGCATCGTGGGGTAGTTGAAGGTGTCTCTGCCCATGGCAGGGGGGTTGAAACAAGATTATCATTAAAGTCACTTCCAACCTAAGCCATTCTGTAATTCTGTGGAAAAAAACCAGCACTGAACACCATTGTTTTTAATTCCCCCCTAGTAGTCAGTTAATCATCTCCCACAAATCCAATTTTTGTAAAGACCTCTTGCTATTTATGTACTTTAAAAAGCCATTTAAGGGATCATAAAGTAGTTCACAATAGAAGCAAGCTTCATATCGCAGTTGTGGTTTTTAACAAAGGATGTAGCCTCTTAGGAGGACTTAATAACAGGGAAGGTGAATTTTTTTCCATATACTCAGCTCCATATCACAAAGCATCATTCTGTTTGCTAGGGTGAAGGATGTGCCTTCTGTTCTCCAAACATTTAATGAGTGCTCTTGAGTTTTTTCTTGTCCACCAAGCTGTGGGAGAATTAGCCATGGAGTGATGCGAGTTGTTGCTTTCAGCTAGATGCAGATGTAAAAATATGTCTTGGCCCTGAATGGGGTGTGCTAGAGAGAGCAGCTGCCTGCTTGATCCAGGCTGTGACCATCTGCATAATTCTGATTCCATGGAACTGGAGATGGCTGTCAGATATGGCGGTGCTGAGTTGTTTAATAGGACCTTGGTGCTGCCCCCTTCTCTGTTGCACTTCTTTATTGGTGTGGTATTTTTTCCCCTTTTTAAAAACCACATCAGTTCTGTTTAATTTCCCTTTTTCCCCTGGCCATTTTGAAGCCTACTAGATTTAATTTATCAATCTTGAGGTGTCTCATTTATGGTATATGTGTGTGTATATATGGTATTTTTTGCTAATGCTTTTTGGTGGGGTTCTGTGACCTGTGCTGATTCAAGCTTCCCTTGCTCTGCCACTTCTCTCTAACATTATGAAACTGTAGGGTACAATCTGCATGACCCTCTTCTATTTCTCGAGAAGTACAAGTGAAGGAAAACTTTAAGTTTTGTCCAACACAAGATGAAGTCTGGTATTTGATTTGAATGCTGGCTGTTAGAGACCTGACAATAGTTTTTGATTGATTTTGTCACCAAATTCAGGTATTTCAATGAAGCATTTAACTTGAAAGTCACATCATCTATCCTTGGACTAATCCCCTTAATGAACCCAGAGGTTTTCTGTCTGGAGTACTTACACAAAGCATATGTCTAGATGTTCATGCTTTTTAGCAGTGTCTGCTAACAAGAAGTGAGGTTGAGTGCTCCAGAAAGTACAATTTAGGGACCTTTCTATTTTAAGAAACGTATTCTTAAATATTAGTGGTTGAAAAACTGTGCTATGTAATGCTGGGGGGGTAACAACTGAAATTACAAAGATGCTGTCTGCTGATGACTCATTTTTAGTGTTATATGAGAGTGGGGATCCACTTTAGTAAGGCCATCAGCATTCCTCTAGTAAAACATTAGAGCGACATCTCTACAGGCTAGAAATAGAGCTAGGAGGGAACTCTTTGCTATTCTGTAAAGATGTGTATGTATACTCTGACCTTCTGGAGAAGAGTGCAGGGCTGTATTGGGAGGAGGAGCAGGCTGATAGTACAGAAGACTTGTGATATTTAGATTGTTATCTGTGAAGAATTTAGGGATGGTGAATGCTGCCAGCAAACATTTTCAATTGCTGCTGTTACTGCCTGGCTCTTAGGCTAGATGGGCTGGCTTTTGTAGATTGCAGAATCTCTGAAGATCAAGTAGTTAACCTGAGATAAATTCCACAGGATGTTTAGGATTTTGCAAGCCTGCTGTTTAGATGGGTTTCCTCTGTCCAGTACTGAAGGACTGCTATGCTCAGGTAGTGAATGTTTGTACCATAATCCAGTGAATGGAGTAAAAGAGACACCAGATACTCCACATAGGCTGGATATTTTAAATTTTTCTGCTTGTGCTCTGAAGAATTGCCAAGAGCTTGAACTTGTTCGTTCCTTGGAAGGAATGGTTGGCAAAGGACACACTGGGTGCTGTGACTAAGTCTGACTGTCAAGAGTTGCTCTCAAGAAGATGCAGGGTGGGAAATTGTCTCTTGAGGGCTTGTCAAAGGGCAGATTGCTCTCTGCACTCCAAGTAAAGTGTTTGTCCCAACTAATTTTGCATTTCTGGGTGCTGCGGAGACTCAGAGTTCAGACTAGACAGCAGCAAGTGAATCTTTATTAAAGAGCACCTGGAAAACATGAGCTGCTGTGTCTTTATGCTGCTACTGTTCTGTGCCCGAATTTAAGACTGGGATATGGAACAAGTCTGGTTTAAAAATAAGAAACTTTTGTCTTAATGGGTCTCATGAAAGCTACTTGGGATGTGCTACTGAGAGGCCCCATTGATTGTATGCCTCTTTTACAGAAAAGCACCCATCCCCCTGTAGAACTGACCCAACCACTAATTGATGTGTGGTTCTACTCTTTGAAGACTTCAGAACCTGTCTGTATTTTCCAATGTGTTGCAGAGTTAGAGGAGTTTCTAAGATTGAGTTTCATGCTTTTAAGATTGCATACATGAATAAATTTAACAAGGAAAGCAAGCCAGTATTGAAGTTTTAAACCACTTTTTTTTTGTGTGCATGCATTGGTAATGCAATTACTTTAACTCAAACTGTAGTGGTAAGCTTTGGGTCTCCATATATTAAAATACGTTTTAAAAACCCTACCCCCACTCCAGAAAGCAGACTTCAAAAAAAAAACCCCTTTTTCACTATTTTCACAATGACCTGCCATTTGGATACTTATAATCCCCAATCTGTGTAAAAGTTATGTCTTGCATTAAATCCTTTGTGGTTTTTTGCTGTGGATTTCTGAAGTAATCCTCTGTGTGCCATATAGCTTGTTCTTCAAATTGCTTGCCCATAATATCCTCATTTCTAGGAGTTTTATTTAGAGAGCTTTAAAACATTGATTTTAAATAAAATTCAGCTGGATATAAATTTCTCATCAGAAGTCAATGTTACACATTCTTCTGTCTAAATTCTTATCCTGTTGAAACGGTTCAGTACTCTCTGTAATTTAGTCAGTGAATGCATCAAATGGGGCACTTGACAGAGGAGTCAGTGATGTACTTGATAATGAGTAAGAATTTTTTTATAATGGCTTTTGTTACTGTTTTTTTTTTTTTTTCTCCCTTTTGGGGATTTCATGAACAAAAGGGAATCCATTAAAAAGAGAATGTGTGTTTTCACAGTTGGACAATAGATAGGTATAGCTGGACTGTTAGTAATGTACCAAAACATATTTTCCTTTCTGTATTTTGTGTTGTGTTTTCATCATAGCTATGTATCTTAAATGTGAAACACATAGTCTCTAGCTTATCCTGGGCCTTTTTCAATGTTCTACTGAAAAAAAAAAAAAAAAATTTAAAATGTGATTACAGAAAAAAGATCTAAAACTGCTTGATGTTTACCATGTCCTGATGTTTTTATTTAACCAGGAAGGGATTTATACTGAAATATATGAAAAGATAGTTGATTTGATTTTATTTCACTGAGAAAGCTGAGACTTGTCCTCACAGTGTGGTAATTCTCAGCCTTCTTTCCATCCCTGTATAGGTCCTATGTTGTTGATCTGAGTGAGGAGTTCTTTAATCACAGGATGGATTCAGGGATCCTATTTATCTAGTGCGGCACTGCAGACGGTGCAAAGATGTAAATGATGGAAATCTTAAACTGCAGCATGTGAACAAAAACGTGTCGCTCATGGGGAACTAAGAGCTAAGGTGCCTTTGCTGCGGAGGATAATGTAATGTGTAAGTACATTCTCAGCCACCCTGGTAGTACTAGGGGGTTTAAGACCCATACAAAGTTCCAGTCACCTTGTACTACGAGTGCACTGTGATGTCTGTTCTGTAGTGTTTTTGATGTAGTGCTATTTGCTCTAAAGCAGATTTACTGTTTCCTGAGCCACAGGCATACCTAAATCACTGCTGGTTGAAGTCACTCACAGAATCACAGAATGGTCAGGATTGGAAGGAATCTTAACATCTAGTTCCAGTGCCATTGCCATGGGCAGAACACTTTCCACTAGGCCAGGCTGCTCAAAGCCTCATCCAAGCTGGCCTTGAACACTGCCAAAACTTCTCTGGGCAACCCATTCCAGTGTCTCACCACTCTCACAGTGAAGAATTTCTTTCCAGTATATAACCTAAACATACCCTCTTTAAAGCCATTCTCACTTGTCTTTTCATTGCATGTCCTTGTGAAAAGTCTATCTCCAGCTCTCTTCTAGGTCTCCTCTTGGTACTGGAAGTTGCTGTGAGGTCTCCCTGGAGCCTTCTCTCCTCCAGGATCCTGTCTTCATAGGACAATTTGCTCTAGCCTCTCTGATAATCATTGTGGTCCTCCTGGAATCCCTTCAGCAGGTCCACATCCATCTTATGTTAACTTAGGCTAATAGGATCCTGTCTGACATAATTTAACTGGGATTGTGAAGCTGTGTTTGAAGGGCACTTTCCCCATATGGTACACCTGTCCTGGTAATGAGAACATGAATAAATTGTATGTATGTGAGCCTTTATAATGTTTCTCTTTAAAATGGTTTTTTCTCTAAGCATATAAACACTTAAGTGAGGACCAAGACCTCGACAAACTGGTTGATTTTGTGAGCAAGTTAACATATTTTATTTGGAATAGGTGGTTACTGCACCAGTGCTTAGTGGAATCAAGGTCTGGACTCCTTAAGGCTGTGATATTCTGAGGGAGGATGACAGAAAGTGAGCAAGCAGGACACTGTCCTGCCTTTGAGAAATCTGTGTGGTGACTTTAATAGTGACTTGCTCTTCTAGATGCTTTGTCTTTCTTATAAATTGTGGTTTAGAATTGTATCTTTGAGATAAAGTTTTTTTTCTCTTGTGAATTTTGTCTTAAAATATTTAAGCAAAAAACGCATAGTAGCACCCCTTAAAAATACAGTAATAGTATCAGCCTCCTCTAAACAAGTGATCTGTTTTAGGGATAATTTTTTGTAGTTTTTGCAGAAAGAGCATTTATATCTTAACTGCAAAAAACTTTAATTTATAAAATTTTAGTGTGTGAATTAATGCTAATCTGTGAGTCACAATGTTCACTTCATGCTAGAAACTGTAATATTTTCATGGAAACAGCTCACTACTTAATTTTTGTAAGAGATTCTCATTGCTTTTTAGCCCATTTTAGTGGGTTTCTGTTCAGTAATATTTAATTTGCTGTGAAGAATCTCAGAGGGATTTAAGACTGCTATTTTATTATGCATTACTGTAGGCCATTACATCATTTTTCCATCCCGACACTCTTCAAGTGGGTAAATGTTACTTTCTCTGCTATTTCTATTTAAAAATTGATTATAAAATAACACAAGCTACTTTGTTACCTTGAAAAAAATAAAGCTGTATCATGAAATATTTAGCACAAAACAGTTAAAACTCTCTTTATTCTACTCATGCATATTTTACTACATGGTTATTTTTACCTGATCACTGAATCGAACCCTGTTTTTAATGCATAGTTTTAATTATTCTGTTACTGAAAGACTAAGTTAAATTTGTCTTTGTTTGCAGAAAAAGCCACCTGAGTGTGCCAGGAAGTTAGAGAACAGCTGTCTCCTCAAACGTGTAAACAGTACAGATATTCTACACTCCTTTTTAAATGGTAAGTTGTTCAAGAGAGCTCTTACTGAACATTCCTTGTCACTTACTTTGCACCTGTGTGAATCTATTACAAGTAGTTTTGAAGACTGTGATAAGTCCTTCAAACTGAAGACCTGTGATGAATTTTGGAAACCTGTCCAGAATATTTTGAGTTAGCCTTGAGAAGGAGGTTTATATTTCTGTGATGTTGAAGATGTGCTGTATTAGGCCCTGAAACAAATGTCAAAAGCACTGCTTGCCCAGGACACTGGTAGCATTTGAATGCTAATGTTATTGTGTAGAAAAACAAAATAAATTTACTTTATTCACAGTTGTTCATGAGATACTGGATTTATAAATTTGCATCTGTTAATTACATTTACTCTGTATAATCTGTACTTCATTGATGTATTGTGTAAGAGATTTAAACTAAATCTGCTGAGGTTGAATATTTGTTTGTATCAAAGTGCAACGGATAATAAAAGATTTGTGTTTATTGCTATTAAACTAGCTGTGTGGGGAAATATCTCCCTGCCCCCAGTCTGTCTCAGCTGCCACACTCAACACCAGGGACCTGTAGATGAGGACTGCCTGTTGCATTGCTGGAAGGGTAGCACTTCCCTCACCATGTGACATAAGAGGTGAGGTGACATTAGCACCTGGGGGTGCTGATGAAGGACTGCTGCCAAAATGCAGACAATTTTGTTACAGTAAGTAAAGCTGGTAGGTGTGTGCATATGATATTTAGGGGGAGCTGCAGCTTGTTAGTGTCTGCAGTGGGAGAGAGAAAGCTTTTGAGCAGGGGATGAAGCTGAAGAGCAGATTTGTTGTTCTCCCTTCTAAAAGGGTGAGGTTAAAAGTAGTATTAGCTACTTGTAGGAGAGATTGTTTTCTTCCTGCATTTGCACAGCACAGTGCTGCCTTTGGCAGAAACCACAGCCAGCCTTGCTTCAAGGTCTCTGAGAAACAGTAAAGTATGCAGCAGTGTTTTAGGAGACTCATCTTTAGGATACTGTTTTTCTGTATCTTAGGGCTGACCCTGTCTGTAACCCTGGCTATGATCCTTTGCCACACTTTTCCCCTCAGCTGAAATTCACTTATGCTTATTTCAATTTTGAATACTGAGGATATGTTTGATGATATTCAGGATGCTTTTCAGCATATATGTTCTGAAAGAGATTGCACTTTAAGTTAGGAAAGAGAAGAATTCTTGGAAAATGTGTGCATTCACAATTTCAAGTGGGAAACTGTTAAGAGGAATGAAGGAATTAGGAAGCAATATAGTGCACACAGGAGTGGGAGAGTTATGGTAACAGCTTTTGAAGGAGAAGGGTGAAAGAAAACCCACTCTTTTCTCCTTTACCCCTCTTGCATTATCCATTAAATGGAAGGGTAAATCATTGGTTATATACTGAAATTGTTTGGAAAAAAGACCTCTTGCTGTAAATGTCCAAAGTGGAGGAAGCGTATCAGGGAAAGTGACTGGTCTGCAAGAAAAACCAAGGGTAAACCAAAAGGACAAATGCAAGACTGCAAATATGCTGCACTACTAGATTATTAGATTAGCATATTGCTTATTTTTTATTGAAGCATTGAATGTTACAGCATTGTTAAATTTCAGATGCATTTCATGCTGAATGGAAACATCATGGCTTTTATTTGGGGGAAGCTATAGAAATTGGTTACTACAGGTTTTGGAATATTTTACCTAGGTTATATTTATTCATAAAACTTCAAAATATTTGAGATATTTGCTGTTCATTCTCTGTGTAGTTTTATCAAATATTTTCTTCTTTTGGTGCAATTTAAGCCCAAATTCATGTAGAGTTTAATTGAAGTGTCTACTGTTTGACTGGTTCTGGAGTTTAATGTAACTGATGGGTGTATAAAGACAACGCTGGACATAGTTGAAAATATCAGCCTTTAAGTTTCTTAAAAAATATTAAAGCCTAATTCTACTAAACAAATTCTAATTTTTGGTTGTATATTGATCGTTCATGTATCACAGACATTGATTGGACATACAATTTGGAAACTACCTGATGAGTAACAATGAGCAACTTAAAATAATGGTTGATTTCTACAGAAATGTAATATAGTTTCTTTTAAAATTTCTATTCAAAGAATGACTTACAAGTCATAATATGAAATTTAAACAACTTAATTTACTTGTTCTGCATGCATAGAAAGCCATCTGAATTTGAAATTGTCACTCATTTTGTCACTTGGATTATAGTTGTGCCTTGTCTTGCTTCTCTGGATTTCCTACTAGGTTTTGCTAATATAAATGCCTCCAAAAGTTGTCACATTGATAAAAATACTATATTAAATGTTTGTAAAAGTTGCTGATTGCTTAAAATGCAATCAGCATTTTAAGTGTGTGAGTAGCATGTCCTGGCTTTTCTAAACGTCCATGATAACCCTACAACACTACAGTACAAAAATTTCTTCCATGAAGAAAGTTAGAGAGCATGTAATGAGGAATGAAATATCAGATGCAAGGCTTGAAAACAGCCTCTGATGCTTTATTAGCCCTAACTGTTAAATCAGTAGACTATCAAAATAATTTTTCTCATCACAAACAATTCTAAGAAATACACCTTTGCGCTTAGTTTGGCAGATAAAAATACCGTACGTTCAGTTACACATTTTGAAAAAAGATGTCAAAATTTTGTTTGCGATTGCTGTGTGGATACTACTTCTCCAGTCATTACAAATACTTTTTATTGGGAAAGTGACTTGGATGTTTTGAGTCAGGGTTAAACCATATTTATGTGCCAAGACTTTTTGCCTGTACTATCTGACTCTTCAGTCATTGTAACCTGTATCCTTTAACCTTCATGGCTGCTAAATTACAAAATTACTTAGTAACTTAAATGTTTGATTTAAAACAAACCATTAAGTCCTGTGAAAGAAAGAAAGTTTTCAGAATGTGAAATGTAGGCTGTGCAGGAGTGAAATCTCTGGAGAATGGTGGAAGGTTTTTGGACTACGTGTCCAGCCAAAAGCTGCAGATCATTAATTGCATAGCAGTGGAGGAGGGGAGTAGCAGGACAAGATTTTTGCAGTGGTCTCCCAGGGGTGGAAAAAGACCTGTGAGAAAGGTGAATGTATTGCAGAATTCTTGCATTACAAACAGTAAAGGTAAAAGGAGGTGGAACTGTTTATGGGAGAGACTAACTTAAAACATGATGGAGAAGTCATCACAGATTTTGATCTTGAGGTACATGCATTTTTTATAAGCTTTTTCTTGTTTTCTGTCTGATTTTGATGTTAGGAGAGGCTTATATTTGGGCTTAGCTCTTGCCTGTCTGGGGTTAAAATCTTTTCAGTGGTCATTTATTTACATTTTGGACTTGACTGCATGGAGTTGAATTAAATTACAGCCTGGAAAAATGGGTTTGATGTTAGCAAATTTCTTCTCTTTGTGTATTAAAACTGTGTCTGCACTGTGAGATCCTTAGCATGCTCATCACATATAAAAATATTCTTTGTTATCACTGTCTGAGACTGGGAAATTTTCATTTCTGCAAATAAATGCAGTCATTGGCCTCTTCTCTGAACTTTTCTGTGATTGGCATCATAATAACTTCCCTCTAAATTATGCAGCTAGTGCACAGGGATCTGCTCGAAGATGAGGTTTAAATCTTGGTTGCCTGTGCAGTGATTAAATAAATCAGCTTCTAAATTTAACTGATGCAGTTAAATTACTTCTTGAACTATGTGTGTATTAGTCTCTAATGGCTTGATTTTTTCCGTGTGCTTGTAGTCTATGTAGATTACACTGATTATTTTAAAGTGTAGTTAAGAGCAATGTAAGTATTGATAGGTTTGTTACATAATTTGGTGGGGTGCATGGAAGATCCGTGTAATCATAGATAACTAAATTACAGTCGTTGACAGTTGGAGTCAATGTGTTTGTGCCTACAGTCACCCTTTCAGTCCATAAAAACAAACTTGTCTCCAGTCACAATGGGTTTTACTTGGTTTGATGTGCTTCTCAACCTCAGGAAGGGTGCCAACAACCACAGTATTGCCCACTGGAGCCTCATCACAGAGATAGAAATAGCAGTCCTTTTTCTCTTTAGCAGCCAGCTGTTCACAGCTGTAGTTAAGAAATCTGTTTTTCTTGGATTGGGGGATCTCATCAGCTCAATGGGCTTTAAATAATAATTGCATTTCACAGGAGATTTTTTTCACCAGTATAACAGGAACAGCACTGCTGTGAGGGAGGCAAGTTTAGAGTAGGTTCACTTCAGAATTCAGCATCTTTTTTATTTCTGTTGTTTGTTTAAAGAAAAACAAAAGCATCTTGAATGTTAACATTCTGGGATTTGATTCTCCCTCCCCTCCCACCGTTGTTTTCACTTCAACATCTTTAGGTTCAAAATCTACTTAGTAGTGAATGAACATCTAGGGAATCTTCTTTTTCAAAGCAATTTAATGATAGGAAATACTGAAAGTGTTTTGGTCCAGTATGCAAAATATTTTGAAGCAAACTCATGGCAAAGTTCAATACTAATCATTGTGGAACTGGAGGGGTGAAAAGAATGAGTCAGTTTTTCTTTCTTTAGAAATGGGTGCCCTAATTGATTTCAAACTGCTTTAAGTTTGCAAGAGACTGCTGTGATCGTCAGGGTCTAGATGGCTGCCCTTTTGTCTTTAAATTCAGGAATAAAATTAAAGCATACTTCATCAATACTCATTGCAGTGTTATACTTTTACTTATACATAAAACATCAACATTTAAAGCTTGCTCTTTTATTATTTTGTGTATTTCACAGAATGAAAAAGTTTGGAAGGGTCCACAGGGTGTCATCTGGTCTAACCTCCCTGCTCAAGCAGGGCTATCCCAGAGCACATGGCACAGGGTTGTCAGATGGTTGAATGTCTCCAGCGAGGGAGACTCCACGGCCTCTCTGGGCAGCCTGTTCCAGTGTGAGGTCACTGCATACTAAAGAAATTTTTCCTTATGATCAGGTGAAACTTCTGTGCATCAGTTTCTGACTATTGCCTCTTGTCCTGTTGTTTGGCGCCCCTGAGAAGAGCCTTTAAGATAAAACAGACTGCCCTTGAATTATCTGGTTGCAGCTACAAGGTGGCCTCAGCTATGAATTAAAACAGTTTAAAATGAGGTATTAGTTGCTCCTTATACTTAAAATATAGAGTACTAGTCTTTGCAGATAGTTGGCTGATCTGTATCATGTCAACATTTAAGTGCATTTTCCGTATTGTTTGGGGAGAAGCAGCGTTTACTTCTGAGGGTTTGTGGAAAGAGTTTTCATGGTTGCTCTGCTGCAGCTGGAGTGGCAAATAAGCACAAAGCAGTGGTGCTGGATGTGAAGGAGGAGCTAAAATACTAGCACTAGGACTCCTATAAAGGACGAGAAACTGTGACTCTAAAATATGTGTAGAGCATCTTACCAGTATAAAACTGAGTGGCTTCAAGTGTTTGGCTCTGGAAAGCTTATAGATGTAATTGGGAAACGTGAAAGTGATCAGTTCAACATGCAATCTACCTGTTTACATTTTATGACTAGTGATTAATGGTAAAAATGTTCTGTTCTCCATCAATTACAAGATCATTTTGGATTAAAATTTGATTAAATTTGGATTTCAGATTGAAAACATAGAGAGAATGGTTCCTTAATTTTTTTGAATGGTTTTTCCTTGATTCTGTCTTAGTGTCTTGTGAAACTCTCTTTTTTCTTTCCCAATTTACCAGGAGCTAAGGGCAACTATTTTTCTTGAGATATAATGGTACCTTCCATCAGATAAGTGTCTTCTAGTTCCTGAGAAGAGGATACTAATTTTTGTTTTGAGTTGCTATACACATTCATGTTTCAAAATACTGTGTAATTATTTTTAAAAGTACATTCTTAATATTTCCTTCTTTAAAAATAAGTTTGGTCTTAAAAAATTATGAGTATATGGTGCTTGTTTATTTTTGTAAACAAACCACAGAAATCAATGTATAGCATTCACTAAAAGCATGTTTTTCTGAAAGAGATGGAAAGGATACAGACATAAATTACTTATGTGGCTAAAAAGCAGAATTTTTAATGCACACATGGGATGTGTGTTTCCTTCTGTTCAGTAAATTTTTTGTTGACCTCCTCAGAGTTTGCTGGGATGCCTACATGATTTTGGGAAATGTGTCATCAGAAAGTTCCTGAAAATTGCGAGTTCTGAGCTCTTCAGTGTCATTGGTTGTTTTCTTGCCAATAAGAAGGACTGGGACTCAAGAGAATGACTTTTGAGGAGCAGCTGAGGGTACTAGGTGTAATCTTGGTGAAGAGCATACCTTGTTGCTGTCTTCAACTTCCTTGTGAGAGGGGTGGAAAGGGAGGTGCTGATCCAGCCTGTGTCAGGTGCGTCCAGTGACAAGGTGCAAGGGAGTGACATTAAGCTGCATCGGGGAAGTTTACATGGGATGTTAGGGAGAATTTCTTCACTGAGAGTTGTGGTCAAGCACTGGAACAGGCTCTGCAGGAAAGTTGTCATGATCCCAAACCTATCAGAGTTCACAAGCATCTGGACAATACTCTTAAGTACTTGAATTAACTTTTGGGTTGCCCTGTGTGGTCAGGAGCTGGACTGGACTATCCTCATGGGTCTGTTCCAACTCAGCATATTCTGTGACTCAAGTAAAATTATTTTAATATGACAATATTGGTGCAATTTCTTATGGGGAGAAGTTGCTAGTCTTTTAGGTCTTATCTAGTCACTTGTGCTTAGCTTGCTGTTCACCTACACAACTAAACACTGTAACTGGGTATGAAATGGGAATTCCACTTGAATTGCCTTGTTTTTTGGTTTTTTTCTTTGTCCTGAAACAGATTGAGTGCTTTTGCTATCACTTCCATGCTCTCAGATATAAGGATAGTAATTCTATAAACTGCTTTGACTTCTGTCCCCTGGATTAGATTTTTACTGACTTCCAATCTGATTCCAGCACGAGAAGGAGCTCAGCCAGGAGCAGCAGCTATAATAGCACAAATGTTGAAACAGGAATGGGAAAAGGAATCCATTTAATTAAATCAAGGAGTGGTTGGCTTGCAGCTGTCTCAAAAAGCACAACTTTAAGTGGAGTGGATCTTAAGGCAATGACTGGGTTTTACTTTCTGAGAAGGAAGCATAACTCATCTTGTGGTTGAAACATTTGTTGCTAAGTATTGATGTGATCTGGGTCCAATTTCTGATCTTTCTACAGGCCTTGATGATGCTGACCAACACACAAGTGGCTCTTGTGCCTCTCAGCAGTATAAATGAGATGCTGCTTGTTGCCTTTCTCATGTTAGGAGAGTAAGTTTAATGTTGGGGTGTGCAAATACTGCAGAAGTGCAGGAATTGGGTAAACTTACTGCAACAGGCTTGGTGATGGTCCTTGGTAATTGCAGTCTTGCTAGGTTCAGGCAGTCTGTTCCTCTTTCAGTGGGCTTTAGCTGGCTTTTGCTGTGTGTTTCACTGCCAGTTAGTAAGGAAGATGAGATCCTTCCCGAAAAATTGGGAGGCTGAGTGCATTAGGAGTGAGAGGATCAAGCAAACTCTGATTCCTGTACATATTTTTTTAATTCCTTCCTTTTCTATGGAATCTTCATTTTTAAGTATTGGAGGGAAGCATAATTTAAAAATACTGACATAATTCAGCCTTGAGATGATTCTTTTTCTTTTTAACCTGTATTTGCCTCTTCTTCCGTCTTGTCCTGACAAAATTAAAACAAAATAAAACTACTCTTTTTCTGCCTTTATATAGCAAATTAAAGCATGCTGAAACAACTTTGTAGACTGTATTATGCTGTAGGTTTGGTTTGGATGCAGGATTATATTTATTATGCAAATTCCCCAGGTGTGAAGTTTATTATTTCTTTAAGATGAGTGTAAAACCAAAACATTGTCTGTAGGGGCATATGTAACAATGTCAGCATTTGATGGTCCATAGACTGGAAATGTACTAGCTTGGAACAAGTATTCCTGTTGCCCTAGAAAAGGAGTGTATGCAAGATGGACTCAAGATCATCAGCAGTAGCTATTCTGCTCTGAAGCTGCTTTCACTCCTGTTGTACCACACAACTTGCTAATGCAGTCTCTGAAGTCTTTGAATATCCTCAGAGGCTCACAGGTGAAAAGCCTGATGGCTCATTCTGTTCTTCATTGTGGACTCCATGTATTTTGATGGCTTGTGCTTTTATTATTCTGTGTAAGACTTTTCCTCCCAGCTCACACTTAGCATTCATCCGCACTTGGCATTGACTATAAGAGAATTACAGACATAAATCAGTGTGATGCTTTCAAATACTCCTGTTAGGTTCTGAAATTTCATAGTCCCTTATAAAGCTAAGTTTACATTTTCGAGACATATTTATATATATGTCTTGAAGAAAGACAGACAAAAGGTTCCACAAGGGATATTTTAATGCACTGATTTGAAGTACAGGAATAAAGCAGATTTTAAAAATTTCGTGGTATCATTGATAACCTCTGCATCCCCAGTACTCTTTGCTGTGATTTAATGATTTTTACCTAGGAGAAAAAGTTGTGTAAGACTCTTCTTTGTGATTATTTGTACATGGTAAGAATGCTCTTTTTCCTTGAAGCTGGTTTCTGGAGCACTTCTGCCAGCTCCATGGAGATGTGTTGATACAATGCCAGATTTCATGGAACACAAGTTTCTTTCCAGCCTTGAAGTGTTGAAAGGGGATTTTTTCAGAAGACTAACTGCTGAATTCTGTCTGAGACTCACTATGGTTTTATAGTAGCTTATTTGTCTCACAATGGGAGTTATTGTATGTATAACGAAGAAATCTCTTTAATGCTGAAAATGAGGTTTTGTATGCCAGTGTTCCTGTATCAAATCATTTTACTTGTAGTACTGCCTGACACTGATTTCAGCTTTAAGACTGCACCCCCTGCCCCCCCCACCAAGAAACTCCAACAAAAAAAAACCAAACTAAAAACAAAACTCCAACCCACAACGCTATTAAAACCTCAAAACAGCAGCAAAAAGAAAACTCTGAGGCCAACATTATGTTAAATTATTGAGATGGTCATGGTAGGCAGAACCTTGGCATCTAAATTTGTGGTCCTAGCAAGAGAGAGGATCTGTCACAAAAGAGCCAGGAACACGAGGAGAGGAGGTGATGTTTTGTATCTGGGTGGATGTAGCTGCTTACCATCTTAGTGTGCCTTACATATTGATAACAAATATATCGAGCGTGTTTAGATTTACGTTTTTTACTGTGGCTTCAATTCTCTTAGTATTCTGTTTCTGGTGAGAGATACAAATGGATATATGCCCATTTAAATTAGTTTTGAAAACATCTCTTCAGTATTGATAAGAGCAGGAAAAGGAGTATGATCTATCTTGATTTCTGCTGGACTCTGTGTTACTTGCTTGTGATTCAGTTGTTGGGGTACAGGGAGCTCCTGTACTTCTGATAACTGGATGTTCTGCTGTCATTTGTAACTGTTACTATTTCATTTTATGAACTGAAAAATTACACATTGCTTATTTTCTCAGGCATCAAACAAGAATGGTTTCTGTGATTAACTCAAAGCTGTTAACTGTGTGGAAGAGAGTGAGGAAGATCACCTGGAAGAGGGAAATAGCATCCTTAGTGCTCAGGTTACTGTGTGCAGGCAGATAGCATGTATGAAAGATATAAAATGTGTTCTCACCCTGAGAAAGTCTCTGACCAGAGCTCAGCCTTCCTTAGGCACCAGAGTGAAATAACCACAACACAAAAACTGTATTAACAGATTAACAGGCGGCCTTGATAAGGCTGCTTGTGCTTTGTGGTGATTTTTGGAGGGTTGTGGATTGGGTTTTTTGTGCTGTTTTTGTTTGGTTTAGGTTTTTTGGGTTCTTTTAAATTTTTACAACTATCTTGGGTGTTGCTTTCTGTCACTCATAGTATCTTGCTTGATTTACGCACCAGTCCTTGATCACATGGCACTTTGTGATAATGCTGTAGTACGGTAGCTACCAGAAGATGGACTTTGTGGGAACAGATGGCACACTTGGCTCAGGATAAAAATAGCTGGGAATCTTCAATTCACTTAGACTCAGCTGTTGGATCCAGACACAAAATATTTAGTTCAGTTTTTCCATGAAAGCACCCAAAATAAAGCTGTTTTTCCCCCACATAGACTAGTTGCCATTTCCAGATTGCTAATATATAAGTAAAGTCAAGTGTTGGTAGGAGTGTCAAAATCCGTAAAATTTGTGGTGCGGGTGTAAAGTTTCACCTTGAGGAACTCCAGGTATGTTGCTTTATTTTATAATCATTTAAATCTTCATGGGCTGTCCCTGTGTTTCCTGACACATACAAGGAAATTTCTCTTGCTGTTGTGTGGCTGTTTAGATGGATATTGAAGTTGCTTTGACTGCAAAGTATTTTAAGGATTGTGATATATAGTGTAACCTGAAAAAGCATCATTGTAGGTGTTTCCCAGTGGTAAAGTCTTTCCCGCCTGGCAAGAAGTGGGATTGGAGCAGATTTGTTGGAAGTAGAGGTGGAGGATGTATCATGGCAATTCAACATTAATCACTAGTGCTTTTTCTTTTGCTGTTTGACCTACATTATTGGTCTCTTCCATCATCTCTGTGTGCCATATGTATAATAAATGTGTATAAATTGTGTATGTATATATAGAACAGAAATGTACACAAAGTGTACTTGTGTGAATATGCATATATGGCATAGAGAGGGTTTCTTGTATAGAAAAGAACTATAAGAAGACTTGACACTTCCCTGTGACATTTTAAATTTTGGATTAACTGAATTATGTGAAAATGTAACACTTCATGTGACATTTTACACCAACTGCTGGGGGTAAAAGAGTTTAAGAACAGATTTTTTTTTTCTCCGGAAAAATCCTATTTGGAAAGGTCTTTCATGGTGAATATTAGATACGGGAAATGGGGAACACTGTGTATGGCTATAAAATGGATATTATTTGACAAAAAACTCGAATCCTTGATATCTTTTTTACTTTCCCTTCTAAATTAAGGTTAATTGGAGTTCTGAGAAACAAGTTACTGAATTTGCTTCTGGTTTAGCTAGAGGTCATTAGAGGATCTGAATGACATGTTGTCCCTGCAGGAGGGCTCCTGAGGCCTCACCAGGTGGCCTTTATCACATGGACTGTGACCCAGACAGTTATTTCGAGCACTTTAAATCCAGTAAGGCTCTGTTAAATGGGATCAATGTAAGTCAGCAAGCCTAGCTGCAACTTAGGTTTTCTTTATATAATCAAGGCATTTGCTTCTGATAACCCGTGCTGTTTGTGAAGGAGGAAGGCTGGATCAAATGTACTTTAAATGGTCTACAGGAGTTATTTGTACATTATTGTCGTCTAAAATGCTAGGAAAAGGCTTATTTACAGTGGGAGGCTTTCAATATTCTGAGTTGTTTCAGCATCAAATTGTCTGAAGTGGTATAGAGAAGTTATATGATGATGGCTCTTGTCACAGAATTTTTCCATTTCTGTAATGTAGATAGAATGTGACTATATATAACTCTAAACTCTTAAAAGAATGCGTCGTATAAGGCTTCAAGTAAGCCCTGCAAGGTGTTTAATGCCGTCATTCAAGAGACTGTTGAAAGACTCAAACTTACAGTAGTTTCTCAGTGATGTCTTATAAATTGGGACATGCAAAGCCACTTTTTGTCTTATTTTAATTGTCAGATAGCTGAAGGAGTTTCTTTGTAATGATGCCTTTTGGACTGTAATAGGTGAGTAGGGAACAAAGAAATTTCCTTCAGGTGGGAAACATCCTGTTATGATTAATTGTTAATTATCTACCACTGCTTATTAAATATCAGTTCTCTTGGTTTTGCAGTATCCTAAAAATTTTCAAAAATTATTGTTTGTTGCTTTGTGGTATTACTATGCTGGAAAAAGTAACTAAGGTACTAAACCATGGGAATCACTAGTGTTGCAGTACACAGCAATTTACTTGAAACATGATTTACTTTTAAGGTGTAATTCATCTTAGCCAGTTCATGGGAATACTTCTGGGTTTTGAGATAGTGGCCTGTAGACATTTTCTCAACTGTCTGGGCTGCTGAGTTTTGCCATGGAAAGTGAGAACTGCGTGGCTCTGCATAACAAACTCTGCTCACATCTGATTAAGGTCCAAGCCTGTTTCCAGATGTCATCTGGAAACATTTTGACCTGCTCTAGTGGAGGGCTGTTCCTGACCTAATTATCTTGGTGTTATAACTAGCTCTCTGCTGCTTTGTGATTTTGTTCCTTTTGACTTCATCTGGTTTATACTTCTCACTGAATGTTACCATGTAGAGTACTAAAGGTCAAAACAAAATTAGATTTTACAATCTGCTGCTTTTCCAGTCAATGTTTCAATCCTTCTAAATTTTCATACATGTAATCATTGGGTATTCCAAGTACAAAGAGCTGAATAATTCAGCAGCCGTATGGCTCGCACATGTCAAGATGATACAAAAGGCGGGGGGGTCGATGATCAATCTAAGTCTTCTTTCCTGTGCTGTAGGACAAAGCACTGCTTCCTCTTCTTTCTTAACTCTGTTCTGAGTTTCTCCTAGCTCTGGCTGGGTGCTTCTTTTCAAGAAGGTGGTGGTATTTTTAAAGGACAAATGTCACTTGAGAGGTAGACAATCTAATGTAGTAAGGTATTAATATTTTAATTTCTTTCAACTCTGCTTAAAAAACAAAAGGCTACCACTATTTTTTTATATGCACAACCAAAGTATTTTTTAGCTGCTGTGCCAAACTGGACAAATGAAATTTAAACAAGCTCTGACAAATGCGTAGGGTGCATCTTTGCTGTAAAGACAAATAATAAAACCAAAAGGAAACAAACGGTAACTCAGTTCAGTTCTGTTTGCTTGAATAGGAGGAGGGATGATAATAAATTCTTGGGGTATGATACAGAAAGGTCATATGAAAGAAAATCGTATTTTCAGAGCAGCATAAGTACTTTGTGATTGAAAAAGTCTGTTCTTAAGACAGCAAAAACAAAACAAATGCTCTTGCATGACTGAAAAGTTGTTTTTTCCTTTCTCATGTGCAGGCATAACATTTACACTGTATTTGGTGTTAGTCTAGCAGTATTAGGTTGAAATAGTAAAATTGATAGTGACAGTAAGGTTTTTATTCTTTTTTTTAAACATATGAATGCAGTGGAACAGATGTTCAGAACAGCATGGAATATTCCTTGTTCCCCATCCCACCATCCCTTTCACACCGAGCCATCTGGAAGGGACTAGGAGCAGGATGAGCAGCCATCACGCTAAGAACAAGATTAACGTGTCGGCATCTTTTGTTCGTACTTCAAACTGGTCACTGTTTGTTCAGCAGAAAGAAACAATGTGAGGTCTCATGACTCCCTGTGTGCTAAGATCATTCACGTGGCTGCAGAAAGAAGTCAGAAGAGAAAATGTGATTTGTATAGAACAATTAATAAATTTAATGGTAGTCAGGCTGGACTTGGACCCATATAGGCAGAAACCAACTTTTTCCCCATTCAGCTATACTGATGTGACTGGCCACCTTTTAGCATTAAGCACACAGTCAGGTAATAGCATTCTGTTAAAACAAATTCAAATTTACTTTTTTATGAAAAAACTCCTCTACGTGTTTTCCAGGGTTTTTCAGCTCATGCTCTTAATGAACTTCTGTTTTGTTACCCTGAATTTTTCTTTTTTACAGCAACAAGTATACTACCATGTGTGGGTGTCTTTTAGTTTACTTGGTTGGATTTCTTTAGTGTCCTTTAGCCTTACATCTTTTGAAATAAAGTGTAATTAGTGTTTTGGCTTGATGAACAAAATTTTGGTTAGAGAAAGGACAGCTTGTGGTCTTGAAGGGAGAGACTCTAGTCATGTGTGAAGGTGCCCTGGATCATCTGTATTCTGATACAGAATGAGTAGAAAAGGGTGGGTGGATCTGATGCCGGCAGAGTGATTGGATGCAGTACAGCAAGCTGTTGTATTGTGCACTCTGTGAACTTCTGTTAGAGTTCAGGTAAGCCTGTTTCTTAGTAGATATCTGAGTAATACTGAGTGTCAAGGAAAACTAAAATGTGTTAGTGAATGAGAAATTGGATTTCAAAGCGTAACACACAGGTTCAGTGGTATTTCTTGTATTGTTTTGTGGTTTTTCAATGAAGAGAATTATAAGGAATGGAAATCTGAAATCAGATTCAGGAAGGCTATTTGAAAATCAGATGCTTGAAGTCTGAATCTACGACTGTAGTGCTGTAAGCTGCTCTAAGGGAGAAGGTAATCAGAAGAAAGTGACACAATCCAAGATAGCAGCTTTCAAATCTCAGTTTTCAGAGTAAAGATAAGCATGAGAAAAATAAGAGAGGGTAAAACTAATTAAGGGATATGCACAGATGTTCTGGGGCAAGCTTATTCTGTCAAGAAATGGGATGATGGAATCAAGTAAATATTAGTGTTTTTAAAAAATGTACTTCAGCATGAAAAATATACTGTGTATATGCTTTTCCTGTATTTTTATGAAAATGATAAGACACATTTAAAAAGTATAAAGATGTAAATGACAGGATAAAAAAAATACAGTGTAATTTACTGGCAGAGATTTTTGGGCAGGGGAAAAAAACGCATTGAGGTATAAATGACAAATTTCATTAATTTGAGCAGTGAGAATTGAATACAGGATATACATTCTATATTGCATAGGTATATTGCTGTTGGGCCTTTATTTCTTCCTTGAACAATGAAGAAGCCATTTAATTGTGTGACATTTATGTGATCCCTTATTTTGGAGCAGGAGGTGAAACTTCATCATTATCTGTCTGTAACTACTGATTATAAGCTTTTTATTTCCTTAGAAACTGCTGTGAAAAATATTGTGAATGGGAAATATTATTCTTGGGATTGTGGCTTTGAAATGTTACAGTTCTATTGAGAGGACAAAGTTAATGCATTAACTTTGAAGTGGTCCCCCAGTCTTGTTTTCTTCGCTGGGGTACTCTTACTTGGCAGTGAACTGAAGACACAAGTGTTTAGGAAGAAGTTGATGAGACCTGTGACACTATCAAAGAATGGCAGGTGCCCAAAGATCACCTTGAGCTACAGTGGACAGGTGATGCGAACGTGGGGTTGTAGAACAAAGGGGAAAAGACTCCAAAATACTCATCCTGGAAGCTGTACAGAAAATAAGTCAATTTCTGACTTTATAGTTTTTTGATAATATTTTAAAGCCCTTTATGTTACAATCTGTAGTGTCAAGGAACCAATAGCTACCTTATTTTAGGTTGAATCATCCTCAGGGCTATTTTTCCTATATTTGTGAACCTTATCTTTTGTATGCATGTTCATAGTTAATCTGAAATATTGAGAACTAAATTTAAAGTACCTGTAGATGTTCACTACTGTGAAGATCTGTTCAATTTTTTTCTCTCCCAACTTTTTAATTAGTGGAAATTCCTGAGTTAATGTGTTCACCTTTTAATGGTTCTGCAAACTTTTGTGTTGCTGGCCCACTGTGTTAACAGAGGTAGCTATTGTTCTGCTTCTTACTTGTTTTATGGAAATATGAAGGGTTGACTAGGAAAATGTACATTCATAAAATTTTAGATTGCAGATAAGCAAAACTAATTACCATCCCTTCTCCTGTTGTCCTTTCTCTTGTCATTGCTTAATGTCTTGATTTCCTTCATAATATCACTGGACCATAAAATCTGCCCTGAAGATCTCAGCACAGACAAAATCTTTCCCAAATAAAGAAAACAAAACAAAACAAAATAACTGTCCAAGTTGGTGAACCTTCAGAAACTGCTCATTGCAACAGACATTGAAGAGCTCTATTAAAGAAACAAAATAGCTTTAGGAATTTCTGTGCTCTTTTCATCATTGCTAATACTTAGATTGGTATGATGCAAGAGGAAGATCAGAAGTGGTGGTCTGATACTGAGCAAAAAAAAACCCTGCTTTCATTCCAGCCCTGACCGTCATTCCTTTCACGTAGGCCTGGCAATCAGGAGGAAGATCTGTGAAAATGATGGTGATCAAATTGACTGTATATTAAATTGTAGTGAGGAGGATGTTTTCTAGGCATTTCAGTTTACATGTGTTGTTGAAAGATGCAATTTGTTGGGGATAAGAAATGTTCTTGATTTTTAGGTATCCTTAGGAAATAGAATTCTATTAGACTTAGTGCATATTTGTAGCAAAAGTCTGCCCGTGCATCACCAAACTCTTATCAAAATCAAGAGAGTTGCATTAAAAATTATGTAAAATGTGAAAAAAACCTGTATATTAACTAAAAAATAAAATGTCCCTTACATTGGGGTAGCTCTAATGAAAGTAAAGTACTTGATACTTAAATAATTGTGCTTTAGTAAAACAATATTTTGTTTTGATACTCATTACATAGTAATGTGGCTGAGAGAGGAATTGCATATTTGATAGAATTTGAATAGCTATAAGAGACTATTTAAAATTAGTCTTGTTTGGATGCCTTCTGATAAAAAATAATTCTGGGGTACTAGAGAGCACTGTGAAACAATAACTGATGGCTTATTATTCTGTATTGTTCTGCAGTATACAAAATGTGGATTCAAATTCTTGTTAGACTGAAGCCAATTAAAAAAAAAAAGAAAAAAAAACTGAGCTTTTAAAAGTACAGATAAATGACATTAGATGAATCTTAAACTCAATAATCCCCAGAATATATGCTAGTTATGGTTTATTTGTTTTTCATTTGTCATTTCTTCAGGTAGTAAATGACATTCAGAGATGGAAAGTAGGACAGGTTCACAAACATCAAGTTGTCACTTAGGATAAGGAAAAACCAGAAAGGAGGATGCATTAAAGGCGTATTTATTCCTTTCCTTCCATCAGGATGGGAGGGATAGAAGTGTTTACTCTCCATGTATGCCTTTTCTTTCATCTTGTGAAGGATGAAGAGCCTTTGGAGGACATGGAGATCTGTGATAATGGCAGCTCCATGGGAAAAAAATGGGGAATGGGAGAGCATCTCCAAAGCTGGTGCTTGGGGTCTTTCTGCTTTCCCTTCTATTCCAATTTAGCACACACATGAATCTTGAAGATGGGTGATGGCAGGCTATCTAGAATGACAAACTTGAACGGGGAAAATGGGCAGTATTACCAAATTGGGTGCCATTCGGAGATGGAAATTGTGTGTTGAATTGACTGTTAGGATGTTAGATATGGGAAAACTTAACTGTCTGTAAAGATTTTAAATGTTGAAATGCCCTAGACATGGAGAGTGTGATTAGGAGGTAGTGTAACTTGGTTGTGTGACTTGAAGTGAGCATAGCAGTGGTATTTCTCTAGTTTTGAGGAGGTGAAATGCATTTCTAGATTGAGACGCTGAAATTTTGGTGAGTATCTATCAGAGCTTACACTCATTGTGTCATTCTTGTATCTGTCAAGGGGATACAGAGATTTGGTTGCTCTCTGGGCTTCTGCTGAGCTCAGATATATGTAGTCTTACAAATTTAGGTGTTTAATCCCAAATGGAATTCCATCTGGTGCATTACTCATGGCAAACTGTGTATTCAGTCTGTCTCATTTTTCTTCTCCGTAGAAGGAGACTTATGATATGTTCTCTTTTTATAGGGATCAGGGAGATTCATCAATGGAAAGCTTTAAAGCACTCTGAAAAGAATAGACTATATTCAGGGAGAATTTAGAATTGATGTATAATAAGCTGTTTTTCATGGTAAAATGTTCAGCTTTGTCATATTTTACTAGAGGATATAAAGAGAAATCTCTGAAGAGCTTAAAAAAGGGACTGAACAGTGTCTTTGAGAAAATGTAATAAGTAAACATTCACAAGTAGAGAGGCTGTTTAGTGAATTGCAATTTGGTTTGTGGTATTAGTGAATATGTAAAGAACTTAAACTAAAAAAACATGAAATTCAGGTACATATTTTTAGCACTCGTGTAAATTGCAGTGATGTTTTGGGGGATGTGAAAGGACAAAAGGCAGGTTTGGGGAACAGCTGGTACTATGAGTTTTTGCCAGTAGCTCAAATATTTGAAAAACCCAGCTTGTCTCTTGTAATAGCCGTGTTGTGCTGTTGTTTGGAAAGATTGCACATGGTGTTTGTCATCTTTCAAGTTTGTTACTGTACATCTGCTCTCTACATGATTTTTTAAGAATGTGACTTGCCGAGGCAGTGTCAGACTTCTTGTATGCAGTTTAACAGCTGCAGTCCGGGGGAAGGTGGTCTGAGTTGACCTGGAGTGGTACTGCAGTGGCTGTGGGGGAAGCATGCAAAGAAAAGCAAAAATGCTTTGTTAGTCTTTCTGTACCACACTTGCCTCTACAACAATGACTACTGGGATAAGTGCCTTCTAATTTTAAGACAAAAGGCAAGTTGTTATGGAGTTGTTATGCAAGTTTTTATGGAAGGGGGAGAGAGAAAGAAGAGAAAGGGAGGTGGGAATACTGAGGAAGCGTGGAAAATGTGAATTTCAATGGGTTGATCTAAGCTAATTCAAGCTTTTGATGCCCTGTCCTTTCAGAATGCATGTGGAAATCGAGTTGCTGGTGTGCCTGGAGGGTTTGGAGAGCAGTGTCCATTTGTACTCCAGTCAGAGTTCAGTCCAGCCAGATGTCGAATCTGATCCGTGTCCAGTGAGGCACGCAGGGTTTAGTGAGATGTTAAGCCACATCTCACCCTCTTAGTTTTTCTTCTCTTCCCTTTTGACTCCTCTGATTTTTCTGGTCTGACACTAATGTCTCATATATTTCCACTTCAGCCAGTTGTGCTGTATAGCATCTTTCTAGATTCTTCATTTCTTGTGTTAGATGCAGCTGATGGTTTAAAGGCAGCTGTCAAGCATAGGTGGCCTCACAGGGGAGATGAACCCAATTATCCAAATGACAAGTCTTCGGTTTTGTTGTGTACTTAGCTGCAATAAAATGAGTAAAAAAATTACAAACTTAGGATTGGGAACAATCTATTGCACAAACATAATTTTTGAAAATAGTAATTTATTTGCGTTAGATTCTTCAATTATTTGTGGAAGGAAGGTGTTCTGTTTTATTCTGGGGTAGAGTTACTTTTTCATGGGCCAGTAGGGAGCTGTGTTTTGGATTTGTGCTCAACTCAGGGTTGATAAATTAAAGATGTTATTGCTGAGCCGCTTGACACAGAGCCACAGCCTTTTCTGCTTATTGTACTTCAGCATTGTCAAGGAGAATACTGGGGGTGCTTGGGAGATTTGGGAGGATACACAGCTGGGACAGGCAACCCAGAATGACCAGGGGAATATTCCAGACCATGTGACATCATGCTCTGTGTACAAAGTGAGGAGAGGAAGAAGAGGGGGGTGTTTGGTGTGACCATGCAATACTTTGACTTCCTAAGTCCCTGATGGATGCCCTGCTCTTCTGGAGATGGTTGAACACCTGCCTGCCTATGGGAAGCAGTGAATTAATTCCTTGCTCTGCTTTTCTTGCGTAGGCAGCTTTTGCTTTCCCTATGAAATTGTCTTCATCTCAGCCCATGAGTTTTCTATGTTTTACTCTTTTGATTTTTTTCCCTGATCCAGCTGGTGGGGGACAGAGAGAGCAACTATGTGGGACTTGGTGTTGGCTGGGGCTATACCATGGTAAAAGGGAAAATAAGATATTAAATCTCTGTATTGCAAAACTGAACATGATTTCTAAATGCCAGTGTGCTGTGCTTAATACAGTGACATTACAGTGCATGTCTTGTCTAGGAAGAAACTGGAACTGAGTGTGACTCAAAAAAGATGGAAGGTGAATTTGGAGGGAAGTGTAATTGCCATTGCAAATTTCTGTTTTCTGCACCTGGTAACACACTCTCTTCAGTCTGCTGTACAGTCTCATGAAGACCTTGTAATTCAGAGGCCTGTTTTGTCTTGATTAACTTTTGATCTAACTTCTTGCTACATGGATTTTGAAATTAATTTAGCCTCACTTCTCATGCATTTTCTTTAAAAAGGATTAAGTTCATGTGAATTGTGTGTGATGAAGAAAAAGGTGGTTGTGCTTTAGTGATAAGGACACAAGCTTTTTACTTAGTAATGGGTTAATATCTGAATAGGTCTGCGAGTGTTTAATTCAGTTAGGTAAAGGTTTTAAATTAGAAGGAGCTTATTGCAGTTGCAAAGTTCTTTTTTTCCCCTCTGATCAGGAGCAGTAGTGGATTGCTTAATTTGTTGCATATATTTACTCATTGGTGTTCAGTTTACGTTTTGGAATTAAATTTCAAACTGAGGTTGTTACTGAAATGAGGTTGCTACATAATCATTTAAATCATGCATTCAAATATGAAAGTTGTTTATTTTTCCCTACCCCTCAGCCCTGTTGTGTGCTTTAGTCTGTTCTTTAGAGAAATGGGATTTCTTGTGTTGGTCTGTCACTCCCCTGATAGCTCTTCAACACACTGGAGCTTTTCATCAAGAAGTGACCAGAAAATGAAAAGCTCAAACTGCAGTTGTATGTTTTCCTCAAATTAGCTTTTACAGGCAAGAAAGACCATTATGTGGAGAAGGGACTTAAATAAGAGCTCCTAGTGGAAGGCATTCTGATTATACTCAGTGTAGGTGTTTCAAGATGTAGCAGACAAGTAGGTGGTCAGTGCACAGCCCAACTTCTGACTGAATCCAGTGTGTTGTGTGGGCTAGTGAGGGAGTTGGGTGAACTGCAAAAGTGAGGGCAGGGACAGCTCTGAGAATGCTAGAGAGAAAGCCATGGGAAAAACAGGCTTGTTTCTGGTGGCCCTTGTCATATAAAAATTTAATT
>VRYO01002772.1:21761457-21817920 GCA_009812075.1 Sialia sialis
CTTGTCATTGTGAAATTACTGTAACTCTAATGTGTGTTTGTTTTGATTTATTTCATATAAATTATGTTTATATGAAATGCGTTTTCACTGACATTTGCATTACAGTGAAAGAATTCCTCATAATGACTTCTATTTCATTGCTCCAATGCACTAGCCTGTTTGCAGAGCGTTGATGCTAGATATTGCTCTTCAGTAATAGTGAATTTCCAGATTTGACTTATTTTTGATCAGGTTCAGAAAAGTGTCTGCAATAGATATGAGGTAGTATTTTGAAATATGTATGTTGTAGAGGAATACAAAACCAGAGAAGAACAGAAACAGGAAGGGTTTTTAATCAAATATAGAAACTGTTCCTCTGTTACCTCTGATGTGTTGTGTGAAACTTAACAAACTCAGCTAACCTTCAATTCTGACATACTAAAATTGAAAGACACACAATATAATTCAAGACTACTGCTTAGAAGTCATGAGCCTATTCCTTCCTGACCTGTTATGTTAAATAGTTATGTTAAATAGTTTGCTTTTTGTTCATTAAGGTTGTTAAGCTTTTAGAAATTTTCTTGAGAATAAAATATTTTGAATCTTCAGGCAGAAGTCATTACAAAAATTACTGTGCAACATTTGAAAGGCAAAAGGATTTTTAAATTTACTAATATCATTTTAATTAGAGAAATTGAAAGGCTACTTTAATTACTTTAGTATAGCAAAAAACAAGTTTTCTTTCCCAAATGAACTATGTCCTTAGTAATAATGTAACTTCTTGTTACAGAATATTTCCATGCCACATGATTTTAAACAGAATGTTATTCATGAGTAGTACATGGATATTGAATTGTTGTTAAAAATGTAATCAAGTTGACTGTGGTGTTAATGCAGTTTTGAAGAAAACTGCTTTAGATGTTTTTGTTTTATATTGCTTGCCTTTTGGGAGAACTCTGTCTCACTTGGGCATCCTTGCTCTCAAAGCTGCTCTCTGCTGGACGGGTTTTTCGATGCCATTGTACCCTTTTGTGGTGCTTTGAGATCTCTTTTTGTATTTGTTTTCCCCATCTGTCGTGGCTTAGGAATGGTACTCCACAATTTAGTTCTGCCCCCGAGACTTTCCAAACCATACTGTCCCTTGCTCTCTCCCCTTCTCCCCCTCTTCTGCCCCCTAGCCCAGGGGTGGCCAGAGAGGAGAACTGGATGCACAAAAGGCAAAGATCACAGCTTGAGATAAAATAATTTACTGGAAACAGCGATAAGTAAACAAACACTAGCAGCAACAATATTAATTAGAAAAGTATGTAAAAACAGAGTGATCCATGTGCAAAAATGCTCATTGCAGAGCCTGACTTGACCAAAGCCAGGCTGTTGTGACAGTAGAGGAATGTACTGCTTCATGCAAATGAAAGAGGAATCCCTTTTCCCTGCCCCTGGCAATGTGAGATGGTATCAAGTAACAGTGTCTTGGCCCCTCCCCTTAGCCTGGTTTGGAACCAAGATACTATCCTCATTTATTTCATTTTGCCAAGAAAACCAGTTCTGACAACCTTAGTTTTCTCAGATAAATGTCTTCCTGCATCTGTCTGATATGTTCCCAAAAGCTGTTCAGTGCATGCCCTTATCCCATTGAGAATGCCATGCAGCACCACCTGTGGAAAACCATCTTCGTGCAGCCTAATTCTGATCTGAGAGGTACTTGCCCTTACGTGTCAGGTGGATTTATCATTTTTACTGAAAACTGTCAGAGCTGAGGTAGGTTGGTGTCTGATGTAATAGGGGCCTGTAGTGCTTGGTTGATCTCTTAGTGGCCAGCTTGCCAAGGCAGGATGCCAGCCTGCTCCAGACAGCGACCTTTCCTGCCACTCCTGTAAGGACTGCCAGTTTTTTATAAATGCAACTGTGCACCGAAGTCCAGTGATTCTGGAACTGCAGCGCAAGTCTGTGCATATATTAAATCTTACACCAAATCTAAGGCAAAAAGCCTACATTACCTGTATTGCCTATATTCTCTGCTGCTCTGCAGTGTTCCTGTCATATTGTGGTATGAGTGTACAACTCCAGTGCCCCAGTAGGAATTGTAGTACCTTACAGAGGGAAGGCTGAAGCAAGGCTTTAAAAGAAAAAAGGCAAGGTATTTTTTGGAGAAAAGAAGAATGTGTGCTGCACTGATTCAGAGCTCTTAATTTCATTTTTGTAAATGTCATACATATTTGTTTGTAAATTCCAGATTGTGAGCCATGCCTTTGGTGAAAAGGAACATTGAACCACGGCATCTCTGCCGAGGAGCTCTGCCAGAGGGAATTACAAGTGAACTGGAATGTGTAACGAATAGCACTCTTGCTGCTATCATACGCCAGCTAAGCAGCTTAAGTAAGTATCTAACTTCCTGCAAGTATTCGATTCATGATGAAAAACTGAAGAGATGAAAAGCTTTAAGATGGATTGTTTTAAATAGCAAAAGTATGGGATGGGGCATTACTGCTTATGTATTGTAATAATATGCTATTTAATTGCCTTTATGCTATTCTGTATTTTGAAATTTATTAAAAACCCAACCCAATTCTCCCTCCACTCCAAAAAACAAATTGACCAAAAAAAACAAACAAGCAGGAAAAACAGACACCACCAAGGAAAGCCTTAATCAAAAAACTAGAGCTTAGAAAACCTGAAATTTTCTAAGCTGAGAGAAATTAGTGCAGGAAACAAGACCAACACTTGAGTTCTTGCCTTTCAGTTCTACAGCATTGAGCCAGCAAACTCTTCTGCCTCTTGGCATCAAATGACACATTTGATGGGAATTTTAGTTTTTCATAGTGTGCTAGTGTTTCTTAAGCCTTCTCTTTTATATATACGTGTGCTCAATTCATATGAATGAAATTAAGTACATTTAAAGGATGCCATTTACTGAACAAACCTTCAGGCTACTGTTGAGGTAGGCTAGCATCCGCTCTGTACAGTGTAGCCTACACACCACACCTGTCAGGTGACACCACTGCTAGCAATTACAGAAGCATGACTGGAGTGTTTGCAAGATGAACAATATTTTTGATGAAAGGGATAAGAGATGTTTTTTCAGACGGTTTTTAACAATCAGCAGCTGTTGTTTGTGCTGATAACGCTGGTCCAAGAAAAGAAATTACTGCTTCATCAGTTGCTTTACTTTGTAAATGGACTTGGTTTTTAAACTGAGAGTCTGTATGGAGCTCAGACTATGGGGCCCACTCGTGCTTAGTTCTTGGTGATAAGAAAAAGCCTTTGCTTAGAGAAAGAGAACAAAAACACAGCATTTCCTCTTTTCAGTAGTCAGTGATTTAGGGATTTTTCTGAGCTAGAGGTACATCTGAATCATCCTATGTAATGAGCATTTGTAAAACTATCATCTGTGGTATTGCTTAGATCTTTTGAAATAGGAATTATACCTTTTTCTCGACCAATGACCTGTGGCAGAATGTCCCACAATGGAAGTTGACCTGTTTCTTCCTTTTGATACTTTCTCATTCTGATGTGATGGAAAATAATGTAAGATGCTTTCATCTTGTGCATTTCCATAGTAGTTTGTGATTTTTAAAAATCTTTATCCTGTTCTCCTGGTGATTTCTTTTCCAGGCTAAAGCTTTCTTACCTGTAATTGATCTTCTTGAATAGAAACCATTTTGTATTTCTGATCACTGTTATTTCTGCTTTGGATATGTAAGTTAGGATACGTTGGGGGTTTTTTAAGGTGGATGTTGAGAACTGCAGATATTCAAAACAGCTTTTTTATCACTATTGCCCTAAGAATTTGTAGAATTTTGATTGTTGCTAAGCATTGAGTTATTATTTTCAGATAAGTGATCCTCTGATCTTTCTTGAACAGTAGCTGACAATTGTGTCTGTTATTTAGAGTTAATTTGTGTTTGCATTGTCATTGAGTTTAATTTACTGTTTTCTCAGACAGTTGCTTAGTGGTGACATCTCTAAGTTTCAGGAAAATGAGAAAAATGCCTAATGTTCTAATTATACTGAAGGAGATGTGATAAGACCTCATTTTGGTGTGCAGTGATTGTCCAAGTGTGGATAATACACTTTTTACTTGTCTGACTTGCTAGGAATGTGTGCAGCTTTCATTTATCCAGATTTGGTCTTGGGGCTAATCTCTTACACTATGTATTTAGATCCTCTTATGATTGTTGCTGAGGAACTGACTACTTATATTCATATCCTGCAATTTTCCCTTAGCGGATTTCTAGGGTCATCTGAAGTCTTTGTAGACAGTTCCTGAAGTACTGTTAGTGTCAAGTTAGATCTACGCAAATAAATGATGTGTCCTTAGTCTTAACAGATTGATATGTGGTATTTAACAAGTGAAATGTACCACCAATTCTCATTCACAGTCCAAAATATGTCATGTTTGCAGAGAGTGTTTTTTCTGCAGACACCATTTGCTTTGCCTGTCTTTTGAGCCAGCTGGGAAAAAAAGAAATGATCACAGAAAAAAGCTGTGCTGGAGCTGAAGTAGTACCTCCTGCTGACAGCATCAGAGCTGGTTGGTGTTCCCACAGCTTGAGTGAGCAAGTTCAGGTCTATCTTGCAGTCACGCTGGTTTTTCAGTGTTGCACTGTGAGTACAGTGTGGATTTTAAAAACTGGCAGGTGTGTACTGTTGCATACAAACTTGTCTTGCTTCTGCCTCTGCTCTTTTCAGGAGACATGAACAAGTTCCTATCCAAAGGGAATGTGCTCTCAGGAGAGCTTTTTTCTGTATTATGTTTTCAGATTTGATCTTGTTTCCGGCCAGCTGGCTTAAAGCACAGGCAGAGTGAGCAGTACTGTTTATGTGACTGCGCACTTTTATGTAAGGCAGAATCTTGTCTCAGGGATTCACCTCCACTGGGGAGGAGAGAATCTATTGGAAGGAACAGCAGGGAGCATCTGCAGCCTGTACCTGTAAGTAGCATGGAGGAAGTGTAATCTCTGGAGCCTTGGAAGACTTTCTTGCAGAGAACTACATTGACTAACTTGTCTCCTAGTATTTTCTTGGATTGGTTGGCCATTGGCTCAGTTTCACTAGTTTTCAAGCAGGGCTGAGCACACTGCATGCATGTCATTCTCTTCTGTAGTACTGCTGAATCAGGCTGGGTTGGAAAAGTTGGGTTTTTTTTGTCATTAAGTGTCATGCTAGAGGTACTGTGGGAAAGGAGATGGGAGTCAAGACCTAGTGAGAAACAGCCTACCACTTCTGCATCTTTAAAAGAAGAGGAGGGGTAAAGCACAATTCTAATGTTTCAAGTTGATCCAGTTACAAATGGGTGAGTGGAATCACTGTCTTCTGTAGTTGGAGGGAACCTTAGAAGGAAAGACTGCATAAATTCTTTGGTGGATTTTTAAATTAATATTTAGGTTTGCCACATGTTAGGCAACACCTATTGTTTTTAAATTACTGTCTTACAGTACCAAAATGAGCGCTTAAATGTAAAGATACATGTTTTTTTTCCTGCTGGTTTCTGTTTTGTTAAGGATCTAATTTAAACAATGGCAACATAGAAAACACTTGAAGTATTTTTTTTTTTCCTGAAACTTACTGCATCATGTTGATAACAGCATGTCCAATACTGCTTTACTGTGTCACTGTTTTCACAGATAGGAGATTGACAGTATGTCTTTCACATGTTCTGGGCTAGCAAGTGTTGGAAAAAAGATCAAATATTAAAAGAAAGTATTCTCCTATTTTGCCTTCTAAAAGGTAACTTGACAAGCATCTATCTCCTTGAGTTCTCTGGGGGTGATGTGTTTAATCCTAGGATGTGGCAGTCGTCTCTCAGCAGGCTGATTACAATATATTAACATAAACTAACATCTATTAAAATTGATTGAGCTCTGAATACTGGTGGCTGAAGAATGTAATAACTGCTTTATTTAGCTGAAGAGTTGAAAATCTTATTTTTTCCATAGCTTGGAATAACATCTTCATTTGGAGCAGCTAAATCAAGTGGGGATTGTAAAGGAATTTCAGCTAGCTGCTGGGAACACTTGGAGAACACTTTAGTGTGGAGGCACGGGTAGCCCAGAAGAGTTGTGGGGCCTCCATCCTTGCAAGTATTTAAAACCCAGCTGGTGAGAGTCCTGTCTCATTGTGCTTTGAGCTGGGAATTGGACCAGATGATTTTGAACTTCAGCTATTCTTTGGTTGTGTGTGGCTTTTGTTTTGGAGGGGAAGATTAGGAGCAGGTACACAGCATACCTTTCTTATCCGCCTTCCACATATATATGAAGCACATATATATGAGCTTGCATACACTGACGTACATACCTTAACATTTTTGGTTAGTTATTGGCTGATCTTACATGTAGTATTGAAAACTGTTATTGGTAAAGTCCTTCATTCAACAGCAGTCACTTTTTTTTTCTTGTGATGCACAGTGTTTTCCGATAATGGATTAGTCTAGATGTTGTTTCCTCCAGGTAGGTGATCCAAGGGAGGAGAAGATTGTCCTGTTGACTTCCTAAGTGTGGCAATTTTTTTACATTGAAATATTATCTCCAGATGTTCACAGGATGAGATCTAAACTGAACTTTTCATTGTATTTTTACTTTTCTTTGCCAAATATTAAGGCTGGTTATTGGACCCAACTTAAAATATCAGTAAGAGCTGTTCTTTTGAAAGTCCCTGTCATTTAGGTGGTTAATGCATATTCCATATTCTTCCAGCTATTAGATAATTTTACTTCTTCCCTTCCATTTCTACTCTTCAGACTTCTTGATATGGGTCATAACAAGATGAGCTGAATTCAGAAGTAGGGTTTAAAAACTTGTTTTTGTTAAAAAAAATGGATAAATGGAGAAGGCAGGAATTTTCTTTTTACAAGAATTTCTTGAGGGGGTTTGGCTGCAGAAATTGTAGAGGGAGACATCTCAAATGGAATAGTAACTGGGTAGGAGGGACCATTAGTTGAGTGAGCAGGAGCAAATGAATTTGGATGGAATCTGGAATTTGTAGGGGAAGTTCTGGGGCAGGCAAACTATTAAACTGGGGATCCAGAACCACTGATCTGGAGCAGATGAGAATTGTGGACTGGAGCATGAAGAGAGTCAAACTGTGGATGAGTATGCCTAGTTCTGTGGGAGAACTGGGAGAGGAATGGCTGTGCACAATGATCTGTGCATCAAGGAAAGGTTTGGTTTATCATGTGGCACCTTCTGTCCACTGTAGCACATTCAGGGAAGGGCCTGAGGCTGCAAATCTGTGCTATTCACTGGAGAGGCCACACTTTGAGTACTTTGTCCAGTTTGGGCTCCTCAGTTCAGGAAAGACATGGAGGTGCTGGAATGGATTCAGAGAACTGGCAACAAAGCCGGTTAAGGGTCTGGAGCACGAGTCTGAGGAGTAGCTGATGGAGCTGGGGCTGTTTAGCCTGGAGAAAGAGAGGCCTGTGGGGACCTTATCACTCTACAACTGCCTGAAAGGAGGGGGTAGCCTGGTGAGGAGCAGCCTCTTCTCCCCAGCATGAGAAGACAAAGTTTTAAGCTGCTTCAGGAGAGGTTTAGGTTGGACATGAATAGGATTTTCTTCACGAAGTGTGATTAGACATTGGAATGGGCTGCCCAGGAGATTGTGGAGTCACCATCCCTTGGAGATGTTTAAGGAAAGACAGGATGTTGTACTTGGTGTACTTGGTCTAGTTGATATGGTAGTGTTTGAGCATAGGTTGGACTCAGTGATCTCAGAGGTCTTTTCCAACCTCTAATTGATTCAGTGATTTGGTGATCTGGACTGCGCTGTCCACTCTGACAGTGATTGGGAACATATAGCAGGTGAAAGGGAGGCTGGAATGGTTGTGTACCAAGTCCAGATGGCTGTGGTCAGTGGCCTCTGATCCTCTCAAATGGCTTCAGGGACAGCAGTGTATGCAGTTAGCGTTTGTAGGGGTAAGTGGGCTGCCTTGCAGGAGAATTACCTGTTTGATGCTGCTTTAATTTTGATGTTGGCCTGTGCTTATGCTTAAAATTAAATCTTACCTACTATGGATTGCAAGATTTTAATTTCAAAATGTATTTCAGAAGCTTTTATGGACTGCATTAACTTTAGGCCTTTTCATCACAGAGGCAGGTTTTAATGCTCAGTTGTCTGTCATTTGGCACTAGTTCAGCTACATAAGGATTAGAATTTGTAAGTCTCCCTGTGTTTTTAAGAAGACTGCTAACCAGGATGTCCAGAAGAATAGACTCCAGGCAGAATTTATGGTATATTTTGACATTTTTGTACAAATTAGTTGCCCCAAATTTTGCTGAATGACAAACCGTGCTGTTCTTATCCTAGAGCTATTGTGTTTTATTGTACTTCATGACATTGAAACCATATGTCTTGTGTTTTGTAAGCCACTAGCAAAGGGATTTCCTTGTCTATTTTCTTACACAGGCAAACATGCTGAAGACATATTTGGTGAATTGTTTAATGAGGCCAACAGCTTCTACATCAGAGCAAATTCCCTCCAAGACAGAATTGATCGCCTTGCTGTCAAAGTCACCCAGCTGGATTCAACAGTGGAAGAGGGTAGGTAATTGCATGAAAGCACTGAGCCAGAAGTGATGTTGACAAGACACAGTATTTAATTGCACAATAACCTCTATCTTTTCAAAGTAATACTGTGCCGATATTTCATCTTGTTGTCTCAGTAAGGTGAGTTGGGAATAATCACTTTAGCAGAGCAAGTAAAAATATTCTTGAATCAAGAAGCCCCTGTAGTGATGGAGTGGTGCCTTTTTCTGAGTTTGTGAATGTAGTAAATCATAAATGAATAAATATAGATCTTACTGGAAGTAAGTCAGAACATTGGAAGAAGTTTGACATACCTGGTGTCCCTATTAATTTCAGGATAGGGTAGGTACAAATTACATTAGTACATTAGTCTGTTCTGTGGTCATCAAAGATTTTATAATACTCTGTATCTAAACAAGGCACTGTGTTTGGATCAACAAGGTGAAATTCTTTAGAGGGTTCTACTCACTAGAAAGTATATTTGCTTTAAGAATATTTATCGCTTATAAGCTTGGTCATTCACTTCATAAATACACAATAAAAACAAAGAATTTAAGTAACATCATTATTTTGTTTGAAAACACTTATTTGGGTGGATAAAGTATTTCTCCATCTAGCTTTAAAAGCTGTTAATGTGTGTCTTGGCCTCCATGCTACATGTCTGAGCCAGCCAATGGGTGTACTTCTGTAATATTGACTTGGTTAATGCTACTTGTGATATATTTAATAGTGCTATTTATAGGACGTATATATTTTACTTGCCATTCAGATTTTTGCAGTTAATATATTTATAGTGCCAATTATTAGTGCCAGTATTAAATTTTACTGTTGATATTTAATCGTGTAATGGTGTAATACTTAGCCTTCCTTTTTTAGCTGGTTACTGTCTGGAAATTATTACATGTTGTTGTTTTATAGTTTTGGAACATATTAACTGTTAGACTATCATAGTTGTTTGAAGAAGCTGTGAATGCCCTATCTCCAAATTAACCTGGTTAAGTGAAAGGTGTCCTTGTCCATGGTAGAGAGATTGGAATGAGATAATCTTTAAAGTCTCCTCCAAACAAACCACTCTGATTTTTTTGGTGCAAGCACCTGCATTTTGCTGTCTTAGGAATCAAGAGCTATATGGAAACATAAACTAAGCTTCTTTGGGCTCGCTATTTAGCTTAGTTTTTGAGGCATATTGTGTTGGTAGTATGAGCAAACTAGGTGATATTAATATCCTGTACTTCTGGAAATACAGTTCTCATCTTGGTTTTGCTGCCATTGCCCCCTCCCCCCCTTTTTTTTTTTTTAGTTTTTTGAAATGCCTCATTAATGTCTCATCAGTGTTATGTAGTACCACCCAGCTAGTTTTCAGAGTTTGGAGAGTAATTAAATACAGTCTTTTGAAAGAGGAAACTAGTGTATGGACTGAGAATTTAATCAGTGTTTATTTTAAACTGACAGCAGTTGTTACTCTTGCATTGCTAATCATGCTTCATATTAATAAGCTGAATATACAAACTGCTGTCACCTTAGTGTCAGTAGTAAATTTTATTAGGTCTTTCCCTGTAGAAGTTGAAGTCTTTATAATAATTAATTGTACTGTCAGAAATTGTATGTTTCTGGATAGCTTTGGCATTTAGGCAAAATGTCAGTTGCAATGTTGTGTTAAAATTCCTTCAGATTTGATTGCATCAGTGATTCGTAGTTATAATTAATACAGTGTATATAAAATACTTTATATATTAAAAACTGCAGTTGGAAAAACAGCTTTTAAAAATTGTGGTTAAGTTTTCAAAAATGTATAAGTAACTTATTTAAAATATCTCCAGAAGAATATATTTTTATTCCTTTGAATGTCTTCCATTAAACAAGAATGAAGAAATTCAGATATTTACATCTAAATCTGCTGTAGGCAATCTTACAGGCAGGTTTAAATAGAAAGTACTTTCAAAAATGATGTTTTGATACTTCAGATGAGGTGAATGGGGGAATGACTATTAGACATTAAATATTCTATTTTTAATTTTTTGCTACTGTAAAAGTTGCAGAAGAACTAAGTAGTTCTTGGAGTGAGAAGCAAAGACTTCAGCACAGATACCAAAAATAGTTTGGCAAAGAAGTCTGTGTGGGATTTGGTGTCCATCATGACAAACAATAACAGTGTAAAATTTCATCCCTTTTTATTTTTCCAGGTCATTAGTGTACTACATTTTTGTCCATTGCTATTTATTTACTTTGTGAAATTTCTTACAGTTTGTCCTTGAGACTCAATAAATCAGATGAATGGGCAAGAAATATTAGATGACATGTCAATGGGAATAAAAAGATACTAACCCAGTGCATTTTGTTTGCACAAGGCCTACAGTTTCCACTCTTTTAAGACACTTGGTTCAAATTCAGAAGCAGTCAGTGTCATTGTAGACAACTCAGTGAAGACTTCAACATCCTCTTCAACTGCAGTCTAAAACCTGTATTCCAAGGTGCTTAGGGGTGGAAGATGACATCAAGAGCTTACTGCCACTTTTAAATTGTGTTTGGCCTTTAAGTGGATCTTGAATAGTGATTGCTGCATCTCATGAAAACTCTTAATACAGGAGTGAAAGAAAGTCTTTATAAAAGTGACAGGAACAATTACAACCAGCTTCTGTCTTTCATTTGAAAAGAAAGAATGAAAAGCCTACCCAGAGCTGTGTATGTAAAATATAAAATGCAAGTATGAGAGTGTAAGTATTTCTGTCTTTAGAGACCTGATCAAAACTTAAGAGCGAAGAGTGTTTAGTTGTATGGGAAGACATGGGAGTTGAAAGAGAGTAAAATAAATGGAACTCTGCCTCTCACAGGAGGTTGTTGCGTAATTTAATTATGCTTAGAATGTGTATTGATACCATGTGCAATTATAAAACACACTGTCAGAAGAATACCAGACCTTGTGTTTCAGTCTTGAAGCCAGTCTTTCTGCTGTTAGAACTCCAGGATAAACCTTATAAAAAGGGGAAATGGTTGGACATCTGCATATGGCAGCGTTCTTGGATCAAATTCCAAGATACAGTCCATGGTCCTGTTCTGGACCAGGTGAGACTTAAATCTATGTTAATATGGTAATTCTTGCATGCCTTTGTGCTTAAATATCAGGGTTATTCACTAAGGAAAAAACCTCCCTTTCTGTTAACTTGCTGAGAATAGTTCAAATAATTAGTGAAAAATGGATGTTGTGTATCCACTTTCATTTGTTTCGGACCTGTGGTAAATGTAGTTCTGTTTCTAACAGTATCCTTACAGGACATCAACATGAAAAAAGCATTCAAGAGCTCAACAGTTCAAGACCAGCAGGTAGTTTCAAAGAACAGCATTCCAAACCCGGTGGCTGATATTTATAATCAAAGTGACAAACCACCACCTCTGAATATTCTTTCACCTTATAGGTAAGGAAATATTGATTGTTTAACTTGTCGTACTTTGCCCTTTATTTCCTAGTTGCATGCAGAGAATAATTATAGGAGAAGGGAAAAGCTATATTGGCTATTGAGATTTGATTTTTCAAGATAGATAAAATTCAATCTGCAATAAATAATTTATTTATTTATTGAGAATGGTATAGCACAGCATTTGCAGTGTATTTAATTCTGAAGAATGTTTAATTGGAAGGTAAATGTGTAGGATTTATGGCCAAAGGATGTGGTTTTGCTGCTTCTGCAGACAGTGGTGGTATTTGTTTATCGACATCCAGTTAGGTAGGTTTGTTATTGATCAGCTTGAGGCTTGGATGATCATCAAAGGTAAATTTTCTGGATTTAAAACATACTAATTCATGTATTTTTAGCTTTTCTTCTGCTGTTTTTCCAGGGATGATAAGAAGGATGGATTGAAGTTCTATACCGATCCTTCCTATTTTTTTGATCTTTGGAAAGAAAAAATGTTACAAGATACTGAAGATAAGCGAAAAGAAAAGAGGAGACAAAAGGTAAAAGCAGAAATCATAACAGCACATTTGTGCATTACAATTTTATGTGCAGTTGTCCAGGCATAAAAACAGCCAAATCATACGTTGTTTGTGTGCATGGAAAGATTGTTCCTCTTTGTGTGGCTGTAGATTCAGTGCATTCCATTTTTATAGCTTACCCTGTCTATTTTAAGAAGGCTGCAAATTGAATTTTAAGAGTGCTGTGGTTGTTTTCCCAAGATGCTTTCTTGAATCCTTTGCCAATATCTGCTTATTGGTACCCAGAAAAATGGCCCTGTTGTGCTCCAGAAAAAGACACTGTAGTGGGAGAGGAAAGGAATTGTAATTAGAGTTTTTTCCTTCCCAATTTCCCATTTTTTCCATTCTGATTTTAAAGGAAAAAATACAGATGTTTTTATAAGAGCTTATAAAATCACTTGAACATTTCTTTATTCCTTTAGAGCAACTTTTACAGAACTACTTATATATATAAGTTGCTTTTAAACTTTAACTTAGGCAGCACGTCCTGCTTATTTCCATCCATGGTATATTTTTTGAAGATTTTAATTATTTTATAACACTCTACAAATATAAATATGCTCAATTCCAATCATGTAAGATTATAGCCATGCATCACAGAAATACCCCATGACAAATTCTAGCTGAAGTGCTATTTGATTTGATTAAATCTATGCCAAGTCCAAATAAGAGAGCAGCATAGACTTGAGGTAGCATGGATAAAGTTCACTTTGTGATGGGGAGAAATCTCAGGTTTAGCTTTCCAGAAGGTGCTTTTCAAGCATTTCATGGTCTAAGCCCTTCAAGAGAGTAAGATGGTTTGGGTGAGATGTCTCCCAGGCACATTTTGTTCCACAGGTTGCTGAACTAAATGTCCTTTTTCTTTTATTCTTGTCCTTGTGGTAGCAGTAACCAGGAATGAATCCAGAGCATTTATTAACAAGTTGATAGCCGAACCTAAGTTTTCAATCTATTAAATGAGAATTCTTTACTCAATTTACACTCTACAGAAGCACAAAACTTGATAGTGGTTGAGAAACTGCTCAGGTGAAATAAATGTATATTGTTTAGCAAAGTAGCTAGACATCCAAATGCCATCTACTCAGCTGACCAAACACAGCTAGTTTTTAGCCTCAATTTTTCAGGTGCTTGGTGAAGTTTAAGAGTAGTCCCTGCACCAGAGAATCAGTTTTCCAGTATTATTTTGGTAATTTGCCCTAAGTGCTTGAGCTGCTGCAGCAGGAGGTTTTTGAGGAGTTTAATTTTCTTGCCTCAAATATCATGATTTTTGTTTCTGTATACAGTTTAATTGAAAATATCATCTAAAAGGCTACATCTGATTTGGCTCTTCCAAGTGAACTTTTTTTCTGAAGAAAACTGTGATTTTAATTCTCTAAGTTTAAAGTCTGTGTAGTCTATTTTTTTTCGTGTAGTCTATTTTTTTACTTTCTGTAGATCAGTGTCTGAGTTCAGTGTAATTTTGACTTGGTATGTATTGGTAGTATTCTAAATTGAATTACTGTAGATAAGGCAGTTGTGATTAAACAAAAGAAAGTTCTAGTTTGCTCTTTATTGTTCTGGCTTTTTATCTGAAAATAATTAGCTATTCAAGCAAGTAAAATTTTAAAATTTGGAAGGTTGTATTTAAGAAATTATTCTGAATGACTTGTGTTTTGATAGGATTTTATAAATTAGTGGTCAGGAAAATACTCTAGGCTCGTGCTTCCAGTTTTTTTGAAATATTGCAAGTACTTGCTGAAGCTACTTTTTATTACTAGCTCTTAATTCTTTATTAAGATGCTTGGAATACTCTTTGCTAATTCTTGATGCAAATATAAAACTTACAATTAACCCAACCCTGTTTGAAGGCTCTAATGGTTTGTGTTTGCTGAAATAATTTCCTGCCATGAATGATGTACCTGTTTTCTGGCTTAATCTGCAGCATCCACTTGTCTGCCACAGCTTCTATTACAGTTAGTTACAAAAAAAAAAAAAAAGAAGTAACTCCTTTTAATATTACTTTAATTTTCTGAGAAATATTTCCAGCTCTAATTATCTAGAAAGGCTTCAGCTCCCCTTCAGCTCTGTCATCTTTGCCGTGGGTAGTAAAGCTAGAGCTGTCACCATTGTCAAGGGAATGGAACTGCTACAGGAACAAGTTAAAACTACTTTTAGACATATATGTAGCTTTGTCAGCTGCTAGAATAGGTCTGTCCCACTATTTTGGAAGACAATTTAATGTTTTAGAGATGTATTGATATAATATTTAATCAAAATGTCACTGCCGGTAGGGTTTAGTATTGCTTGAGTGAAAAGGATTCAAGTGTATTTATTTATTTATTAGCATGCTTACCGATGCTGGTGTGGGACAACCTGTCCAGTTGAAATCTGATCCAATTAAAACCAGCTAAACTTTGTCTTTATTCGTTATTTATACATCCATATATATTTACCTTTCCATTTAAAAAAGGGGTCTCTTTAAAACTAAACTCTAAATAGTAAGCAGTAACTGTAAGCAGTAATATAAGCACTCATGATTGTACAGGAATTGTATCAAAATTATTTTCTTCCATATATTGGTCAAAAGGTGGATATTTATTTTATTTAGAATCTTGCAAGAAATATGTAATTGTGACTTCTAGAGAAAATTGTTCTTCTGAAAGAAGACAAATCTAAGTGTTTTCATTGAAAAGGTTTACTTGGGCTTTCTCCTGAAGTATAGCGTGATTCTGGTAACAAAATCTTTGAAAATAATTCAGGATAAAAGTTGAAAATTAAAAAAACCCAAAACATTTGCAGCAAGTAATTGAAAAAGACAAATGAAAATCTTTTAACAAGCATATATTCAATCATGGCAATTAGCAAAACTTTATATATGTGAAATAAAATATGTCCTTTCTGCTCCAAATCCTGTATTGTCAGAATTTGATGTGAAAAAGTGGTTATCAGACCTAAAAAGGACGTAGTTGTGGAAGGTTTGTGGAGGAAACATATTTTGGAAGAACTGATTAAGAACTGAGATGATCATTGTTATTTATCATAAATCAGGCCCAAAATCTGTTTACTGTATAAATGAGCAAGAGTTGTCAAAACATTTGGGTGTTGAACATCAAGAAATCGTTTCTGTCATTCTGAATGTTAGCAGGGTCGGCAGGTCTCTCATGCAAACATGCATGAGCAAGCAAGAGATCCAAAACAAGGGCAAGTAAGCCATTTGATAGTTTTTTGTTAGTATCTAATGCTAACGCATTATTTCAGAATTATTTACTCAGTGCTGTTTGACAGTTGGAGTAAAAAAACATGTGTTCGTCTGTGATGAACTTTTTGTTCAGCTGGCTTTCGAATAATATCCCTTATTTTCTGGGTCTAGATTCCCCAGTTAAAAGGCTTTCCTACCAGAATTTGACCAAGCTCTTCTCTAAATGCAATTCATTGACTGCATTCTCAGAATAGCAATATAATTTTTTCCTGAGGAACTGTTTTTCTAGCATCCAAAAGCCTAATACCAACCAACTAATAGATAAAACGTGGGCTCTGGAGCTGATTGAAAAAAACCCTCTGCTTTCATGAATACTGAGGAGTAGCAAACCCTTCTCAGTCTGAATTGAGCAGTCTTGTTCATTTTTTGTGATGAAGCACCAGTATGATTTTTATATTCATACTGAGTAGTCAGAAGTAGGTGAGTACAACATTTCTAAGCATTGTGTCCCAATATCAGGAGATCTTGCTAGAAGTGATGTAAAGATAAATACGTGTGATAAACACTGACTGAGCCTGATGTTATATTGAAAGATACAAGCAGCCAGGTTTGTCATTGACCTGTCAAGCTGTAATATATTGCTGGACTGAATATTTACTGACTCACTGTGTGGAGAATTAGTGTAATTCATTTTTATTACAGAGAATGGGGAACAACAATGAGGAGAAACTAGGAGGATTTTTGGTAGTTAATTAGATCTAAGAAGGGAGACAAAGGTAAAACAAATAATTTCACATAGACTGTGGAATAGGAAAGTGTGTTCAATTTTTCCATACTTTCCCAGGTCCTGTTGATTGTGGCCATAATGAATAACCAGAATAGCCTGGAGCTTATTTGACATTCTCAGAAGTCTGATTTTTAGGAGATGAAAATTACTAATGCTTCAGGGTGGACTAAATAGAAGACATGATGTCAGAGAAGAAGTTCAGCTTTCAAAATTGGTCAGATTTCTGTATTAGGAAAACCAGGAGATTGGCATCACAGTAGCACAAGCATCCTACAGAACAAAGGCAAATCAAGAGTCCTGCTACTAATGAGGTTCGCAGCGTAAGGAGATATTCTTATTTTGAGTGCAGAGAAATTTTATGAAGACTTGCCTTCATCTGTAAATCTGGTCTTATTTTCATGCATTCTAACTGCATTTTAACCAGCTTTTTTCCTTTCCTTTTTTCTCTCTCTTTGCATGCTTTATTTCTTTTGTTTGGATATTAGGAGCAAAAGCGTATAGATGGCACCACCCGTGAGGTGAAAAAGGTTAGAAAAGCCAGAAACAGACGCCAGGAGTGGAATATGATGGCATATGACAAAGAGCTTAGACCTGACAACAGGTTGTCTCAAAGTGTGTACCATGGAGCATCTTCCGAGGGATCACTGTCCCCAGATACTAGGTCTGTTTACAGCAAAGCTGTTTGTTATACCACAGTTGTACGTTCAGCAATACTGAGTAGAATTAGGTGTTTTTACAGGATGGGAATAGTTAGACAAAACATACAGTGCACATTTAAAACATTCTTTTCAAGTTCATTTTGAAGCATAAATGACATAACAGATTATGTAATGGTTTTTTTCTTCCTCAGTTTCACATGAGCATTTTGTCAACATAATGTTTTGTATTGCAGAGAAAGAAGTGTTTTCTGTATGCTTTATATTTGATCTTCAGTAGCTGTAGTTACAAAGCATTTAACCCTCTACTAGATAATGTCAGTAGCTCTTCCTTAGTGTCTAGTTTTGTTGTTTGGTGCTCTGCTGGTAGCTTAATAAATATTTTTCTGTGATCTACTCAGTCAAGAATACTTTTGCTTGTAAAGAATGCTTCAGTGGGAGAAGAGTTCAGCTTTTTGATGTTATGGTAGTCTAAAAAGCAAGCTGCAAAACCAGATGAGATGTTATTGCTTGAAATAACAAAAATCTCTGCTTAAGAGATGCGCGGCAGAATTCATCTTTACTGACTGAGATTCCTTTTGAGCTCTGTGGGAGGTACCTGATGTGCATTGAAGTTTTAGTTTTTACACTAAGCTGATCTCACCAGATGATTTTCCCACTTTATTCCTATGTCTGTTGTGATTATGTGCTAGCACTAAACATAGAAATAAATAGAATCCACTGGAAAAATGTTTAAATTGTTGCACGACTAGATTGAGGAGACAGCTACCACTGCGGGAGTGTGGACTGATACATTTAGTCCACTGTCCAGTGGACTAAAGATTAATTTAAAAGAAAACAATCTTTTCAGAACTTTGTAATGTGGTCTTTGTGAAAAGTAATGAACTTGTAATTGAAACGTAGTATTTGATATAGCTGTTGGTCTTTCAGTAATGTATTTAGACTCCCTCCCTGTCTAAAAATTGTTTGTTTGGTTTTATTTCACAGTTTCTAATGCAAAACTTTGTCTCTGTTAGTCTTAGTGGAACACTGCAAACTGACAAAGCTTTACATAGGTTAATCTAGTAAAAGGTATGGAGTTTTTCATCAGGAGTTCTGTTTCACACTTTTTTGAGTCTTTTCTTTCAGCTTTAACACCTTGCTTCCACGATTCCTGAATTTAAAGTATCATAATGAAATGATTTGTTTTTATCTTCCAGCAATGTCAACATGTCTTTGGCTGCTTGCAGATATCTGTGGTATTTGCAACCTGTGGGACTTTTTTAAGCAGAAATTGTAGGAAACGTCTCTCTTGGATTTTTGATTTTGTTTGTGTGACAGATAACATGTACTTACATAAGCCTTCTGTATTCTATAAATTATGGAGTATTTCACATTTCAGTGAATCAAATATCTGGGATTGAGTGCTGAAATCTGTTTCACGTCCATGAAGGGTTAATTCTGAGAATGCTAGTGAGGTGGAAAGAAGGCTTTTTATTTTTTCACCTTGGCATAGTCCTAAGCTATAAAAAACCCATACATATAGAAATATGTACCGGTTTGAGAGACATTTTCATGCTGCCAGCTACTGCATGAGCAGTATTTTGTAAGTCAGGTTCCAAAGAAGTGCATTTGGTTATACTGTGGTTTTTCTTCTACTGCTAAAGTAAAAGGAAAAATGGTCTTATTTCTTCTTGTTTGCTAGTTGTAAGACCTAAGTGTTAAATGTTGACATCCCAATGTTTGGTCTCTGGCAATTTACAATGTATTTGTTATATTTATTGTACTTTAGAGAGAGAAACACAAGCTGAATCCAAACAGAAACCAGCAAATTAATGTGAGAAAAGTAAGAACAAGAAAAGAAGAGTGGGAGAGAAGGAAAATGGGCATTGAGTTCATGAGTGACGCAAAGAAAATGGAACAGGCAGGAAGCATGAAAGAGGACAAAATGCCCAAAGGGTTTGTTATTTTGTTTTGCTCAAAGCCCTGGCTTTTTGTTGCTTACCTTGCTTCCAGTCTCACAGATAAATGCATCAGTTCACTGTGTTCACTAAAAGCCAGGCTTACACCATTGTTCATTACTAAAACAAGTCTTCACAGTAATGGGATGAAAAGATGCTTTTGCTCCCTCTCTTGGGCTTATTTGACAGAGCATCCTAGACTTTGTATCTTTATGAACTCTCTGCTCAACTAATACTTACATTTCCCAGTTTCGTTAAGCCTTTCCAACAAAATTAATGGTGCAAACAAATAAAAAGCATTTTCTAACGTTTGAAATTGGTTTTCTCTGCATTGGTAAAATACGTTCTCCATAATTGCAAGTGCTTGCAGTATTGCTTTTCTTTTTCTGCTTGTTAACTTGAGGCAGGGTGGTAAGTATTATTATTTCAAACAATGAACTGTCAAAATCATTGACAAAAAAACATAAGCTTCCTTATGGCAACTAAAATTCTTGTGCTTTCTGTGGACTTAAAAGGGTGTGGTGCTTGATAAATCAGGGAATCCTCTTGCAAGAAAAATAATGCTGATTGTATTCTTTTTAGATTTTATCATTTTGTTATTTAGATAATGCCCTGTTACACTCACATAATCTGTTCTTCTGCATCAATTTACTTTAATTTTAGGTCCCATGCATCTGATGTTACAGATTATTCTTATCCTGCTACTCCGAATCATTCCCTCCATCAGCAGATAGCAATGCCTTCCTATGGAGCAGGAGATGGTCCACAGTACATGGCAGCATCCCAAAGCCATGAGCATGAATACAGACCACCCTCCACCACTGTACGGCATGCCACTTTAAACAGACCTCAGCAACCGCCTCCACCTCCACCCCAGCCTTCAGATGGCCAGCACAGCTCAGTACCCGTGGTACCAGCAGAATATGGGTAAATCTGATTTATTCTAGCGGATTCTTGGCAAAGCCAGAGGAGTGCATGTTTTTTTCCATAACCATTGTAACATGTAATGCATCAAAGAAAAAGACCCCAAGTACTTTAGTTACCTCCTTGGGGAGGACAGAAGAAAATTTGTGTAATTTCTTTGTATGAACTAAATTTAGTAAAGAAATAGTGAAAGCAGAAATGACGACGTTTGTGTTGAAGTGTGTATTGATGAAGTCAGTATGACTGTAAAATATTAAGTGTGTTAATACAATATTGAAGAAGGGATAATTTTCCTTTTAAGTGGAAAGTAATTAAAGGGTAATTTGGATAATATTTTAAACTTCAGGAAATGTGCAGAAAGAGTATTGTTGATTGTGATTAATCTGGCAGTCTTTGTTGCATCCATGAATGCCTTTTTAAGAGAAGCTTATGACAGAATTGGAAGAGGTCTCCTCAGGCACAAATTCTCTACTGCCACAGGAGGAATGCCACTTTCTAATTCAAGACAAGGATTTATCAAACACCGGTGTAGATATTTTGCCTGAATGCATTCTGAAGGAAAGCTTGCTCCAGAGTTCTGGTTCTCCTGTAGCAAGAAAGCATCTGTTTTCTAATGAGTCTGTCCTTTTGTGTAAATAGCTCAAACTTTCAAGTTGTAACGCGAGGAAAGTTGTAGTCATTCTTGTCTGTTATTTTGTCTACTATGCAAGCCAAGGTTTGTCATCCTTGCTTGATGCATCCTGGATAGCATTTGCCTGATTCATGGCTGTCGTGCTGCAGATGATTCAGTTAGGAATGACTGCTCCAGCCTGCCCTTTCTCTGTTGTTTCCAGTGTGTAAGGCTTAGTCCTCAGGTTCATGACCATGACCATTGTTAGGATGTTGCTGTTGCCATACACTGGCATGTGTCACTCAGTGTTATCAGTAACTTGGCTTCAACTCCTATCTTCTGTATCTAGTTCTTTACCTACTTCATAACACTTACAAATTCTCACTTTTTTTCTGATTAAGATTTCTTTCAATGACATTAAAGAAATGAGCTGTGCTTCCCATTTAAAGAATCAATCAAATGTATCAATTTAATTGTTATTTAAACTGATAAATTTGACCAGAGAAGCACATGAGATACATTTACCTTTGGGTAAATCTTTCCTTTCATACTTTCCATTGTTCTCCATGTCTGTGTCTTCTATTACCTCTTGACCTTCTATGGAATTGAAGGGTGTAGTCTGCAATTTTCTTAGTTTCTTTTTCATCAAAGACTTTGCACTTAACAGTCCCACAGAGTAGATGTTTAATAAAAAAATGCAGCTTTATACTTAACTGGGGAGGAGAATTAAGTTATAAAGCTCACTTTGTAGAGTGCTGAAAGGACATTGCTTTTAACTTCAATACTTGTCTTAAATCTCAATATATCAGCAATATTTCACAATTCTTACATGTCTAATCACTTTCATATTTAAGTTGCCAGTTTAAATGGCTTTTGATTTTTGTTTTACCTGAGGTTGGATAAGTGTAGTTTAATAGTGTAGATAATTTTGTCAATTCTATGAATTCATTAAATGTTTTTGTTCTGTTTTATATAGGATGCTCCCAGCTCAGATGGTGGATTATTACAATCCTACAGGTCCCCCCCCTCCTCCTCCTCCCCCTATGATTCCTTCAGCACAAACTGCATTTGTTAGTCCCCTTCAGCTTCCTGTGCCACCTTCCCATTCCGGATTGGTGGCTGGCTCTACATATGCAGCTACTCATCCTCCTCCTTCTGGTGGGCTTGTTGTCACTGCTCCTCCTCCTCCCGGCCCACCTCCTCCCCCTCCAGGCCCTCCTGCTGCAGGTGCATCCCTCTCTTCCTCCCCCATGCATGCTCCTCCAGTGTCAGAGGCGAAGCAGGCACCGATGAGTGATGCACGGAGCGATCTTCTGGCTGCCATCAGGATGGGTAAGTGCACACCGAGATTTAGGGATTCCTTGTTTTCCAGTGAGAGCACAGTGTTTTCCACTGAAATGAGTTTATGGCTTCTTTTCCCAGCTGGGCAGATTTCATTAACCACAAGTACCACACACCTGTTCTGACATTTGTCAGCCATGAGGTTGGATAATTATCTAACAGCTAAAGGTGCACAGCTTTGTCAAGCGTGTTCTAGTGTTTAGATGGACTTAATCTAATTAATCCAGCCCTCGTGTTCATTACGTAAAGTGCCAGTAGATGTACGTGGATTTTTGTCTCTGTTTAGAGGAACTGAATTACCCAACACCAGGCTTCAGCCCAATGATTTTTTTAACCAGTGACTCGCAGCTCTTCCTGACCTCACTTACAATATGGAGCTGTAGGTCTGATTGTGTTTCCAAACACAGTTCTGAAAACTTCCATTTTGTATCAAAATGACCTGTACAGTCTTGAATATTTAGCTTCAACATATTGTTGACAGTTTTAGAAGTCCAGAAGTATTCAGTCTCTGAGAATTATTTCCCATCTGCCTTTTTTGTCTTTCCCTCTTCCTTGCTCAAGGAGGCTCTCTTATCTCAATGCTCGTTTTTTTTCCCCCTCCTTCTTCCTGAGTATTTTGTGGGAATAAACAGACTCACCAATAACAGTGTCAAATATAAAATCTCTTGCCTGGAAAGCTTTGTCTGAGAGTACTTGTCTGTGCAGGAATTCAGCTGAAGAAGGTGCAGGAGCAGCGTGAGCAGGAGGCGAAGCGTGAGCCCGTTGGCAATGACGTGGCCACCATCCTGTCAAGGCGCATTGCCGTGGAGTACAGCGATTCCGACGACGACTCCGAGTTTGATGAGAACGACTGGTCAGATTGAACATGGTCCAAGCCTACTGGCAACTACATTAAATACTTGGCTTCAGTGATTGCTTTGTTAGCCAGATGTAAAGCAGGATGTTGACATGTATTAAGGCTAGTGAGGAAAGTGCTAAAATTGAATTGGTATTATTCAGAATGCTGTAGCGTAGCAACTCTGATAATAATGATGTGATTATGCTTATGCAGATCAGAAACTTGTCTTACTTTCAGTATTTACTGCATAATACTTAAGTGCCACTAAATGTAGCAACTTGTGCTGCGTGCAAAATATGCTGCAGTTGTTGCACTGTTACAGAACCAGCATTTTATTTTACTTTCCTGTTCTTGAAGGGATAAAATATATTTTTTTGACTTTACATCTTATTCTTTTAATTACACAAGCAACTTAGATACTTGTGAATTGGTCTGGTTGTTAGTCTTCCAGGGCAGCTAACTGTATGGCTGAGTGAAGTGTTGAGTTCCATAAATGTGACTCATAGCTTTTTTATTAGGTACTAATTATGCCCACCTTAATCTATTTTTAACCACTTCTGGGCTTAAGTTTTTATGCTTACAGAATTGATTTTATACTATCTTCCTTTATATCTTAAAAATGTAGCAGATGATGAAATGTATACTTTGAAGAAAGAACCCACATGATCCAAAAAAAACATTTGGTGAGCAGACAGGATATGTCTGTAATAGTACCAGCTCTAAGTTGCTGGCTGCTTGTTGGGAAGAGTGTGAGGGGGTCTCTGCTGGGTGGCAGATGCACGTCTGTGTTATAAATGAAAATGAAAATACCTGTAGAGCTTTTCAGTCTTACGATAAGATCAGCTGGATGCAGGATAAACCTGATGGAAACCCTGTGGCTGATGCAGTGCAGAAATGGCTGCTGCTATTACAAAAGATTGGAACAGTCTGGATGTAGCAATCAGATACATTTCACAAGTATTGAACTTGGTCTTTCTGCCTGTAGGTATAAACGTGTGTAAATAAGTTCAGTTGTTGTTGATTTATACATGTGTAGTCATGTAGCACATTGACTCAGTATTCTTACTTTGAATGTATTTCTTTCCCAGTACATCTCATGGATAAAACAGGCAGTTAAAGCAGTTTTGATTGCTGTTGAAGTACTATGCCAGATATATATACACTCACTTTCTTGGTCCTTTCCTAGGTATAGTTGCTGCCATGAAGTCTGCTTTGACTGTCTCTGTTTTCCTTGTTCTCCTTTTTTTTTTTTATCAGCAGTACAGTATTTGTTTTGTTTTGTTTTTCTTTTCTGGACCAAGAATCAGGCTGCTGCTTTGCCTAATGAGGCTTTTAAATTTTATTCATAGCAGGGAAAGAGTTCTTTCCTTACCAGATTAGTTATAATCTTTGTAACAGAAGTCACTGTAATTCCAGGTCTAACATTTGGTAAACCTCCTTTGTTCTGTGAGGCCCTCTGTCTGTTCTTAAAAGAAGTATGTAAAATAAAAAGAGAAATGGAAGGTGATTATCTAACCTGTGTTTACACCATTAACGGTTTTAGTCCTGAGAATGTAACAGTCTAACACAATGTTTGCATGCAAACTGTTGGCTACTGCGTTGCTGTTTAATCTGCATATGATTTTTCAATCTATGGTGGCTACCATTATGGTAGAGGGATAACATGTTGCCTCAAGGCTGGTGTTAAAATTCATCACACAAAGTATGACCAATCTCTGCATAGTGTTGAGCAACCACAGCTCTTGGTAACCAGGGGCAGCTGAAGGTAGTCACTGATCTACGTCCCAGTTGGAGCTAGTTTAGTCTTTGCCTTAAAATGCAGAGCTGAAGCGTGCTTTATTTTGTGTCCTGGAGTCTGAGGTCTGTGTGTCCAGCAGGGAGGACAGAATTTAGGCTGTAGCCTGATGGTGGCTACATCTCCACCGTGTAGGAGATGGCTTGTCCTTACTATCATGGTGTGCTTGCACAGTGGCCTGAAAAATTATTGTCTTCAGGCGGCTGACGGTTCAACTGGGACCTCAGTGTTACATCACTGCACAGGTGGTGAGAACACTCTTGATATTCTTTTGATACATGCTGAAATGAAAAGTCTCAGCAGAAAATTCTTTCAAATCTACTGAAATTTGATATGACAAGATGTATTTTACAAGCACAGAAGTCGGGTATGTCTGAAATTTTGTAATTTGTGCTTATTTTAAATAACAAGCATTAAACAAAGCAATCAGTTGTGACCAGTGAAGATAGTGTAGATTTTTCAGTCATAGTAGCCAACCTGTTTTTCTGAACCTGCAATGTTGTAATTTTCCTTTTGGTATTTTATGGACGAAATGTGAATTGAATTTAGTGATGTAAACACTATTCTAGAATGTTTTTATCAGTTTTATCATACTTTGGGTTGTGCATAAGTAACAAATATGAATAAAATCTCACTTTTGAGCCTGTGTTTCTTTCCTTAGATTAGTAAAATTTTGCTATTAATCTTTATTTTGACTTACCAATAACAGAAGTGAAAAGGTAAGGCTTCCAAATGCTATCTCTGCTCCCAAGGCACGATGTTCCTGAGATGAAGGATGAGGTCTACAAAACCAGATTCCCTTGAGGTACTGCTGCTCCTGCTAACATGCATACTTGATTCTTTCGCAGCCTTGATTAAAGCTCCAAGTTCCTGGCTGTTCTAAGCAGACATGAATTCCCCTACAGGTAGCTTTAGGGATTTCTTTTCCCAGTGAAATGCATTAAATGCCAGCTTTGCTTCCAGAAGGAACAAGGCAGAAAATACAAGTTACGTCAGCAAGTCTTCATTCCCACTTTTTTAATAAAAATCATCTTCGTAGACGAGTGACACCCAGCACAAAACTGTGAAATATAAACCTGTGTAGGCCTACTAGAAAAATACTCTAAATTTAATCTTTTAATTGTAATTAGATTAAAGACAGGAGAGGCTTTTCATCTGACTGGGAAGAACCAATTGTGTAATATAGCAGGTCAATTTTAAATTAAACAGATTAAACAGATTCGTTTATGCATCTTAGGCTCAGTTGTTTCTTGGGAAAATAAATTAATCTTTATTCTATTCAGCTGAAAACCCCAGTCCCTCTGGTGCTCCGATTTTACTTTTCTCAGTTTTCCCACTTTTAGATTTGAACTTAATTCAAATAATTTGGAGCACAATTCTTAAGACACCAATTTTACATAGAAACTGAATTTGCAACCTTGAAATTTTGTTTTGAAGGTTCTCTTAGTAAAGCATTTATAACTGCTTGTTGTAGCATGATTGGAGTTAGGGCTGATGGTCACTCTGTGTGCTGCTTCTACAGCTTTTGTGGTTGTCTTTTGAATTTTCAAGAATTTTCATGGAACTAAACCGAACTGGATTTTTGGGTATTTGAGATTTGGAGATGAATGGAGAAGAAAAACACCTTTATTGTAAGAGGGGATGCATGGTGTTGAGAGTAAGCTCCAAATTGAGCTCATTTGCAGTATGCAGATGGAGTTGGGAGGAAGGGAAATGTCTCCTTGGGAAATTGGTTCTTGATGTATTTTTCAGCTATTGTTCTCTCTCCTGTGCTGGGCACTGTTTTAATAATGAAGAGGTGTTCTTTTCCCCTTGAAACAACATGCCTAAGGGTACAGCAAAAATGTAGTTTCTAAAAATGTTTAAAATCTCACTGTAAACTGAACTGAGTGTAAACCTGATAATAATGAAGACTTCATTAGAATCTTATGGCTGGAAGCTGAAGCTGAACAAATTAAGTTTTGAGCTGAGATATTAGTTCCTAGCCAAGAAATAAAATAAATATTAGAACAGCTTATCCAGAGATAGTTTTTTAGAGTGACTTTTCTTCAAGGTGATATTACACCTTTTTTCCTTCTGAAAAACCAAGCAGAAGTTCAGCCTGCTGTAGTCTGCTTTGTGGAAAAGTGCTTGCCTTCTGGGGGGTGTGGATTTTAACTTCTTAGTCTGAAGCATTCCCGGTAAGAGTGAGTCCATACATTCATTGACTCAAGTCCAAGGATTTTTAGCATATTGAATCAGATCTTCATTCAGGTACTAAAACATATATAAGGAGTAAAAATGAACTATGATCCCTGCTAGAATCTCTCAGGCCCTGGTGTCTGCCACAGCGCAGTTATGAGAGACTTGAGCTTGTCACTGAACACTATTCCCAGTTTCCTTGGACTGTAAAGGAGCTGTGGCTACTTCAGAAGAACTGTGGCTTCCCAGCTGATCATCTTTCATTAAAAAGAAGAGAAAGAACAAAAAACACTGAGGAAAATAAGTCATTTTGGTATAAAACAGGGAGAAGCAATTTCATATCTTCCTTTCTCTACTAACAAGCAGAGAATCTTCGTTCATGTGCTGTCAAGTCTCTGTAGGTTTCTCTGGAGAAATGTGTTCTCATCTGTGGGTGCCATAGATGGAAAGCACTCTCAAGTTTGTTCTGGGCTGGACTTTTCAAGGGAATGACGAGTTCCCTCTAAGATTCTTAGCTAAATATAGTAGTCTCTCAGAGATTATTCTTACTGCTGTGGATAAATAGAGAACTTCTTATCTGATAAGCCAGAGCAGGGTGGAGTTCTGTTCTTTTCTCTTGTCAGAGGGTTATGTGCAGAGTGATTTGGGGATTACAGCTGAGAGCAACTGTTTTGAGATGTCTCAGCAGCTTATCTTAAGCGTGTGCTGCCTTTCTGAGTCACTCTTAAATCGCTGTGTGAGGTGGCACCACGTGAAAGCTGCTCTGTTCAGCAGTCACTCATTGCCAGTCTAGTGTAGGGCAGGGGAGGGAAGAGAGCTCTGGGAATCTGCCGGAGTTACCTAATCCCAGTTCCCCTGTTTCTGGAAATCACATGCTCTCTTGGTATCTGCCAGTGCTATGCATTTTTCAGTCAAGTTTTCCTGAGTCATCCTGCTGTTAATGTTTGATTTCACTAGTGAGTTTAACTTTCTAGTCCCTTACCAGTCACCTTCTCTACTTTCTGAATGGCCCATGCCCACTGCCTGTCACCCTTCACAAACTGGATGCCATCACCAGCCATGCCATCACTTGCTCTCCTGGACTGCATAGCCCAGCATGGGCTGTCACCTGCAGCCTGTCCCTCTGCCTCCTCTGTTTTTCAGTAGGTGCTTTGCACCTTACCAGCCAAAGATATTCCCCTTCCCTCTTTCAGCAGGACCTATGGTTTGTTGGTTTGGTGTCTTTACCTCACTTTGGTGAGTGTGCTCGTACCAGTGGGTGTAGAAAGGGCTGCTGTTTCAGGGCACAGGGCTTCTCTCCACGGAGGAGGATGATGATGGTAGGATTGTTTATCATAGAGTCACACTTCATCACTAAGCTTAGCCTTTCTCAAGTTGCTGCTTATCCCAGCCATGTGAGGCCTCACCTTAGCCTCGAGACATTCTTTCATGTTTGTTCAGATTCATTTTCTCTGGTCTGTTTTTGAGGTGTTTTCAGCTATACCTGCAGTGGTTTGTTTTTCTGTTCTGTTTGTGTTTCCTTCCAAATTTAGTATGCTTCCTAAAACTCCTCTTAGGTTGCACTCACACAGCTGGGTGCATTGCTTATGGTTGCCATTATGTTGTAATCATTATTTCTGTCTTAGAGAAAGAAGGATTTTTGTTTGCTTCATGTGCTCAGAATGACAAAGTAATGCTTTCAAGGATGGCTGGAAGTTTCCCCATATATTAATTCCTACATAATTTGTATTTATGGCACATTTTGCTGTAACAAAGGTTTAGAAGTTTTACTTACAGCAGATGGTAAAGTTTTTGAATTGCTGTGTAGAACTTTTAAGTGGGTTGATGAGAATATTTCATCTGTGTCAAGACTGATGAGATGTATAATGTGTGCAGTGCTGTGCTGGGTGTAATCTTGATTAGTTAAAAATGTCTACAGTTCCTTGGGGCATTTGGGGTTTACCTTAAATACCTGCTGGCTCGCTGCTTCTCCCAGTACCAGTCACTGATTTGCCTTAAGTGATGCAAAGGACCACTGTGACATTTCACAAATGCATTAAGAAAGATAAGCATGATTGCTGCCTTGTACCCAACCTTGTACCAACTGCCTCAGCCAAGTGCTTACCTGAAAGAGTATCTCATTTTTGATAGTTCCCTGGAGTATCTTCAAAACTCCCAGTGACAACTCATGCTCTTAAAAATTTTTAAGAGCCATCTTTATTCGATTCTGTAAATTGACATGGTCTGCTTAAAAAACTGAATTTAGGTCTACCACAGGCTTTTGTGTAAAGGATGCTCTCTCCCTCGCCTGTGGTGCCCCTCCTATCTTATCTTATTTGCTATGTTTCTAGAATTTATGTGAATAATTTATATGGGCTGATAGATTTACTTCGTACTTAGCTGCAAGAGATAATAAATCCTTGCTTTAGGGATTTTCAAACTCTGTTAAAATACACCAAATGGTAAGGCAGCTTCCAATAGCTAGAATAATTTGAGAGGAGACGTGGGAGTTGTCTATAACATTGCTGCTTATTTACTGTTTTAGCCAAGCATTTAAGCATGAATGCCTCACTTACATGGGGAGATAATGGCACAGATCTGTGGCATTCTTCTGTCTCTTGAATGGGAAGTAGAAAATAAAGATTTTTGTGACAACGATGGGGAAGAAAAGAAAGATTGGGATTTTTTTCTAAACAATAGGAGAAAGTGCTTCAGTAAAATTGATGATACTTCTCTTTGTAGTTGTTCATACAGAAGGCTCCAAATGGTGATGCTACATTTTCACCTTTTCCCTGAAGATCACCTTCCTTATTTTATTCTCTTCACTTTATCAGCTGCAGTATGCAATGACCTTTCTATTCGATTCAGCCATCTGCCTGCTTCAGCTTTTATTTCCTTCACTGATCAGATGAGACATGAGGGTACAAATGGCACTGGCAGCGCTGCTGCCTTGATACCTGATTAGGATAAATAGACTTAAGCTGACATTTTAAATAGTAAATAGGTCTCTTTTAAAATTCATGAATACAAAAATTGCTAAAGGGGTCTAGGGAACTGGTACTGTGTTCTGCTCAGAAAGCAAAACATATACTCAGGATGGTAGGATATATAAAAAGAATGTGTGAATAAAGCACACCTCTAAAGGGCTGCTCTGTTTTAAGGCTTTTAAAGCACAGTTGCTGCTATTACCAGCCTGCTGCAGGTATTGCTTCTCTCTGGGTTTGGGCTGCAACTATTTATTCTCACCCAACTACTTGAATGCTAACAGGGGTATCAGTGCTGTAGAAAAGATGCAGAAATATTAGTTATCTCAGGAAGCATATATGGAATGAAATGGAGAAGTAGCGGGATGAAAAGAACAAAAGTTTCCTCTGAGGACATCAGTGATCTTGACAGGATAGAACTGAAGATACAGGAGGCACCATTAGTTTCTTAGCACAGCAATTAAAGAAAATAAAATAGAACTTGAAAGTTCCATGTCTTGAGATCCACAGCACGGGGACTGTCTCATCTCATCAGTCTTAATGCCTGAAACTGCAGCCTGGACAGCCCTGATGTGATGTCAGCTGGCCGGTGAGATCATGTCCAGGTGACTCGGAGCCAGCCTGTAGACCAGGGCATGGCAGGTGCTGGGCTTCATGCAGTTCTGCTTCATGCATTCATGAATTCATGTGCTGCTCCCTGATGGGAATTACAGCATGGAGAGATGGAGTGAGCAGATTTGCTTCCCAATCGCTTCTGGTCCAAAACTAAAGTCCTGCTATGGACTCCCGAGCCTGTGCTCGGTGTGTGACTGCCAAATAGCCCCGTCCCCTTCCTTGCCACACTGCCTGGCTCCTGGTCGCTGCTGTTGCCATCCTTCAACATCATCTGTCGCTCAGCCTGGGAGAGGCAAGCACCCGCATCTTCGTGCCGAGTGTCTGGCAAAGTGTTGGCAGTAGCTGAGGAAGCCTTGCTAATGAGAGGGTGTTGCTGCAAGCAGCGTGGTGCAGCACAGCACCTCTCCTACGCAGCCTGAGCAGCAGCCGAAACAGCCGCCTTCTCTGGAGCTCATCCTGGCACACGAGCCAAGTAGGATTAACTGCACAGTAAAAACCTATTGGCTGGTAATTACACTGTAGTATTTGATTTACACACAAAGCCAGATAATGCAGAAAGCGTGAAAATGTTTCAAAGTGCTCATTCTTCATTTACGGATTCCCTGCCCGGCGAGATGCTTTGTTCCCCAAGAGAGGAGTCTGGCACTTGGCTCCTGCAACGCTGCAGTGGTGGCAGGAGAGCTGCAGGAGGCCACTGGCAGCTTTTGGATCGAACCTACTCAATAGCTGGGTAAACACGACGTTTGAGCTTCCAATTCTTTGTTTCACTTTGACTGGGAAAGGACATCCAGGAGCAACCTTCCATTATGGAGTGCACTAGGCTTCTGTCTTCGTCTTGTACCCAGAGCCTTAAAACCCTGTGACAGGAAAACGAGGTGCTGCTGTATGTAAGATTTCTGTCCTCTGCTGACCCACCAGGTGAGAGGGACAGACTTTCTGTAGCAAGAGACTGACCTCCAGTGGGCAAACGGGGCAATCATCATAAGAGCTTGTTCTCATTTAAATTTCCACGTATGAGGACAGAGGAGAGATGAAAAAGTTCGAATTAGAGAGAGAGAGAGAAACGTTCCTCTCAGTTATTGAGTGGTAGTGTGGCAAAAGTGGATGTAAACAAAAATCTCTATGCATGTGCAACTCTGCTGACTGCTGCAGGCTCAGAGTCTCGGTCCTTGACAAACAGGGAACAAAGTGCTCTGAAATGTAAAATTGCCATGAAGCTAAAAGCACTGGAACAACAAGGTCTGGCAGCTGAGGAACTTAGTGCACTTTGGCTGAGCTCCCACCTGTAAATGTCTTTACAAGTCCCCTGAGCCTGCCCTGGTTGTGAGGTGATGTGACTGCACAAATGAAGAGGAGCCTCTAAGGAAGTTGGGAGAGGGATGTGAATTACAGCAGCTTAATGCACGATGTTTTGAACTTTTCATTCCCACAATCACAGGGGGCTTGAGGTGAGGAGGAATCTCTGGAGGTCATGTGTTCCAGTCCCCTGCTCAAGCAGGATGACCTAGAGCTGTTTGCCCAGGACCATGTCCAGATAGTTTTTGATTATCTCCAAGGAGTGAGATTCTGCAGCATCTCTGGGTAACCTGTGCCAGTGCCCAGTCAGAGTCACAGTGAAAAAGCATTTCCTGATGTTCAGAGGGAACCTCTTGTGTGCGATTTTGTGCCGATTGCTTTCAGTTTTGTGCTTGAGCTCTACAGATGCTGCCCATCAATGCTTAATAACTGTGTTGCCGTAAATGCAATGCTTGAGTTAAAAATCTTCAGTCTCTCTTTTTACAGGGAAGATGATGTGCGATTCGAAGTGGATGTGCTGTTCAGTGTCTGAGTGAAAGAGTAATAAAAATCACTAAAGAAAGATGCACAGCAAGTTTTATCATCGGACTTTCAATGGCTGGAGATGAGCCTAATAGGAAACTAGAAAACCTTGATTATTGTTCTCTAGCCTTGTTTGGTGATGTGCTTTGAATTTCACCACCCAGTAAGGTTTTCTAAAGCTCAGCAGCAGCATAATGAGAAATAATCTGAGGGCCTGTTGGTTGTGGTAAGGCTGTTTTTTAAGGAGGTGAGAGGTTTGTGGTTGTCTTTTAGAAACAGACCGGAGGGTCAGAATGAGGTTTTGGCAGACTTAAGTTTTCCCACATTCTGTTGATGCAAGCACAGCTTTGGATGGGGAGGTGATCTGAAATCCATCTCCTAGTCAGGAAGGGAATTATGCTCAGCAACAAGAGCTAATGCTGTTTGCTTAGACCCCAGTGCTGCTCCTTTGTGTGGTAGAAGCCAGTCATAGTAGAAGGCCTTTCCACTGCTCTTTCATAGGATCACGGGATAGTTCAGGCAGGAGGATGCCTCAGGAGTTCTCTTGTCCACCGTCCTGCTCGCAGCAGGGTCAAACCAAGCTGCTCCAGGCTTGATGTAGCCCCTGACTCCTACACTAACATTTGTTTTCCCCCCTCCTCAGTGTGTGACGAGGACATTCACGGCAGGGTTAAACTTTCCCCTGCTAAATGACTGAGACCATTCTTCATGGCTCTGAGGAGGAGAAAACAAATCCTTTGTGGTCACTAAGGGAAGAGCACACAGGAACACCTTGCTGCAGTGCAAGGAGAGCTGTTGGCAGTGCCCAGGTTCCCTGCTCCCCGTGTGTGTTAGGGGAGAAGCTGGCTGGGGTGCTATGTGGGAGACCTTACCATGTTGATTCTGCTGCTTTACTTTCCCTCTTCTGGAAGTTCTCCAAAAATTTGAAAGATTTGAGAAGTTGGTAGGTGGAAGACATTGCTGTTTTCCCCTGTCCTTTTCAGGTGAATAGAAAGGGGGCAATTATTCCCCTCAGACAATGATGGTGAGTGATGCTTTTTGCAGCACTGCTGTGTACACCACCCCTCTCACAAGAAATACATCCCAAATTTTCCTTGTGGTGTTTGATGATGTGCCTGTAGATGTGAGTGTTAAAGGGCAAAGGCCTAACCAGATTTCACTGGGTGTATTATTGCCTGTAACTTGCCTGTTGCCATGAGAATAGATCAGCACTTGAATGACAACTAATCTATATTGTGGAATATATTATACAATCTTTAATTTACATAGAAATGAAGTCTGCTTATAGGGAGTGGAAATCAATAATAGCTTTTATATCATCCTTTGGGTAGAATATTAAGTCTGAAATTCCATAAGATCTAAACTGCATCAAGAGATTACAAGTCAATAGTACTAATAGCATAAAAAGGATAATTTTATCCTCTCTTCATAAACTTGATATATCTGCAGTTTCCAGATGGGGTTTTTGTTCTTTCAGAAAGAGAAGTGTGTTGCAGGCTTCATCATTTTATTACTGTTTGAGGTTATGGCCAGAAGCTTGCAATGCAGGTGGTGTAAACAGAAAGAAGAGGTGATCCCTGCAGTCTGATCTGAATTTGAGGGGTAGTTGGTGGCCAGCCACATTATCTGAACAGGATCCTTGACTTTTTCCTGATTCAAAGCCCACCCATGAGCAAAGAAATTTGCTATGGACCAAACTGTACACAATTTAACTCTCTACTGATACCAAGCAGGGAGTGGATTCAGATTAAACCCAGCCTTCTCTGCAAAGAACCCATTGCCAGTGCATTCCTAAAAGCAGCAATGCTGTGATTCCCAGTCCAGCATCTATCTCTGCTGTGTCATGGAAAGGCATTGCTGCCACTTCATACATTTTTGTTCTTTGAGCTTAGTGGAGCCATATAACAAACTGCTTCAGCCACTCTGAAGGCTTTGTTTTTCTATAATTTGCTTTGACTGTGAATAGATGGGAAAAGTGAGAGTAAAAGAAAACATTTCAGTCAGAGCCATGTCTCTTTCCAAAGGCATGTCACAATAGGAAATACAATTAAAACTGACTGAATGCCCATGGTTGGTACATAAAACCTTGTGCAGTGATTCACAGCAGCAAAGCACAGTGAACATGATGTGCTGGAGTATTGGCACTCCCTGGCTGTTTCTCTGTACCTTCTCCAAGTTGGGCTATTTTTCTTTCACCCCCTTCTCCCCCCCTGTGAATGCTCTCCTTCTGTATGATGAATACAGCCATTAATCTAAGATGAACTTTATTCAGGTTCTGTACATCACCTCTTCTCTTCTGGTTTTAATCAGTTTTGCACAACCAAGTAAGGTCTGTCATAAATTTTCTGTGCTTACAAAGGTGCAAGAAGAACCAGCAGCTGCAAGAGGACTGAAGTAGGGGGAGGAGGATGACAAAATTGTGGGAGTGGGAGGAAAATAGGTGACTTTTCAGATGGGCTGTTTTAATAGCTTGAAAAATTACCTTTTTCAGAGAAAAATGATACATAATGACTTCCAAGTAATTTACTCAAAACTGTGACTTCTTTAGACTAAGGTTTTCTCAGAATTTCTTGAGGGTCAGAAATTAAAGCACTGAGCCTATTTGATTAATAATCTTCTGTAATGCAGCTGCTTTTGTGTGTACAGCAAAACTATGTACAGGCAGACTATTTTTTTCTGCAAAACTGCATCTCTACTGCAGCACTTAAAGCCTATATCTTCTAGTGTTCCTTATTTCCCATGCTGTCATAAGGAATTAATTTAATTTCTTTGGTTGTGCTCTATCTAGGCAAAAAAAGAAGGAAGAAAACTTTAGATACTGCAAATTTTATTAAACATAATGATGTTTTCTAGGAAAGAGAGCAGATTCTGAATTATTTCTTTCAAGGTAATTAACTTGGCTTATAGATAATTCTGTTGAAATACACAGAATTTGTGAATGGTACAATTATCACATTTTCCTATCTCTGTACATCTCTAGCCAAAACTCCACAGCTGGAATTTTGATTTGTGTTTGCATTCCACCTCTGCCAGGTGACTGCTGTTTCTTTATGTCAACCAGACTAAAAAAGCCTCATGTCAACAGGTGGCAAGAAATAGAGCAGACAGGATTCTTTTCATTGTTCTGTTCCTAGATTGCCTCCTCAGCAATCAATCTCTTCTAGGATTTGATGTAGCAACATACATATTTTTCCTAGGCCACTACTATTTTTAATAATTCCAGGTAAGTTTAAGAGGAAAAGCTTATGCGCATCAAAAGTTTCACATTTCATTTGTAAATATTGAAAGCTGGAAGTTTCAGCCATGGAAGTACGGCTAAGGATAGGCATAGACAAAAGCAAAGTCAAGAGCAATCTGAAATGGTTCGATCTAATCTGTACTATTATAGCAGAGATCTGAAAAGCTCTTAGCACTCAGCATCCACTGGGAAGGTGACTGTTCCTGAAATACTGGATTTATTTCATACATTATGGAAGTGTTTGGGATTATCTTCATCTGGGCACCCGCAACAGTTGCTGTATTACTAACTTATGGTATAGGACATGGTGTTGTAAAGATGTCTGGTCTCTGAAAGCAGATGGTTTGTTATGATACTGCTGATGCAAATTATGCAACGAAGCCAAAAAAGTGACTCAGCACTGGATCGGGTAGGAGTTACTGCTCTTGGTAGCAACACTTGACCAGGGGACCTGGAGAATGAACTGCTGCCTCACTGCAGTGCCATTAGAAGAGGAGATGGGAATTCCAGAACTATACTTGCTGTCAAGATATTCCAAGCACACGCAAAGGGGGTAGATCATACAACCGCTGTGAATTTCTTACCACTATGTGTTGGAGAGGTGCTTAGGGCTTGATTTGTTCTCCGTGTGCCACCTAGTTGTGATGCTCTCTGTGTCTGCACTGACCTTAGACAGCCCAGGCGTGCTGCATGTTCAGCATTTTCCCCTTTTCATTAATTTTTAACCAGTCCTGTACACTTTCCAGGTGTTCTTTCAGCTGTTGGCTCTGGCTGTGCCACAGCTGCTGCTGCTAAGCCACTCAGTGTGACCTTCTATGCTGCTCACTTCAGGCAGAGGAAGAACAAGACTCAAGAATGACCTGTGAAATGCAAATTACTCTGCCAGGTAGGAGAGCAAAAGCAAAGCAAACGAGGGTGTCTTCTAATTAAATGTAATGACAAGGAGGCCAAAGAGCATTGCCTGCTAATTCCTGAACTACTTTGGCAGGAGGCAGAGAGCAAGCAGAAAGGGGGAAGGGAATACCTGCTAGAATGGGGCAGGAAAAAAAAACTGGACAAAAGAAGGAGGTGGCACTGCAGCTTGTCCTGCACGGTGCCCTGGGCTTTAATCAGGGAACCTCTGCCCTGCTGCTCACAGCAGGACTGCCTTGCAGCAGCTTCGGGATCCTTCAGCTCCTGGTGCTTGGCTTCTCCTCGGGAGAGCGTTACACGAGCAGTCTCTCATTGGCAGGAAAATCTTTTGGATAAGATAGCACTGTTACTAGCTGCTCTGGTTTTAATCTCTTCCTAATGCTTGCAGGAATATGAATGGGCCCAATATAATTTTAGTAATGTGGCTTCTGTAATTCCTTTTTATTGGTTATATAGAGCTGAGGGAAAGCCTTGCTGTCCTGGGAGTTCTACCCATAAAAAAAATTTTCTTCCTTGGTTTATTTCAGTATCTTTGTCTTTAAAGTGAGAATGTGCTCTGGTGCACCTCAGATCAGCTGCTTGGTAGGGCTCATGATTTTGTGCTCTAGCAGAGGCAGGTGGCACCCTGCCCAACTGGTGTGCAGCTCTGCTGGGCTTGTAAGCTCTACTGCATTTTGTTGCTCAGATCCCACTTGGGAAAACACCAATGCCAACCAAGCAGGTTTCCCCAGGGACTCTCCTCAGCTGCTCCTTCTCCCATCAGGGAGCAGAATGGTGATGGACAGGCTTTACCTTATGGATGGATGTAAATGTGTGTGTGATACTATTATCTTTGGCACATCTGAGCTTCATGATTTCTCTGTTCTTAGTCTCACTTGTGGGATACACTCCATGTGGAAGGGATTCTCCACACATCTTCATTTCCATGAGTGTTCAGGGAATGATGTGAGCATGTGTCCCCCAATCCTCACTTTCTGCACCTTCCTGGGAACTTCCCTCCTACCCAAAGCAAAGGGATTTGGTGCCTTTGGTGGTCAGTAGAGTAACCTAGGTCAGAGAGACAAGGTTTCAATGGCAAGGAGGGACATTTCTTTTTACCCTCTTCTGTGCAGGTATGCTTTTTTTCTCCTTACATGAAAAGTTAGGAAATAATGGTTTCCTTTTAAGGTGGCACAGTTTATAACTCACATTCTCCTAAAGATATGCCTTCCCCTCTTCTCCTTATCTCCAGGCTAAGTGATGACTTTCCCTGGCAGCCTCACACTCTCCAAGGCTGAGTTGCTGAGGATTTGTAGGGCACCTTCTGTTCTGTTTCAGGTTTTGGCTGGGCAGGATGGTGGTAGGCCCATTGTAATTGGTCCATATGGAGACTTCCATCACATATTGAGTGTGAATGTTCCTTAAACATGCATGCAATATAAGTTCCTGTTGCAGATTCATGACTTTCAATTAATCTAGCCCAAAAAGCAATAGCCCAAAAGCAGTTTGACCAGGATTCCTAGCAAGAGGTTTTTACAAGTGGCTGGGACACTGACAAACGAGCTGTTACTTCACTTACTCAGGTGGTTTGGTCCATTGTGAAGACAGAGCAGGGAACAGGAATTTCTATGAACTGTGGACGTGTAGCATTTTATTTTGTTATATCAGCAGAACTGTATTGTATCTAGAGAGATAATGCCAGACATAATCACACGGAAAATAATATTAAGGAATATATATTAGTTTAGCAATGCATCAGCTGCCATAGAAAATGTTCATGTCATAACCATTAGTACTTGATTAGTAATGCTGGCAGAAGCAGGATGTTTTTTCCTCCCCTTTTCCCCACTGTGACTTCAGCATTGGTAGTTCTGGTGACTGGAAGGCTCACACCATCCAGAAATTGTGCAAGCTTTTCCTTGTACCTCAGTCCTACCAAGGACAGGACATCTTTAAGTTACTTTTGTGCTCTTGGTTCTTTTCCAGTTTGTGAATAAGAGTCAAACACCAACTATACTGATACTCTCAAATTATTTAAGGTAGATAAATAAATCACAGTGAACTCGTGATTGATAGTTGTATTTTTAAATTTGTATTAAACACAGGTTATCTATGATTCTAAGGTAAGGACTAAGGTATGTTGTGTCAGGTACCCTGCAGACACAAGGTTCTCCTTTACTCTTCCAGATGATATGGCCCTGCAGACTTGAAATCTGCCTACAACCTGGGCTGGAGTTGAGTGACTGTGAGCTGTTTGGTTTGACAAAGAACATGCTTTGAATGGTATTAGGAAATTTTCTCCACTCAGAATCCAAATGCTAATGGTACCTTGTGCTGTAACTCCGATCTTTCTGCTGTTCTGGATTATCTGTTGATTAGACTGACACAGGAGTATTAACTTCTTCTTTTAAATACTGCCTCTGATATGACACAAACACACTGTGGGCCAATGAAGACCTTGGTATAATTTTAATTAATTTTATTTCCAGTGCTCATGTCCCAAGGCAGATGTTCTTGTAAAGTCTGAAATTTTGAAATTTTAAAATTTACCTTCTAGGAACACCCAATGTTATTAATAATAGGGGAAATCCTTAAAATTATGAAGAGCATAGTATAAAAAGTGGGGGGGAAAGGCTGGGGGCCCATTCTTTCTCTTCCCCTTTGCTAGGCACCAAAGTTGTTTGTTACTGTTCAAGGCAGCAGATACCAAGAGGTATAGGAGGAAAATCCAATATGCAATTTGTGGAGGCTTTGTCAATTCCTCTGCTGTGACCACAGCCATTGATTCCTATTGTTTAACACCAGAAAAGTCCACTAGATCTTTGAGCCAGACCACCAGTATTTTATATTATATTTGTCAATCATTTATTCTTGTACTAAATCCAGTAGTTTGTACTTGGCTCAAACCACTCCAGCAGCTGATCTACATGTCAGGAGATGGGGATCCCCCATTTCCTAGGGAGTATCTTCCAAGGCTTGATCTCTTTCTACCTCCTTGTTATGAACTAAAAATAAGACAAAGAGTAATAGATACAAATTGAAAGATGGGAAATTTAGGTTAGATTTTAGAGAGAAAGTTTTCACTGTTGGGGTGGTGAGACACTGGAAGAGGTTGCCCAGAGAAGCTGTGAATGCCCCAACCCTGGCAGTGTTCAAGGCAAGGCCGAATAAGGCATTGAGCAGCCGGGCTGAGTGGGAGGTGTGAGGGGCATTGGGACTGGAACATCTTTAGGTCCATTCCAACCCTTAACATTCTATGATTCTATGATAATGCTCTGTCAAGGTCTAAGCCTTCCAGATCATGGTATGGACACCCACAGGTGTGTCTCACTGTCCATGAGAACCACAGGATAGTTCAGGCTGGCGGGGACCTCAGGAGTTATCTGGTCCAACCTCTGTCTCAAAGCAGGGTCAGATCAGGTTGCCCAAGGTTTTATCCAGCGGAGTCCTGAAAACCTCCAAGAGAGATTGCACAACAACCTGTGCCACTGCCTGACTGTCCTGATGGGGAAATAGTTTCTCCTTATATTCAGTCTCCTCCTCACTGTTTCACGGGGGCCTGTAGGCTCTCAGCATGCACCATGTGAAGATCCTGGATCTGTTTCTTGATAACACTTGCACAAGTTTGCTGGGTCCTTGTGAAGACAGATCTTCTCCAGGCTGAATGAGCCAAGCTCCCCCAGCATGTCTTCACAGGCTGTTGTGCAACCTCTGACTTGTAGGGGTGTGTGTTTATAAAACAAACCCTTGAACACCCAAATGCAGCACAAGATGATGTCAATTTGTTCAGCAGTCTGACCTTTGTTATCTTGATGACAGTTAAGGTATTATACAGCCTTTGTTGGTTAAAAGACAGATGTCTGTATGTTTTACATAAATGTCAGTTTCCCATCAGTTCCTCTCTAGTCATTTCATCTGCTAAATTTGATTTTATATCAAGACTCAGAGCCCAACATAAAAATCCTTTCCTTCAGGCTAGTCCAAGCTGAGTCCCTCTTAGCTGCCCTGCTGGCTTCCAAGCTTTTCTTGTCTCTCAGTGATCTCAAATACCATCTCTATACCTCACCAGCTACCCAGACCTCTCTTTCTCCTGATGCTGACATAGGGAGAAAGCAGGGCTATCAAAAAGTTTCCGCACTGCTTCCTGAACTCTTTTACAAAGCTCACTGTAGATAAGATGAGCTCTCATGTAACACAGGAACCAGCTCATTACCCCCCTTATTTCTGGAACACCATATCCCAGCCTTGACACTGTGCACTCAAAAGCAACATCCTGCTCTCCCACTTACACATTTGCTCTGCTTTTACCATCAGTAACAAACCTGTAATCTCTCCTGGGCAGGATTTTGTTTAGAATTCTGGTTCACACAGTCAGCTGCTACAACACTGGGGCAATTACAGTGCTTGACAACTGCTGCCAGGTGGTTTTTAGATGAGAGTTTTAAGGATTGCTTTTGACTCAGAAAGCTGCAAATGGCCTGTGACCTTTCTGCAGGAAATTGTACCTCTGCTGCAGTTGAACCAATGGATGCTGGTTGCAAAATACCTCTTGGGCTCCAGCTTCACCAGGAAAGAAAAGCATCTGGTAAAATCCTCTTGGAAGTGAGGCTTTTAGTAGCTTTTAATGAATCAAATAAACCTTAGGCCTCATAGGTTTTAACCTGATGCACTGCCCAGAAAGTCTCAGTTGCTGTCTCTCCCTTTGGGTTTTCCCTGGCTCAGGCTGGAGACGTATCTGCAGCATGCAAGAGGAGGCACAGTGCCCAAAGCTCTACAGAATCTATGAAATATCCCTGTCTCTCCCCTGCCCCATTACTGGAAGCCTTTCAAATTGCCATCTCTTTTTTTACACTGCTACTTGCTTCTGCATCAGCAGAAGGCTGATGCCAGCTCTAAGCCTGAAACAAGGCAATATTATGTTAAGCTTTACAACTGCTTTGTGGTGGTTCACTGTTCCAGACGATAGCTGAGAGGGAGACACACAGGTGATGTAATGTGATGGAGCGTAGTTCAGGAAGGGAAGTTGTTCAGAACTTTTATGTAAATGTTAAAGTCACTGTAATAATTTCTTTCAGACGTTAATCCCACAAATGCACAGTGACAGAGAGAACTAGTCTTATCTGCCACATTCTCACAGCAAACACTTAGGGAAGCAAGAAGGAAGAGCAGCAGATATTTGTGTTTGCCACATGCTTGATATGACCTCTTTGTGCTCAAGCTGCCATCTGTTGTGAAGCACTTTACGGGTATCTTTCAAAATAATGTTGCTGCTTTATCATAAAAGGTCTGAATTTTTCTATACAAGGCCCCACCTTTCCATGACCATTAACATCTTTACAGGTACTTAGCTGCTGCTCAGGACTTTTACTGCTGATTTCCACTGTGGGGGCTGGAGCCCTGCTGACTTTTGTCTTTGAACAGCTTTCCAACAGGAAGCTTTCTCCACAGCGATGTAATATCATGCAAGTTATTCACTTCACCTACGGCTGCAACGCAGCTGCCTCTGATGTTAAATAGGGAATCCACTGACATTTTGACACAAGGGGACCCTGTGCTCGAGGAAGTCCTTTTATCATATGATTAAGCTGTCATTTAAATGGTGTAGAAAATCACTTCTAAGCAGAGGAAAAAGGAAAAGTCTTTTTGCAAACGACTCTGAAGGTGAGATAATTGAAAGGGACATTTTGTTCTGTTTTTAACTTGCCTTTAATGAAACACTGTATCATTTAGTGAAGCAGCAGAAATTATGGAGATTCTGCTGTTTAGATCTCTGGAGACAGATCAAGGTGTGATCAACGACTGCTCACTAAAACAGCCTCTTATACAATCAAGGAGAAGCAAAAAAACACTGAAGACAGGGAAACTACGGAACTCTGAGGAACACTTTATCGCATCTCTGAAGAAGAGTACAGCATTCCTTAGAAAGGCAAAGAAAGACATTGAATTGATGGGAGCTGGAAGCCAGCAAGCACTGCCACAGCACAGCCTGGCTGCATGTCCAGCCAGGAGAGTCTTAGAGGGAACATGCAGCATGGATAGCTGCTCAGAAAACGTACCCTGGACAGGTGAATGTCTGTTCCTACACCTGCGATCACAAGGGAAGGAAATCAGCCTCACCCAACACTGCTGCCGTCTGTCCCTCACAGCCGCTCTCCCCGGGCCCCAGGGATGTGGGGATGTGACCACAGCAGCAGCAAACAGCACACCAAGGAACACTCTGGTCTGTCACTTCTGCCAGCAGGAACACCCGATTTTAGCAGAGGCTTCTGAGCACAATTCCGCAGCTGACACGCAGCTGCTGAATGGGAGCCAGCCTGAAGGACCCTGCGATGGCAGACAGGGGTTTGCAGATCTAACACCAGACACATCTATTGGCAAGGCTGACCGTGTTTTTGTAAAGGCTGTGCAGAGCTGTGGCTGGGTAGAGGGCAAACAAACACTTTCCAGAAAAAGCGTGATGAATGAAATGGACTGAACATTAAGAAACCACACCATTTTTCTGTGGCCTCTTCCTATGAGAGGGTAAAAATCCAAACCAAAACCAACCTCAGTGCAGAGAGCTCCAGGGACACTAATATAGGCCAGTTAATTAAAAACCAAAAACCAGATTGCTTTTATTAGGTCCCACAAAAAGCTGTGGAGGGATTGGGAACCCAGCATTGACAACAAATCCTGGAGCCCATCTGAGCAAGGAAAAAGACTGCAGAAGGATCCAAAGCATCAAGGGAGAGATGAGCTGCTGCTGTGTGGCCCTGGCTCAGTGTAACACGTGCTACCTTGCCAGCAGGGAGCTCAACCATATCTGCAGAGTAACAGAGCCAAGGCTGTGTCTGAGGCTGGGCAGGGACCAGCCCCTCCACTCCAACAAGTCCCTGTCTCTAGGCCAGGCCCAGAGACCCTGCCCTTGCTTCCCTCTGAAAGCAGTGGGGCTCTGTGACCTGCTTGGGTGTCAGGGACTGTTTTTTTGTTGGGCTAAAGTGGCAAATAGCAAATGCTTTCTTATCCAGCTTGATGTCCTTGCTGATTTTATGGTTTGCCATGATAACAGTAATTTCCATGTATGTCCTTGCACTGCATCACTAGTGGCACCACTGAGGAATTCCAGCTCTTGGAAAAAACAAAAGTGGAGCTGGAGGCTGCAGCAGCTGATGCCATGTGAGAGCCAGCCCCCTCTTTCTGAGCCCTCACCCAAAGCTGAAAGAGTAGGAATAGCCAGGGGAGTGACGGAAATCCTGAGGCTGGTTGCAGATTTTGGCATCCTCTGCCCCCATTTAGACCTGCCTGAAACTGGAGTTGTGAGGGCTCTCTCCCACATCAGTTTTCCATATCCTCTGTATTTCCCTTGTAAGCTGAATGATTTGGAATGCGTTGATCCTTGCTCTGGAAATTGTGTGCTTTTGAGCTTGACAGCTCAAAATGATTATGATGACAAACTCAATGTATCTTAGAAAATGTGTTTATATAGGCTTTCTGTCAAGCACCATTTAAATGCCATACATCATGATAAAAATGAAGGTGAAAGCAACTCTGCTAGGCCACTGGTGGGAAGGCAGTGTCCTGGTTACACAAAATATCTTCTGCTGTCAGATAAAGAATGCCTGCATTGAAAGGCCACCAGCTTTACAATTAGTGCAAAATACAGGGGTGAAAGGCTTTTGCAGATTTGAGAGAAAAACCCAATAAAATTCACAAGCAAAATATGCTCAGGTAAGAGCTGATCTGCATGTAGTAACCAAGTGTTGGTTGTAATGTGCTCTACAGCAGTGGGGTTGCTCAGCTCACATCCACATTAGAGGGATGCAAAGTAGTATCAACCCCATGGAGCATTTTTGTTATGAGGATGACATTTCAATTAAAAAAAAAACCAAAAAAGATAAATTAGATTTGAGCTGCTAATTTTAAAATCAGTTGTAGAGGAAAACAAAATGCTTGGATGTGTGTGATAATAGATAATTCAAAAAAAACTTTAAAATGGAGGATTTTTTAAATATCTGCAAACGGAGTGGTCTTTGTCATGCATGCCAGATTGATGATTTCTCCTAAACATTTTCAGCAATGAATGTAAAATCTCCATTAACTGCACAGGCCTCACACTTTGCATGGACATCAAAGATTCATGGTATAGAACAGTGGTGAGGTAGTAGATACTCTCTGACATCCTGCTATAACTAAGACAAATAAGAATTTAATAAGATATGTTACACTGTGCCCAAAAGTCCGTCCAAGTCAGCAGCTCATCTCTTATGTGACTTACAGACACTCAAATGAACCTTAGAACAGGCACGCACACCTGGAACAAGCATCCACTTTTTAATTTCCACTTGTGGGCCTCATACAACTAAACTTTCTTTTGTTTACTGCAACATGGAAATTATTTAATGCCTTGACAGCTTTCAACTGCTTTATTCTTATAAGTACAGTGGCCATTTATTGTTGGCCACGTGAGTGTTCTGTTGAATATCATTATTCATAATTCTCTTACCTTTATCAAATACATCCTGGTCACCACTGTGCTGCAATGCTTTGGCTATAGTTCAGCCTCAGAGAAACAAACTGAGTCTCTACTCCTGCACCATGATACCAGTTTCTTCTTCCCTAGACAAAACAGGTGCTGGCTAATGCTGATGTGAGAGGTGGAGAGGATAGCTGTATCTGGTAGAAGCAAACATCCCTAAGATCTCCTCCAGGATCCATCTGACGTGCAGGACTGCAGTCCTGCATAGCATAAAGGAAGCAGCCTCACTCTTGGTCATTTACCTGGATATGTGTCAGTCACTGCCCCATTTCTTTCAGAGGCCACATTTCAATGGCTGTGGTGCATGACAGTCAGACTTACCGTTAGAGATGTAACTCATTCTATCAATTTATATGCCTGGAAAATAAGATGGATGTGCAAGAAAACCATTCGGAGGAATTAAGATATACATTTTATAAAAAAATTTAATTTGGAAAATGAGACAGTCCACTGTTTTCTTTAACCTGTCTGAAACATTCAAATTGGAAATGCAGAACTGTGATCATGCATCTGATTTTTCATTTACTTTAATTCAAGGACTAGGATGAAACTTGTTTAAAAAAAATCTAGGTTAGCACAGTTTCTTACTTTCATAGTAACTTTTACCTCTCCCAGTTAATGACTGCTAACACAAATATTAAGTATTTAGATCCATTTACTATGACCAAATGCAGAACCTCTTATAATCCTATTGCATTTTGTTCCCCAAAATGGAGTGTCTGCAATGATAACAAGAGGCAGCGTGTCAGAAGAGAGTGCATTATAGATAAATTAACTTGAAAAAGACAGGTAGAAATGGAAGTTTACTCTGGCTTTCACTTGCAACTCTACATTCAAGAACTCCTGTAAGCTCTTCTCTCAGTGTTTTTGTCTGTAGTGCCTGGTGTTTCCTTCTGCAGTGTTAGTAGATGCAGGGCATCATCAGAAGTTCAACTTAGGTTTGCACATTTGAGTTTAATCCCTCAAGTTTAGTCAGTGTCATCTGTCATCTGTCATCTCCTTGCACTGGAACACACTTAAATCTTATATCTGTAGAAAAGATACAATTTTGTTATTTGAAACAGAATGGGGAATTCAATGAAATGAAACAACCAACCATTCTTTTTTTTTTAAAAAGGAAAATTTATTTATGGCTACATACACCACATATAAAATTAACATTTAACTGAATTATGTAATTGTTTCAATCATTTATGACTAAACACAATGTTGACTACAAAACTGTACAGTTTATATTTAGTAACCAATTCTTACAGCATAGTGCAATTGTAACATTTTATAAAGAAAATAATTTGTGCCTTTTTTAAATAAAGTGCATTAAATGACTATCTTGTATACAACAAGAAGCTCTGTAGCTGCAATTCAAAGCTTTAAGCTTAAGGGAAACTGAGGCAAAGATGTTTCACTTCCTTTTAAAATTACTTCATACACTGGCAAGCTATGGTTCAAACTTCAACCACAATTAAATTAAAAAAAACCCAAAAAAACCCAAAAAAACCCAAAAAAAAAAACAACAAAAAAAACCCCAAACAAACAAACAAAAAAAAAAAAAACCCAGACCAAAAACATTAATTAGTATAAGAAATAACCACTGCCCTTTATGTATGAAACCAGTAACTGGTTCTCATATGAAAAGCACAACATGCAGGATTTCAATCTGCCTGGCTCCTAGTGAGATGTACAGCTTGAGAACTATCCTCCATGCAGATGCTTTTGCTGAAGCTTTTAGAATTCAGCATGGAACTACACTGCAATCGATAGTATCAAGTGCTACCTGAAATGTACAATGTTTCCTAGGAAAAGTTTTCTCTGAGGATCTGAAGATATGAACATGGTAAACTAGAGGTTATTATTAATTGCTTTTGGCAACAAAAAACATGGAGGTCTAGTTAGTAAGTCTAGAAAATTACAATGGTTAACTAGCCCAGGTATTCCAAATTTCACAGTCTGAAGTTAAAGACAAGAGTTTACAGCTTTATTTCAGAGGCACACTTACAGCACTTATCCTATGAAATTCCATTTGTAAACACACTTACAATCAACTTTTGAAGATTTTGGCTGTGACAGTAAAGCTCAGACCAAACAAAGGAGGTCTTTAGCCCCAAAGAGTAAAATGCTATAGACATCAAAATGGACAGAGGTGTAATATGTCTCTCTCCAGAAACAATGACAAAACTAAGAATGCCTATTTCCTTTGGTTGGCTCTGGCTGAGGCTTAACAGGAAAGTTCATATTCTCCATAAATATATATATATATATATGGGACTGCTAACAAAAAATGTATTTGAGCATGTGCAAGTAACTCTAGAGACTGCCTATTTTGCTGTATGTGTAATCCAGGCAATTTACCTGCCTCTTCAGCTGCAATACTCATTCCACTTTTGGCACAAATCACACACACTGTTCCTGCATTCTGGAAAAGTGCATTTTCCTCTTAGAGGGACCAGCCTGAGTTCAGCAGCAGATTACTGTACCTTCAGCTGCTCAGCTCTGGGATAGCTGTAAAAAGCTGTGTGCTGGAGAGCGCTAACTCCCAGCAACCACTTACCCTCCTCCTCCAGGACTAAGGAAAGTCTCTGCTTACACTGAGGGGTGATACAAAAGAAAAGATTTGGCTGGAATGTGATTGAAGAAAGCTCCCTATTTTCTATCTCGTCTTCAGAAAGCTCTGTGCTGAGAGCAGTGCTCCCTTCCAAACCCATCGTGCTGTGAACTGCCACCAACACAGCAGAAAAGTCTCACCTCTGTGCTCTCTTCTCCTGAGCCCTCTGGAACAGAGGCACCACAAGGTGAACTGATGAGTGTTCATCATATATTGAGGGACTGCATTGTCAGAGGGCAGCCAAAGAGTGGCAACACAAAAACCCATGGATGGAGCACAGCTGCCCACACTCCATGCGGACATAATCCTATTGTCCTTTTCTGGATGTGGGTATTTCAATTTTCAAAGGGCCAGATCATGCTGCTTTTATTTGCAAACTATAGAAGATCTCTCCCCTGAAAGCAGGGGAAGCCAAATTCCTCATTATTTTGATGGGTTTAATCTTAGTGAACACTGAAGTAAGAGGAAAATTCTATGGTGACCATAAGTAACCAATACATTAGAGCTCTATACCTTGGCTCTCAGAGTCCTAGGCCTTTTTCCCAGAAAGCCCCTGAAGCATATATGTACTCTGTGTGCCTTTTAAAAATGAATGCATACATTTTTTTAGGTACTTTAACATTCCCCAGGTTAGCATCAGCCAGTGCAAAATATCCACCTGTGTCCCACAGCTGTGTGGACTCATGATCTGTGCAGTCCTGTTACCAAAGCACCTATGAAAGACAGAAAAACAGCAAGAGAGAAAAGGGAACGGTGTGTCGAAAAAGTTATAACTGCTTTATAGGCCCATGCTTGTGACAAGTAGCCTTCCTGCATTCTGTACCATCTGTGGTCATGGGAAACATTCCTGTAATCTCAAAGCTGGCAGTGGGATTTGTCCAAATTAAAGACATGAGGATTTGCTCCCCTTCCAAAACCTCTTTGTTTGTTGAAATATCAATTACTGCTGAATCTTTCAGTGCTTGCAAGACTCATACAAGTTGGGCAATATTTTGCTTTGATCATAAGAAACTGCCCAGCAAAGAGGTTACATTTTAAACACATCCACAATGAAATAGAACATGATATATTGCATGTCATACACATAAAAACTGAATTATATAATCGTAATAATTATGTATGTATATATATTATATGTGAGTATGTAATTATGCTATTTAAAAGTGATAGCTCATCATACTTAATCAACTTAATGGCACACTAAAATACTCTAAGAAACCATTTCTCTATGCAGCATTTAATATAACTAGTATGTTAAACCTGGACGTAAGTATTTCCTTTTAAGAATGAGTTTATACCTAAAAGTAAAAAGAATCTATTTTCTTGGCATCTTTTTTTTAAAAGTGAAATTTTCACCTTCATTTTCTAAAGGTAAATCATTGCAGGATGCAGTCTTCAGCATGTGCAGTTGGTATTGGCTTGCTTTTTCCTTGAGAAACCAGGACTAGGCCAGTGCTCAGGCATCATGGTACATCATATGGTTGGGATCAAGTGGTTAGAGGAAAAAGAATATTACCAGTGTAAAGAAAACAGCAGCAGTACACTTGCTTTCCCTCCCCACAGGCAAATCAGACATCTCCTGTGTAAGGGAAATGCTCACTAAAGTTGTTAAATGAGAAAAGGCTGCCAATATGTTTGAAAGAGTTGTAACAAACTATGAAAAACTTTGTGAATTAGCTTTTACCTAGGAATGCACCACTATACTTATGAGAGGCAGGTACTTAGAATCATAGAATCATTAAGGTTGGAAAAAGCCTTTAGGATCACCAAGTCAAACTGCAAACCAATGTTTGCCTTAAAACAAAAAAGACTGTACCAGACAACTTATTGCTGAGGGCTGTGGTGATGTGGAGGTGAAGGAGAAAAAGAAAAATACCCCAATCTGTAATCCTATGGCCATCAGTTAAAATACTAATGCTCTACACTTGTAATTGAAGGAAGCCCCTAAATGTGCAATGAATGCCCAGAAGAACTCTATGCTTTTCGGAAAGTTCTGTGCTACTTAGAGATATCAGATAACTAAATCAGTTCATTAGTTCTGGGACATAGCACACTTCCCTGTACCTGGGAGGGGAAGACACATCGTACTATCTTTTCCAATTAAGTATCTGGCATGTCAGCAAATATGTAAAAATTGCATTGGCATATGTAAAGTGCTAAACAAAGGTTTGGGGAGATGAGAATAATTTCTTTGAAAGCAAACTCCTTGAAGTTGTGACAGCAACTGTAGCTGACTATTGTTTAAAATTAGTTTCATTCCCTCAATTATTTGCAAAGGTTCTCCACTGGAAAAATCTTGCCTTATTCTTTCCACGGGGCACTGAATTAGTCTGCATCACACTAATTAACTGCAATATGGTTCCATCTAACCTACATCCAGGTTTGGATTTCCCCCTTCTCTTCTATAAGAAGTTTGTGTAACAGCGAAATGTGCAACTCTTTCTTCTTGTGGGGCTTACAAGATCACAACAATTTTGTGAATAAACCTCAGCATGAACGTTTTTAGTGCAAAGGCATACTGTTTTCAAAGAAACACTTACTACAAAGTTACAGGCTTAGCTGCTCACCAAAAGGAACATAAATACATAATGACTTACTGTAAATAATCTTCTGTGGTCCCACTTTGAATTTTCACTATTTTGCCACAAAACCCCTCTTCTAATTCCAAGTGGGGCCACACAAGACTATGCTAACAAGACAAGTATTATCTGAATAAAACATAGGGCAACACTTTAAGGAAGGTGGACCTCACTTCTGGTCGTATCTCCTCCTGTCTGCTCTCTGAAGGTCACTCCAAGGGGCAGCCCCAAGGACAGGGGACTGCTGCACCACACCCCAGAACAGGGCCAGCCCCAGGGGCCTAAATGGGGCTCGGTGTACCTCGGGTAAGGCTCCACATGGACAGCTCAAAACACCCTTCGTACAGGGGGTGCATTTATTCAAGCATCCTTCTGCCTAAGCTCAAGCCCCAAGGGATTGAACCTGGCTGATTCAACAAGCTATAAAGACTTCCATCTCTCATCTTTCATCATCCACTTAATATGAAAGTAGATATTCTTGCAGTCCATTCAGACTTCTGATCCATTAAAAGGAACTGCATATTCTTGATCTGAATAAGACAGCAGCACCCAGTTTTAAAGGGTAATTTCCTCTTGTATTTCCAGACAGGAGCTCTTTCAAGTTTATTGGGAGTACCATCATTGCTTTACTGACAGATGAGGGAGATGCACATGCCTAATTTATCTTTCCTGAACTATTGCTTATTCATGAGATATAAATTATACCACTCCCTTATAGTTCCTTCCTTTTAGTTCTCTATAAGCAGAGATTGAGAGATCTTATTTTTCCTCCATGGAACATCTCTGGACTACCACTAAGCCAATCTAGAACCATTCAGTATCTCAGATAAAGCTGACAGGATAGCTGGTGGGCTTTTAAACAGCAATCATTCTGTCCAATTCCTGTTTTTATTTATTTATTGTGAATAGAAAAATCAGACCCTATATACTTTCTCTCTTTCTCTTCATGAAAGTCAGGGCCAGATTTTGAAAGCATTGTTCTGAACGTTACAGAATCACTTTTTTTTTAAAGTAATGAGTGTGTAGTTATGCTTCAGGGGCTTAACTTGTAGCAATACTATTTTCCCCCAACTTCCAGTCATTCAGCAGGTTGTTTATCACCTTGGAGACATGAAGCTGCAAGTATTTTATTTTTAAAAGCTAGAAAACCCCCAATAAAATGATGCAACAGAATAACAGCCCTTTGGGGACAGCATGAGTGCTGGTCTATGCCAAAGTTCACTGCTGCCCATGGAGGACTTTTAGAGAATCCAAGATGCCTCAAGGCTGGTCCCTGAACACTAAAGGATGGATGCAACTGCTTATGTTACTGAGCGTCCATGGCAGGAAGATAGAGAAGCAGTATCAGTCCTTTTTTGAGCTTGCTTCCAAAGAGCCTGGGTAAAGATAAGGGTTTTCTTCACTGGTATCATAATCAAGCTGGCTTCAGAATGGGCTAGCACCATGTATCATAGTCACCCTGATGAGCACAACAAATTTGTGTTTTCTTGGGATTAAGTAATAACTGGAAATCCTGAACACTACTAGTTCATCCACAGAATGCTGTACAGCTAAATGCCAAATAATGAAAAGAATAAAACTCCCCAATGCAGTATATGATTCTTTCAGCAAATAGCACGAATTCAGGATTCAAGAATTAAGGTAAAATGTTATTGCTGTGTAATTCTATTCAGGAATTCAATTATCATAAAACAAACCAACCAGAAATAATGTCTCACATTGGTCTGATAGGATCTGCTTAAAAAGGAAGACTTACACTTACTGAAAGTCCTTATGCAAGTTACTTTCTTTTTGTCTAAAGTATATATAGCTTCCTCTCTATTGCTCTGAGTTTACTCAGCATTTTATAGTATCCACATCATGGAGGATTTTATTGCTCTTGTGCTAAAAACTTATTTCTCCTTATTGCTGAAATACTATTGGGGGAAATGGTTAAAAAAAATTAAAAAAAGGAGACAATTTAAAAAATCTTCTCCTAAGCTTTGAGGATGAACGTGTGAAAAAAAATTGACCACGATTTTTTCTCATCAGGATACAACTGTTACTGACTTTGGGTCAAATGTGTTAAAAAATAAACATGAACTTCCAGTCTTTAAAACTAAATTGCATATTAAGAAAAAAAAACCCCTTTTATCATTTCAATGGAGATACAAAAGCTGCTTCACTGTACACAGAATCTAAACCCCCTGGTCTTATGCACTGTTGGTGTTTGATGGGACAACAAAATATCAGAAACTGCAAGTTGATGGATTTCTGCCAGTTTCAAGAGGACCCTGGATGGATACTGGCACCTCACCATACAGAACACTGTCACTCTGAGGGGACAGCAGAGACTTGAGTAACTCTGCAGGGCCTGAAAGGTGGCTGGCTGTCAAGCAGTGCTTCTATGTGAGTGAGGTAGGGAGCTTTGCACGCACAGCTCTGCCCCTGTTTCCCAGAGCTCATTCAGAGGTGCGTTATGCAGCACCCATCCCAGTGCTGCAGACTATGGTAAAGTTTGCCCTGACAGCTGCAGGCAAACCTATGTTATTGACTTTTAGTAGGATATTCTGGCCTATGCTGCACAGTCTCGATTTTGGAACATATTTCTGGAAGAGGCAAAATCCTCACTGGAGGTCACAGCAGTATCTTTGGAGGCAGAATCATGTTTCCCATCTGTTTGGAAGGTAACCATGCACAACACCTCAAACAAGGGCAAATCACATCCCTATGAGCCAGCTTTGTGGGATTGCTATAATTAATCCTTCTTTCCTCCATTTGACTTGCACTGCTCCTCAGGAGAGAAGCTTCCAATTACAAATCTCTCCGCTCTGGCACAAGGAAGAGGTCGGCTCCCCCGGCACACTGGAGAGCCTCTGCGGAACTGAGCAGCCTGTGGAGTGAGGAAGATGACAATGACACGAGGTCAAACAGCATGAGAAGAGGGGATGACTTTATCTCCCTCTGTGCTTTTTCTCTGGCTTCCCTGCCACACAGGTGTTGCCTAGAGAAAAACAAATGCCTGTGAGGTTATCTAAGAGGATGAGAACATGTCTGCATAAGGAAAACAACAGTTGCCCTCAGGACTGAATTTTGGTCACACTTCTAGCTGCTCATCTTCATCATACTTTTAGCAATTTGATACAAAAGAACAAATAAGGGAAAAAGCAGGGGGAGCAAAGTTTGCATGACTTTAACTTATTTTTTCTTTTAAAAGTGCCATCCTACATTATTCAGCCTCTCTACATTATTCATCTTATGGCTTTTACTGCCATAATTTCCCAATAGTTTGCATACTTGAAGAACTGCACACATATGTAGCATGGATATTTATGAAGTGAGTATTTCTCATACAAAAACTTATAAGAAAATTCAATTACTAGAGTTTCAGTACCATTCATAAGTAGATAAAGAACACCAATACCCTACACTGAGCAGAGGTCATAGTCTAACTTACTGAGCATCTGTAAATCACAGGGAAGCCAGGAGAGCTTCAAATGCACAGCTCTACTGGGTCATGCCATGCAATTATTATTAAACTAATCAGATTACGAAGCAAGAACCAAATATCATGAAGGTTGAACCAAATAAATAATGGCATTTAAACCCAGCATTGCAACTAAAATTAATTATTTCTCATAAAAATCTCTACAGAGCCTTGTTTACAGACAACTCACACTTGAGATTCAGCTTTGTGTATAGCATATGATTCTTAACATCACAGAAACTTTGCCACAAAAAGCTACAGTCATCCAAACGTCCACGTGAAAAGGACAGATTCCATTTGGAAAAATCCAGACCAGCAGCGTAGTTGTCTCTACTATGTCTACTACACAGGTATATTTTTTCATTGAACTAAATATTGCTATTTTTACACTTGAGTTTTAGATTTATTTTTTTTTTTAATGGAAGGTACTGAAGCAACAATACAATATGCTGACTTTGACATTCAAGGGAGTATAACCTCCTGCTGATGCCAGGGCATGAACACATTGAGCTCCCATCAGCACTAATGGAAGCAGTACTCTAAACTCCCATGCACTGACATGAAGGTACAACATAAGTTTCATGAAGACAAGTGCCAGGAAGATTTTCTCTCTGACAGTCAAGTAGTCTTCAAATCAGAAAACAATGCTTTATTTCTAGTGCATTTTAATGTGGCTTCAGTGGAAGGTTAGAAGCAGTTTGAAATTTCACCACTCATGAGAGGAAGCTCTGCTTTCTAGACCAGAACTATAATGAAGTGAACTGACATGTGTACAATGCAAAGAATGAAACTACCAGAAAAGCAGAAAACACTGTTTTGTCTTGCAGTTCTGGTTGCATATTATTATGAACCAGATATGCTTTGAGAATTTATAAATGCTGGTATTTAAAATTTCACAGGAGAACAGTGAAAACAAATGGCAATAGTATTTGGTAACAAATGTAAGGGAACCAGTTCATGTAGTGCTAAATATGTGCTGCAAGCAATCTGTAGGTTGTTTCATGAAACATTTCTTATACTCTTCTGAAAAGATAAACTTGTCTGAGAAACCTAGTTTTCAATCTATTACAAATGCATAGCCGAAAGAGGCCATATTGTTTCATCAATTTCAAAGACATCCTCATCAGTTTTAAAATCAACATCATAGCTCCAATGTCCCACATGCAAGTGAAAACATATGTCTGACTTTTGAAAAGGAAAGCAACACATATCTCTTGCTTTAACATCCAGCCAGAAAACATGAGAGAACAGGTAACTCTTGAAAATGACTGTCAACCTAATTAATGCTGAGATGTAAAATAAAAAGCTGCGCAAGGTCTTTCTCACTTAGAGCAAGTTTGTTGCACTGAGATTATTACAATAAATCTCACATAAATCAGTACAATTGGCCATTATTTTGAAGAGTATTCTGATGATATACAGATGGGGCAACAGGGCTTGGTTTGGGGTTTTTTTCTGTTTAAAAAAATTTAAAGAGGAAAAAAATAGTCTAACAACAGATTGTAACATGCAGTATGACTAAGCTCAATGACATAAACAATTTTAAAGAAGTATGCTGTTTCAATCTAATTTTAATTAGAAAACTTAATGTAAAATCATGGCAAACATGGCAAAGTCTGGGTAATATGACAAAAAGACCCTGAGCAACATTATAAATCTCTTAAGAACACTGATTATTTTGATTTTGGAAATCTTCCTTAAACCACCCGATTGATTTCGGTCGCTGGGGTTTTTTTCTTTACAAAAAGGTCAGTCCATCCTGCGGTTTTTATGTGAACCCATCACACACCACTTAAAGAATGCATCTAAATCAAAGACAAGATGTCTGGAAAGTAACATGTTAAGGGAGTGTCCTCGTGGCTGCCAATCAGACATCACTGGGTGATCTTGCCCTCTGAGACAGGTTAGAAGGAATACAGCCACAGCAGACGAGCCAAAGTGCTTTCTGTATCTCCTGGTTTCTAAAAGCATATATTACAGGGTTGATTATGGAATTGTAGGTAGCTGGCAAGAGGGTGGCATAAGTGTATATAGAAGGATAGGTGTAATCTGCTATTAAAGAATAGAGTGTAAAAGGCATCCAGCAAGCAGCAAAAGTCCCCAAAATAATGGCCAAAGTAGACACTCCTTTTCGGGTGGTCACATAGTGGGAAGTGGCCAGGAAATGGTGTTGCAAGGCAATCTGATGGGCATGGCGCATCACGATTTTACAGATCTGGATGTAGAGCTGCAGCATGAGGGCAAACATAAGCAAGAAAGAGACCGAAAGGACAGCTGCATTATTTTTAGTGAGTGGTCTGATAACACTGCAGGTGGATTCATCTCTGAGGCAGTTCCAGCCCATTACAGGCAGCAGTCCAATACAGATGGATGCTCCCCAGAGCAATATAAGCATGACATAGGTAAAAGTGACAGTCCTCTCTGAATTGTAAGTCAGAGCATAATACAGGGAGAGGTAACGATCGACAGTGATAGCCAGCAAGCTGCCAACAGATGCTGAGAAAGAGGCAACAATCAGTCCAATCGTAACCAGTTTCGTAGCTTCTGACTGCAGAAGGTAGGCAAAAACAAAATTGATGATCAATCCAATGCCTGCTAAGAGATCTGCCAGGGCCAGGCTGCCTATCAGTAGGAACATGGGGGCGCGAAGACTGGGGTTATGGAAAATGATCAGAACCACAATGGCATTTTCGCAGGAGATAAGGGTCCCTGAAGTACACAAGACAATGTCCCAGGGGTTTACCAAAAGCTCTGGCTCAGGGTCTACGGCAGGAACCAGGGAGGAGCCTGCAGCTGAGGCATTCTCTGTAGAGCTGGCTTCTACATGATCCTGAGGCAGCCAGCTCAAATTAACCTTCAGATCTTCATTCATTTTAACCCCTGTCTTCTTCAACAGAAAGACAGCATTTTTAATGTTCAGCCACAGCACCGGATACATCACCCCCCCACCCCCGGAGCATGCAACGCCCTAGACAGCAACACCAGCCTGATGTGCGGGCGGGCACTTGTTACATAAATGGGACAATAGAAAATAAAAACAAAAACGGGGGCGGGGGG
>VRYO01002772.1:21818920-21842920 GCA_009812075.1 Sialia sialis
GGGGGGGGCGGCCGAGGGCGCAGCGCAGGTGCGCGCCCCCCGAGCGCGCGCGCCCAGGGCGTGTGCGTGTGCGCCTGGGCGCGAGCGAGGGAGCGAGGGAGCGAGGGGCGGGGGCGCCCCTCGTGCCCGCGCGCCTGCGCAGGTGCGCACGTGGGAGGCAGTGAGGGGGAAAAGGAGCGGCCGCCCCCGCCCCGCTCTGCTCCTCCGCCCCCGGGGTGCCACCGCGCCCGAGGCGGCCCGCTGGCCACCCGCTGCTCCACAGGGACCAGCCGGCTTTTCCTGTGCAGCAGCAGGCTCCGGAAATGTTTTGAATGGAAATGAGCCTCGTGCTGTGGTCAAGCGCTGGGCGGCACGGGTTTGCCCAGAGAGGTTGTGGTTGTGCCGCTGGAGGTAACTCAAAGGATGATGGATGGTATTGCCGTGCCTGGTAGTGTTCGAGGCCAGGCTGCGTGGGCTCCCCGGTGACCTGATCTAGTAGGTGGCGTTTGTCCCTGGATGGTCTGTACAGTTCCTTCCACCCCAAACCATTGTACAGTTCTGTGATCCCGTGGTCCTGAATGAGCTGTTCTAATTGGCAGTGCTTTGAGAAGTGGGGCTGGGCCAGACCATCACCAGGGGCACCCTGGAGCCTAACCTTTCTGTGATCCTGTGGTCTACAACCATATGAAGATGAACCATAGAACGCTAGAATCAATTTGTTTGGAAAAAAACCTCTGAGACCTTTGAGTTCAGCCCACTACCAAAAGCCACCATGTCAACCAGCCCATGGCACTGAGTGCCACATCCACTCTTTCCTTATACACCTCCAGGGATGGTGACTCCACCACCTCCTTGGGCAGCCCATCCCAATGTTTAATCACCCTTTCTCTGAAGAAATTCCTCCTCATGGCCAACCTAAACCTCCCCTGGCACAGCTTAAGACTATGTCCTCTCATCCTGTCACTTGTCACCAGGGAGAAGAGGCTGACCCCCACCTGGCTATGACCTCCTTTCCAATAGGTCCTGAATGACCTCTTGTACCTGACCCTACTTCAAGAAGAGGCACCCTGCTCCCAGAGGCACCCTGGAGCCTCAACCTTTCTGTGATTCTGTGGTTTACAACCATATGAAAATATGGTATAAAAAATTTATAAGAGTGATGCCCGGTGTGAGATCTAGAGCATGTATCTTCTGCCTTTGCAGGGAGCCTGCTGGGGTAGCAGGGGCATGGGGATGCCTGCCAATGGTGACATTAGGGACACATGGACATATCTGAAAAGGTATTAGATGTTGAGTAGTGCAGACTGGGCAGTGGGGCTTGGAGTGAGTTGGCCACTGGGTCAGAGGAGCCACACCAACAGCTTTAAACACCAGATATCGATGGATTTTGCACACAAAATAGTCTCCCAAGGTCCTCTGTACAGTCTGTAGAGAGAAGTGTGTCCTCCAGGGCATGTCATAACAGTGGGATGAGTTGGTCTACAGAGGAGCCTGGGAAATTTTAGGAAAACATGCTTTGTCCTCATTTACACCACTATACACCTAAAATCCACTGGAAAATCAGGTCCTGGAATCTGGAGGGAAGATTTCCTTCTCCCTTGTTGAGTTATGGACTCAGCAAGTCTGTATGGTGCCATCCTTCATTCAGACCAACCTCAGTCACTGTACTAAGGCCTGTGAAACCTTGCCGGATGACTTAAGATGATTCATTCATATTTCTGATGCCCCTCCTGCTTTTTAACCAGAATTAAAAATGGATATCACCTTGCTGCTGATCATTGTATTCCAGTTTTATCCAGTGATTTCTTATGTGACAATGTGACAAATACTTCCCTGTGATCTGGACTGAATATGTTTGGTGTGTTTCATCATCTGTCACTCTTCCATTTAGAACAGCTGCAATAAAAATGCAAAAGCTTTTCTTCAAATGTTTTAACATTTGTTTCACAAATGGCAAAGACAAGCATTTCAATTGAATATTTTAATTTAGGACTTTGGAGAGCTGTGTTTATTCACTTATTTAATTTGTAAATGATTTCCATTCCAATTATAGCACATTATAAACAAACTAATGTTTGTATCCTGTATTGCCAGTTTGTCACTTTTTCCTGAGATGGTGGACTGTCGTCATTAGGGCAAATGGCATTGGCATGGATTTCACCCAGTGAAACAGAACACTTGTAATTTAGAGGAAAATCTCTGTTTATTGAAATCTCTGGCACTATGAAGATTACCAGATGCAAAAATTAGTGACAGGTCATAGCTAAAGAGCTTTTGTACCACTACCTTGCTATTTATTTCTCTCATAAACCTGCTGATAGAGATGTTTGCTGACCCTCAAGCTAGCACAGAACAGCCTAGTGCTAGAACAGGAAGCAGAGGTCGGGCTGTGCTGGCTTTGGACCTGGGATCTTAGGATCTCTGTCTGACGCTGTGACTGCCATGGTGACGTACAAAGATACTCTGGCCCAGCTCAGGTAACACAACATGACTTTGCACAATAATGGCATATCCTGAGGAATATATGTGCCTGGGGGGAATAATATACCTGTGGAGTCTAGTGCTGTTACCTGTCTTGGTCACAGTCTGGAAGTTTCTCATTCTTCAGGCAGGCTGTGACTTGCTGTGTCCAGGAGGTTTGGGTGAATTCAGGGACATGCCCTTCTTTCCTTCAGGTATCTGTGACTGGCAATCTCCTCTCCAGGGTCATGCCTCAGCCATGTCCTGAGGGGCAAGTCTGCTTCCAGGACCCCATGTGCCACAGGTGGGGAGCCTATTCATACAGCTGAAGGATGAAAAAGGTCATCCGCTCCGTTGCCTTCCTGGTCTGAACAGTAGGAGCATCAGGCTTTGGGATGCATCCTGAGTTACCAGCCAGTATATTATAAAGCTATCCATTCAGATAGAAACATTATTCTGAAATAAAAAACTGACATATTTTTCATCTGGGTCCCTACCATCTAGCAAGGCTCCCATCAGGAAATCCAACAGGATCCCATGCCTCTCTTATTCCTTCCTAAGCACCCTCTCTCTGTACTTAATCTGTGTGTTTTGACTCCTAGTCTTTCATCCATATAATCAAAACCACCCTGAAGGAGCTCCTAGTCAAGTGTGAGTTCTCATTACCTGGAATTATTTTTCCTTTGGATTTTATTTTTCCCCATATGTAGTCATATAGTAAATTAAATGAAATTAAAAAAAGATAGTTCATATTCTGGTAACATCTCTTGCAGATAGTGATGGTTTGCTTTACAAAAGAAGTGTGAAAACCCTAAATACATGACAGCAGCCTGTGTGCATTGTAGAAATGGCTTTTGTTAGAATTTCCATTCAGGAGATTTCATCTTCACATTGATTTAATCTTCAGTGTCACATGAATGTCATTTAGACACTCAGACCAAATTCTTCCCATGCACAGTTCTGTGCAGTTATTACTGATCTTTCAGAATCTTTGAACCAGCATACCCTGGCCACTGCATAGCCCATTTAACCTTTGTTTTTTATTCTCTTTTTCCCCCTCCTATTGGTGAATCAAGTGTTGAAGTCTTCACTTATTTTTTCTGAATTGCTAGGCAATCTGGAAACAATTAGGAGCATAACTAAAGTAGAGGTTATTATATAAAGAATATTTTGAGTTCATTCTAAATCAGTCTTTGTCCATTTCCAAAGGAAAGAAAGAGAATGGAGCATAAAAGAATACTTGCCAATTTATATTGATTTAATAGAAAATTTCTTGTCACACAGATATTATTACAATGGGAAGACATATTTTGTTCCTCCGCAAATGCAACAGATTTTTGAAAGGCACTTGTTTTATCATATGCCATTGTAACAGAAGTGCTAATTTTCATTAAAATTCTTTTGAGGGGTATTAATACCTGTTTTCTTACAACCTCTTAAAACATCAGTTTCAGACAGAGCCTGTGCCAGACTTGCAACTATTCCATAACCTGCAGAACAGGCAAAGAATGGACTTCTTATAAAGACAGATGGACATCATGGTAAACAAGACAGCAGAGCATTCGGTGGGGAGGGGGGCCATTTTGTCACACAGCTTGTTCAGGCAATTTACAGTAATTTCACGAATATAAGCCGCACCTTTTTCATTGAAGAATCCAGCCTACCTCAGTAGTGTGGCTTATATTCAGGTGCGGCTTATCTATGGACAAATCCCAGTGAAATGCCAACCCGGAAGTGAGAGCCGGCCATGGAGAGAGCTGCAGCAGAGCCGCTGCTGGGTGGGCGGTGACGAGCACTGACGAGCAGGGGGTGGGCCGCCGCTGGATTGGTGAGGCCAGCCCGGCTTTGCCACCTTTGCATGAGCGAAAGCCTTTGCCCCCTCTGCCAGTGCGAGCGAGGCGGGGCTCGCTCCCTCCGCCGCCACAAGTGAACCGAGGCTCGCTCGCTCCCTCCCCCACTGTGAGCGATCCGGGGCTCGCTCGCTCCCTGCGCTGCTGCGAGCAAGCTGAGGCTCCCCCGCTACCTCTGCCGCGAGCGGGGCACCTTTGCAGCCTCTGCTGCCGCAAGACGCCGCTGCCTTCGCTGTCGCTGCGGCGCGTGGGCCCATTGCCTCCGGGCGCCGCTGTCTTCGCTGTCGCTACAGCGCGCGGGATTCCCCCCTCCCCCGGGCACCACCGCCTTCGCACTGGCGACTGCGCTGCCTCCGCTGCCTTTGCACGGGCAAGCAAGCTGCTCCTGCCGCTGAGCAGGCGGGAGCTGCGGCAGCCAGCACCGAGGACGGGAGTGCTGGGGCCAGTGGCACGGGGCAGGCGCCTGGGGCTGCCTTTAACGGCTTCGGTGGTCTATGAAAACTGTTTGCAACTTGAGCACCTGGCATCAAACCCTGCGCTGGTGCAATTCTGTTACTAACTCGTTACTTTGTTGCACATGGGTCCTTGCTTTAAAAAAAAAAAAAGCGCCTTATATTCGGGTGCGGCTTATATATGGACAAATCCTGTGGTCTTCCCGGCTACCCAGAAGTGCAGTTTATATTCAGGTGTGGCTTATAATCGTGAAATTACTTTATTTTTTAATATATACACCTATAAACATAACTGTATGTCTAACAAAAAATATTTTAGTTGTTCCTACGTTATAGGGTACCAAGTATGGGACAGCACTGACTGTGCCTGGGAAGTAGCTGATTGTATATAAGTTCCCTATGCAGAGCTGTGACAGAGGGCTGCTGGGATAAAGGAGAATCATGAACAGAAGCAGGGAAATATTACTTCTGGACAGGGAATTGATGAGATCAATATTTGAAAGCTCTATACAGTCCAGGCCAGTGTGTTTTAAAAAGTACTGAGAAATGAGAGCGAATGCAGGAAAGAGTCACAAAAACTATTCTGAAGAAGTAAGGAAATTTTTCCTAGTGAAAGATTTATGGAAATTACTCTGTTCAGTTAGTCTAAGAGAAGATCAAGAAATGCAGGGATTAGAGCATACTTTCACCATGATTTTATGTGGCTCTTGAATCAATTGAAAAGGGTATAATATCTGGAAGCTGAAGTTAGAGAAGTTCAAATTCAAAATCAAGCTCAAAATTTTAATATCAAGATAATTATGCTCTGGAACAATTCATCCAGGGAAGGTAATGGTTCCACTTGCTCTTGACACCTTTTTGTCAGATAAATTGCTGAGTATTCATGGGCTTCAAAATTGGCTGTCTTGGGGCATGTTTCCCTGCAAAATATCTCATGTTTTTCTTGGTAGCTACTGTCTCTTTCCTGCTCCCTTTAACACAACAGACTGCTTTTCTTTTACTTCTTCTCATAGGTACTTTAAATAAGTTTGTTGGTTTTTTTGGGGGAGCAGGGGAGGGATTGGGGGGTGATTTATCATGGGTATATTATTCTGGAACTGAAGAAAGTACACTTTGCTTTGACTTTTTTGCTAGCTTTTTATTACATTGACAAAAAGTGTTTTCATTACATCCTTCATTTACAAATTGGTCACAAGAGCTTCTCACTGAGCTTCTTTAGAGCCCCACAAAATACTTGGATTTCTTCAAAAGACCACAGAGGACATCAGGGAAGAGAAAACAAGGCAAGCATATTAAAGATATTGAAAGGTCTGTGTTGTCCTGGGAAAAGTTAGTGCTACAAACCCCTATATTGACTGTGCTTAAGTAAAAAGGCTGGCTTGCAGCTATATTTGATTGCTTTGTTGGCCAGCAAAGTAGTATCCCAAAATGGAAAATTATTTGAGGCATGTTGATTATTTTGCATATTTTATAAGAAGATAATGGGCATCATGATTTTTAAAAGCATGGAGAATATTTTTGGGAGTATTCTGAAAAGCAGGTCCAGTTACAATAGATAGTGCTCTGAAGGATAAGTGATCATACTGTTGAGACATATAAATGATGATTTAAATGTTCATGCTTGCACCTTAAAGATATCAAGCTCACAAATTTAATTAAAAATTGTTGAAGTCAGATGTGCTACAGTGCATGACATGGGAAATGTTACCTGTGTGAGGAGGTTGGATGGAGGGGCTGTCCAGCAACATGCACTCCTCGTGCAGAAACATTAGCTTTTTTGTCAGATTTGTATGTCATGGGATGTTCAGTGAGCTTGGTAGGTGGCAAAATCCACTGCAGGGAAGGGTTTGACTTCCTCTGTGTCAAAGCAGAAAATGTCAGAAATTCTTTGTGGATCCAACATGTCTTTTACAGAATTATCACCTCCATAGGAGTGATGCTTCACTCTAATCCATGTAATCAGTTGAAACTTAGATTTTTGGTTTTTTCCTGGGAAAAGGCCACCAAAACAAAAAGCTTGCAGTTTCACTGAATGACAGCACCTTTCTGAATTGCTTATTTGTAAGTACCAGTGTCCGAGATCTGGGGAATCTGAGTGTGTAATAACACAAGTGCAATTTAGGACAGGTCAGACAGAAACTTAATTATCTATGATCATAGTTGCTGATGTGGAAAAGTGGGGAGCTGGAAACTAGCACTGTTAGTTTTTACTTGAAAGGAATAGTCTTTTAGTTACTAAAAACTTCTTAGCCAGACCTCTCAAATCTTAAATATTAACAATGGGTACCACATATGACCATGTCTATAGAGCAGCAGTAGCAGAACTGCTTTTAAGTTTCCTATCAAGACATCACAACAAAGACAAGTTAAAAATTGCTTTTTTTCATCCTGTCATCTTTGGGAAAAGGAAATATACGAGTTTGTACATGTGTGCGTGGGTTTGTATTCCTTAGGGAATGAATGGGTAAAAGAAAGCATTCTGGACTGGAGCAGAAGCTATTCACCCCGCTTTCTTAAAAGGGAACACATTTTATGAAATGTGTTAACACATGTTATGAAACTTCCCTAGACTGGCATGGCTAGTCTCACCTCTTTACCTGACTTTCCCAGTTATTTCCTGTCTTGGTCAGTGGCCACCACCCCACTAATTTTTCATAGGTTATTCTCCAACCCATCCCTGTCTCTATGCACTCAGACTCAAGCTATGTACTTTAGATTTTGATACTGCCTTTTTCGACCCCCTGCATGGTGATTAGTCTTGCCCAGTTCCTCATCACTGAAGCACAATTCTATCCAAGCTCAACAAATGGAGCCTTCTCCAGCTGAAATCCATCCACGATGCTGCTTGCAGAGGTCACTTACCAAGAGCAGTGCTTTTAACAATTTAATCCTCTCTTAACAACTTTGCATTGACTGTGGCCTCTCAAACTTAATTTTCTCTTCCAGTACCCTTTGGGAAATGTTAAATTTAGTATTGAGATGTGTTCACCACCTGTAATGAGCTTCTGGAGCCATCCTCTGCTACCTATTGGCCTTTGACACTTGGCATGTGTGTCCTGTAAAACATCTTTGTCACCACCTCATTATCCCCTTTCAAATGAGTGTTTAAGCTGTTGACTGACTAATTTAAATTTAAGAATTATTAGATGAGGTCTTACAGAGGTCAGACTTGTTGATTCAAACATACACTTTGGTCCTAAATGTTAGGAATCTCATTGCTTTCTGGATCTTATTTGGTCTTTGTGCTGTGCATGCTCTGTGCCATGTAGGTAGCTGTGTATACTTGTTACATTTTACTTCTGTGTATCATGTTTGTAAAAGTGTTCTTTTTTTGTAAAAAACAGAGGTATTTAATGATCCTTTTCTGTATTTTTCTATTAATTTATGTGATAGCTAAAGATAGCCTCTTCAGGATCTTCCTGCTCATCTGATTGCTTTTGCTACTGAGCTGTCTAGGCAGCATCTTCCCATTTAGCCAACAGAGACCAAATTAATACACAGGAAAAAAAACTATTATTACTATTATTGGTGATGCTGGACATTAGACAGCAGAACCTGATCCCAGTGACAAATAATGACATAACACATGGGCTTCTTTTTGATTGCTTTCAGAATTTCCTTTTGAAGGCAAAGATGTGTTAAAATTTAGAACCTGTGTTTCCTATTGACTCATCTTATATTCACTCCCACTCTTCTGTTAAACAAATACTGATAGAATAAAGTTAGTACCATGCTTTTTGGACAATACAGCAATAATGAAATTTTAAGAGCTAGGTTTATTTTCTCTTGGGATGGCCATCTCAAATACTAATGAAAAATTTCTTCAAAAATTGTAATTTACAGACATATTAACATAATCATTGGATGTGGTGTTTAAACTCTGAAAACTGCAGAGGTCTCTAGAGCAATTTCTGTTTCAGGAGAAGAAAGGGGGTTTTAATATCTGTAGGGCTAACTATAGCCTATCATGAATTATAAACTAGATCACAGGCTTCTAATATTTTACTATCTGGACAGTGACCCAGAACAACCTCTTTCTGTGGCCATAAAAGTGATTGATTTTCTTGGCTCATTCATCCATAGAAGTATTTTCAGCTAAGATGACCACTTGCTGTAATGAGAATGATTTGGAGTTACAGATTTCTGAATCTCACAGAGAACTTAGCTATTCACAAATCAATTATTTGTAACCTGTATCAGTTCTTACTATGGCATTTATATGCTTGCATGGTAATTATAACTCACTCCTATTTTTGGTTCAGTGACCATGCTTATAATTAAATTTTTTTATACTGGCGATTGTTCTCATTTAAATTTTAAAATTGGTGATTTTAAATTATATATACTAGGGTTGAAATTAAGTCTTGAAAATTACACGCTAGCATGTATTGTCTGAAAGTTAGTGTATTCTCATATTTGTCATAATGCTGGTATTTCCCTAAATGTCAAATACTTTGTACATCTGACATTTAGAAACTGTGAAGTAGAGGGGAATGGTAAAATATGTGACCATAGAGCTGATAGTTAAAATGTGGCCTTATAAATCCAGGTCTATAGTGCTGCTACCCTGGTCATAGATGCAGGAGATGTTTGATTAAGTATCTGAACCTGTGAAGATTTATAAGAGCCATCATTTTTCACAACAGTCATATGAAATAAAAAATGGTACTTGAAAGACAGATTGAGGACCAGGAGGAAAAGTGTGATGAGCAGAGCTGGTGGTTTATCATGATTTAATTTACATGATTGTAAATCTGTAACTGCTCGATGTCACCTGTATGTATTTGGGTTCAGTGCCTGACTAGTATTTAATAATCTCACAGTCCTGGTAGGGAGCCCAGGGCTGGTGCAACGATGGTGCAAACTGTACAGCTGCTGTACTCTGGGAACACTGGGCTGCCTTGGCTTACCCTGGTGGAACAGCAGTAAATCCAGCCAGTGTTTCTACTGCAATATGGAGGAGGAATTCCTGTATGCAGCATCTATTCAGAGACCTCTGTCCTCTTGCCTTTAAGAGGGATGAATATGCAAAGAATTCCTGAGATGAAACGGTTGCAAGAATGATGCCTGATTATGATGAAGACTCTATCCTTCAGTCTGATGGTTTACAGTGTAATTTTATCTGCTCATTCTGCTAAAAATTGCTCACTGGGGAAATTACAACCACTAAAAGCATTTGGGGATTTCAAGCCTGGTAGAATGATTTTTTTCTCTCTGGCAGGGGTGGAAATACAGCACTTCTTCACAGGGTTGAGAGGAAAGGGGGTGGGACAAAAACCATTGGAAGTGGTTCTCCTGGGAGCCTTCCCGGGGGAAAGCGCCACTTCTGAATCTAAAATAATGCTGATCCAGTGCCTTTGTGTAAAATTAGTCCATACTCGTAGCTTAACACTATAGCAAACTCATTCCCAGCAATGAAGACTCTAGCCTTGCTTTTTGTATCTTTATCACTTTGTTGTTTAGCTCTGTTTTTAACAGTCTTGCCACAAAGGCTGCTGTAATCCTTCAAGTTTCAGCTGTTTCCAGGAGATCTGCTGTATGTGCCAATAACAACTGCAGAAATGGCCTGACCAGAAGCTATAGCAATAAATACTCTGTCCTCATTTATGGATGCAGTGATTGCTACGTTTCTTCTTTCCATTTTTCTTCCTAAAGCTCTGTGGTGCAGGGATGGTTTATAGTGCATGGAAGAGGACAGAAGGTATCTAAGTGGCCAGATGAAGGAGTACAACTATAGTACCAACTATAACATGAGAAGTTTCTGAATGCCTGAGGGGTGGCTATTGTATGGGAAAAGTAAATACCTGTGCTTTCATCCTTGCAGCTGTAAAGTTCCTGTGGCAAAAATGCTCCAAGCCATGAACTGTAAGCATTCCATCTTAAACATTTCTTCTTCTTCTTCGATGTTTTTGATTAATTCTATGGCTATTTGTTGTCAGGTTGAGATTTGCTTATCATTACCTTGTGTGCTGAGTCGGTCAAGGTGCGAGTACAAGAGCTGTGAAACTCTGAGGTGCAGACATGTTAGATCCTGAGTGGTGAATTCAGCGACAGGACCTTGAAGTTGTTATTGCCCTTAACTGTCATAGCTCTCTCAAAATTCAGATAGGCAAGTTGCAAAAGATTACACCTTTTGGAGGTTAGAATCTTTGTAATATTTTGTCTAAAGTCTTTTAGTATCAGAGCAGCTCTTGGGGAAATTCAGTATGAAATAGGTTAAGCAGAGCTGGTTTCTATTGATGTAGCCCAAGTCAGTTCTCAGTGCCACACTGATTCAACATTGATCTAAAACAGGTTTCCAAAATGTTGGGCTGTGGTTTTATCTGTTTGCTGAGTACACACAAGACAGGGAGATCTGGATTCACCATCTGGCAAACATGAGGCATGTATGCTAGTCTGAAAAGTGCCCCAATTATGACTGTAATTAGCTGCTTGAAATAGGTGCTTGGAAATGTGACAAGTGTAGTAAGTGAGACAAGAAGATATAGCAAGTGCATTATTAAGCAAAGCAGTGAATTAGAGAGCACATGGTCATCCCTGCTTGTAGCTGACTGATAATGAATAGGAAAATGTATAGTATGATGTAAAGAAAAAATAAATCCATATTACTGTAGGAACCAGAATACAGTTGAGTTGTTGGTCTCAGACTGCTTTAGAGTTTCACCTCTCTGTCAGCATTTTGATTCCTAATTTTCCATGCTTTTGTATACTCTTTTATAAGTGATTAATCTTATAGTCTTAATTTTAGTCTTTTTTTCAGAATTCAGATCCGTGGCAAGTGAAAGAAGAGCATTCTGGACTACTCTTAGTAGCTGGACAAGAGTAGGTAACAGACCTGTTTATGAGAGACAATGATGTAGCAACAGTAACTGTTGCTAGTAACATTTATGCCTGGTATGTATTTCCTTGATTTTTATGTTTTTCGGGGGTTTTGGGGTTATTTTTGGTTTTTTTCTTAGTTTTGTTTTGTGTTGGGTTTTTGTTTGTTTGTTTGTTTTGTTGTTGTTTTGTTTGGTTTGGTTTGGTTTTGCTAAGTACATCATTCTGTATATGGATATTTAAAAAAATAAATGAAAAAAAAGAGGAACAATATATAAATCACTAAATCACCAGTGCTCTTGTGTTGTTCTTTAACCCCAGCTGGCAACTAAGCACCGCACAGCTGGTCCCTCACTCCCCACCCTTGCCAGAAGGATAGTGGGAAAGAGAACTGGAAGGGTAAAAGTGAGAAAACTTGTGAATTGAGATAAGAATGGTTTAATAATTGAAATAAAATAAAATAAAATAAATATTGATAACTTGTAATGAAAAAGAAGATTAAAAAAAATAAAAAGAGATTAATAAAACCCTAGAAAGACAAGTGATGCAGATAAAAAACAATGACCAGTGCCCAGCCAGTCTCTGAACAGCAGCCTCCAGCCAAATTTGCCCCTAGTTTGTATTCTGAGCATGGCACTACATGGTCTGGGATCTCCCTTTGGTCAGCTGGGATCAGCTGTTCCCGCGGTGTCCCCTCCCAACTCCGACTGCACCCCCAGCCCACTCACTGGTGAGGTGGGATAAGAGGCAGAAAAAGCCTTGACCCTGTGTAAGCCCTGCTCAGCAGTAACCAAAACATCCCCATGTTATTACTGTTTCCAGCACAAATCCAAACCACAGCCCTGCACCAGCTACTGTGAAGAAAATTACTTCTATCCCAGCCCAAACCAGCACAAATGGTTGAAGCACACTTGCATCCGTTTTCAAGATACAAATGTTGTCCACTAGAGTGAAACCTCCAAGGATATGCCCACTGATTTCTACTATTTCTAAGATATGTATTATTTATTTGACCTAAATATTCCTTTCCATCATGTAGAACAGAGCAAGAGATTGTACAGCCAGTGTATTGACAAGTTGCCTGGAACCACTTGTCTAAACCATAGGAACACTCTGCTATGCCTATTTTTAAAATTTATTTTTATTCTGTAGCTGCTGTGACATAGCTGTGTATCGGTTCTACAGACTGACTTCTTTGGTCTTTTATTTCAGTCCTTTGACATTTTCTTGCCTGTGCACTAGGTAAACTCTAGTTATCAGAGTAAGCATGGTTTGGACTACATTTATTTTAAAGCATTTTGGTTCCTCTTTAAAATTGTAGATGTAGGAGTGGGCTCATTGGAAGTGAGTCAATCTGAATTGATTTCAGAATAAATACAAATCTTGAAAACCAGCCAGGTTTGGTAAAGAAAAAGAAGGAACGCTCCTCATACATTTCTCAGCTGTACCACAGCATACAAAACCAAGTCCAGCAGAAACCAGAACTTTGCCTGAAATTCATAATTGATTACCTTGGTTATTGTCAAATCATTGTAAAAGTGAAATAAATAAAATCACTCACTATGTAAAACCCAAAACGCTTTGGCTGTGACTTGGCTTCCAAAATGTGGAATACATTTAACACTAGTTTGAATAGACTTATGGTTTGGCTACCCTTTTTCTGTCTGTTCTGAACACCTGTTTTCATTTAGCTGTACAAGATGAACCACAGTTCTGCACTTAGCTTTACACTCCTAACAGCTCTACTGAAATCAGTGGTAGCAGTTGACTTTGAACACAACCCACAGTATCACACTTCATTTCTTCTGGAAAAGAAATCTTGGGGAAAAACTGCAGTGTAACTAGTCAAACTAATGGGGATGATAGAAGCTGACCGCAACACGCTTAAAACTCAACTGTGCTCGTGTGACTTCATTCTCTCCTTTCTCTTTGGATGCTAACTTATTTCTCCTACCCTTGTGTTACTTGAGAGCTGACATATTTCATGCTGAAGCTTCAGGAAAGATTTATGATAGGGGAATATTTCAAGGAAATAGAAACAAAGTAAAGGAAAACAAATAAAATTAAGTTTGACGAATGAATACGATGGTTCCTTAAATCTGCATTATTAGTTGATTAGTTGGTACATTTTAGTCCAGAAATCCAGGCTATTGTTTGACCTTACTTAATTTTCTGTTCTTGTGGATTCAAAAGAAAAATAACTAAAAACAACTGCATGATCCAGCTGTGTGTTTGATGACTTGCTGCATGCAATTTTGAGGTGTTTGTAGTATTCGACCTCGTCACTAGATTTACCATTCTCACATGTAATAATTTTTTCATACATCATTGTACCTATCAAGCATTTTCAAACAAGCGTCAAATCCAAAAAGAAAAGTTCTAGCAAATGCTTCTTTTAGTGTCCTGCCCACTATTTTATGTTATTCAATAATTAAGATGTGGGCCTGACTTTTGAGAAATATGAGGTCAAAATCATGTTTTGCTGCATGCTTTCTTAGGTATCTAAGAAAAACATCCATGCACAAGAACAAAACTAATATCTCATGTCCTCTAGCCCTCCAGTTTCTCTATGCATCTAATTTAGGGTTAGATCATGTCTGAGTGTAATTGCAACCAGCTTAGTTTAGAAGGGACCAGTCACTCTGAAAGTGATTGCTTCTCTTTCACTTTGTGATGAGAGTAACCCAGGTTAATAATTCAGATTAAGAAACTAAAAGTTCTATGAAGTGAACCTCAATTTTTTAGTGTTCCAGCTCCTCCTCTCTGAAGCAGACATAGCAGCATTACCATGCCTCAGGAAGCAGCCACAAGGATGCTAATAATTCTGAGATATTTATGAATCATAATAGAAGCTTATTTGAATATAAATATTTATGTCATGCGGAAAGGAGAGCTTCTGTCTCCATCCACTTGAGACTTCCTTGTAGTTTTGCATTTACCAAACATATTTCTGCTACCATTTGGTATTAGAGAGATTTTGCATGTGAAATGTGGGAAATTTGAATTTTTACATATTTTTACAGGCTGATTTAGAAGCAAAAATGCAATGGTATGTATTTTACCAAGACTTCTAAAGAAGTCATATGAGGGACAGACCCATAAGCCATAAAAGGGCCATACCCTTAAACCTTAAAAAATAAGCAGCAATCCATCTTACAGCCATCCCTGGGAAAAGTTCCTCTGTGAAGGACCACAGCAAAGAGGGATTTGAGACTTTCTGTGGCATGGAAGTTTTACCTTTGACTGTGGAATTTGAAGGCCATCTGCATTCTGGAGTGCCATTTCCAGCAGTGAATATAGTGAAACATGGACAGCTTGAATGAATCATGATGATCTCATGTCACCTCACAAAAAAAGATAGGAAGCTGCATAATCAAAAAGTGTGCATGGAAGATGACTCAATGAAATGTCCTAGTATGAATAATTACAGACAAAGAAAGAAAATAAGGCATGAAGTGGCAAATTGGATGGTGAAGTCTCTCTGATGGGCTGTGTAGCTGCTCCATATAACTTTCTCTGTGTATGTACACGTGGATCTCTGGCAAAGCTGGGCTGTCTGGAGCTGGTTCCTAGTCCAAGTGGATAGTACAGGTCGTGTTAGAGGGTGAATATTGGTGTGGCGTGCTTCACAGGTGAGTGTGCTGCTGCATTTGCTACAGCATTCCTGGTGCTATGTCACTTAGTGTTATGTCACTCATCGCTCTTTTTTTAGTCTTATTGCAGCTCAGCAACTGGTAAGTTCAGAATTAATGAGCAGCAGTAACTCCCTGTGGAGCAGATATTTAAGGCCGGTATTTCAATATCAGAATCCCATAGGCACAAATTAAAACCACTCTCCTTGAAAGATTTACAGCTCTCTTTCTGATTAGCAAGAGCCAGACATTGTTTCCTGAAATGTCAGTTTTGCTGCAGCTCAGTAATGGATGTGACACTAATTAAAGAAAGCAGAGGAGACAAAAGCATTGGTGTTGTAACTCTGGAAAAGCTGCAGGCAGATATGTATTTGACTCTAGTGTTGCATTTTGGATACCTGCACAGAGTAATACTTATATCTGTGCCAGTAGTTTGTAGAGCAGGTTACTTCTCTTTGCCTGCTCTCTTTTGTATTAAGCACCTAATAAAATACAGAGGCATTAAGCTGCTTTCTCCATGGAGCAGGCTGTGTGCTTCAGGGAAGGCACATTTTATTTCATGTGCATTTTCTTACACAGTAATCTGCTCTTCTGTCTTTATGATGAGAATGAAAGAAGTCTAAAATCTCAAGTCAGAGCCATAGAGTAATGGAAATCTCTGATGCAAAGAGGATGGAGTACATGAGAAAGAAAGTATCAAAAAAGGCTTTATTTCTTCACTAATTGAGAAGAAATGCAATGTACTGCAATACTTCATGAAGGGAGCATTCCATTTCTGTATAACTGGCTACAGACTTTTTGAAACAACCAGGACTTTGTGAGAGAAGGCTCTGACCCTCCTAGCTTCTTTTGGTCTGCAGCACTGACCTGACAGCTGGAGCTGTCAAGATGTAAACTGAACTTCAAAAAGTGCCGGTAGCTCCATATGAAAAATGTAAATACAGATCACAAAATTGCTGTGAGGGAGAATTCAGCCAGTCCTTCAAGTCTGGAGGCCCTTTGTTCTATTCCCTCTGTTTATATAATTTTGAGCATGTCCCTGATGAAATGCTGCCTTAGACATCAAACCCAGGAATCAATAAGTATTTTTTAACTTCAAGGTTGTTTGGATTCAGTGCCTTGGATGGGTATGCCCAGAGTGGATGGATGGGAGGATTAAACGTAGCAGTTTGTTATTTTCCTCATTATGCATCTTTTGAAAAATGCATTCCTGAGCTGGTAAGGGAGTAGGTAACTGGGATTTACTTGGCTGTGACAACAGCCAATGCTGAGTGAAATGCTTGGATGGACACAGGTTCTAGAAAGCTGCTGTGTTTTCTTAATTAGGCTTTTTCAAGCCCTGTTCAAACAGTCAGATTGCTTTTGAATTTAGGTCAAAGTTAAGAGGAATGGTTTGTTCCTCCCTAAATCAAAGCTGTCCAGACACAGGGAAGGAGAAATTCCTCCCTGAAATGTAGTATGGAAGAGTATGAAAGAAAGAGGATATGCATAGTTTAAGCTCTTTTAGGTAAAAGGAGAGAGTGACAAGTTACTCCACTTGCTTACTTGGCACCTTCGCTGTGTGATGAACACATTCTCCATCTCTCTTGACTGGGAGAGATGGAGAAAGGCAGGTTACTTTATGCAGGCATATTTTAATACATATCTGTGAAAACATACATCATGTGTGACATGCAAGGGACAGTCTTCTTCTTTCTAGAGAAGGAACCAAAACCTCCAGTCTTTACACACAATTCTTTGCGCACTGGTCACTGTTCCAGTCCAGCCCTGTGCAGCTGCACAGGGTCCTGCTTTCAGCAAGCAGCCAGCCTGGATTCAATGCCAGGTTCTCCGTAAAGAAATTGCAGAGTTAAATATTTCATTCACTTCAACATTACTGCAGTGTTTTTCAGATGTCTTCTGGCTGGTGTCATTGCTGGTTGTCACAGCATGCTTATTACAGCATTGCAGGGAGCTGTTGCCACCACAGAGAAAAAGCAAGCCTGTCTTCTGTTCCCTCCCAAGAGGTCAGTGCTTTACTGCTCAGTGCAGGAAATCAGACTGCTGTTCAAATAAAACTGTCCAGCACTGTCTATAATGGTAGAAATGGTTAATTGTGCCCTGAATAAAAATTGTGAATATGTAAAATTCTGGAATAGCAGCATTTGTTTCCTTTAGGTAAATGTGTTCAGGTAGTTCAGGTGAAAATTGTACTGAGCCAGGGTCTTGTTATTATCCCACTATTGCTAACTTAATTAATGTATCAGTGCTGGCAGGTATAATTTTGTGCTTCTTACTATACAACGATGCAGCACAGACTTACCAGTGAAGACAGTGGAAGGTGTAACAGATGGATGGGGAAAAAACATCCCAAACAAGATGAGTTGGAGAACAGGTGGTGTGTGTGAGAAGGGAGGAGATGACAGTGCAGCAGGTTTTTATAAACCTGATCATTAGTTTGGCTCATGTATCTGTTTACTAGGTATGCTCAGCTAGAATAAATAATAGAGCTCTGTCTGGAGGCATTTAAGGCCACAGTGGCTTGGTGAAGGAGGACCCAGCTCATATATGAAAGGCAGAATCTGAGAAAGTTCTGACAGGAGGGAGAATTAAGCTTTCAGACAGATTTTATCCTGCAAATTCTTGAGATGTATTAGGGCAGCAGTGAAAGTAATCTCTGGTTTAGCTGATCAGAGAAGCTGCCCTCACTCATTGAGTTGGTGAGTTGGCCTCTTGGATTTTTTTATTGTTTTATTGGTTTTCTATTGTTACTTGGTGACCCAGCTGGCAGCTTTTAGTCTTCTCTTTTAATGTTTAATTAATTACATATATGTTTCCTATAGAGATTCATTACACAGCTTGACTCTGAGTTGCTTCTTTTCAGTTCTCTCTTCCACACAGTTAGTGTTTATGTGGCTTCTCCTCACAGTGATGTGTTCTAGAGCAAAGTACGTCTATCTTCTCCTAACTAAATAGCAGCCCACAAGACAGAGTGGTAAATAGCAAAGGTAAAAAGGGAAAAGTAATGAGAAAAGGGATTTATGAAAAAATGCAAGATCATTTTCCTGTATCCAGAAGAATCTTCTTTTGTTTAAGCAACCAAGTGAAACTTCCTGAGGGGTAAGAAACAAATGATTCCCACCATAAATGAACTATGAATTGTTTTTGCAAGCACATTTTTTAGCTATACCGTATCTGATCCTCCCGCTGGTGGGAGCAGCATGGAAGAGCCTGTAAACCAGAAACCAGAAAATGAGTGTTTATTGTCTGTTTTCTTTGGATTACCCTTTACCCTTGTAGTTTGCTTAGCCCTTCTCTAACAGTAAAAGAAAAAAGTGAGATTTTTGCTGATTCATACTTTCAAATCTACACATTTTAAGATGCAGCTCTTGACATATTGCAGAATAACATAAACGTATGTGTTAATGATGAGACTGCTGCTCTACACACAGGCAGCAATAAAAAATCCAAGGGCAAAGCCTGCAACCTCAAATATTTTAAACCATGACTTCTACATCTAAAGTTTGTGAGAACAGCTCTCAAAATACAAGGTGCTTTCTAGTTTATTTAGTAATAAATTGTGGTTGTCATATTTTCCCTCTGTCTTTCAGCTGTTAGGATTCCCATGAACACGCAGCCCACATTTGTAACTAATGTGCTGTGCTTTTCACATACAACAGTGAAGGTTGAAGTGCTGAAATTGTGCCTTCACTGAAGTCTGTAAAAGTGTCTAGCTACTTAAATGTTTTACTATCACTTTTTTCCATGGCAGACACATGACCAAGAATTCTGAGCACAAATTCTTTTAAAGAGTGAACTGAGGAAGAGAGATTGAGACCATCCTGCTCTTCCTTTTTCTTATTAGCTACAGTTATCTCTGTAAGCTGTGTGATGTAGAGGACTGTCTTCATCTGTATTGCACTGTGTATAATATAATGCCACTGGGATATAGATAGTAAACAATGATGATAAACAAATTCAAATAACTAAGTAGCTGCCTCTACCTTTGTTGCTTTGAGAATTTGCGATCTTGTCTGTAGTAGAGAAAAAAGGCAGTCACGGACAAATTGAAGCCTTTTCTTTTTCTTAAATGGAGCTTTGTACCTTATGTTTGAAAGATATTGTGGTTATTAAGACCCCAAGAGAAATCAAATTGTGATGAAATTGTGCATAGCTTAATTTGAAAAGTTGCTTCTTTATGCATCCAGAGTGCTAGTGCCAATTCCAGAAATTCTGTTGGTGTTTGGGGAGGGAAGGCAAATAAGCAGAGATATCTGACTTATATTTTAAGGAAGCCAGGAGATAAAATAAAAATTAAAAAAAAAACAAAAAAAACCCCAACAAAACATGAATCTCAGGTATACAGAGGATCCATGAGCTTCTACAGAAACCACCTATTTAAAGTCATCAAATTTTATAAATAATCCAGCGAATTCTGGAGTGTGTGTGTTGCCTTGTCTATTGTTCCCATGGGACTTTCTTTGGTTTGATCTATGATGTTTTATGAGTCGACTTGAGTAAGAAGAGAGTGCCAGTTTTTCTGTTTAAATACATGTGACCTGCCAGCCATCAAAGTCTAGTATTTCTAAGAAAAAAGGACATTTTAATTTGTGAAAGGCATGTCCCAATCTCTCAAAACATGACAGTGAAAAGCTCCAAAGCATTAATCAAAAAAGCTAAATAAAAAAAGGCAAAATGCTGGACCTTGGGCTAGCTGTCATTTGGTGCAGATTTGTTGAACCCTCATGCTGGTTGCCAGGATAAAGATGTGATGCATGTTTCTGTGTATGTCCCTGTTTTTATTTGGATCTCTTTATTTTTTTCCCTCTGGGAAAGATGTTCTTCGACCCAATCATTTTTACAATGCAAGCAAGTATCTGCAGTAGCTGTTTTCGCTGAAACAATTTATTTTCTTATTATTGCAAACATTAACTAGGCTCAAATGGGAACTGTAACAAGGTAATATTGTAAGCTTTGAAATAAGCTGATTTGAAATGCTGAGTAGTTGCCAAAGCCTTTAGTGTAAAAAGAGGTATAGCAGTAAAATATTTTTAAACTTTATTCTTGAAGTTAATTCACAGGTTGTTTTCAAAGAAGGCACTTCACTGAAATTTCTTTTCACTGTACTTCTAATTTTCCTATTGTACTGTACCAGCCTTCAGAGAAAAAGAAGAAAACAAAAAGACAGCAAGCAGATTTTGTTTCCCTCTGTCTTCTCAATATCTTTATGCTTTTATAGGGAGTGGGCCAAGGGTCCTGCTTAACATGACAGCTTTTTCCTTTGTTTTGAGTCAATTCCCTCAGAACCACAATCACACTATCTGCTATTATCTTCCAGCCTCTATGAATCCTCGTTGTCCTCACTCCACTGAGAAGCATCTGCATAATTTTTCTCTTTATGCTCTCTTCTTTCCTGCCCAACCACTAAATCATAGCCAATGTTTTCTTCCCACTCCATAGGTACTTCCCTGGGCTCCCTGCCAGCCAGTGCCTGCCAGACCCACGTCCCTGTATACACACTGTCAGGCTGTCCTTCAAACAGGAACAAAGTGCGAAATTATAGAAACAAGCTTCCAGCCATCCACAGCCTGTGTCTGCACAGGGCCTGTCAAATCAGTCAACAAAATTCTACAGGCAGCACAGGCAGGATGAAAGCAGGAAAGAAATGACCTCCTATCAGCTGATGTGCTGCAAGTGTGCACTCAGTCTGTAGCAGAAGCAAATCAGAGCCACAAGTCTCTCTTGCAGACATTTAACAGCTTCAGTGCAGATAGCCACTGCAAGGTAGCTGACACACAGCGACTCATCACTGCCTCATAATTGTCTGTATGCCTGAGGCTCCTCATGTTTGGCCACGTTGCTAAGGTACACTCAAGCTAGCCATGGTGAGAGAGTAATGTTTGTATCTGAAAACATGTCCCGGAAACACAGTATCTCAGAGAACTGCAGCTAGAAACCCACTGCATAAATGTTCTGGTCCGATCCTGCTGCATGGGGAGCAGGTGGGGTATCAGTCCTGCTACAGGAAATGGTGCAGGACAAGGCAGACAAGAAGGACTGATGTGATACTGCTTTGTGTGTAACTTGCTCTGTCTTTTTTAGTCTATGTGCCATCTGTTTGGACATAGACTAGTCTTTGCAAAGCCAGGAAAATCATTCTTAGAAGCAAACAAATGACAAAACCCCAAAACGTTTATAATCCCATTTGTGTCTAGATTGTACCTGCACAAAGCAATTGTTTGGGCAGTTGGCACGCTTCAGTGCCAAAATAGAAATTTACAGCAGGAAACAAGCCAAGAAGATTGTTGGACCTACAGTTGCTAGTGAAGTTTCTGTTCTGTACTGAGGATTTCCTTTTTGGAATTCAAAGTTCTAAGCAGGTCACTCATGGTTTTTAGCACCTCCTGTCCTCATGGTGTCTCTGTCCTTCAGCCAAAGATTTCAGTCCTCCAAGTTCTGCTGAATTTGTTAGTGAGAAAGTAAGCCCTCACAGTGGTTTCATCAGTTTTCCTAATTTTTGTGTGCCTATGTCCATCAATCTCAAACTCTTGTCTCCATCCTAATTTTTTGAAATTTTCCACCTCAGATCATTAATGAGACTTTCAGTGTCTATACAAAACTTGAAGGGGATTGATTTATTTTTCTAGTTTCAAAGATATTGCTGAAGTCTTCTGTGACTTCCTTGGCCCTCAGTACTCAACAGCAGCTCGCTACAGTAAAACACCTGAAGGCCTGATCTTCCCCTCTGAGTATTGAACTTACATTAGAAATCCCAAAGAGCCTTAATAAACCTGTTTTCAAGTCCTGCCAGAAGCATTAACTTGCTGCTCAGCTTCTGAACCCAGCAGAGCAGGCTGGTGCCTGCAGGCAATGTGCCAGTGATATTTTAGTGCAAAATAAGAGTGTGCATTAGCAGCCCTTGGCATGCTTGGTTCACATCAAAAATTGGTCTTGGAGCACATGGGTGGAATTCTCTTCAAACATAACTAAACCAAAGATGCTCTTCAGGAGCACCCTGTGCACTGCTGTTGCTAGTGGGGTGCAGGTGACTTTTGCAGGTTGCATGGGGCTGTTTAACTCAGTGAAGGCATTCCTTTTGCTCCTCAATATGCCACATGTAGGTATCACTTTACTGCCATCATAGCCCCTAACAAACCTTTCTAGAGGTTTGGAACGTAATTTCTTTTCAAGTTACAACTGCAAAATCAAAGGTTTAGGGAAGTACCTTAAGTGACAAAGTCTTAACTAAGAAGTCTTTTTAATAATTTTTAGTGCAAGTATCCCATTCACTGCCACCTTAGGAGAGCAGGGAAGCAAAACAGTTCTACTGTTTTTGGAGGAGCATTGTTATTAGTACTGCTAGGGTACTGAAGTTTTTATCCAGGCTCTGCTCTGAGGGGAAGACTAATCAGATTCTTATTGGTACTCTTCAGAGGCTTAATTAATTGATTCACACCTCAAGATAAAACAATCTTCAGCATTGGAGGAGGGGACAAACCTGTGGAACAAATCAAGGAAATAAAGGATGTTCTTTAAGATATAGACCAGATAATGGTCTACCTGGAGATATCCTGAAATCTGCTCACTGTTGTATGGATCCTATGCTGTTCACAGTGTCACCTTGAAGCCATATCATTCAGTCTTGTTAGTTTTAGTTAGGTTCCTAGCTCATACCTAACTTGCCAGTGAACTAATTTTTTCTTTTCCGAGTGTCCCAATTACAGTAATTTCACAATTATAAGCCACACCTGATTATAAGCCGCACATCCGGGTAGCCGGGGAGACAACAGGATTTGTCCAAATATAACCCGCACCAGAATACAAGCCGCTTTTTTTTTGTTTTGTTTTTTAAGCGAGTATCCATGTGCAACAAAGTAACAAGTTACTAATAGAATTGAGGGATGGTGGGGTTTGCTGTCAAGTTGCTCAATTTGCAAACAGTTTTCACAGACCAGCAAAGCCTTTAAAGGCAGCCCCTGGTGCCCTCCCCGTGCCATGGGCCATGGCACTCCTGTCCACAGTGCTGGCTGCCACGGCTCCCCATGCAGCTTTTGAGCGGTGGTGGCTCCCTGTGCCGCTTGAAAGCAGCGGCAAAGCTGGTGGTAGCTTGGCAGGCTGGCTGCGCGGAGGCAGTGAAGCAGGGTTGGGGCTGCACGGCAAGGCAGGCGGAGCGGGCTCAGGGCTGCGTGGCAAGGCGGGTGGAGCGGGCTTGGGGCCACGCGAGGTTTGCTGTCAGGTGGTCAAATTGCAAACCATTTTCACAGACCAGAGGAACCTTTAAACGCAGCCCCACGCACCTTCCCCGTGCCACGGGGGCCGGCACTCACGCCCTCCCCGCCCGCTTGCGGCCCCGCCGCCCCACGAAGTCCGCTCCCCACCTGCCCCCCGCCCACCTGGCCGCGGCTTCACGGCAGCTCCCCGGCTGGCCACAGCAGCTCCCTCCTCGGCCGGCTCTCACTTCCAGGTTCGCATTTCGCTGAGATTTGTCCATAAATAACTCGCACCTGATGATTAGCCGCACTACTGGTGTAGGCTGGATTATTCAGTGAAAAAGGTGCAGCTTATACTCGTGAAATTACTGTAATTATTTTCAGTCATCTGGATATTCTGCAGTTATTTCCAAAAGCTGGCAATAATGTTTGTTGCATGTCATCTTTCACCTTCTTGTTTGCCTACATTGATATTACAGTAATTTCACGATTATAAGCCGCACCTGAATATAAACTGCACTTCCGGGTAGCCGAGAAGACCACAGGATTTGTCCATATATAAGCTGCACCCGAATATAAGTTGCACCTTTTTTTTTTTTTTCTTTTTTTTTTTTTTTCA
>VRYO01002772.1:21847860-21872659 GCA_009812075.1 Sialia sialis
AAATGCCAAACCACATCTCAGGATTCTTTGTGTCTGGGTCTTCACTGCACTGTAGAGAGCTTCCTAGACTGTTTTTCTTTAGTGATATGAGTATCTCCAACTTTGACTTCCTTGGGTTGTGCTCAAAAGATTTTGGCATTGTTCAAACTGAAATTGGAAAGTAGACAGATCCTGCTTAGCATCCAGCCTAGAAATAAATGCATGTGGGGAAATCTGACATATGGGTTCCAGTGGCTTTCATTTGCTAATGCCTTCACCCAGTGCTACCATGCTAAGCTGCTTCCCCTCCATCTCCTACACTATTGTAAGTTAAATGATGCAGTCCTGCTTTTGCTGTCAGATATTGCTCCCACAAGCTTCTGAAGCCTGGTGGGTCTGTGGTGACTTTGGAAGTCTGCCGGTGCTGGATGCACCCAGTCCCTGGAGCAATGAGCAGGCATAAAAGCCCATTCTGTAAAGTGAATGTAAATCAGTGATCCTCACTGAAGGAGCCTTTACCCCTGGTGCCATGAGGCTTTGAACAACACTTGGAAGATTGGCAGAGGGGTGAAAGGTAACCAGAAGGAGCCCACATTAAGAAAATATAACTAGGGATCAGCTGGATGTAGCCATGGTGCTGAAGAAGGGGACTACAAACTGGTGGGGCCATTCCCCCACCACTTGGATCTATCTGCCACTTCCCTGAAGTCCTGCAGCAATGTTAGTGATTCTTTGCCTGTAACAGGGGACAGTGATATAAAGTATTAGAGATACCCAGCATCAAAATTGTTCTTCTGGGCTATTATTAAGAACAATCACTTTTTCAAAACCTGTCTACCACTGAAATGGCTGCTGAAGGAATAAAAGTGTTTGATGTGAGAGCTGCAAGTTTTTGTGTGTGCCTCTCTCTCTTGTACTGTCGGTACTGGGAGAGACAGGGAGAGGAATCGTTCCCATGGGGACTGTTCAGATAATATGAAAAGGGAAACTCAAGAGCAGCATTATTTTTTTCTGCTCTATGACAGTCCTGGGTGAGGTGATCTTGCCTTAAACAAGTTCATACAGCATTTTTGTGGATTTTCTGGTACTGTGATTCTTTTACTGGGCAGGTAATTATCTTCTGTCCCAGAGAAAGCTATTGAGGACATACCTACCATGAGAACAAGCTATTGCTACAGGAACCCAGATGTCCCTGTGGGCTGGTGCCAGCATAGTAAAAAAGCTGTGTGTTTAAATTGTACAGAGGTGGCTAATGAGTTTTCACCTTGTCAGGAGAGCAGTCCAAGGTTAACAAATGATATATCCCAAAAATGAGAGTGAGAAAAGCTGAGTTTTGAAAATATACAACCTGCAGGGTGAGCCAGTATTTTAAAACAAAACTGTGATAGTATCTTTCTTTTTATGGAAGCAAGGCTCAGCATTACAAAAAGCAGGATAGAGGCACTCTGATTCTCAGTGCAATGTGGCAGCTAGAATATGCTTAGCATGTTATTATGTTATCAGTGGAAATGTTTAATGAGATTTACTAGATGTTCCCAAAGATGTCCTGTCATGTTTATGTATTCAGACAGGGTCTCAGTGAAGTGGCCTGTGATTTATTTGGCTGGCAAGCCACAGCAAAGGGGGATTTCAATGTTTCATGCTACATCTTGTCAAGCAAATCTGCTTTCATTTTTGCTGCAATAATAAATGTCACACACAAAAGGAACAGAGCACATGCATTTTCTTTAAATTTTGAGAGGCAGTTGTATCTGCCACTTGACATTTGGATTGCAAAGGTACCCCTACGTTATCAAGAATGTACACATTTAATAGATTAGTATCCGGCTAATCGGTGGAAGGTAGAAGAATCATATTTATGAAAAAAAAAATCTAAAAAAAGGAAGGGAGAAAGACTTAAAATTATTTATGAAAAAAAGCTTTTGGCTTTGAATACTAAGTGGTCCCATCCCTGCTGTGCCACATCCTCAAAGCAGTGCTTCCCACATCACCCATCCTTTAAATGCTTGGATGTGAGCTCCATCCTCTTCTCTCACCCCATGTCAAATCAGAACTCCAAATCAATCCCACCATGCTCCTTGCCCTCTTTTTCTACTCCTGATAGTCTCAGGTTGGCACTCCCCTGACTCACATTTGTCATGAGTCCCTGCAGAGCAGAGGCTGTGGTGGGTGGGGAGGCTGGGAGTGCCTCCCTCACACTGGCACGAACTTCTGATGTCTGTCAATTGGCACTCAGTGTGTGTGTAAAAGCTTTCACTCCCACCCTGTTCACGCTTCTGCTCACTTTATTTTGATACATATCAAGCCCAGGTCCATTTTTGTTTTGTGATAACCATACTTAAAGCCAAACTCTCGAGCACACATCTCTGGGTTACTCATAGAAAGCAAGACATGAGTAGCATAAAAGACCTATTTTTGGAGCAATATTCCTAAAAGCACCTTAAATTGTCTTGAATTTGCATAAGTCTAGAAGCTTGTCATAGGAAATTATTGCCAGATTAAAGTGTGTCTCATGAGAGTCTTCAAGGCTCCATACAAATACCAGCAATACTCAGTATTTTTGGTACTGAACTCAAAGCCAGAAGAAAACTTGTAACTCACACAAAGACTGTAGAAAGACCTGTAGAGATAGGGGGCAGATCTACAGAGAAGTGTGGAATACTGGATAAGTTGGCCTTGTTACACGAAGTTGTATGTAAGTGTCATCAAACAGATGCTTTTCATAGGAAAAGAGTGATACTGCTGAAAATTTAAGAATCCCAGTGAACATGTACTTAAATATTAAATTCTAGTTTGGTGCTACAGCAAAAAATGCTCATAAGATATGTAGCTAAAAGACTGCTGAGTCAAAAGGGAGCTAAACTCTGTAGTTAGCATTGGTAGGTTTGGTACTCAAAGGCTGCACCTAGCTTATACATTCAAAAAAAGAATGATAAAAATTTGCAGAAGTTGCAAAAAGGTGACATACTTTTTCTGAAGATAATGCTTTACAATAAGTAATATAAAGGGCATTTTTAGTCCTGGGTGCTCACTTGATATTGACCTTTATCACTTTGCTTGTTTATGCTTTGCTTGGTCCAGGAGTCCCAGAACAACAACCTGAAGGGGGCCAGGAGCATAACCAGGGCAGGTGCTGATGGGTGCTTGCCCTGCTGTCATGCACTGGCCTGGGCCCCTGTCTGGGCCAGACAGAGAATGGGGACAGAACACAGGACTGGCTGGACCATTGCTCATTGTCCAAGTCTTAATATTTCCTTAAAACAAAATTAGACTTTGGGCTGATTACAGGAGTAATCATGGGAAAAAACCCCAGAACTTGTGATGAACAAGGTAATTCACATCTGAGCATCTAACAGCTCCTTTTGTGCTAAAGTGTGTTCCCACTTGCAATGCTAAAGTCTTGAGATAAATTTTTAAGGACAATGCCAAGTTCATGTTTCAAGGTGTGAGTCTACCAGCATGGTCAAGAGACAGCTTGCTTTAATTCCTTAAAGATCTCTTCTCCTAAAATATGACAATACCCCCTTCAAATGGCACACAAGATAACATGCCTACACCACTCTTGCTTTTTAACCAGGTTGGATCTGGCAAAACACTGCTCTCTACAGATCCCTGAAACGCTGCTAATCTATCCAGCTAACTATTATGGAGATCTCTTGCTATATCTCTGCAGTGTGTATCCATCATCACTTTCAGGGAAGCTTGGAGGTGCCTCTGCTGCCACAGAAGGAAGGCAGGATTGGAACTAGGTTGCTATTCCTTGTCCTGTACAGTTCCCTGCTGCCTTGGGTGCCCCTCAGCATGAGGTATCCAAGTGATTAGACTGTCAGAGGTCCATATTCCATGAGGAGGACAAGCTGGGCATTGCAATGGCACATAATGGTAAATTATTGTTAGCGTCCCTTTTCCAGGATCTGAGCATTAGCCTCTTTGTGCTGCAATTCCCCATGTGTATAATACTCTGTGAAACAGTGGGGGTAATATCAGGTTAAATATGTTCAGATTGTTAAAAATTGTTAATTCCTGAGCCATTTGGATAATCCCGTTTAGTGATGAAGACATTGTCAGTGCCTTGGAAAAACAAATCCTCAGATTTGTGTGGTGCCTTCAGCTGTGAGTCAGTTTGGAGAGATCAACCAAGTGGCAGTGGAAAAAGTCCAACTATGATCACACTGACAGCTTTGCATTTCTCTTTGGAAAATCTTCTAAAATGTTCCCTTAATCCAGTAGAATTGCAAAGGTTTGTAGAAGTGCTTGCTAGTGATAAAACTTAGATGTAAAACTTCTGGTGGAGGGCATGTAGTCCTGGTGTCTCTAGGCTGAAATCATAATTAGTGCACCTGAGTCATTGTAAGCAAGGTTCATGGTCAGACACGTGGGAGAAATTGAGTATGTCACTACTTCTTCCTTTAATTATATCAGATACAGGCTTACTGGTAGTGTCTCGACACTTGTGTCTTCCAGGACAGTATTTAAATCCAAATCAAAGGGAAAGAACACAGCTGCTAAAACACAGATTTTCCCTCTCTTGATTCATCTCTACATTCAGATTCTGTACTTTAGTGTACATTCAGTTTTTCAAAAGTTGTTGTTTTTGTTGTTTTGTGTTTTCTGGTGGTGCCTTAAGAAATAGTTGTGAGTGACTGCAGAGCTGTTGCCACTATTATTGCTGTCAGTGCTGTAATTGTTTAGTAAGGATTTTTTTATAATGAATTTTTAATGCTCAGATCATATTTGCACTAGTTTATTTCATTACTATTCACATTTTCCAGCAGGGCTTATGCAATTTGCCAAGCTATGCTCAGAGATATAATAATGAATGTTTATTTCAGTGTCTGAAAGGCCAGTGAGAGACATGGTTTCTCATTAATTTCCATTAATAACATAAGCATGTTGGATTTCCCAGGTAGTGCTTTTTTTCTAATGAGGAGGTTCAGAAAGATTTTTCCTATGTCTTTGGAGAAAATTGTGTGAGAAAAATGCCTGATTTGCCCAATGGCCCTAGGTGGAGAAACACAACTGAAATATCAGAGATTTCTGGAGCCCAGAGTTTGGCTGGAGACGTGACAGTGTGAGTTAGACTATGACACATTAGAAATCTGATGGTTCTTGAAAGTATATCCTGCAATCATTAAAACTTCTCACATTTTTTAAACATCCATTTGAAATCCAGCAAGTGCCAGAAAACCTCTTCCTACCTTTTTTTATACCTTTGCCATGTTCTTTCTGTCTTGCAGATGCTGGTACGTGATTGGCACACAAAAAAAGTCTTTTGATGCTGTCTATTTGGAGGATGAGAAGCCAGCAAAGGTGTACTAAGCCTCTAAACACAATGGAGCTAATAATAAGACATAAATATTCACAGCTGAACATTTTTATTTGAATCTTATATTGTGTGCATATTAGTAGGAGTGAAACTGGAGGCTGAGTTTGTATTTTCCAGTATTTCACGTTAGGTTGGAATAATAATCTTAGAGTTTTGTGTTTGCCTTGCAGATGGCTCCCTGGCAAAAAGCTTACAAGTGTGGCAGCAGCTCGGTTTCCAAATCTCTGGAGTCAAAAGCAATTTGTCATTTGGCATTTATTTCAAATGAAAAAAACCTGGAGGCTCTCTGGTAGATAAATAGTCACAGGACTTGAGCTTGACTAGTGGGTGAAAAGCAAATAACATGTCTAACACACCAAATTCCATGCTTATTTACAGGTGAGGCAGGCTGTTTAATCATCTGTTATTTTCAAAGGGTATACCTTCTATGGCAGTCAGCACAACCTGAACAGATGAAAGGAGATTGGAAAGTGGTTTGCTTTTGAATTTGTAGGAAGATTTCTACTTTACTTACTATGAAGTTCTGATTATTGAAACTGGAGTGAGTTTAAGATATGTTTTAGGCTTACTAATTTGTAACACTAGTGGTTAGAATGCATCCAGGCCTTTCAGTGTTCCTATTTCAAATTATTTCCATTAGGCATTGAAAACTAAAGCTTAATGCTCTGTTGGGCTGGAGAGCAAGGACTCTATCCCATGAAGAGATGTTGCAGTTCCAAAAGCCATTTTCATTTTGTGTCAAAATGAAGCTGCAAGCTTTTTAAAATGTATTCATTAAGGATGATGAGAGCTGTAAAGATGGGGTACTCTGTTGGGATGTGATGTGTAGAGGTGTCACTGCTTCCCTGATTCAGCAACAAGCAGGGCTGGAACTCGGCCTTTGCATCAACCACAACTGGCTATTCTGGGCTGAAAACTGAGTTCTCACTGGCATGGCATCCACAGGCCATTTCAGTTTTAGCTTTCATGATACACAAGAAGTACTCAGATTTTGCAGGTCAGATGAGGTCTTTCTGTCTCTGGCTTTTAGTAGGACAACTCTACTTGGACTTCTTCCAGGTTTCTTGAAATAAATACTGAAACTCTGAAAAATCCCTTGGTCTTGCCAAACTGGAGTTTGATTTTGTTCCATGAACGTCTGACAGCTTGAGTAAACCACTCCTGTAGGTAACTTTACATTTTCTCCTCTGGTTTAAGAGAGGGTGTAAGAGAACTTGTGAACTTACCAGTGGAAGTTTACTTGCTGAATGTCTCCCTAAGTGTGTGTGGAGGCACTCCAGATAAATAGCGGCAAAGTTCCCTCACTACTTGTATTCTGATTCCCCAGTAAAATCTTCCTTGCTGGGACATTTAAAATAAATCACTGCTGGTTGTACAGAGCGTGGTCTGTGGACAATCCTCGCGCTGGCTTGTTTCTCTCTGCTCTTTCCTTCTGTCCAGCTATACCTGCCTCTTGTGTCTCACATGTGCATCACAGGGCAGGAGTTGTGCCATTTTAACAGGCTAGTCCAGGACTTCTGCATGCTAATAATGACTCTCCCAGTAAAATGAAACACATTTGGGAGCCTCAGCTTAGTCACACTGCCAAGTTTCCTTAGTTTAAGCAAATAGAGAACAGCTTTCCTAGGGAAAGATGGAATTATATGCCTGATTTGCATTATGAACAAACTATTTATGCTAAAAAATCCTATTGTGTGGCAGGGCTGAAATGGAGATAGACACAGGCCTTTGGATCCAGTCAGGAGGTTTAAGACCGGGAAGGAATTTATCTTCAGGTCAAACTAGCAAGCACTATAAATTTTTCTTTTTACAGCTAAGAGTCTTTTTTAGGGTCATCTCAGCTCTGTTATGTAATAGACTCTCTGTTCCTACAGAAACCTGAGGAAAATTATACTTCCCATTTCTTCTGGGTTTTTGGGTGGAGTATTTTTTGGTTTTTTGTTTGACCTTTTAATGTGCATGCACATTGTCATATCTGAGGCCTTTAGTCTTTTAGATGAAAGATCTTAAAATTGGTTGGAGCATGTTACAGTCCTTTTTCGTTTTTTATGGCTTGCAGTTGTCATGTGCACCCGAGTGGATGTTATTTATAGCTTATTGCTCTGTTCCCAGATCTTTCCTCATAGATTCAAACAAAAAACCCAATCACTTTGTCTGGTCATTAGGGTCTCGCAATAGCAACGGGAAAATTGTATTTTAGTGCACTGGGAAGAGATATTACAACAGCTCTAAATGTTTTGGGACAGCAGCAAGTCATGGAAACTGAAGAGGGAATAATAAATAGGACCCTCCATCATTCTGGACAGAGTGGTGTGATTTCTATAATAACCTGAAAAAATAATTAAGATATCATTATCTTGTTATGTATTTCAACTGAATTAATCAACTGAAAACCTTGCCAAAAAGTAGATTTGTGGTCTTAATTATTGCCTCACTGCATATCTTGCTGAAAATCCATGAAAAAGGATGATGGATTTCGTGGGATCTCCTCCCCTGCCACATGCCATAAGAAATGTGGGAAAACATGAGTAATGTCAGCTAGATAAAAAGCCCCTTTATTTCATGTGGTGATATTTATAACCAGCTGTGTATAAATGCAACAGATAAAGAGGTCTTGGAGATGTGAGTAACACAGGGGCAAAGATGAGTCCAGAGCTCCTGCCCCTGTCCTTGGTAAAACAATGTGCTCTGGGGAGTGGGAACCAGAACCTCTGACTTTTCCCTACATGCGTACCTTGACTCCTGGCTCATGCTCACTCTTTATCTGTGGCTGCTCTCCTTTCAGGCACCATTGAATGTTTTGCCACCCTGTGGAGCAGAAAAAAAAGGTGGGAACATCAATAAGAGCAGCCCTTTTTGTGTGAGGGGAGAAAATCAGAAGGTCAGAAATAGAAGGGAAGGGGCCTGGGCAGCAGTAGGTGATGCTGGTGCAGTGAGCCCCTGATCCCCCACTGACACAGGGACACTTTGATGGCAATTCCCAATGCCCTCAGTGGTGTGGGGCCTCATTGGAGAGGAGCAGGGCTTCTTGCTGTCAGCCCTGAGCTGTGCAGCTGCTTTCAGACTCACTGCTGCAGCTAGAGCTGAGCTAGGGATAAAAATTCTGCTATCAGTAGCTTGTAAATAAGAATTCACATGTGATGCTAAGCCAGTTTGGTGGTGTTATTTCCTTGTTCCTGTTGTTGCTTAAACTGCACTCATAGCAAAAAGCTAAAAGGATTGAAAAATGTCAGAAGTGTAAGAAAGCTTTAGACTTTGAAGTGGGCATTTGAAGGGCTTCTTCTTTGGTCATAAAACAGCTTTCATTTCTACACAAGCACTGATGGGCTCAGGATTTATTTTATGGCTGGTGAAATGAGTTTGAATTTGCCTACTCAGTGGCTGCTTCTGCATCTTATGTGTGCAGAACAGTCCTGTTGTCTTTGACAAGGATATTACCCGAGAAGGGTAATAGTCACTGACACAATGTCTTGCTGCCTGCCAGCTTCTTGCAGTGCCTTTTTCTTAACAGATTCCTCTATGCTTGACATACAGCTTTTCTTGGTAAATTCATCATGTCAAAAAACTAAGCATCAGTGTTCAAACTTTGCAAAGGCATTTTCATGCTTCTGTGTTCTAGATTTTTTTGTTTTGTTTTGTTCTGTTTTGCTTCTCCTTGAAGGAACCAGCTGGGATTGGAAGTAGATGATTTGGGATTTGACAGGACAACACTAACTCTACTGGCTGCTGCTGCTTTTGCTGGCTGCCCAGTTACCAGAGAGGCAGGGTGGAGGTGAATAACCAGGGGTGATGCAGAGGAAGTGCTGAGCAATGAGCAGGACAGTAAAGATGCAGGAGAAACTTTAGCAGAAGGGGTGATGTTCAAGGGAAAGGTTTTCTCTAGAAGGGGACCTGCTCTGGAGCAATGACATTGTGCATATCAGAGTTAGCTGAGAGGAACAGCTGGAGAGCATGAAAGAAGGGGTGATGCATTGGAAAGGGTGGGAGGCACGAGCCAGATCCCAATGTCACTGCTTTGGTAACTGCTGTGATTATAAACGCCAGCCCAGGGCCTGGTAGCTCCCACAGTGTAGGCTGGGGGTGGACGAGGTGGGCCATGAAGAAGGAGAGCTGGAAGAGCAACAAGATGATTAGGTACATGATTTTACCACCAATTTGTCTTTGGAAAGATCAATCCCATCACAGTCCTCTCCTGCCCACACCTCCTGCTGTGTTTCCACAGCATTGCATGAAGACTGTGGAAAAAATACAACAATTTCTATTTGCTTTCTCAGGAGTAATCAAGATTCCCAGTTCAGTGTTAACTAAACAGGCTAAAACTGAAGTAAACAATTGTCTAGCCTCCAGACATGGTGACAGAGGGACTCTCACTCCCTCAATGGCTCTGCTGATCCATCCCTCTTCCTTTCCTGATTTGGCAGCAGCTTCAGGAGACCTCTAAGGATTTGTTAAAGCTATGGTAATTGGTGAAATGATATAATAGACAAACGACAATAACATTTTAACCTTCTTAAAATACTCATACACTTCCAAGGTACACAAGGTTGGCATGCCACAGCAAGTATGATCAGTGATAGCTTTGGATATATAGCCAGGTTGCTTGCCCGCCAAGATGTGTGGTCTGAACTGCTGCCAATATTGAATAATTCAGGTGGTTGAAGGGCATTCCAATAAGATAGCATCGTATTGACCCATTTATGCTTGTAAAATAGCTGAAAGTTATTTTCAAACAACTTTCAAAACCTGAAGTAGGTTTAAAACATGGTATTTTAGCTAAAGGAAGATATTATATGGTACTTCAAAATCTATTAAAAATAGTTATTATGCAGTAGCAAAATAGGTTACTTGAGCAAAAAATAGGTTATTTTCTCTTTTCAAATCATCTGCAAAACTTTTTTACTTCAATTTCATGTAACTTGCTCTGAAAAGTTATATACATTTATGGATTTTGGCTGCAAACTTTTTGGTTTTATTACAGCTATTTGTATGGGTGGACAAAGTGCAACTCCTTGTTTGGAGATGGCTTTGTGTATTCAAACCTGTGGTTTTACTTTTTTTTGCTCTTGAGCTGGTTCTCCAGATCCTGCTTAAAGCAAAGAAGACATCACTCAAGTTGTAGCTCACCTTGCCTTGAGGCAGATGAAACCCATTAGGTGAACTAATGGTTCTTAGAAGTGATGCTGCTGCTCTTGGTTTGGAAGTTTTGAAAGAGCATCCCATTGGTTTGACTGGCTCCAAAGGGTCTCCTCCTGCACAACTTCACCCCTGGGGGCTCTTAGCCACCAGTCAGGCCTTCACCCTTGGATGCCAGGTAATTTCAGATACCCTTGGAGTAGGTCGCTGAGTGTTTTGATGATACAAATCTACTTTTTGAGCCCTTCTAGAGTGCAAAGTGCAGTTTGGGAGCTCCTACCTTAGCACACAGGATGATGGAATGCTCTTGAGCTTTCCACGAGGCTGTGGGGGTGAGTCCAGGCATAATTTAATGCTGCCTGCTGGTGTGGGGGACAGGCTCTTAACAACTCAGGCAGTGAAGGAGAGCAGTCTTATCAAACTTTGCTAAGTACTGAAATAGCTCTTCTGGAAATCAATGCTATTCATGCTCTGCTTGCCCTTTGAATGGTATCATTTACTCAGAATATAACATTGCACCTAGTGCTGCATCTTGCTGTCATTGAAACATTCCCCTTTGTATTCCTCAATGCAAAGCTAACAGCTTCTGTGGCAAAGGAATCTGAGACTTAAAAGCAGAAGGAATAAAGAAAAAAGTGACAGTCTTAGAAAACCTGCTGGCTCAAAGGTATATTTAAAATATGTTGTAATAAAAGAACCATTGAATTGAAAAAGAGAGGCTTTGCTTTTTTCCTCTGCATGGCCAAGGTTCTTGGAAGTGAGAATACAGCTGGACATTTTGGCTTCATCTATGCTCCAAAATTAAACACGTTGAAGATGGTCCTCTGGAACTTAGGTCAGCTTGGAAATCATCCCGATAAATTCTTTCAGCCTCCCAAACAAGATGGTTACATGAAAACTCTCTGTGGGGGATTGCTTCTGGCATGAAGAAAACTAGTCCTTCAAAGCCTGCCCTTCAGCTCTCTAAGTCAAGTCCCTGAGCTTACTGTTGAACAATGGTGAGCAGAAAACCTTTCTGCGCCTGAATTCCAGTTACAGGACAGCCACTGAGAGGTTTTCTTCCAGTGCACAGTTCCCGGCACTGGGACTGAGCTCCACATGTCTGTCAGGATTGTGTGGGTCAGGCTTGGCTGAGCTGGGATTGTGAGCTGGGGTGGAGTGGGTGTTGCCCAGTCTTGGCTAGATTGCGCCTTTCCCATCTTCTCCATACGATGTTGAATGAGCAATAAGCAAACCCTCTTTGTCAAGTACTGACACTGTCTGTGTGCACTGCAACCCCAACTCTGATCTTTGGCAAGCTCAGGAGAAACTACTGCAGTGGGCAGAGTGAATGGACTTACATCAAGTTATTCTGAAGGGATGATGAAACCATCTTCTAGTGGCAATCCTATATCTGAGAGATTGTTGTGGTGGATGACCTCATTTTTGCTTCACTGCTATCCTTCTGCCACTAATAACAATCACAGTAATTTCACACTTATAAGCAGCACCGGGTGATTAGCCACACATCCAGGTTGTAGGGAAGCCCACGGAATTTGTCCATAAATAAGCCACACCAGGTGAAAAGCCGCTCTTTTTTTTTTTTTTTTTCCCCCTGCACGGCAGGGTGGGGGTGCTGCTGAGGGGCCAGGCAGTGCCGGGGCAGCGCCAGGAGCAGGAGGGGTTAGCGCCGGGAGTGGGAGGGGGCAGCACCCAGGCAGCGGCGGGGGCCTGGCCGCTTGCCAGGAGCTGAGAGGCGGGGAACACCTGCTCCTGTCTTCCCTGCTCGCTCTGCGTGGCTGCTGAGGGGCAGGGAATGCCTGCTCCCCCTGCAGCTCGTACTTCTGGGTTGGCAATTCTCCAGAATTTGTCCATAAATAAGCCGCACCTGGTGATTAGCCGCATTTCCGGGATCAGCTCAATTCTTCAGTGAAATAGATGTGGCTTATCAGTGTGAAATTACTGTACTATTTTTTTGGCATAATAGTTCTTTGATAGAAGAACCCTGTGATAGGTACTGTGCAAAACAGAACCTAAGTAATCATTCATGATATGCAAAACCTTCTTGAGATTATGAGTGTAATTGGTCATAAATGACATTATTTCCAGGTGACTGGAAAGATTTACCAGTGTTGAACCCCTGCTCTTCCTTGCGATGTTCTCAGCTGCTGGAAAATTCATATACAGTGCACCTTTCCTCATCTATTTTTGTGGTCCTTCTACATCTAGCAAGGCTTGAGAGTAGGCAGTAGTTTCTTTTTACAGTAAACACTATATCACAAAAAGCAGATTAATTGCCAAATGATAAAATTAGAAATATTGGAATGGTCTAGCTTGGTGGATTCTAATTAATTATGGACACCAGCACAATAATCAGAGATTATACTCAGAGATTGTTCATTGCATTATGGAGACACTTGGTTTCTGCTGGATAATCTTCCCCCCTTCTGGTTTCACCCATGCAATGTCAATAGGCTGCACTGGGGTAACATAATTCAGAATCAGGAATAACTTTTTCCTTCTGTTGCTCCCAAGCTCCTCTTTATGAAATCACATGATGCAAAGTGATCATTTTGTGCATGCAGCTTGTGTGATTCATCTATCTCCGTGACTCAATTACATATTAGCGTGATCTTCCTTGGACTTAATTCTTACAGTACTTCATCCTCAGAGGAGGTGGACACACACAAATATGGGCCATGTCCTGTTGGATGGGATGCATGTATCTGGGGCTTACTCACTAGCTGGTTGAAGGAACAAGGTTTATATTCCACAAAGGAGGCGCTGAAGCAAAGGGCAGGTAAAACATTTCCCCAGAGATGGAAAGCAGATTTCAAGTCCCAGAATATTTCCTGGTTTTTGGCTTCTCTATTTTGTGTGTGCTCATTTAAGGGCAGAATTTAGTAAGTAGTGTCAAGCAGACTTTCACAGCTTGAGCATCCAAGTGACATAGAGAAGCCAACTTCCACTGAAAAATACTGGTGCAAGCCCAAGTCACCTTCCTCATGGCTTCCATGTGTGCTGTTCCACTGTCACAAAAGTTCTGTGATGCAGTTCTGCATGGAGTGTGTGTATCTTCCCAAATAGTGAAGTTGTATTATAATACAATCAATTTTTGTCTCAAATGTGACAAATATTTGAGTTAAATGCATTTTTACCCAAATCAAAGCCCACTGCTCTCTCATCTTGGTTCAGCCTCCCTCTCAATGTTCTGGCTTTTGCTTGAGTCTGTGATTGTGGAGATTCAGATGATCTCCTTTGCTAAGAATATTTTCAGTACAGCTAAACCCAAGGGGTAGAAAAAATCTGGTCAAAAGCCAAGGCTCATGATACTCTCAAGCCAAAAAAGGTTTTGACAAGTTCATTTCCTGAGTATGAGGCTGTTATCCTGCAACCACCCAAAATCAGGGATAACAGGTTTTGTGAGTGAAAGTGTCAGGAGATTCACTACCTTGTAACGCTTAAATTTGGCCTGACCTTCCAGTTCATACTCAGCTGAGCGGGGCTTTGTTCTTATTCCTGCAAAAAGCCTCACTAATGTGAGGAATGGTAGAGAATTAAAAAACAGTATGTATTTTTCTCTGCACAGAGCTGGGTATAAAGGTTATAATCATAATTTTTAATTACTAATGAAATATGTAATACACTTTATGTTAATTTTTTCATATTACTTTTTTAAAATAAACCTAAGAAGTAAATAGTGCCTTTGCCATGGAAGGGATCTGCATTAACTCTATTGAACTTGGCCTCCCTGTGCCTTCTTTAGGAATATGTGGCTAACCTGATTTCCTAGCAGCAGGTTGTCAAGGAATTCCTAGAATACTCAATGAAGTACTGAAATAAAATTTTACTCTGAAATACGTAGAAGTACATTCAATTTATATTGAGTGGAGACCTGTAGCCATCTTCCAAGGTATGTATTTCTTTTTCATTTGTTATAGAAAGGCAATTAACTTTACTGATTTAATAGAAATTAAAGTTTTCAATAGCTGCTTAGGTTCCTTGCCTTGGAAGGTGTAATTAATTACATTATTGCAAAATTATTGCACAGCCAGGTATTTGAGACATATATCTGATATCAGACACAATTCCCAGGGAAGACCACTACAAACGCAGCATATATAGTAAACCAAACCTTTCAGAAAAATCCTGAACACTTAATGTTATGCCAGGAGCCAGATTCTTAGGGGAAAATCCAGCCTTTGCATCATCTTGGTTCAGCAGAGAACTTTTGCAGAGCTTGCCTGGGTAAGGCAAGATGGTCTGTGCTCATCTGTGCTGAACCTGTGTGTGACACAGGGATGTTCACAGCTATGGAAGTGTCTTCACATGGAGATATTTTTTACTGCATTTCACCATTTAGCAATGAAATCAAAATTGAGAACAGGAAAGGAAATGGTGCACCCTTCCCTCCCAGCCTCAGGCAACTGAAATACCCAGAGCTCCAGAGGGGAGATCTTTAAAGCCATTTTAAAGCAAATTTCTTCTTTTTAAAATCAGATGGGTTAAACATAATGAACGGTATTTAGCTCCATTTTCTCTTCCAGGCACCTGAAATAGACAGCTCCATGCAGAGAAATTACCCAGTTCCCCCATGAATGATCTTTATTAGAAATCTAACAGTGCCACTGCAGCCTTCTGTGCTCAGAGTTGGAGTGATTGACACGGAGCTACAGCAGCTATGCCACGAACTGCGGGGGCTGCCTCAAAGGTTTGCTTCATATTCACAGCACCAGTGCTCTCAAACCCATCCATTACATAATTAACAAAACCAAGCCACAGAGATGTAAATTTTAGCTGTGTCAGACTGGGTTTTCTGGTGATCTGTAGGGAGCAGGAAAGTTGGGGGGCATCTGCACCACATGTAGAAGGCAAGATGAGGGACCTGCAAAAAAATTCAGGCTCCAGATGTTGAGAGAGCTGTGCAAATGTGCTGCGCACACTCAAATACACACTCTGTCTGGCACCAAGAGCACACATTTCCTGAGTGACAATTGAGCCAATAACTCACCTCAGGGTGTTATATTTCTCAATCAAATAGCAGGCAGTTCAATAAAAGAAGATCTTTGCTTTTTTCCCAGCTCTGTTTTTGAGTAACAAAGCCAGCAGATGTGTTCTTGGGCATTAAGGATCTAGAAAGCAGTGTGGAAAATACAGCAGTGCAAACCAGAAAAGAGTAAGGAGTTGTAATGCAAGGAGGGGGCTGTTCTCATCACACATCCCTTGATAACAGGGCACTTAGGGGCCTCCTGCACCTTAAAGAATCCCATCTCTCCAGGTTGCCCTGTTTTTTGCTTCTGTGTCTTGGAAAGATCCATGAAAGCAAGCATCTTTAAGAAAACTGCTTGTTTCTTTTGACAGATAGAAAATTTTACTTTACCCGTGTTCTGTTCAGCCAGGTGACTTCACAGATCTGGTTTGACCAGCACAGCTGAGTCTGGGGTTCAAGGATACAGTAAATCCTGCTTGAGTGATCCTAGCTCAGACTAAAAATAGCTAATTGCGGCGTGGGGCGCTCCCCAAGCGCTCTGCTTCTTCAGAAGTCTGGAATGGGTTAATTCACACTCACCAATTTTGCCAGCCTGAAGTTTGCTTATCTGTCAGAGGGCTGAGAGTGTGGAACCCGATGCTGGACCCTACAAATCATCTTGTCTGACTTCTCTCCTTTTGAACCCACAAGTCTAAGGCACAGCCATGACTATGTAATTGCAGCATTCACAGGCCAAACCACACATGTGGTGATGTGGATAGCAGGAGGAAAGACCTGCGTTGACTTCTTGAGCCAGGAGTGATGCCTTTGTGTTAGCTAATCCTTGAAAAAATATCTCTTCCTTGGAGCTCTAAAAAATCTCACTCCCTGCAGTGTCTTGCAGCAGGTAGCTCCACAGCTTATCATGGATTGCATGAAGGAACCTCTCCCCATTGTTTTGAGTCTGTCACCTGGTAAACTTACTAGGTGTTTATAATTTCTGTATCAGTGAGGCAGTGAAAATTATTTCCTGTCAAAGTCCCCACATCTTTCATGATTTTGAGGAACACTCTCATATGCTTTCTCAACAACGTCTTCTCCCAACTGAAGAGTCCTCATCTGCTCAGTCTCTTTGCACAGATGCCTTTGGCCATCCTTCTCCCTTATTTTTGTCTTTCTCAGTTCCCCTTCATTTCTGAAATGAAGAGAGCTGTACCATGCATGTTACGCTGACAGCCAGCACAATGTCCCTTGCTGTGCCTTTCCCAGCTACATTTCTCACCTCCCATTTGACCTATCCAGCGCACTGAGCTGTCATTTTCAAAAAATATCTTGATCCAAGACCTTTCCTGAGCAATAGTTCAGAGTTTTTCACTCTGTCTGCAACAGAAGAACTTTTTCCCCTTGTGTACTTCTTTCTGCTTATCTATATCAATTTGCATCTTCCATTTTATTATCCTTCACTATGTACTACACCAAAGATCACTGGGAAATTTCAGCCCCTTTTCTGAATGGTTTAGGAAAAACATCCTCCCTGTAAACTTTCTGGGAATGCCTGAGCACCAGGAAGCATTGACTTTGCCTAAGCCAGACAACAGGGGAAATGCTGAGGACTGACATAAGATTTAAACTTCACCCTGACAGGGTCTGGGTTATGAGAGCATTTTCTCTTCTGTCAGGATGCAAAGTCAGAAAACTGATGAAGTATTTAGTCCATGCTCAAATAGGAGGTGGATCAGAGGACCTCCACAAGCCCTATCAACCTAAATTAATCCACAGTTCAGAAAATTGTCAAGTACGTGTTTGGAGGTGGTGGCACATTTTCATTTATACATCACCTGTCAAGTTAAACAGATTTACTGCACTCATTACTATGCTGTTGAGCAATAGCCCAGAAAAGCCTGGCTGGGCAAAAAGGAGCAGAGGCAATTGACAGTGCCTATGCTTTCCAATTTTATCTGCCACATTTCTGAAAAAAACATACTTTACCGTAAATACCAAGAGGTACCTGCACAGATATCTAATTTAAATCACTGATATATAGGGGATTTTCCATTAGGGAAGTTTCTAGTACTATCTTTTCAGCTGCATGTGGTTTTCTTGGCATGTTATGAGATGTGACCCTAGAAGGCCCATTTTTGGTCACATTACTTCTACTAGTCCCAGGAGAGGACAGTGCCCATGTTCACTCAGCAGCTACCCTGCAATGTTTGGCAGCAAGCTGAAGCACAAACACCCGCAGCAATGATTGCTGTCATCCAAGCTGTATTCACCAGCCCTATCTGAGAAGCACCTGACTTTCAACTTCACACTAAGCTTCTAATTTGACATTATTTATGGGGATTTCTTTGTAACAACATTTGGATTTCCTTTAAATGTTGTGATGGTTTCATACATACTGTGAATTTGTACCTTCCCAGAGAATACTGCAGAGGCTGTGCTTTTCAGCTTCTCCTTCTAATATCTAGCACCTGCCTCAGTAATAAGGCTTGAGGGGTCACTTTACAGAGAATTCCATGTGATAAATGGTTTATGATATCCTAGTGTGGCATGTGACTGCAGCCACCTCCTCCCAGCGCTGCAGAGCCCTCGGCCACCTCCATTCCTCTGCTCTCCGACACCTCTGTCCCAGACTAGAGGCACTCTGCAAAGCACTCCTTGGCACATCCTCAGTCCTGGGCCCTTCTCCATCTTTCCTGGTCGTTTCTGATGCACTCATTCAGTGCATATGAGTTTTCAATGCCAAGTTGGCTCTGCTATAGGATCACACCTCCCAGCTCATCGCCAGGGAATTCCTGGGCTCCTGCCCACTGTGTTGCCTGTCCCTGCTTCAGGCAAGAGACTTCTCACTTCTGCTCCACTTTTGGCTTTTGTCTCTGCCAATACTCATGATTACTGATACAGACTCATGTTTGGTTTTTTTTCTCTTGCGGCAGCCTGGAATAAGGGAAAATCAGATTATTTTCGCAGCTTGGGTGTTGGCCACATACTTAAGAGATCTAAAGCGAATTTTTTGCATGTGATTTTCTGCACAGCAGGTTGATATGGTGGGTGGAAAGAGCATTTTTATATTCCTGGTTTGGAAATTTGCAGCTTGAATTATGTGTGAGTGGCAGGTCTGAAGCAAGGAAGACCTACCTTGTTCAGCTGTTGCTCATGAGGTGGGCTGTATTTTCTTGCTACTAATACTGAGAAAGAGAAGGGAAAATTGTTTCCACAGGAGAGGGTGTGGAGTTTGCACACACATACAACTATATCTATATATTTAGAAGGACCTTGGCAGGAGAGAGGGGTGGGTTGCTTATGTGTGTCTTTTCAGGATTGTCAGTTTTTAGTGTAATTTGGGGCTGTCTGGATGCTGTCCCCGTAGTTCATGCTGTGCTGTACCACACGATGGAGAGGCACAACCAGGAGGGTTTGTGTGTGTGCAGAGTCAGCCCTGTCAGCAGCAGCTGAACAGGCTGGACTGAAACAGTTCCCACTCCCATGCTTGCTTATAACATTATGCCTACAAAGAGAGGGTTTTCTGAAATGCTTAAAGCATCCCTGTTCTTGTTGGACAAAGCATGAGGGATTTTTCAGATGGATCCAATGCAAGTAAGACTCAGTGCTGATACTTGCAAGGGAACCTCTCTTCCTGCACAAGAGGTCTGGTCAGAGAGAACTGCAATGGATATTGTGAATAGCAGCTCTTGAAAGGAAGGGAAGCAGGCAGAACATCTCCTGCCTGAGCTGCTGAGGGCAAGGAGAGGAAGCACATAGGAAAGCTTCATCATGAAGGGATAGGGCAAATGGTGGCAGGAAGGGGAGATGGCTCTTACAACACTTCCTAGGACAAGGATGGGGGAATTCTGATGTTAGGCATAAACCTGCTTTAAAATAGACAACAAAAAGATCAAAAACAGCAGGAGTTTCACATTCCATCATGCTATTTCTGTTGGCAGATTGGATAGAATTGAAAATGTGTTCTGCATGGATCACCAAAGGCGTAGAAAAAAATGTATTTGACTCCTTCAAGAGATGCAGATTTCACATTAGTGCCATCTCTCCATCAGCTCTCTCATGATCTGCCTCCCTTCCTTATGAGTCCCTTTCAACTCAGCTTATTTTATCATTCTGTGATGGTGAACACAGGAGGGCTCCTCATAAGCAGCAAGACCAGGAAAGGAAAAATGCTGGGAGCCCCTTGCTCCCCTCTCCATCTCACTGTGCTGATGTTGCAGTATGACCCACAGACTACTGCAGACCAAAGTGACAGGATCCCCATCTTTTTGCAAGACTAACTGATGGCTTTGCAGAAGACCCAAGCACTGGGGTAAGGAATGATCTGCAGAGGTTGCTGCTGGAGGGAAAATAATGTTTTATACATGTCAGGCTGGGGCTCTGGACAAAGCAGACTTGACTTTTATCCTGGTGTTTTATCAGACACAGCAGATGCTGAATGCCAAATTACACTGCCTGAGAAAAACAGCTAAAAAGTCCCACAAAAAAACAACTGGGAGAAGGCTTGAATTATGTTTGCTTCTCCCTACAAAAAAAAAAAAAACAACAAAAAAACCATGAAGCACTATGGGTTCTGGGAATGGTTTCAGAAATGCTGAAGTATGGAGCAAAAGGTAACATCTTTTATTAGAGAAACAGATATGACTAGAAAAAATAGCCAAGCTTTCCTGTCAGCTACTTTGCTGCTGTATGATTCAGTCATTAATAAATATATCCTTACAATTTGAAGGAGGTCTGTTCAAGGACATCTGGAAATTTATTTGAATTGTGCCATTACTTGTCATGATGGTTGCTGTCTTATAAATACAAACAGGGATGAGATTAGCCTTGCTCTTTAATTGTGGACCGACTTCTTCCATAGGAAAGGTGTTTTGTAGCTGATTATACATGTTCCTTTGCACCAAATGACACCTGCTGTCATAATAGCTTCCATTTTTATTGCAATATAATACAAATTATCTCAAAAGGCTTCATAAATTACTGAAAGATTTACAGGAGGAACAAGGTGTTTTAAAAATCTTATGTAGGAAGCCTGTTTTTATGACTTATTTTAGAAAGCACTTTTAAATTATTTAATTAGCGCTCTTGAAATTATGGGGAATATCAAAGCTTTTTGTTTCTTTGTTTATTGCAAGGAACTAACGAATAGTGAACTAATGAATATTGGGTGTCTTCTTACTTTCCCAGCAATGGGAAAGATGCAATCCTAAATACTTAGGAGAAAAGAGAGAACCCACCTTCTCTTCACTCTGCAAGTACAAATTTCAAGGAAGTTAGAAAATAAATTAGTTTTCACTTAGCCTGATTACCTTTCACTTTCCTGGTCCTTTCCTTTTCTCACTTGTTCATGGAGCTTTCCAGATTTTACAAGACTTTGATGACCCTAGAAAAAGTGAGCAAAAGCATTTTGCCTCTCATACAACTTTAATAATAAATCTGTCATACTCTGCCTGATACATCATAAAGAAATGACCAAAAAAAAATTACCAACAATTCAGCAGATATTGGTAGTACTGGCATGAATCCAATTTCCCCGTGTCTGGACAACTGAGTAACATAAAATCAGGTTTTATATATGCTCCTGACAATAGCTGAAGACTCTCCTGGCTCAGCCTGAAGGTTCATGACCCATAAATATTTCTCTCCTGGCAATTGCAGATTTGGCCTCCTGCTACAGTAGAGCTTGTAAAAGCTATAGACAGTCTATGGCTCTCCTGGGACCTACAGACTCCCCTTGCAGATTTTATGAGTATCAATCACAGGCATTATCTCATAAGACTCACAGGTTACCAGCTGGTCTGGTGTGTAAAAGTGTTGCTGGCAATGCTGGAGACTGTAAATTCCATGAATTTTAACAATTTCTGTTTACAAGATATGCAAGAAAATTACATTTTCCTTCTTTAGAACTCAAAGCTTATGTTAACATGGTAAAGATCTAATCTAAGTGTACCAGGAACACATAAAAATCAGATTTTACCTACACAACAGCTGTTTTCACAATGTTTTGCACCTTTTTTAGAGGCTTCTAGTAGAGCTGACAGTGTTCTCCTGGCAAGACACATCTTCCCTTGGTAAAGCAGGCACCAACACCCTGGCTTAATGGGAAAAGAGAATGTGAAGAAAATGTGGCTTTTTAATAGATCAGTCAGCTTGTTTCAGATTGGTTGGTAGAGCTCTTCAAACACCCAGCTATCAGAAAGAGAGTAAACTCTTCAATATGGGGAGCTTGCTATTTTACATTTCTTGGTGTCTTTGGGGTCTGTTCCTTGCATTTGGTCTTGGCAGATTGAGACTGCAGAGACATCTGCGACTTGAGTGTATTTATACATAGGAAATAAAAATCTTAGAGCTCAATTTCTCCATATGCCTCTTACAGCTTTCTATTATTAGCAGGCAAACATCTTGGGTGTGTTGCCAGCTAGCTGTATGCAGGGCTGCCAATTGTCTCCATTTCGTATTCTAGGTTGCTGATATTTTCAGGCTTGGCTTTGGGTATCTTTAGAATCTGCCTTGTGAAAAAGAAAAGGCATTATTTTATTATTGGCTTATAAGAATGAGTCATTTAATTTGATAAAACAGATGGAGATTGTTTCTCAATAGGTCTTGGATTCATGTCTTATCCTAAATCCTTTCAGGGGAGGACTAAGCACATTTCCACATTCTTCACTTTAGAAAATGTGGCTCTTTGCTTGACAGGTAAAGAAGGGACATGCTGAGGTATCCCTCACCCTGCACCCACAAAAGTAATATTCTTCCCCTGTATGTGCAAAAAAGGAAACAGAAAGTTAGGGCAGGGGAATCTGCCTCCTGGGGAGACTTTCACAGTTCATGCTTTCCATTCCTATCCAAACCCAGCTGCTCCTCTCACTCCCTCTCAGAACAGAAGGCACCTTGCAGCCATAGGATCAACACACCTCAGAAGCAAAAGCGACCAAATGCCAATAATCTAAACTATATGTGAAATTCGCATGGAAAAAGATACAGCCAAGCATGTCTGCTACCTCATCAGCAAGACCATAGGGGTTTGCTGGGAGAGGGAGGGCACTGCCCCAGCTCTTGCCCTGATCCCTGCACTCTCAAAAAACTGATTTCACCCAGGAAAGCACAATGAAGGAAATTAAGGATATATAACTTGAATATTCCTGAGATCAAGGATCATCAGTCTTGTGACACGAGCAGCGGTCAAAATGAGTGTGCCATGTGCTGAAGGCATCAGGAATGTCATCCAGCTTGTTCTGTGCACAAGAGTGGTGAGACCCTTTTGTTGAAATGACCCTTTTAAAAGCAGACAGTGTTTCAAAGCTCCTCTGTATCTGGTTGAGATTCAGCTCACGTGCAGGAAGCTGAGCTCTCAGGATGCCCTGGGCTGGCACTCCCTGTGCTGCAGACAGGCAGCACACAGCCCCCAGGTGTCAGGATGCTGCAGACCACCACTCTCTCCCCCATGCTGACTAGAGGCATCTGACAGGGCTTGGGGGAGGGTTAAATGAGCTTCTTCCCCAGAGAAAGCATCTCCTCAGTGAGGCAGTAAATCACTGTCTAGCAGTGACACTAATGCATGGAAAATGAACTGCTTGTGGATCCAGTTGGTAAATACTGATTCTGTGAAAACTGTGCTACATGAATGCTTAAAGGAGCAATTTGAGATGAGGAACGTCCCTGAGGCAGCTGCTGTGGCACCTCACCATACCCACAGGGCTCATGCTGTAAAAGGGGCAGCAAAGGAGGAACAATATAATTTCCATTCTAGCAGCAATTTTAGCACACTGCCTTGCCCAGGATCACCTGAGAAATCAGAGCATTGGTGGATTAAAAAAAAGGTAACAAGCCAATTTTGCGACAAAAATGTTTGCTCTCTGGAGCTAGATGCCACTGAGACCTTCCAGCCTTCAGTGCTGATATGTGCACTGGGTTTGTTGCCTCTGTTATCTCCAGATCAGGGTCTGCATTTCCTCTCTCATTTTAAAACATTGACTGATCTACTCTTGGATAAATCTGATAGGAAATTATGCACCAAGCTCATTAGAAGCATTTTGCTTTCCCCCAGGATACCCAGGAGGTGCCCTAGCAGGAGCAGAAAGTTTTCTGCAGAGATGCAAGGCAAGGGGGAGTAATTGCCAGGAAAGAGCATCTGTAAAATGAATAGAAGTCTAAGCCAGGTGCTTCAGAGAAGGAGGCTGTGAAATGGGTGGGCATGGCTCAGGCACTCTGGACTCCCTTGCTGGGTGCTGAAAGCAGCTCCCATCCAGCACTATTATGTGTCCCCAGGGCTACTGGCAGTGTGAAGCGCAGAGCTATGGGGCACTGCCTAAGGCAAGTTACTGGCTTCTTCTGAAAATCTTTAAAGAATTGACTGGTTTAAAAAAAAAAACCAACAAACAGCTCCTAAAGTCTTTGGATTTTGAATCTGAACCCCTGCAAATATTGCCAGTGGCTCCTGACCTTTTGAGAGTGTTTATGCACTGCCTTGTGCTCGGGGCCATTGCTTGGATGAGTTTCTTTTCCTCTCAGTGCTATATCCACAGCCTTTTGCATCTCTTAATATAAATATGGATGTAGCACCCAGTTGCACAAAAGCCTTGTTTCAGAAGTTTCTCTTTAGCCTTGACACACAAGCAAGCAATAATCTGTTAGCTAGGACTAGGAGGAGATCTTTCACAGTGTTGTCACATCTGCTGAGCCCCAAACAATTAAGGGGAGGTGGACTTGGTTGTCTGCAAAAGAGCAGATGTCCCTGGTTTCTTGTGTGAGGGCTCTGCCATCAGTGAAGTGATGTTCAGCTTTCCCTGAATATCTTTCAGGTCTAGGGTTGCATCAGAAATGTTCTGCTCCTCTCAGTCCCTCTGCATGTGCTTTGGGCTGATAACATTTGTGTGGATCTGAGGATGCTGTGATGGTATGAGTGCACTGAGGATAGCCAGGTTCGTCAGTCTGGAAAGCCGTAGGTGACAGAACAGATATCCAAGGGACAACTGGCTTTTTGGGTTCTGCTGGTCTCCTTGGGGAAGAGCTGCAAAGCCCAATACATCTGGAAATCTTGCACTGATTACAATGGTAAAGCAGTTAAATAGTACAAGTCCTTACCTACTAGTGGTGCTTAGTAATGGAAATGTGTCACTGTGTACTAGTAACACCTAATAAATAACAGAGAGGGTTTTAATAGTAGATCATGGACATCTGACTTATAATCTGAAAATAGCTTATACTCCTGTTTCTGTGGAACATCTACTGTCCACATATGTCAGAGACTGAGTGAAATATATAATTTTGTTAGCTCTTTATCCTTGCTGGAGGCATGAGCAAACACAGTGAGCCTCCTAATGCATTTAGCAGCAGACATTTGGCACAACTGACCAAGGACATGCATCCTGTAAAGAAGAACAATTTACAGTAGTTTCACGATTATAAAC
>VRYO01002772.1:21873659-21974945 GCA_009812075.1 Sialia sialis
GAAAAAGGTGCGGCTTATATTCGTGAAATTACTGTAAATGAAAGAAAGGTGGGGAAATATCATGTTTTGGTGTGCTGAGGAGGGATATATACCTGAAAAGGCTTACTGGGCTTTTCTCTTTGAAGTCACAATCTCTGTGTTCATTCTTCACATCACATCCTTCAGAGATGCAGATGCACCTGGCTGCAGAAAAAGACACATCTCCTGAGCATTGTTTTTGACATTGCTTTAGCAGTGCAAGAGGCAAAAATGCTTCATCTGAAAAGTCCCTGGCTCTGCATGGTTCTGGGAATACCCTTCTACTCCTCAATTCCTCAAGCTGTTTCTAGGGTAAAAAAGTCCTCCAAGCTCTGGCTGCCTCTGTGCCTCCATCCTTTCTATGGAAACCATGGTGAGAGTGGAAGACTGAATTGCCCAGGTAGGGGCCAGATTATAATGAAGGGTATGCTAAGACCTGGAAGACTGAAAACATTTCTAATCTCCCATTTTAGAAACAGCACAGTGATGCTCAGCACTCTCTCCCGTAGTTTAGGAAATAAATCTCTGTGAAAGATGCTGCTGCTGCTGTGGCTTTGAGCTGGTGCATCTCCAGCTGGAGCTGAGGTGAAAGCCTGTTCTGCATCTCTTCAGAGCCTGGCATGAGCCTTCTGGGAGACTTTGCCATGCACAGATCTGCTCTCTGCTGCTGCTGCTGCTGCTGCTGCTGCTGGCCACTCTCAGGGGAAATCCCAAAATAACCAGTGCCATATTAACACTGCCTGCCCCACACGATGACAAGTCCATTGCTCTCAGGACAGACATTGAAATAATCCAATCTTGCCTACTTTTTCCTAGCCATCTTCAGCACAGGTCCAAAGATCTCCTGTGCTGCAGCTTGATCCCAAGGCTAAACATCCTGCAGTTGTATAACCTGGAGCAGCAGACAGAACCAGCCAGCAGCAGTCCAGTCCCAGGCTGATGCTTCAGGCTCATTTTGCTTTATAAACCTTTCTGTAGCTGCAGCCACTGGTTTAGGTGAATTATCACATGGGACAAACAGACAATGGAATATTTCCAAAGTATTACTTGCCACTATTATACTATCTGTAATATTCAGTGATTGTGACTAATGCCTTGTTCACAGAAGATAGGTTCAAGATTTTCCTCTTTCCTTGGTCGGGGGAGAAAGCATTCTTAAGCCAGTTTTAATTTAAAATTACTAAATTATTAAGGTTGGAAGAGACCTCTAAGATCATCAAGTGCAACCTTCAACCTTCTGAACTTGTAATAGGTTGCAAGGTGTGGGATCGGTACAGGAATAGATATAGGAATAGATCTTATAATGACCTCAAAAGAAAACAGTGGCTGCTTTCTGTTAAATCAGGCACTACAGTAGCACACCAGCAATAATCAAGGGACTAATTCTCTTACTAAAGACATGAAAATATAATTTAGGGTTGTGATTGTTTGCAATTAGTCACAGATGCTAATCTGTGATCACTTGCTAAGATCACTTGCTCTGCCATTATTTTTCCATGAATAAACTAAGAAATGCATTTTAAAGTAAAATGAGCCAAAGGCCTACAATTTAAGGTTAGATTTGACACAACTTCTGCTTTCATGTATTTTGTCAAGAACTAAGGAAAATCATCATGAATTTCTTGAGTATAACACACATTTTCTGCGTATTATGTAGTTTTTACCCTGCCAAATGCAGATATCCTCAGTTTAGCTTTAGGCATTCCTTTGTAGTCAGCAGGAAGAAGTAGACAACTTGCCTATCATCCTCAGATGTCTGGTTGGGGGAAAATCAATTCCATAAAAACAAGATTTCACACTTTCTCTTAATTTCTCTGTATGTAGGGACTTGGTGAGCCTATCTGAGATAGAGAGATGTATGTTGCATATAGCTAAATAAAAGTAAGATTAATCTAAGTACATGACCATCATAGTTTGAGTTTGGTGGAATACCCAGTCCTGATTTACACCACTGCAGAGATCTCCAGCAGTCATATTTTAGGGGGAGCCTACAAGAGCAAGGATAACAGGATATGGTTTCCTACAGAACCTGAGCGCTAAGCTGCCCAGCCTGACTTGCTTCTGTGGCCCCCAAGGCAGGACAGCAAGGCTGTAAGACTGCTAGGAACAGTCACCTACGAGGAGCAAACATTTGCAGGGGAGGACCCCTCACCCAACTCAGAGTCTAAGTCCATTACCTAAGTCTAATCTGGTCCCACCAATGAATTCTTAAAGCCAGTGAAAGAGAATATGCATTTCTGGCAGAGGCTGCTTTTATCCCAGGAGAAGTGGGAAGAGGGTCCATTGGTGATGCCTGTTGGTGCCCATCAGGAACATGGGCATCCCATGGCCAGCACCCAGGCATGTGCAGTGAAACGATTCAGATGTTTGTAGACAACTTGGAAACTTTACATGTACAGTTTTGAGACCAAGTTCTTGCAATAATCACTCATCCTGAGTCCAGATGCTTCTCTTGTCATTAAGGTAATGATCCAGCTTAACAGGAGTAAGGTGGAGAAAACCAGATTCCTGGCTGAGTGGAGCAGCCTAGCCTGAGTGTATGTAGCAGCATGGTGTGATTCTCATTTTCCTCATCTTTCCTTTCCTCCTTCATGAGCAGGCTATGGGCAACCCTCGTGCTCTGCATGCTGCTTCCCTTCACCTCATGGTGAACATGCTTTCTGTGGGGCAGTGAGCACATTTCTCTTTATTCTTAGGAATATGAAGCTGTTATTGATAAAGTATTTCACCGTGCAGTTTCCTGACTGAAAAAATGTCACCCCCTAAGATTAAGATCACATGTCCCTGCTGCACTGGCACAGAAAGTCAATACTGACAAACCTAACATTAGATCATTGTTGCAGGGCATGAAACCCTCCACCTGGATGGGAAAGACTGGATGGTCTCAGTGGGTTTTAAAAAACTAACTTTTAAATTGATTTCCACTGTCTCTAGACAATGGTTTGTCATCACTTCTTAACATTATAGAAAGAACTCCTGTATTTGCCTTTGGATCTTGTGGTTTAAAGGAAAAGCAAATAGACATGTGAGGGAACAAAGTAGGATTCAGACCTGCAATATATCCTACACATGAATCAAAGGTGCTGTTTTGTCCTTCTGTCCCGTCCCTCCTCCTCCCCCCATCATTAATCTGGAGAGCCTGGTAGAGAATATCCATCTTTAGATTAAAAAGGAGAAAAAAAGCCAAAAGAGCACAGCTTTCTTTATTTTCTGCATTTTTATGTTAAGAACTGCTCATCTGTACTTCATTCAGAAGAAGTTATTTATGTTCAGTCGGATTTCATCAAGCTGTTCATATGACATTTTACCTGAACGAAATGTAGCTCTTCTAACATTATTGTGATGGCCAGCCTTGGGGAGAAACTTCATTATCCCCTATGTACCAGCTGAATGGACATTTTTCTCTTGGTTTGACTGTTCTGATATTTTTCAAAAGTAGTTTCCTAAATTAATGGCAGTGTCTTGGATGCAGAGGGACTGCTGGAGCAGGGTTATATTAGTGAATGATATCATAAGCAGGGCTTAAAAGCCTTCAGGATACAAATTGTTGGTAGCAACCAGAACAGATTGTGTGTCCTGAAGAATAACATTCCTGTGGGCTCTGACTGCTGGTCTGAGGAAATAGCTCGAGAGAGCAGGGATGAAGCAAATATCTTGCCTCTGGTCATGCTTTCCTTCAGGCACGAAGTATCAGAGCCGGTGTTAATGCAACATTTCTGCTCCTGGCACCTCAACTAATTTGAGCAGGATCAAGACCAGCATCTTCTCAGCTCACCCCATTTTGCAGTAACCACGTAACCACGGACCTGTACTCACTCCCCAGCAGCATCAGAGGTTTTCGGTGTGGTGGCTGGTTGGGAAGCTGTGCCATGGCCACCTGTCAGATATGCCTGTGGCCACCTTTCATCTGAAGGATTTCACACACCAGCTTTTGCTAGGCCAAGAAAGTGCAAATATTTTCATGACTCCCAAGAATTATGTTTGCATAAATATTTGTTACCAAACTTGGATGATTGCTAACATTTTGAAAAACTGCTTTGCACATTGGCTTTACCCCACTCACGTCAACCTTGCATGAACTGTTGGTCACAGTCTGAGGTCCAAGTGTGTTATGGGTCACTTGTCAAGGCTAGTGAGTCTCCATTTGCCAGTCTAATGAGATGTATGAAATGATGGCTCCAGTGAGCTGTGAGCTTTTGGGACAGACAATGACCTGCTCTGGGGCAGCAGAGAAAGGCTACAGGACAGGAAGGGAGTAGGGGCAAAGAGAAAGGGGAAAATACAGTAAAATGAAACAGGACAAAGAGCAGAGGGATGGATATCTGGGGGAAATTACAGAAGGAAAAGAGCAGATTATAAAATTAGCTTGGAGGAAGCCATAGAGAGGAGACAGAGGTAGAGATGGGATTTGTGCAAAGCAATTAACCAAGCACAATACTGTTAAATCTGAGTCTTCAGTGCCTCCAGTACTTCTGTGCGTTGGGCATCACTGATGTACTCTGGAGAGGGACCAGTGTTGTTTTATTGTCCCAGAGGTCTTTCTCTTTTGTCCCTCCAGATTTTTAATAGGCCAAGTATCACTGTTGATTAATGGACAGGATGGAAGGTGGAGGACCTTTATAGGCTATTAACCTTAACAACAGCAATAATTAAGTGATAAGTCCATGCATATTCTTTTGCCAAACAGAGAGCCTGAAGGCTGCCTGGGGCTTCACATGTGACAGAGATGAATTTGTGAGCAGCATCAATATGAAATTGCTCCAGCCAGCTTGGTCAGGAGTAAATCTGCACACCACAACATCCCTTACAGCCTCACTAGCCTGAACACTGACTGTCTGCAGGAAGAAAGATGGACCAGAGACACTGGTGATTATGCAAAGATAAATCACCCCTGGGTGGTTAAAACTCTTTGCTAAAAACTCCACCCATTTGCAATTCATGCAGGCAACCTATTCTGAGGTATATTATTAGCAACATCCATATCCTATGCCACATTACTGCAAGGGCTCCTTGCTTAATGAGGGTCAAACAGTCATAAGGGTCGGCATCATTCTAATAATGCACAAAGTCGTTCTGTCTGTATTTGTTTGCACAGATTAACAGCTTTTGAGGGTCTTGCATTTGTGGCAAGTATTGGGCTGTGTCATTAGTATGGAGATAAAGCCCTGACAAAATCAGACTTTCATTACATGTGTGCTTCTGGGAGCTCTGCTGGAATCTTTGAAATATACAAGGGCAATTTTTGCTTTTGTATTTACGCAATTCTTATTGCCATCAAAGAAATTACTTTTATCTCCTATTGAAGACATAACCTAATTTACTCTGTAGGAAGCAGAAAAACATGAATATTCCCAAATTTAAATTAGGAATTTGGCATGGGAAGAATAATCAATAGTGGCTTATTCTAATGGCTGGACATTAGAGCTGTTTCTCTACAAGGCGCTGTTTGATGTTGCAGCAGGTTTGTAAATCCTGACCATATAAGCAAGAGGGCAACCCAGATACTGCCAGGGAAGGGTTGTGGTCTTGTATCACATTTCTCCCTCAAGGGCCAGGGTGCACCCTGTGCCTGCACCCCAGACATCTCAGTCCAGGTGCCTTTCTCACACCACTGAGTCCCCTTTCCAACTTCTAGACTTGAAAGGTCCATGGCTGAATGCCTGCCCCCTCCCTCACAGGTACAGGTACATAGTCATAGTCTTCTCTGAAAGGCTGTGCTTCTGCAAGGAAATCTTGGATTAATTTCCAGGGTTATGTGAGATGATGATCAGTATAATCCATGGTTGATCCTGCAAATGAAGTGCTTTCTACTATATGGAGTTAAATAAACTTAATCTAAATAATGAAACAAATTAAATAGCTCATAACACCTTGTGAACTTTCTTTCCAGTTCACATTGTGACACTTGGAAGGCATGGCATGCTTCCTATCATCTTAAAACTGGTGAGAAAGCAGAGAAATTGTGAAAATGGCACAAAGAAAATCATCCCTGTTATACACTTGTGCATCTGATCCCCTTGAGAGACTGTGTAACAGGGCTGACATGTCCCAAGCACAGGCTGTTCTTATCTGCCTTGTAAATCTTGTAGCCTCTGTTCTCTCCAAGGTGCTTGCACAAGCTGGATGTGCCTTGTTCCATCAGTACAGGAGCTGCTTTCCTGCACCATGGCCATCTGTTTCCTAATGATTATGTCCAACCTGAGTTAGTCTGCTCTCTCAGGGTGTGTCATGACACAAAATCTGCATGCTTCCCAAAGATAGCTTCTTGGCTCCTGTAGCTGATGGCCAGCCCTATGGAATCCAGAGTAGCTGTCTGCTGGGAGATCTTGAGAGCTGGGTTTGGAACTTCTTTTACACCCTCTGCTGCAGCAACCTGCACTACCTGAGTTGTGTGGAGAGAAAAAATTGCTTTTTTCTATGTTTTTTCTCTTTTACAGTGCTCTTAAACAGGACACTCCCCTATTTCTGAGTTTAGAGAAAAAATTGTATAATTGGATCTAGTTACCAAATTTGCTTTGACTTCGAAGTCTTTATTTGCCATGCTTTTTACCTGTTAATAAACCATGATGGACTGGAGATCTATGCTGTCAGTCCCCTGCTCAGGTGATGCCCTCTCCTCATGGGATAGATTGCATGGCTAACAGTCACACTTTATCCTCATGTTTTCTTGGGTAATTGTCTTTAAAACCACCCACTTTACAAGCAGAGATTTTTCCAAGAGTATGCCCAAATTCCTAGGTTTGTTTATAATTTGTTTATGGTTGTTTATAAATAATGGTAAGCTCTGTTCAGTTCTCATCTTCTTTTGACAACTATGCAAAATGTTTTGTTTGCGATTTTTTACCTTTTTTAAAAATTATTTTTAAATTATCTTCACTCTATCATAAACTGCTTGGTAAAATGTTGGATTCAGATGTTACAAAGTCTCATGTAACTGTCTCCTTAATTGTACTCTTAACTTTCGATGCTTTAATTTTACAAATATCTTATTTTTGACACTGCAAATGGCTAAACGTCATTTCTAACAGAAGAAAAAAAAAAGCTTTTGACATTTAGGGGTTTTTTTTCCCCCCACAATCCATTCTGTTTTAGCTCTAAGGGTTTAACCCTCTAAGTAAATAAAAACAAACCACATTGTCTTATTTGTGGTTTATTACATTTGGTTCTTGCATTTTTGGGATCTAAAAATACCTGCTTCTGAAGTATAATGCAGCTCAAAGAAGAGAAATACAAGAGCAGTACACCCTGCACTTCCCAATTTCCCTGGAATTTCAGCTACCTACCCCTGTGGGTGTTGACCTCCCCTTTGCTACCTTCCATTTGCACATTTAATAAAACACTTAGGATTACTCCAAAGAAGGACTGAGCAGAATTTGGTGAGCAGAGAGTTTTCCAAGCATAGTAATCCAAGTTCCCTCACATCTCTGCCTTCCAATGGAGAGACCTTTGGTGCCAGACATGATGCTGCTTGCCATGGGAGCTATTTCTACGACATTTTTGCTCCTGATTTAAGGTCATGCTCATATTACTTGTTGAGCTTTAGTCCATTTCCCCCACTTTGAATAAGAAATACAGCTGAGTATCCGAGGCAACTTTTAAGAGAGCTTTTGCTACATCTAGTGGCAGAGCCTTTGAAGTGCCTGAAAAAAAAAAAAGCAGTTTAGGAAAAAAGCCGATCTCCATTTAGAACCCTTATTATTTTGTTAATCACAGAATATTCTGAGTTGGAAAAGACCCACAAGGATCATCGAGTCCAGCTGTTAAGTGAATGGCCCATTGTAGTGAAACCTGATGTGCTTTCATATCACATTCAGTTTACCTTTGCTTCTATAGCAAAACCTTTATTTTACTGCCTGACATGGCTTTTCTCAGCTGTGGCTGCTGTCTGAGACAGAACTGGTCTGGGCTTGCTGCAATTTTGAGTCAGACTGAATTATTATGGAATAAAAAAGATAGATTGGGAGGGGGTGTGTGTGTGTGTGTGAGATCCCAGACCCCTGCATCTTTTATCTTCTCTGTGCAGTGCTTATATCACCCAGGAGCACTGTGAGTTAACCCCACTGAAGGAAGTTTTGCACCAGTCCTGACCAGCACCTGGGCTATTGCCCACAGACCACCATGGACAGTGATGTGTCCCTCAGGCGGAATGGGAGAAGAACAGAAGCATGACTACGTGCTTACATCAAGGATGCTCAGGGCATAAATACTTGGACTGCTGTTGTTTTAATCCTTTTTGTAAGATGGGGTGAGGAACACATGCAAGGGGGCTGAGAATCACCTGGCATTTGCTGTAGAAATGAAATTGTAGAGTCGAACCCCACAAGGCTGGGGTGTGGATTGGTCCTAGCCAAGTGCTTGCGGAGAGGAGCTCCTGCAGTAATGATAGCAGCTGTTCCTTACCTACTCTAGAGTAGTCTGTTTTCGGATTCCAGTGGGAACAAGACATCTTCCTGATGGCAAACCAAATGGGAATGGGTTAGGTTGCTACTGCCTGTGTAGCAATAAGAACTACGGATGAGGAGGTTGGGATTGTGATGGTGATATTAACAAAAATAATGCAAACCAGAGCTGATTACAAATGCACTAAAAAAAATCAACTCTGATGTTTTAAAAGTGGCTGATACAGGTTTAAAAATATGGGTGAAAGTCATGCATGTTTTACAGAGAGGTGGTTGTGTAAAATGTATTATCAAACCTTATCAACTGTTTTATCCAGAGAAGGAGTGGTGCCTTACAGTGGGAACTGGGTCTTTACGGTGGGAAAGTGAGGAGGACATGCTTCCCCAGTTTTACTCCAGAGCCATGGCAGGAGAGGGTGGGCTGGCAGCCTGGCTGCTTTTGCTCTGGTATACTTTTCCTGCTAGAACTTAATTTGTGTGGGCCCATTAAGGCTCCTTTGCAGCATCCTCCTTTGGCTTTGCATGCCAAAATGAGAACCTCGCCCTCACAGAGAGACTTGGAAGAAATTAGGGAGGGAGGGATGCTCCTGATAATGAGGATAAGGCAACATCAAACATGGAGCTGGGGTGTGCAGGTAGCTTTCCCCAGGTGTCTCTGTGGTGGGTGATCCCCATGTGTGGCACAGCAGTGATTTTTCTGTGCTGTAAAGAGGCTCCCTTCATAGTTAAGGAAAGAAGCTGGCACTTGTACAGCACAACATCCAACAGAAGGGCAAAACAAAAGTCACTGCCTCTGAAGGAAGCCCAGAGTGACAACTCAGCCACTGTCAGAGGCTGAAGACCAGCGAGACAATTTTCACCCCAACTGCATTGCAATAAGGGGGAGCCCCCATTCTGCAAGCAGCATCCAGCTACACAAGAAAAATTAACTCATGGGATAATTTTAGACACATGGGGGTGAACCTGATGGCAGAGGCTGCAATAGCAGTCTGAAAGGTGTACACAGAATGAGGGAGGAAAAATCTAAGACCTTGAAGGACAGTTAAGACTAAAATATTAAAAGTAAGAACTTCTACAGGAGTGTATGCAAGAAATTTAGAAGATTCTGGAGGAAAATGAATTGTGCATTATCACAGAATCACAGAATCAGAATGCTTTGAGTTAAAAGGGACCTTAAGCTCATCTTGTTTGAAGTCCTCTGCCGTGGGCAGGGACACCTTTCATCATAAGGTTCATTAGCATCCCAGCATGAGCTTGGGGATGGTACAGATGGGAGGCATTTCCATATCAAGGTGTTACTTGCTGTCATGAAATTACAGGACAATTAAGAACAATTTCAACTTCAACAGTTTCTTCTTGAATTTGTTTCAGTTCAAAGAAGATCCTTGATGGAAGTAATATCCATCTCTGTTATTTACCACTGTTGTGAAACCACAGGAGCAGAAAAAGATCTGTAACTTTCTTGAGCTACAGGTGATGATCTGAGAAGATAAGGTTTCTAGTATCAGGAATTATTTGTATGTGGCAAGCTTGATCTGTTTCCATAATATATGGTGGGAATCACTCCATCACTCTTGGAGCTGTTCAATCAGCCCCACACTGGGGAGCCTCTCTGATGCCTGGAGTTCAGTTCAATGCAGAGAGATTGGCCAGAGATAACATGCTCTCTGAGCAGCACTGCAATTTTATTCTTTTTAGAAGCAAAAATGAAAGAGTTCAATACCTCTTGCAAGCAAAAAGGAAAACAAACAAAACAAGGAGTTAAAAAGCATGAGAGTTTTTTCCCCTGTATTTTGAGTCAGCTTCTTTCAAGTACATGAAAATTGTCAGAAGCTGCATTTTTTTAATTACAGTTCGGGTTTCATTTCTATACATGAAATACAATGAACAGACATGTTCCCTCTGGAAACAGGACCTACTTTGACTTGTCAAATACCAATCACTATTTCAAAAATGTCACTCTATTTCCTGCCTCTCTCCTAGGCTATGGCTGATGGCCACAGGTGAGAAAAAGGGAACTGGTTTGTCAAGTCTCCTGATAAAGCTGGAGACTGAACACATCTGGCTTAAAAAGGATTCCCAGCTTCTTCCCTGAGCAGCTGCAATGCTTTCCCCACTGCCTTGCAATTCCCACTCTCCGTTCACAGCTGCTGCCCAGGCAGGAGCTGCAGCGGGAGCAGCAGGCAGCACTTCTCAGCACCATGGGCTCCAAACCTCACAGCAAGCCTGGGCAACGGGGTGGTGAAAACACAGCTGAGCAGGAATAAAGGAGGCGTTTCATGGCAAAGATAAACCCTTCTCTTCTCTCCTTCCTAAACTCAGAAGTTGCAAAATCTTGGCTGGCTGGACACTAGGACTTTTCTGTGCTAGACAAGGGTATTCAGGTATTAGATCAGACATAGACCAGGTATTCAGGGGGTGACTAGGAAAACACTTGGTTTAGCTTAAAACTTTGTTTGCTTGCTTCAGTGGCCATTTGAATGTAATTAAAAACTTTATCAGAATACATAACCATAGGAAAAATAAAAATAGTAGCAACTTGTGGGGTGGCAAGAGGCAGAGTTATTCAGGTTAACTTTCTAAAAGTTAGGAAGATACAAATAGAAAAAAAGAGAACACAGAGGTTATTGGAATACAGAGGACGTGTGCTTTTCAGTCACACTGAGTCCTGTAAAAAGTCAAATATCGCTTCTTTAAGATGCAGTAAAGGGACAGTATCCATCCATTGCATCTCTTAAGTGCTTTATTTTTCTAGAGGCAAGTTCATTTATTATTTAAGACATAATATAGAATATGAAGATGATGCATTTTAAAATTAAAATATACACTTCGATAATTCTTAAGTTCCCTTTGCTCTTTAAAATACCTTAGAACTCTGAATTACAATAGGACTATATCAGACCCAATCCTTCAAATACAAAGGATCCATTTTGGTCCAGCTGTGCCATCCTGGGGCCAGACTGGCATCTTTTCAGGCACTCTAACTTCTGGCATTTCCTGACTTCTGAGCACTTGAACATTTCAACCTTAGATGTCCTTCTGGCATGAACGCTCTTACACATAAAATAACTTTTTATGAATGTGGCAATTCCCCAAAGACATCTGTAAGACTAACCACTATATAGGTGCACAAGAGACCCCAGGAACTGACTCAGCAGAAGTTCAGGGAGAGGTTGGCTCATATTGAAGCTAAGGACAAGCGTTTTCCTGTCTGTTAACACATTCAGTCATGTGTTCTTCTTGGGCTCTTGGCTATAAAACAAGACAGAGTAACCTGAAGTTACACCAGGGGAAGTTTAGATTGGACATTAGGAAAACTTTCTGCCCTGAAAGAGTTTTCAAGTATAGGAACAGGTTGCCCAGGGAAGTTGTGAAAGCCACCATCCCTGGAGGTATTTAAAAGCTATGTAGATGAGGCACTGAGGGACATGGTTTAGTGGTGCACTTGGCAGTGCTGGGTTACTGGTTGGACTCAATGATCTTAGAGGCCTTTTCCAGCCTAAATGTCTCCCTGGTTCTATTATTCATGCCCATGAGGCACAATATCACCTCATGTCCCTGGTAATGGCCTTTTTGCCTATTAATTTGCATGCAGCACTGGAGACATGGCCCTGTCCAGCCATCTTCTAGGCAGCGTCATCATCTTTTCTTGAGACTGTTCTTGAGGCAGACTGTGAATGAAGACGATTGCTGCAAGGAGATCAGAAGAAACTGCTGTCCCTGGGGAACAGGTTAAGAAAGAAATTTGCATAGCTCATATGGTTTATCTGTCTTTTTCAATATGAGGGGATTTTTTTTTTAAATTATGTCTGCTGGTGTTTTTGCCTTATTAACAACATTACTTAACTCAGAGCTCAGGTTATTATTAGCGATTTTATATTCTGCAGTACATAGCTTTCTTCACTGTTATTATTAGCATTTTAATTTCAAAATCCTTTGAGACAATCTGAGTTGCAGGGAAAGGCATCTGGAATTTCCTTATGTCCCTTAAGGAAGGTTCTGGATTGCTCATTTATGTTTTAATTGCTATTTTAGAGCTGCATATTTTTAGATGTCTTCTTACAGTCCTATTCCCATATCATGAAGTCATTCTTATAGAGAATCCAGACAAAGTGATACAGCACAAACCAGATATGCTCAAGTGCTTAGTACTGTGATTAAGAGATGGAGAAATAGAACAGGCATTTATACATATGCAAAGCCTTAATATCTAAACAGGCTTTTCGAGGAGCAGTGACACTAAGAAGGGCTGGTTTCCCTGGAGGAAGGTCCTTCACAGTCAATTCAGTGAAGTGACTCCTAAATGAATGACATGAATTTCCACCAAGCTCTTCCTACACGTACTTGATTGCATGTCTGGGAACACAAGGAATTTGTCTGCACAAAGAAATGTCTTCCAGTGTCAGTGTTTGGGTCATAAAACAGGCCAGCCGATGGAATAAAGATCTGATGTACCAGTTTGTTGCTGATTATTTCTCAAGGTATCATTTTGAATCACCATCAAAGCTTTTCAGATGGTATTTCATGTATTTTAGATCATCTATTCCCAGTGCTCCAGGAATTGTTTCTGTGGATTGAGCCTCCACTTTTTCATACCATAACAGAATTTTTTCTCTCTGAGGTAGAGCCTCTCCCTTCCCAGCTGTCTTTCTGACAGTAAAGCAAATATCAAAAGAAACCCTGCTGTTTATTCCTCAAGGTCCAGACCATTGAAAACAGGTCAAAACACTCTCTACTCACTTTATTTCTTTCCTTATCTTCATTAATTTTCACCCCTACTCCTTAGATGATCTGTATTGGTTCTGCTGGCTCCAAAGAGTCAGTGAGAAATGAAGCCATGTGGCAGCCCCAGTGCACTTCAGTGAAACTGTGAAATGGCTTCAGGGCTGAAACAGCAGCAGCAGCTGTTTCAGATCAGGAGCTTTATTAGCAGAGGAAGCAGAGGGATTTATTTTGTGCCTTCACAGCAGCTCCAACAAGTTTGGTTTTCCAGTCTAAGACTTTTCAGAGCTGATGGAACAACTAAACCTCAGCTCTGCAATGTCTTTATCCATCAGCAAAATGTCCAGACTGTGATCACGTAGAAACACTTCTTAGCCTGTTAGAAATACTCTCAGGAGAAATATATGTTTGAGAGACGTGTTTGGCATCAATGAACTGAGCTTGATTGTGTTGATATATGAAAGTGAAGCATTTGTCCAGAAAGGTACCGTTATTTGTCAGCTAGATATAAAAACCTAAAGATGTGCCATTTTGTATATATGGATAATTATGAATGATCAAGATGCTAAACAGAATTACTACTTTTTGAATGACAAAGTGGAAGGTTAAATTATTGGAGTTTTTAAATAGGAAGGCAAAAGGATTTATGATACAATATATCTTATGCAAAATAATAGCAAATGCTAGAAAAAAATTAAAGCTTAATATATCAACCACAGTAGTTTGGAATGCTTGGAAATGAGTCTACAATGGGCAGAGAACAGGACCTAAAAATGTGATGGAGTCTAAGAGCAACTTGTTGAGCCTCTCCCCTGGGTGATGTTCCTGGGTGCTCTGCCCTGCTTCCTGTGAGACACCTTCAAGATGACAGAACTGCCCTGGATTGAGTGCCCAGCAGGATCCATCCCTTGGTCCTTGTGTTGGTGCCCCTGCAGGGGAATCAACATGAGAGGAGATGCTGGTGTCTGCAGGTGTGTGGAGGCACTATCCTTCTGCTTCCAGAGGCTTCCAAGGCACTGGATTGGGACTGGCAGACACAGGACAGAGACCTCCGCTTCTGGAGAATGGTGGCTGCAGGGCTGGCAGGCTCCATATGCCAGCTGAGCCCCTGGAGACACCCTGAACTGTCATGGGAGCTCAGAGAACAGGAGATGCTTGCCTACATGCTGAACCAACTAGCTGACTGCCTGTGCTGGGCTTGGCTGGGAAATAGCTCATTTCCACCACAACAGCACAGTCAGTGCTGAGTTGTGGGCTTGTGACTAGGACAGTGTTGATAACACACCGGTGGTTTGGCTGTTGCTGAGCAGCACTTGTGCAGCATTGCATTTTTATTTTTCCCTCCAGCAAGTAGGATAAAGGTTGGCAAGAAACTGAGAGGGAGCACAACCAGGACAACTGAGCCCAGCTGGCCAAAGGGTTATTCCCTGCCTTACAGAAAGGTGTGCTTCGGTAACAGCTCAAGGGAAAAAGGAGAAAGGGGTGACATTGGTGGTTATGGCATGTGTCTCCTCAGCTAACCTTTGCATCTGCTGAAGCCCTGGTTTCCAGGAGATGGAAAAGCATCCGTTGCTGAAGGGATAAAGGGAACGATTTCCTCTTTTTGCTTTGCTTGAGTATGCAGTTTTTGCTTAACCTACCAAACCACCTTTATCTGGGAGCCTTCCTCCTGTCTTCTTCCCATCACATGGCAGAGGGGAGACCCAGCAGATGTGTATATGTTTGGCTGATGGTTAAGTCAACCTACCACAGCCCCACTCCCTGGCCTTGGGGACAATTTCAGTGAGGATGGTCAGGAACTGAGTCTCTTGAAATCAAAATTTTGCTCAATAGGTAATTGCTGCTTTATTTCACCGGAACTAGCAACCTTTTATTGGAAGTTCTCCTTAAAGAGAACAGATGACACTCAAGTTGAACTGCTACATGACTCTGTTGTTCTGCTGAATAATCTCTGTATTCAAAGAAAATGCCACGAGAAGTAAGTGATCACATCAAGAAAACCCAAACAGTTATTTCTTAAGGCTCTGTGGAACAGGTCAGATAGAAAACAAAGTAAGATGGTCTGACATCCAAAGAGGTATTTAAATTCTGTCCAGTGAATTATACCCCAGAGAGTCTATTTCTTGCCTTTAGTCATAAAGGTGTCAGACAAGTCCCTCAGAAAGAGATGCCATATTGCAATCCCCTAAATTCAGGTGAGATGTCTGACCACTGATATGAAGACTGTCACTCAAGGGGGTCCAGGAAGGTTATCAGCATCTGGAAGATTTTCTCCTAACCTATGTTCACCCTATGTTTGGTCACATTTTCTGAGCAGCTGGGTGTTCTCCTGAGCTCAGTGATCTGGAAGAGAATGGGTTGTTATGGTCATTTTAACATATTCAATTACTGACTAAATTTGTTGTCAGAGGAAATGTGGGAAACTAGAAGGATATAGAAGAGAAAGAGTTAATCTAAAGAGGTAATTTAAAGTGGAAGCCAAAGAGGAAAAAGGTGGAATAAACACCCCCCCAAAACCTAAAATGAAATGGGGGGGGCAAAAAAGATGGTTAGAAAGTTTAATTAATTCTGGTTCAAAAGTGAAGAAGAAATGAAAAATGAAACAAAGAGCAGAACTGGCATTTGAGAGAGAGAAAAGAAATGCTGGGGAGAAAAAAGCTCAGTAAATTAACCAATATGTGCTGCAGAGAAATACTTTCAGCAGGCTCAGAGAATCTGACTGCATTAAAGTTTCATAGTGAAGGCTCAGAGGCATTTTCAATATTCAAAAAGTGTAGCCAAGGGGAGATGCGCTGGTAACTCTTGAAAGGCTATGCATTAAATTTTATTGTATCTTCAAATAGCATGGGACAACGTCTAACTCTTGGTTACTTTAGAAGACCACTCGTGTTTCGCTGTGCTCCCACTTCTCATTTAAAATGTCTTGTTTGGAGTGTTTTGCATTCTCTGCTTTTCTCTCCAGTGATCACAGCTGAAGATGAGACAGGTGCCAGGAGGGCTGAAGGCAGAAGCTGGGAAGGACAAGTTCAAGACAAGGGGTTTCACCATGAAGCCCCTGACACAAAGAAGGAACACGGTTCCATTTGGGCAGATGGGAATGGGAGATGCCATCCTGGTGACCGGGAGGTGGCATCTTCCACTGCCCTGGTAAGGGAAATGAAGTCCCCCGGCAGGGACAGCTTGTCCTCCCTTGAGCTGCCGTGCAGTGAAGGGAATGGAGCCCAAAGGGAGAAGAGGAGCAGTGCAGGAGCCCGGCGGGAGGCAGCACCGCACCGCGCTCCGGCAGAGCTGCTGCAGGTGATCCCTTCCCTGCCCTGGCACTCCTTTGAGAGCGCTTGCACTTCCTCTGGGCCCCCCAGCAGAGACTAAACAGCCTTCTGGAAATAACACTGAGCGTGCCACAGCTCTCGTCTAAACACTGCCTCTCCCTCCTGCTGCCTCCCATCAGAGATTGCTGCTTTGCAAAGCACTCGGCACAAGCGCCAGGCTCCAGAAGGTGTTATGGTGACTATCACTTGCATGAATTATACCTTTTTTTTTTTTTTTTGTATAAAATAATTCGGTCCAAGGTCAAGGCAGCTATGTTCAGACACCCATTTTCACACTGATCATGCAGCACATGAGAGATCACCTATGTCAGTGCAGCCCACTGTGCTCAGAGATTTGCAGCTCCTTTGGGACAAAGTTATCTCATCCTCTCACATCCAGGCAGGGCAGGGATGGAACACAGGACATTGCCACCAAGCTGGCATCAAACCAAAGGCGGGCACTACTCTACCTCTTTCTCAATAAATTTAGAAAAAATGGTTATTTGGATTCATCCTCAAACTCCACCTGCCTCCTGCTCTAGCAGATATTAGTGGTGGATGAAGGAGGACGACTAAGAACAGACAAGTGTCTGCAGTAACTTCTCAGAAAATATGATCCAGTCTTTTCCTGAAAAAAAAAATGAAATTAAAAAAAATCTGACAAAACTCGAACTGAGATAGCAAAGTACAATGAATGTGTTTCAAAACTTTTTTCATCATAAGCTTTCTGCTGAGTCACAGTGATCAAACCTGAAACCTGTTCTCCTCTGCACAACTCTTTTGATGTGCAGTTCTTTCCATGTGAAAGCAGTTTTGGGTTATTTTAGATCCCTTCCCCTCCCAAAGAAACAAGCAGTGGCAGGCATCCTTCCAAACCAAGTGACACGTAGTAAGGCTCTGCTGAGAGAAGACTGTCTTCCCCGTGTTTGCAAATCCATGTGTGGATGCCAGGGATACAGAGACAGAATGACCCAAGAAACTGGTCACTATAAGGGTAGGACAGAATGCCACGCTCTCTTCCAGCTCCTCTTCTTATCCATGGCTGAGCCCACCTCGTGCTGTGCCCACGGGGCTGTGGCACATTTGGCTCATGGATCTGGCTCATTGCCAAAAGCAATGGGGGATTTGGGCTCTCTCCTCCTGCAAAGCTCAGTGGAGACACAACGAAATCTCAGCCAGAGCCTGGGAGCTTCAGCTCCCAAATGTCTAATGCCAAAGTAGAAGCCAAGAAAGGAAAACACAAAATTATTTGTCTGCCCCAACAACAGGGCAGGGGTATCTTTTCTCTCTGATAAATGGAAGGGCTTTGACCCACATTGTAACCTCAGGTTTGAATTTAGAGATAAGCATCGTGTTATCAGCCTTGTGCCAAGGTTTAGAAGCGCCTTGTGGCAGCAATGAAGCAGTGTTTCACAGGGCTGCATGTGACAGAGGAGACTGCAGGGTCTGGGCAGTGGTTAGACAGATCAGGGTCCCTCCCTGCCATGTCTGGAGGGTCCTCACAGCAGAGGACAGTATAAATTCTAATGAAACTGCATTGCCAGTGGCAGGAATAGAGCTGTTTCCAGATACTCTGGAGTTTACAGCTCAAGTGTGGATTTAATTATCACTTTACTGGCTTTAAGTGAGCTGTAAGACTAATCTAAATTTAACAGGGTCGGCAGTTGGTTTACAAGCTTCCTCAACAGGCAAGTGTCAAATTAGGGCTATACCAATAGATAAAGGGAGAAAACTAAAGCCATTGATGGCCATAGATTTCCCAGCTGATATCTTTATACTCTGCTATAAAAGCCTATCATCCTATTTCATTTAAAGAAAGTGAAAATTATTGACATTTCTTTCAAATGCTAATCGTCAGGAAGCAACTTGAACTAAATATAATTAGAATCAAATTATATGCACCTTTTATTGAGGACTAACAACACCCAGTATCTCCTGCTATTTATGTTTCCAGATAATCTGTGCCATTAGTTTGGCATCAAATGCTGGAGCCCCTCCAGCTGATGCATGACTGTGACTCTGAGCATTGAGGGTACCATTTGATGGACCCAGAGATGCATCTGGGAGCTTGTTTTATAGCAGGTTTGGCAAAATACAATGTTTTGCTTGGCCACAAATGCTCCACTTAGAACTAGGACAGCCCAGGCCTTGCACTTGGGTGCAGCGGAGCCGCCCCGATGTGGCGGCAGAACTTTGTGTGCCATAAAGGAGTGAACTTTGGCAAAACTCTGCCCTTGGACTTTTAAGCACCTGCACCTGCTGACCTGCCTGAGAGAATTTTTCAGGTCATTGTGCCCTGGAACAAGCCAGGCACAGTGCTCTTCTGGAGGGTTTCTCCAGGCTTTGGGAGACAGCTCTGAACAGTGAGAGGCCATCCATAGCTTGGAAAAACCCTTCTTCTGCTCTGCTGACCTGCCCCACGTGATGTCCCTTCCCTTGCTGCTCAAGGGAACGGGAGTCAGGGCCTCTCTGCATGACCTAAATTCCTGGCATGGAGCAGGAAGTAGTGAGCTTCCCTCACTGAATGTGGGAATCCTGCACAGTCATCCCATTGTTTTGTTCATACAGGTTTCTCTTTTCTGATAATTTCTTTGCTATATAGGACTCACTGGATGTTACCCATAGGACCTTTCAGAATCATTGAGTCCAACTCTTGGCCGTGCACAGGACACCCCAAGAGTCACACCATGTACCTGAGAGAGTTGTCCAAACACTTCTTGAGCTCTGTCGGGCTGGTGCTGTGACCACGTCCCTGGGCAGCCTGTTCCAGTGCCCAAACACCCTCTGGGTGAAGAACCTTTTCCTGATATCCAAACTAAACCTCTCCTGACACAACTTCAGGCAGTTTTCTCAAGTCCTGTCACTGCTCATGAGAGTGAAGAAATTGGTGCCTGCCCCTTCTCTTCCCCTGTGGAGGAAGTTGCAGACTGCAATGAGATCTCCCCTCAGTCTCCCCTTCTCCAAGATGAACAGACCAAGTGACCTCAGCAGCTCCTCACACAGTTTCCCCTCCAGACCCTCCACCACCTTCACTGCCATACTTTGGACACCCTCTTTTTATATTGTGGTGTCCATAACTGCACACAGGACCCAAGGTGATGCTGCACCGGTTCTTTATATGCAGACTTTCAAAAGAATAGCTCGGGCTAGCACATGTCATACCAAACTAATCTGTACTTTTACTCCCACCACTCCTTGATACCATAGCATTGCTACCCACTGTACCCTCCTCATCACATCCTCCTCTTCGCAGAACTTAGGGATCACCCCTGAACCACCATGGCAGTTTAGCTATGGGGCTGACATCGAAAAGAGATGCTGATGCTGCCCTAGATCTTTGCAGAGGGGCAAGCCTCAAGGTTTTGAAAGAGTTGGGATGGAATTTTTTCCTTCCAGTTATCTGAGACCTGAAAAGGTAACCACAGCCCAGGCTGGAGAAACAGTCTCTGGGTGAAACTCCATGCTCTCTGTCTATTTGCATTGCTGAGAAGTACTTCTTATCTTTTGGACTTTCAAACCAAAGAGTTTAAAAAATACTGGAGTGAAATTATAGCTGCTGATGATTAAAGCGCTATATTTAGGCCTAACTGTAACTTAAATGGCAGATTATGAATTCTGAAATGCTTTTTACATAAACTCTCTCCTCCATAAACAGTGATCTAAAGTAGTCAATTTGTTCCATTGACTTCAGCCAAGTGCAACACAGTTCTGGTTTTATGTTAGTCCTAAGGGACAGCCTCAAACCTTGAATTAACCAGGAAAATACAGGCACTCAGAGAAAGCAGCCTGCTGAGACCTTGTTAGGAGAAGCCTAACAGCATTCAGATTGTTAGGAGATTGCTGTTTGTTTCTTTTCCAGGAGGATGCCACAAAATTTCAGTCATCTGGGATCCACCACCTTAAGTGAAGTGCCCAAGTAGAAATCTGTCTTTGAAGGGATTTAATCCTGGGTTGCAGGTAAATATCCTGGGTAAAACAATATGGATAAAGCCCTGCTGAGCCAGCTGACCTTGGGGAAGACAGACAGTTTGGTTATCTGAACTTCACTTATCTAAAGTCTCCTGTTTGAGGTGGGATTATTTTGTCTATCTCATACCAAGAGAGGCGAATTCTGTGTGCCCTGCTCAACTCAAGGTGCATGACCCAGCATCCACGGTTACACCTTGGGAAGGCAAGACCTTCCCCTGGAAAGAAAAGGAGTTTGGAAATTAAACGACTGTATGATTCAGGCTGTACAACTCCTATGCAGTCATAAAGAGGAGATGCACACAGAGAAAAAAAAGATGGAATAATTTTGTGGAGATGCTGAGGTACAGCAGTGGGCAGAATAGACACTGTGAGAAGCAGAGGTGCCTTGGGGTATCTTAATTCAAGCAGAGCCAAAAGGGAGTGAGAGATGTCCCCAGCACCACTGCACCAGGGAGGGATGCGCAAAGCCTACTGCAGGCTGAACAGCTCCAGTTACTACATCAGAATGGCTTACATAGTCTCCTTATCCTACAGGTTTCCCATACAGGCTGGTCACCTCCTCCCCATGCCCTGTTCAGTCCTCACTAGGAAACCAGAAGCAGAAAATAGTCAATCTTCCCTGTCTAATAAATCGAGGAAAAATTAAAACTGATGACTTAAGGTTGAATTTCCAGGATTTCCAAAACAGCAGTGTACCTTCACTTGTAGGCCTGATGATCTTTTGTGTGGTTACGAAGAGTTGCATAAAAAAAGGCCAAAACAAAACTCTGAAGAACACTCAGGAATTATTTCTAATCATTTTTGTTTGACAAAAAATTTAATCCCCTAAACCCTCAAAACTAATAAAACCGTGTTACACAAACCACAGTGAAAGAAACTATATGGTGTATTTACAACTAATTTTCAGTTTATGAAATCACCTCATGAATGAAATGTGTGTCTAAGTTGTGTGAGAGCCAAGAAGGGAGAAAAGATAACACTAGTAAGGAGAGAACAGATTTTTATAGTATTAGCTGGTTGCCTTTCATTCTCTGAACAGCAGGAGGAGATTAATAATATTGTCACAACAACATTAATGATGCTGTAAAATCATAAGGACAGAGAGAGCCAGGATTTGATAAAAGTGAAATTTACAGCAGCATCAGTCAATTTAATTATCTTTCACTAGGCTTAAACTAAGCAGTAAGGCTAATCTCCATTTAACATGTTTTACAGGGTCTGCAGGCGCTTTACAATCCTCCTCCATTCAGAAGTGTCAAATTATGGCAATATTGATAAAAGAGTGATGTAAATGGTTGTCTAGTCAATCCCCAAACCAGTTAATATCTTTCTTTACTGCATTGTAAAAGCCAATTACTCTGAAGTTTTGGAGTGAAATTTGTGAAGGGCAATCTGAGTTGATAATGTTTAGAAAACAAATTCGAAGAAGATAAAGATCCATGTCCACCTGCCCACGTTCACTATAAAAGATGGTGCTGCTGCCTCTGTGTTGGCTCTGCTGCCTGTCCTGCCCTGTTGGCAATGATCAACATTGTCTGGAGATGAGTTGTGAGCAACATGAAATATTTCAAACAAGGTATGCTTCTTTGTAATTTTCTCAGATCCTTTCTTAGCCACCAGCAACTGCTTCTCCATGTTCTGTTATATGATGTTGTATTACTGGACCTGTAGTATAACATAGTATTTTTCTGTGTGTGGTTTTTAAAAAACAAGTCCCTCAGGTACTTCAGGTCCTTCAGGTCTCTAGGCTTGAATTTTTTCGCTCTCCACAACTTTGTGGGGTAACCCCAGCCATCTCCACTAGATGGGCTGCTTCATGGCCAATTAGCCCTTTTAAAGTATCTTCCTTTGAGCTCTAGAGAAGTAATCTTCTGGCATCAGGGACAGAAGCAAAATTATTAAACTTGCACTTTTTTCTGTGAGACTGAAGAAAATGTAACACTGAAACCAGATGGCAGCTCCCAGCAAATTGCATGTTTCAAGCCTGGGAGAATGTCTTGTTTAGCCAACTGTTATCTGACACTGCAGAATGAGAAAATCTAAATCTTTCTTAGCGAGTTCAGATAGTCTTTCCCTGCTCTTCAAATAGAGGAGCATCAGTCTCTCTCAGACCAGGTGTGTCTGGAAGTGAAGGATCCAATTTGAGGCAGGGTCTAGCTCTGAGCACATGGTGATGAGAATTTCAATCGCACTTCACCTCTCTTTATTTTGTACTCTTGCTTGTATTTAAGTGCTGTGGGTAAGTAAATTCTTTGACCCATCTCTTCAAAGTGGCTCTGAAAGCAATTTCTGTGATATTTCAGATTCACTAAGCCCTTTTATTGAACATTTTTTGAGTCAGTAGTTAGACTTCCCGGAAAACAAATGTCATGGCACAGGCATAGCCTGTGTCATTCAAAGACAGTTATTCTGCTCCTGCATTTAAAAAAAATCAACAAACACAGAATGACTGAGCCCAGTGTTTCCACAGTATCTTATTTTTAGCTGTCTCAAAATGTTTTTGGACTAATAATGAAATAATCCTCTGACAAGAAACTAAAAATATTTCTCTTCCCAGGCTTGGAAAAGAGAGATGCATTTTTTTGACAATTACCTAGAAAGTTTACAGCAAAAAATAGTAACAGCAGTCAACTCTTAGGACCTGCAGTTCTGTTTGAAACATACTGCAGTCCTGCCTCGTCACCCACTTTCTTTAGCTTGCTAGCATGTCTGACACCCTAAATCTGGGAGGTCATGTTCTTCTGACCATGCTGAGTGGTCCTCTCACCTTGCCGCCTTTGTATCCTGGAACCACAGTGGCCAGCTGGGCTGACAGTGCTCCTGGTGCAGGAGGTGCTGGCGGACATGCCTAGGATGGACATCTTTCCTAGGATAAGCACTGCCTCAAGCCCTGGCTAAGACCAGCCCCAGGACCTTCCCAGGCCGTTATAAAGTCAGATGTGCTAAACTCAGATGCACTAAACTCAGATGCTTTGTGTGTGACAAGGCTTGGCTGGCCTCTGTCATGCAGACCATGTTCTCAGTTGATGCATCCACTGGTCTCAGCTGGTGGTCAGCAGATCCCATCCTGGAGGACTGCAGATGGAAGTGAGGAAAGGCTCTGCCTGATGTGGAGGGAGGCCCTATGCACAACGGGGAAATTGGCAATGCGTTGTGATCCTGACCCCATCAAGACCAACGATCCCCTTAAGGTCCCTCTGTCCAGGGGCTCTTGGAATAAGGGTTTTCAGTCAAAGCGGTGGCTCACCTTGTGGTGAGGCAAGGGTCTCAAACTTTACTGCCCATTTAATGGAATTTCCACTAAGCCTAGAGGAAGGGCTGTAGAAATTGGCAGGAATTTTGTCCCAACAAGGTCTTCAGGACTGAGCCTCCGTCAATAAATCCTGCAACGTGTTTGTTCATGCAGAAAACAGGAAAAAAGTCAGTTCAGGATTCTTATCCACCTGATCTTATCTGGGTGGTAAATCTGGTCTTTGATCTTTTGTCAATAACACACAAAGTTGGAGGCAGCTGCCACCACCCAGCTCAGCCATGCAGTCATCAGGGCCTCATAAAACATTTATGAAACCTGTCATAAACCAGCCTGATAAGGAACAGGACATCAGGTTACAGGAGTCAGCAGCTTCTTGGGGAAGACCTTCCCTCTAACTCCAAAGCTCCTTTGTCTAAATAGCAAACACAAGCAACTGATTGCACCCTGCCATAAATGCTGGGAGCAGGGAATTTTCACCAGCCCTGCTGCCTGCTGGATTTTAGTTGCAGTACTGGCCTTCATCATTTGCCTTTCCACTTGCCAGTCCTAGGGGAGGAGGAGAGCAACTGAATAAAATTATAACTGAGGAAGGAAAAAATAGAAGAAAATTCAAACCGAAATAATGAAACCCACATTCTGTTCCCACATTTCCCAGTAACTGCAACTATGACTCATGTCACAGTTTCTGCCTCACTTCCTTTATAAGAAAATCAGATTGATCTGCCTTGTATCTCCTCTGTCTTCCTTGACATTTTTTCCCAGAAGACTAAATCCCTAACAGAAAATGAGTTGCCTCCAATATCCCCGTGACATGCAAAGCTCAAGAACAGGACCATGCTCCAATGCTGTGCAGTGATTTGTGTTTCCTTCAGTAGCATGGTGTCCTCAGCAGCTCCAGATCTTCCTGAGCTACCAGGAGCTGTGCCACACTGGGGACCTGAATCACCCATTGGGATATTTCTTCTTCTTCTTTGGAACGATTTTGGCCTAGGGGATGCAGTCATAAAAAGAAACTGTGGCTAGGAGCAAGTATGGCACAGGTATTGTTATTTACACAGAGGATTCAAAACCTTGATTTTCTGAAAGCACTGGAGGGTCAATGTCAAAATACAGCCCATATTTGCAACTCAAAGGCCTGGTTAGCAGCAAGATCAAGCCCTTCTGCCATGAGGCCACAATTTCCATGCATATTCTGCCATCTTTGACTGTGGTTTGTTTTGGTTTTTTTATAGCAATGATATTAAATAGAACATGAAATACTACTTAGAATCACAAAATAAACCTCATAAATCACCTGTCTTATATTTTCCTTTTACTTGCTTATGTTTTTTGTGATGATCTCACAATGTTGAGATACAGGCCGCTGTTTTTTTCTGGTGCCTGGCTTCGTAGAAAGCTTAATTATTTCTTGAAAGTATTTTAAATCATGCAAACTATACTGTACCATAACAAGATATATTTACAACTATGTATTTATTTTATAATCTCCATGAGATAAGCAGCTGTTGTATTTAATTGGTATTACTGTATTATTTACTAATCAAACTACTTAGGAGTTTAATGGTGCAATCACAACTTCTCTAGCTGTTAATTTAGTCCTGTTTCAAGTCACTAACAACAATTGTTAAGAACTGACAAGAACTTGGTGTCAGAACTGTTCCAAATAGAGATAGATACAAAGATACCCTAATTGGGAAAGTGTTATCAGTTGCTTATAGTAATAAAGCACTAATTCAACACTGGTGTATAACCACAAACCAGCTGTAATAAATTTCAGATTTGGCAATAAAATACTACTATAAAGCTTGATTAGGTGATAAAATAGCAGTTTCATTTTAGAAATATAAAAATACAATCAAAAATACAAAATGCTTATTGTCCTGAGCATTTCTTTGCAGGCAGCCTCAGAGCTAAAGGTTCCAGGGCTAGCATGGAGCACTTGGTATTTTCCCATCATCAGTGAGGGTGACTGAGTGAAGCAATTGATTGCATTGGGTAGCCTGTGCCCCAGGCCATTTAAGCAACCCAGTTCTCTTTCTTGCTTCATTGCAAGCAAACACAGAACACAAGAATCTCTACTTGCTGCAGTCAGATGCAATTAGTCAGTTGATTGATCAACTACCATCACTTTTTGGGATCTCCTAATTGTGTGAACTTGCTCTGCTCCTGTTTCAGGTTGTGTTATACTATGGAAATAAGATGTTTTAAGTGTTTGCATTTCATGTAACACCACTCAGATATGGGCAATGCACTCACTCTGTTGTGTGGCAGTTTATGGGAAATGCAACACCACGGGTGGCATTCTGTGCACACCACTGCCCAAACTCACTGTGGGTGGCCTTTTAGTGAGCCTTGGCACTCTGAATTTCACTGTAGGTCATGAAATTGCTGTTCCAGGGCTTGCTCTTTGAAAGGATTTGAATCAGTTGAAGTAATGAGAAGGACAGGAGCCTCCTGCTCCCAACTACACAACTCCAACCAGGGACCTCCACAGGGGAGATAATTAGGACGTGGGAATACAACATCATATTAAACTACCTGCATGAATAATTCTGTGCACCTGAGTGACAATGCATATGCAAATATCTGCAGAGAGAGCAAGCTGTTTGGAAAACTTAATTTAAATAGGTCCAAATTCTGTACTGGACACGCCCGCAGCTCGTCTTTTGACCATGAGACAAAGGGTGCTGCTGACAGCAGAGGCGTCCAGAGGGCTACACCAGGCACGAGAGGCATCCTGCATGAGCCTGTCCAGCCACAGCACAGGTGTCTGCTGCACCATGACTTGGGACTTCTGGAAAATGACAGTGCTGTGTGACTAAGGGTTATATGGGTCCTATAAAACAGAGAGCTGGAGACTGCTGTCTGTTCTTCATTTCTCTGTTCTTTTCAGCTCTTCTCTCCATCCCTGTTCTAAGAAAACTGCTACCAAAGTTAACCCTTATGCTTTCCTCTATTTCTTTTTCTATCTTTTCCACTTCTATACTTCTCATTTGTGTTCTTGGCACTATGCCCTCCACTAACAAAAGAGATCAGTTGCATCATTGCCTCCTCACAGATCTGTACCAAGGGAAGAGCAAACCTGCTTTACCTACGCCCTCAGATGTCCAGCACAGTGTAAATCATCTTCTAGCCTTCAGGAAGACCCCAAAACCACAACCCACAGAGAGCACATGGCAGTCAACATCTTTGGTGCACACTAATGCCCTCATCCCACTCATCAAGAAGTGCTCTTTTCAAGATCTAAAGACAGCTCCAGGGACAGCTGGGGAAAGGCTTTGTGCCCTTTGTGTCCCCACTGGTCGCATGCTGCCTTTTCTTAGGCACCAGAGAAGCCACAGAGCGGAGAGCTGCTGAAAGTGAGCTTTGTTCTTGCATTCATAAAACAACTCCCGATTACTGTTCTTTCCTGGGCACAAAGTGCCTTTATAACTTATTGACTGCACAAAAACAGACCTTTGCTGAACATATACGTTTTATACCTTAAAGATTGCTGCCTGCCATTTAGTTGGTAAAATTGAATAGAACTACAAGTGAATTATGATCTTTATCCCTAATGAGTAAAATTTGCTCACTGCAAACTCCTGAGTAAAGGCCGAAGAAGATTACAGATACATGCAACCAAAGTAATTCAGTGCCCAAAATTTCATAGGATTTTGGGAATATGCACCCAGAGAGCTGTAAGTGATGAAAATACTTTTGTCAATAGTATACAGCCTTCCTTGTCCCTTTAGTTTCAAGTTCCTGCACAGAACTGTCATTTCTGCAGAGTGCAGGGATTTGAACTGGTGAGCCAGCAGGGGAGGCTCAAAATTGTACTGGTCTTCTACAGTGACAAAAAACCCCCTCTAATACAGGTCTTTCATGGTCCCGTGAAAGTCACACCTTTCCATGGTTTGAAGAAAGAAGGATTCACTTTCCAGCAGGGGCTCAGCCTCCTCAACCAGAAAAATTCCATTGATCTGTTATCCACATAACGTGTCTGCTGTCCTTCCTTAGAATTGGTGCAGGGGATTTTAGCGAGTATCTGGTACTGAAAAGAAGGAACCATTTTCTTTATTTATGCCCTCTTAGGAACAAAAACAAACTTTCCTGAGCGAATGCATGGTCATGTACTTAGTGTAGACTCACAGACCCATAGGATGGTTTGGTTTGGAAAAGATCTTCGAAGAGTATATAGTGTATTTTCAGTAGCATGGCTACTGGGTTTGAATTCCTAATTCCACCTCATTATGGATTTTTTTAACATGACACTTTCATAGGATTGGAAACAGATGCCTACCCTGAGAGTCACCAACCAGAAAGGACACACAGGATTCAGCAAGGTACTGGCTAATCAAAATGCTTGACAAAATGGTTCTGACTCCTCTTTGTTTTAAATCATCTATAATTTAGGAGAGCATGAATAGAACAACACTTATATTCTTGAATTAATTCAAGCTTGAATTAATTTCTTTCTAAAGTTCAAGGCTTCAGCAAGTCATAAAAGAATCAGGAAAAGCTTCCAGAGACCTGAAAAAAACATTTTAAAAATTACTTAAAGACCTTCTGGAGAAATGTTTTCTGTGTGCGTGAATCCTGTAATATTTGGGGCTGCTATTTCATGTGTTTGGCACAGCTCACTGAAGACAGGACCTCTCCTTGCACCATCCCCGGTAACCTGACTGCTTTTCAGTCCTGAACCCACATTCTTGCAGATACCGCATCCACATGGCCTCATTATCACCCAAGGGAAATTCACCTGGCTGTTTCCTCCTCTCTCTGTGTCCCTCGGACTGCCTACTCCCCTTGGCTGATGGAAGCAGGAGTTGCTCCCATTTCCCAAGAAGAACAAATGTGCGGCCGTGCAAGGCTCCGTATCGCAGAGCTCTGAACCAGGGCCAGCTGGCTGGCTGTCAGCACGCAATCCAAACACTGGCCAAGGCTGTGCTGGCTGCAATAAACCCCTTCAGGGCTGCAAAACAGGTCATAGATCTCAAAGAGTACAGCTCTGCTTGGATAATGATTAACAGCATGGTGGCAAAAGTCCCTGAGGCTTTGGCTGGCTCTGTGTGTGTGCAGGCACACATGAGCCTACGTCAATGGGAAAGTTTATCTGTCCTGAGCCCAGAAAACCCTTTGCAGGGGCAAAGCCTCTCTCCTGGTGGCCTGTTCACTCAGTCCTTGTGATGGCCCAGTGTTCCTGATTGTGAATTCCCTGCTGCTGCATTTTAAACCAAGAGCAGAAATAATCCCGAGAGACAAGTTCAGTCTTCCTATAACTTCCGTAAAGGACAAATACGGAAGACTGTATTCCAGTCTTTGATTCATGGGCATAAAACTGAAAATGGAGAGAAGTGTAGTTTTCTTTCAGATCCCCTAAGAGAAAAACCTGCAAAACTGACCTGAAGGGACAGAACGTAATCATGAGTTTGTTCTGTGCCAGTGAACGTCCTTCAATTCAGCAGTGCTGTTAAATTGCTACTTTCCAAAGCAAAATAACTTTAAAATTATCTATGTATCCTGTGCAAATTTTCCCCTTCTTCTTAATTTCTACTTGTTATTTTTTAGACTCGTAGATTACAGGATTCTTTTCCCCATGTTTTACAAGGTACCTTATCATAATTTTTTGAGAAACAGCTATTTAGAAAAAATTCCAGCTTTACTATGTAAGCATGTTACCCCTGGTGAAAAGTCTCATATGTGTGTGTGTGCACGTATTTATATACTCGTGTAATGGATCTCTAATGGTATGTAAATGTGTTCTCCTGACAGATGGACAACTTTTTTTATGAAGCGTAACACTGACAATACTTTAGTTGAGGTGATCAAAAGGACCCAGAAGGGACAGTGCTGCTTTTCATGATGAGCTCTCTTCTGAAACCTTTTGCAGTAGAAATTTTCCAAGCATGGTGATAACAAGACAGTCTGCAAGTCCCAGCAGACACCTGCTGCCAGCCTAAAGCACCTGAAGCAGCCAGCAAAAGGGCAGCAAGTCCTGCTGAGGGACAGAGAGCTCTGTGAGGAATGCCAGATCAGGTCCCTGGTAATCAAGGGCCATTTCCTTCCTTTGTCAGGATCTTGACAGGCAATCTGATTTGGACTGAATTTCCTCTATCCCAAGCCAGTGTCAATAGAAAAGCAAATGGATCAAATGTGAATGGAGACCACAAAACTCATGGGTAATAGCAGATAACACTCCTTGACCTTCCCACTCATAAAGTTGCATTACTTCCTCCTCCACAGTGAAGATTATTTTTTATGTAGTATTTACATTGGTTTATATGGCTACATCCTCAAAACCTTTATGCAGCTGTGTAAGGTTCTGCCAGGGGCCAGGTGTGGGTTTGCAAAGGCAGTGGGAGCCGTGGCCTCCAGTTAGCACAGCCAGATCTGGTTTGTGCTCTTGCTTATGAACTCAGGAGGGAGACTGGAAGGCTGCAAGGAAAATAAATGCCCAGTTCTCAGACAGTGATTGTGGACTTGGGTGAATTCTGTTCTGGGAAAGACCATTTCATTTAGCTTAGGCATGACGAGCGGGGAGAGAAGAAAAGTAGCTGAACCCAATTTCAGCTCCAGAATATTTTATGCACATTGTTAAAGCTCCTTGTGTTTGCATACACAAAAGGAAGACCAGACCTGAAGAAGCAATCACTGGAATTAGGACTCCAGCTTTCCAAGTGATTGTACCAGCTGCTGGAAAACAATGCTTCTGACAACAAGGGCTGATGTTGGTGTAACACTGGAGGGAAAAACATGCTTTCCAAATGAATTTCCTTTTATTCTGTGCTCATCTGTTGCAAGAATATCAGGAAATTTCTTTATTCTGAAGAAATAAATTAAACACTTTCAAATAATGATTCTACTAGGATCTGACTTAATTTTTTTTTAATTGCTGACTGCTTTATCTCTGAGTAGATAAATGGTTTAATTTGCTTTATGATGTTACTTAGATTAATTAGCTAGTGTTTACATGGCTCACTAATATATGTAGTGCTCTATAAATGTTCGTACCCTTCAAATAAAAACAGCTCTGCGATCTTCCTGAAAGCCAGGTTTTAAACCTCGCAGTACCTGATGCTAGGGAACTGTGGATACCAGTCTCTTCCCTCCTTCCTTCCACAGCACTGCCTGTGTCTTCCTTTGCTGACTGTATCTCACATTTTTTCAGCTTCTTCTTAGCAGCACATTTTCAAGGCAACAGTGCCTACACTTTTGTCACTAAGCCTCAATATTCATCACATAGAGACACAACCACACAGTTTTGGGTTTAGCTGATCTCAGTGTAATGGTGAAGGAAGTAGCCAAGGACGAAATACGAAGGGAGTGAGGCTGGGACCCAAGGATCAGAAACCGTGTCCCTGGCCTGTCTGATTCCTACCAGGCATCTATAATAGTGACCTTTTCCTCTGCCTTCCTTCAAGTCAGTCCACTGGGGCTCTGAGGAAGTGTTTGCCCTGTGAGATGAGGATTCATGTCTGAACCAGGGTTCTTGGGGCTCTTCCTGCAAATGCATGAAGAGAAACAGCCTCACCTGCAGTACAGCTGGGCTCTGCCTAGAGGAGACATCTGCAACAGGCCAGCAAAGTCACTCCTATGATGCCATAAGATTTTTTCTTTTTGTATATTTTTCACATATTTGTAGCTCTGTAGAGTATTATTATGTATAGTTGTATAGTTTCTTAAGCTAACTCCAGTATTTTGTGAGAGTTTCTGGAATCCTATTCTAATCTTGCTTCTTCAGTGAACCAAGGCCGTGTCACTTTCCCATGTATTTACACACAAACAGTGCGGGCTAGAAGCAAGGTGGGAGGCTTCCAAGAGGGGAATTATTCATTAACTGTACTTCTAAATGGGGATTCTTGTCAATTATAATTTGCTAAACTTATAAAAGTGTCAAAACCCTATCATCATTCTCTCATAAGTGCACTTGAAGGACATTCAATAAACAGTAAATGCTTTTCATCATTTTAATCTTGTTTGGCTTGTGATTTTAGGGCTGAAAAGGCATCACCTGAAGAAGGCTATTTCCCCTCTAAAATGCTCAAGTGACCTAAAACTGTATTTTGCATTCTTCTCCCTTCTTATGAACACTGACTAATTGCACAGCAGGCAATACAGACCTCTCCTGGCAAGAAGGAGATATGGATTGAGATGTGTTAAGGCAGGGAGTGGACTCACTTCTCCATCCTCAGGGTGTGTGCTAGCCACAGAGCTGGGCAGGAAAACTCCGAAAAGCATTAGAGGAATGGGCTGTGAGGGCTTTGTCTGTAGTTCATGAATTCTGGTGTCACCAGCACATGGAGGTCTGCAAAACCACCCTGAGCAGCAGATCACCTCTAGCTGTAGAAGGGGCTATGATTTGTATCAGTTTTTATAACTATATGTTTCTGTGATAAATATTAAAGAAGAAGGTTCCAAGGACTGTGCTAAGAATCTAGGAGGACCTGGTGTTAGGATCCAGGCTCTCACGTTATACGAACAGTGACACCAGAACCCACGTATCTGGAGACTTTGCTATGTATAACCCAGACCCTCTGTGAATTTAGGACAAACACTCAAATGTTTCATTGTCCTGTACCTGCCAGCACAGACTCTGTATTGTATTGCACACAGCTGTATGCTGCAGAGTTTCTTAGCTCTTTGTCTCAAGCTGTGTCCATTGCTTGGCTCAAGGGAGACCCTGAAGTGTGGTTTGTTACTCTAAGGATGGGTCCAGCCCTTCCAACATTTCAACAATGCCTCCAGGGATTCAGCAGGCATTGTCCTGTGTTCATTACAGATAATTTTGCATTTTTTATGAGCTATTTGAGAATGTTTTGTTTCTGTAGGTATAAGAATTTGCTTGTCTCTGGTGCTGCAGATTTTCCACCTTCATCACTCTGGTCCCCACGTGTCTGTTTGCTCTGAATCCGCCTCAGTGGAATACATACACTTCCAAAGATTTCCCTTGAGCTTAATGATTGGCACATGTTGGCCTTACTTGGCATTTACACAGTGCTATTGACAGGTGACAAGGCATATTACTTTATGGCTGTAGAGATATGGAGAAAGCTGACAAAGGGGAACAAAGGTACAGAAAGGCTTCTGTGTGTGGAAAAAAAACAGATAGAGAGAACTCTTTAGCCCCCCAAAAGACAGGAAGTTATTCTGTCAGGTTATAAATTACAAACAACAGGAAGAAGGTGAAGGGAACCACCCATCAGCCTTTTCTAACATGGGAGTGACTCACACAAAACCAGCAGGCTGCAATTTCAAGAAAAACAAAATGAGATTTATCTTTATACAGTGCAGAATTTATGGAGTTGAACAGTATTTACATCTGTGATGTTCCTGTGAGAGGACTTCATGGATGTAAGGTAAATGTGCACGGGTTCACATGTTTTGGACATCCTCCAGGAGGTGAAATCCACTGAGGTGTCTTAAGTCTGTAAACCATAGACACTGTGCAATAGAACAGATATTTTGGAAATTTCTCAATGTATTTACTTGGTGCTTCTATTTTCCCTTGAACTACTTCTGTTGGTTTTCTCTGCCAGAGATGGGCATCAACACAAGTTCAACAAGACTGAATTGCCTCATTCTCTCTTCAGCCATCTGCTGGGGACAGGGTCCTGGGCTGGCCTGGTACGGTTGCTCCTCACCATCATCCTTGTGCCATCCTGGTTTAGTGATAGCAGTGCTCTTCACATACTTTGAGAAATGCTCAAGAGCTGGATAAGGCAACTCCCATCATACTCCAGCTGCTGGATTTACACACAACTAATTGTAAATAATCACACAGTTGAACAGGGGACTGAGGTTCACTCTTGGAGCTGCTCTTCTGCCAAGGGTCTGGCAGTGCTCCTTGAACTCAGGGATGCTGAGGATTAGGAGGAGGAATGCAACCCCATCAACCTTCCCTTCCACTTCCTCACCTCAGGAAAAAGAAGGGTGAGTTTCTGACTATGCTGTTTCATCTGTGCCACTTGATCACCTGATCCTGCTAAAAAATGAGGCTTCTGACAGCAGCTAAAGCCCAGCAGGGACCATGGAGGCTGATTACACCATGGAGAACTGGGCAGGAGGATGAGAGGCATAAGAAGGAGGTGATACCTGCTGTGTGCTAGGTGACCAAGAAGAATGAGGCCAGAGCAGAGACTGAATGCAGTTTAGGGGGGCCCCAGTTGCAGTCGGTCCCCCAGCATGACAAGGTGCCTCAGCACAAATGCTGAATGCTTTGACTGGACGTGGTAGGCACAGAGATGCTGAACTGGACAGAGACCAGATCTTCTCTTTGAAGGGATGTAAAAGCCCTTCAGTGGTAGTACAGGGGACAGCCTGGCCTGTAAAACAGTGCTCATTCCTTCACTTGGGCATTATATCTCATGAGCAGTGAGACACAGCTGTGGAGTTGGGTTTGCTCCCTTAGGATTTGCCATTGTTTGCAATACTGACCACCCAGCAGCATGCACACCCTGCACAACAGCCCTTGCTGCTTTCTGTTCCTCTGGACTACTGTGCTGCTTTTCACCCTGACTGAGCTGGGGTTTACCTGGCAAAGGAGGCAAAGTGGTCGTGAGACAGATTTGGGGCTGCTTCAAGAGCTGTGCTCAGCCCTGTGCCTCCCACAGCCTGCTTGCCTACAGACCTGCCTTGTGACTGACTCCAGCACCAATGGCTATAAGCCTGGCTCCAGCTCTGCTTTTGTCTGTAGGGCTCGTAAGAGCTCTCACTTGTGCTGGTTCCTCAGTGTCTGACAAGCCAAGAGCTCAGCTACAGCTCTTCGCTCAGAAAAGTTGCTGAAAAGGGTCCTTGTCTCTGTCTGGCTATATCCACTTTCATGACATTTATACAGACACAATTTTTTTAAAAGCTCTGTCCCTCTGCCAGGTCAGACTGAACTCAGCCAACATCTTACACTCAACATGGGGGGGACATTGCCAGCTCAACCCCTCTGTGTGCTCAATCCAAAAAAGGGAATGAGTAGCTACCAAAAATTAACTTCCCATCTTGGAGGGCACATAAAGAAAAGCCCAATACGGGTCTGCTCTGATTAGATATAATTCCGTGGGGTCATTTACAGGACAAGAGGTAAGTTTTAAACAAAAGAGGGAGATTCAGGCCTGATACAGGAAGAAATTCTTAACTGTTAGTGTGCTGAGGCAATGGAAGAAGTGACAGGGATGGAGATGTCAGAAACTTTAGTGGCTCCTGTGCAGAGGGCCCTGGCCTCACTGCTCATACTCAGCCTGGTGCACAGTGAGGCTTTGCTGCAGAGCAATTGACTTTTGAAAATAAGACACTTTCCTCCAGCATAGTGATGACTCTAGGGAAATCGAAGAAATCATTTGTATGCCAATTGCAGGCCCTTGAAAAACAGGTGAGACAAAGTTCGGGTCTGAAGGCAGACAAGCCATTCTATCCAAACAGACAAATTACACTAATTAATCTACTTCAGCCTATTATTCTTGATCTCTGATTGATAAAAAGCAAAAATCTTCACACCTTTTTTTTTTTTTTTTTTTAGTAAAGGGAGATAAAAATATCTGATTCTCCCTCTTTCTATTTGATTCTGACTTCAGGAAATCATGTTCATGCTGGGAACTTCTCTATTAATTCTATCAATGCTTGGAAACCAAATACCCTGAGGCCTTAAAAATGCCAACATCAGGCAGGCTAAATAGGTAAGCATGCATTCATGAACCAGAGAGCTGGGAGGATGCGTTGGGTAGAAAAGTCTTTAAGGGAGATTCTCCTTTATAAAAGATAATTATAACAATATGTGACCATAGCAACAGCAAAGCTGCATGCAGAATGGAAGAGGCAAATATTTCCTTTAGCAGATGGATGTCTCTCTTGCCTCCCATTGAAATTATGTGCTGAAAGGCCAACATCAAAGATTTGTTCAGAAAATTGTTATCTCCGAATGCTCTGTGCATACACCATTCCCCTGAGCTTTGGGAAAGTATTTTTTTTTTTTTTTTTCATTTTACAATGCAAATGCTGTTTCATGGGATGAGTTTGGATTAGTTTTTAGAGAGCAAGCCTGGGAAATCTACAGAACAGCAACGTTCTCTCCTGCTGGATCTCCTTTGGCAGTAATGTTGGGACTCCCCACTGTCCCAGAGCTGATCTATGCATTTCACTCCTTCAAATAGTTTGGCACTTCTTAGCTGGTGTAAAAAGAGGAAGGTTATGAAAACAGGGAAAGATAATTCTTTGAGAAATAAATGAACAGCTGCCTGTTTTTCTCCATGCCGCATATGTTCTTCTTGGAGTGACAGTGGGCATAGGAGTTCCCCTTCCCTCTAAGAATCAGAGTCACCAGTCATGAGTCTGTGTCCACCATTGGCACAAAAGCAGAGAAAAACCATCTCACCGGGAAAAAGAGGTCCTGACAGCCTTTGATTTTAGTACGTACTCTTCCCTTTCGATTCCTTACATGAAGTATTTCCAGGTGACCCTGTGTGAGTCAATAAATAATATATCATCCCCAGGTGAAAAAAACCTGGCTACGTCAAAGGCGCCTCTCAGTCTGAGGCTGGCTGTAGTTTATCTCTTACCTTCAACTGGCAGTTTAGAAACATTACGACAATCAGATAACCAGAAATGAATAAGCACTTCGATGGTTCAATATCTCACTCCACAAGTGACAATAAAAAGCTCATAACTTTTCCAGTGGCACATTTGTGTGTGCGGCAGGCAGGGGAGGCAGAGTGGCAGGGGGTGCTGACGCCAGAGGTGTGGCACACACTGCCCACCCACGGGTCACACATCTGCTGCTTAAAGAAGAGCCCACAAACACAGCTCTCCACAAAATGTTTAGGTGTCCCCTGTAGAGCTTCAGACCATGCCTCTACACAGCCTTGTTTTTCCTGGGAGCTTGTTAGACTGAAGACAAAAAGGGCTCCCTTGCTCTTACCCTTTTGCAGACGGACAAAATGGGGGCAAATGTACAGATGTTGCAAGACAAGGTTAGAATCCACAATTTGTGAGCTCTTCCACATATCGTGAGCTAATCCGTCCATTTGATCAGCCTGACTTCCAATGGGATGTACAGGAGTAGTTTCATAAAACCTCAGGGAAAACGTGTGTCTGTTTCTAATGGAAATGGGAGGCAGTGAGGTGCAATAGGCTGCGTCCCTGGTATAAACAATGGAGCAGATCTGCAACAGCTCTGCCAGTGCTGACTTTAATTTGTCTCTGAGTACAAATGTGCTGCACACAGACAGCAAGATAAGAAGCAGAGGAGATAGAAAGTTTAATACTCTCCAAGAAGTCTTCTCCAGGATGTGACTTCAGACAATTTTTCCGCGGCGGGAATTTCGTTAACACCTTTTGGGTGCCTTATTGCTAATTCCGTGCTTATCCTCCTCCGAAGGAACCACTGGGCATGTTCTGTAAGCATGGACATTGCTTTCCAAGGTTTTTCAAGATTTCCAGCCCTTTTCAGGCTTGGAGGAGTAGGAGAGGTTAATAACTGCTCGGTTATTACTGGGGACCGGATTTTGCCCATCCAGGGAGGGTTGAGCAGCTACGCGCACCTTGCTCGCCCTCCTGGGTGAAGCCATGGCAGGCGTGGCCGGGCGGGGCTCAGCCGTGCTCCGCTGGCCGGGAGGTGACAGCGGGAGGTGACAGCGGGAGGTGGCAGCGGCAGGAGCCGCACTGTCCCAGCAGGTGGCACTGCGACACCGAGCCAGCCCTGCCCGGGACAGCGCGCTCCCACCAAGGTGCGGCAGCTCCCGTGTCGCCTGCTCCTTGGCTAGTGCGAAACCTCCTGCTGCCGAGGGCGTGCCGCGCTTCCTGGGGACCCCCGGCTGTTCTCCCGGCTGGGTGGTGCGGATGGGAGTTGGCTGTGGCCATTGCCCAGGCCAGCCAAGGTGCTGTGCGAGGCCGGGATGTCCGGGACATCATGGTTACAATCTGCAAAAAGGGAGGAGAGTGAGGAAGACAGGGGGGAAAAAAAGAATTAGGAAAATATGACCATGAGGGGAGGGCAGAAAATGTTTCCTAAAATCATGGGCTGGGGCCCAGGCTAGGTGGGCATGGGAAAGATGCAGGAAGGGAAGCTGGAATTGTTGAAGGGGAGTTTCCTAAGGGGGCAAAGCAAGTGGCTGTTGGTAGTTTATCCCTCCTCTTCCACCCAAAAGCTTTATGCTCTGTGATACTTCTTAAGCAACACAAAGTGCCAGGTACAGTCTACAAGGGTGGAGATCCTCTTCTCCTCCCCAGTGCACAGGTCCCCATGCACCCATCTAGACTGCACCAGCAAAAAATTAGACCAACACAACTGCAAGTGGGAGTGATTGAGAACACCCGTTTTTATTGTCAGGGACTGTGAGTCTTTTCCCTTAAAATTGTAAGACCTTGTTGAGGAGATGGCACATAGATGTTATGATCTGTCTTTCTGCCAGTGCTGAATTATTCTTAGTGAACATTCTTACAGCTTTATTTTGTTACATTTTATATGGCAAATAAATTCACTACCTGATCCATCTTCCAGAAAGCTCTGCGGATATAGAGCTTAAGCTCTCAAAAGCTTTCTTGTCTTCTTTGAGATGATTTGGGCAAAAGTTTAGGCAAAACAAGAATAAAAAACAGTAGGCTCATAAATCTCAGTCAGTATGGACTTTCAATATTGGCAATAATCTGCTGCTGTTTAAGTTCAGTCTGGTGCAATAACTCTAGCTGACATACAGCAATATGTCTAAAAACATTCAGTGTTACAAATGCAGCCAGTAGAGATTGAGCAACCAAAGAAATCAATCCTACTCTGACTGTCAGGTTGGTACTTCTTTGGGGACTTGCCTATTAGCAAGAGATTGCCCTTTCTGTAGAACATGATGTACTTTGAAAACTTTGAAAAGCCTGAGAATGAGTGGACTTAAAATTGATACACTGAGGAATTCGAATTTGAAGAGTGATGTGAGAACTGAGAGCCTGGAACAGAACCTTTCTGGACAAGCAGACCCACGCTGATGACTTGAATGACTTGTAGAAAGGATGAAGAGCCTGGCAGCTGCAGCAGGAGGGGATGTGCTGTAGGACTCTGCTCCTGGAGGCACTCAGATTTGGCAATTAAAGCATGAGGTTACTTAAATGAGGAATGAAACAAGAAAGAGCTGTTCCTTCTCTCTGAGGAATGGAGAGGAGGTTGCACGTGTGGTGGCATTTCCCAGGTTCTCTCAGTGTTCTCAGCAATGTCTCCTTTGTCATAGCAGAGGTCTTGTAGTACAACAGTGTGGACAGCCCTCCCCTTCCTCTCTCCCTTCCTTCCCTTTCCAGAGCATGAATGAGCAGTAATTCCCCTCTACTGAAGCTCAGGGGACTCACACAAGCTTTCTTTGGGCTTGTGCAGCTGACTGCAAGGATCTGTGGCCAGCAAGCTGCTGCAGCACCCCCATGGACACCCATGTGCCAGTACTCGTGTGTCCTGACTGCTGACCCCATGCTATCTCCTCTGGCTGATGGCAGAGATGTTGCTGGTTGCACAGGAATGTGGAGAGCTGCCAGTGCTGGGTCCTGTTCCAGGTTTCAAGAAGGGAGTGTGCTGTGCCTCTTACAGGCTGTTCTTCATTTGCTTATCCCCTCCGAGGCAGCGTGACCCCTTCTGCCCCTGTTTCCAGTCTGTCTGTCTCCTCAGGCCCTGCTCCTCCTCCCCCCATACCTTTTATCCTTGAATGAACTTATTTCTGTTTGGCATTCGAACAAAGATACTTCCTTTCCCTCCTCGCTTCTCTGTGCCAGTGGAAGAAGTAACAGCAGAGGGTGGAGAGTCTTTCTGGCCTCTGCTCCAAGTCACCCAGGAGCTGGAATTAACTATTGCTGAGAAAGTCCTGCTCTGACACTGCCCTGTGGAGGAAGCAATGAGTCCTTGTCCCCTTGAGATGGCCAATGTGGAGGGCAGGCAGTGCACAGGGCACAGCAGGCTCAGTGTTGGTGTAAAGCATCCACAGAGGAGCTGGGTCTGGAGAAGTCTCTGGGGCACATGAGATCTGAGAAAGCAGAGGCTGATCCATTTCAAAAACATTCATGTCGTGTGGTGGTGTTTTGAGACCGGAACCTCTGCTGTTGTGTCCTGAGATATATAAAACAGTGATCTGCAAAACATTTCCACCTAATTTAGTTCTCAGAAACAGCAGAAACGCCACAATCCAGTTACTAACAAGGAGCTCAAGGCAGGCTACCCACATGGCAAAACTCCATTCAAATGGTGACCCTGGCAGAATTGTAAAGCCACCAAAATCACAGGGATGGCATCAATGAAAGCCTGAGATACAGGTGGCACCACATGGAGCATGTTTTGAAGTGGTAGCCACAAGTCTGCTAGATGAGCTAGTACCATCATGTTCCCTTTCCTTGATATCCACTGGCAACGAATCAGTAACAGCAATTACTTAAATCAAAAACCTAACAATTAAATGATGTTCCATTAAGTCACCAACAAAAGCACATTTTCCAAGTTGAGTCACCCCAGCATGACTCTCCCTCTGACTAACAAGGTTCTCAGGCCACAGTCCCTGCCACAGCATCCCTGCTCCACTGCTCTCCCTGCTGCCTTGCTCATCACTGCTTTATCCTGTGCCAGCTTTCATGTGCAGTGACGACTGAAGCGAGGCCGAGGGAGTGATGTGCCTGCATTTTACACCAAACATGGTGTGCTTTGAGGAGGCTCCTATCAGCTCAGATGAGCTGCATTTTCTGGGCATGACTGAGAAAGAAACACTAGAAAGAAAATAATCCAAGTGCAAGCTCTTGTCTGGATACTTCTGCAAATGCAGCACAGCTGGTGACTTCACCAAGGAGACAGGGCAGAGTGGCATTGTTCCATCTGCAGCAGTGCAGTTTATTTATCTCCTTCCTCTTCATTTATGGAGAGATGCTCCCCAGCTCAGGATAGTCCATTTAGGCAAGGCTTAGGGACTTTCCCCACTGCGTAGACACTTGTTGCAACTGAGGAGGTTCTTTTTTGTCTAAATTTATCAGCTTTAACTCTGTGCTGACTTTTCCAGGGTAGGTATGAGCTTCAGGTGGACTTGAAACAGACTAAGCCAAAATAGCTGTGCTCCACTTGCAAGCATGAAATAAGGGGAACTAGTTTTGAGCATTAGTGGCTTCAGAGGACTTGCCTCTGGAGAAATGGTTGTATTCCCTAAGGCTGCTGGCTGATGTTTGGAGTTCTCATGATGCTTTTGAACCCTGTGCAGCTTTGGCCACCTTCTAGGCCTCAATTTGCTCTTGCCCCCATCTCCTCCTTTTCTGAGCCAACTATGTTCAGTCATTTCTTGAAGCATGGCATCCCCCCACATCCACTCACAGCCCCAGTCTTCATCCCACAGGGCTGGCCTTGGTCTCTGAGCCAGCAGCTTCTCCCCAGCCATCCATGACTCTCTCACCTGCTGCTGTCCCCACTACCAAGGGCTGCAGGCAGTGATTGGAGGACAGCCCTGGGGACTGGGCAGGTGAGGGGTGAATTGGCTGAATTCAGGGGCAGGAAATGCTGGAGAGCTGGGGAAAACTCTGGTGGGATGAAATAGAATCATAGAACCATTTAGGTTGGGAAAGACCTCTAAGAGCATCGAGTCCAGCCAATAACCCAGCACTACCAAATCCACCACTAAACCACATCCCTGAGTTCCACTTCTAAATGCCTTTAAAATACTTCCAGGGATGGTGACTCCACCATTTCCCTGGGCTGCCTGTTCCAATCCCTGACCACCCTTTCAAGGAAGAAATTTTTCCTAATGTCCAATCTAAACTTTCCCTGATGCAACTTCAGGCCATTTCCTTTCATCCTGTTGCTTATTATCTGGGAAAAGAGGCCAACCCCACCCCCCTCCCGGCTACCCCCTCCTTTCAGGCAGCTGTAGGGTGATGAGGTGTCCCCTGGTGTCTCCAGGTTAAACACTTCCAACTCCCTCAGCTACTCTTCCCAGGATTTGTGCTCCAGACACACTTTTGCTGTGGGAAATGGTATCAAAGGCTTTATTACAGTCCAGAGGGACAAAATCCACTTTTCCCACATCCACTGAGCTGGTCACCTTGTTGCAGAAGGAGATCAAGTTGGTCAAGCAAGACCTGCCTTTCACAAACACCTGCTGGCTGAACCTGATCTCTTGGTTGTCCTGCACATGCCTCATGACAGCCTTTAAAATTATCTGCTCCATGATTTTTCCCAGCACTGAGGTCAGGCTGACAGGCTCTGGTTCCCTGTATCCTCCTTCTAGGCCTTCTTGTAAATGGATGTCACATTTGCTGACCTCCAGTGCTTTGGGACCTCCCCAGTTAGCCAGGACTCTGACAAATGATGTCCCATCATTGGAAATATTCCAGACCAGGTTGGGTGGGCTTTTAAGCCATCTGATTAGTGACAGATGTCCCTGCTCATGTCAGTGGGGTTTGAACTAAATGCTCTTTAAAGGTCCCTTCTAACCCAAACCATTCTGTGACTTTACGATTCTATGAAAGTGGCTCAGTGAGCGCCCCTTCCTATCCCAGATGGGCAGTGAGTATGGCAGTGCCTGGTGGCTGTGGAATACTGAGAACGATTGAGAGGCACAGGAGGAGCAGGAGCTGCCAAGAGCTGTTGGTATAGACAGCCCTGAGGATGATGGCTGCTGACTTTGTCAGGAACCTGAATGTCCTTTACCGTGAGTGGATTTGGTACATGTTGTTTTGGAACAGTTTTTCCCAAATGACCACTCAGGGTGTTTTCTTTCAGGCCTGAGTGTGGTGGGCTGAGTGCTCTTTAACAGGACCAGCTTTTTAAGGGACAAGATGTACTTTCAACTAATTGCCTCTGTGCTCAGGTTCTGTCTTCATTTCCCAACTCCCTGAGCAGTGCCCTTATCAGGAGGGCAGAGGCACTTGTTAGAGCTTTCAAGGAAATGATACAGAGAATAGACTGACAGTTACCATCCACAGAGAACAATCTGTTTAAAATAACATCACTAAAGGCCCAGATCACTAATTACACTTTATTAGTTGCTTGATATGAGTTTTCTGAAGAAGCAGCTTATGTAAAGCTACTGTTTATACCAAATCCACAGCATGAAGCATTACTACAGTATTATCAGATTAAATGTAAAGGTTGTCAGCGGCTACTGAAAATGTGGCCTTTTCTGAAGACAGATAAACCATCTTAATAGTTTTCACCATCTTTTTCACCATGCAGTGGATATATCCGAAGCAGTTAAAGATACAGGCACTGAGGCCGGCCTCAACTGGTGGAAAACATTGACTGGTGAAAAGGAGATGGCTGGGTGTGCAAAATAGGCCCAGCATCTCATAAATAAATCTCTGTCCTTGTATGATTTAGTAGTATTTTCCATATGGGTGGGAAGTGTACGTCTTCCAGTAGCCTGTTATGCAATTCCAGGGACTCCTCTTTGTCTGCCTAAGGTCTGGGAGCTATGGAATGTCAGCATCTTGCACCTTTCTCAAGTCTGCTTACCTGTGGAAAATCTTTCCATTTTTTACCTGTTTTCATCTTGTTTATCTGTTTACCTGTGGGGGCTGCATTCCCTGACTCCTTGTGCATCCCTTACCTTCTCCACGTGGGCTGATCCAGCAGGGAGATGGGAGGCAGCAGCATGGCCATAAGGGTGGCTCTGGCTCCCAGGACCTGGGAGAGCCTAATGGGAGGAGTTCCCTTCCCTGAGGAAATGAGGTAGAAGGGGATGTGGGATAAAGAGCCCTACCAACAGCCCCTGAAAAGCCCAGCCCTTGCCCCGTGAAGGCTATTCTCCATCCTCAAACTCCCTCAAATATGTGTCCCAGCATGTCCCCCTCACTGCCCCCTCCCTGCTGCCTGCAACAGAAATGGATTTGCCTGCACAGCTTCGAGCCAGCTCTCAAATTTCCAGAGCTGCTGAGAAACAATTTCTTACTGAATATATGTGCTTATGAAAATAAAACCATTACCTGAATCCCCAAGAGCTGAGAGACACATGCACAGTTTGAAGTCCACTGGCTTGTGCGTGATGCACTTCACACCTCCACTGAATCTGACTCTGAGCTTATTCCTGAACCCAGGAAGCTCAAGGGGGAATTTTCTATGGCACCATATTCTTGCAACAGGTACATGCACGCCCATCCTGGTCTTAGCTAATTCTCTTTTGCCCTGCTGCTGAAAATCATTACTTAAAACACCCTCAGTTAAAAAACCCTCTAAACAGATGAATGGAAGAAAAAGCTACCCATGACATCAGCAAACCAGATACTAATAGACAGATATCAAAGGGATTCTGCCTTCAGCTATACACTTGAAATACTCCTGACGTCAGTCTGGGGCACATTTTAGCCTCCTATGCTTTGCATTTAGGAAGCTGAAGTACATTATATATAATTGGTTCCACCTACATAGAATTTGTTGGGGATAAAAGCAACAAGATTGCAGGTTCCCAGCACGTCTGTAGGCACAAGACATATTCCTGACACCCCAGCAGCCAACCTGCACCCACGGGGGAGCACAGGCAGGAGCTGCCACAGCTCCCAGCCACCACCTCCTGGTCCTTCCCCACCTGAGCTGCAGACAGGGACAGATTTTGGTGTGTACACGGGAGGTACCACAGCCCCATACCCAGACACCACATACAGCAGATGGAGAGGGGGACATGATGTTTTACAACAGCCTGTAGTGACAGGACAAGGGGGAATGGCTTTAAACTGAAAGAGGATAGGTTTAGATTAGCTATAAGGAAGAAATTCTGTGCTGTGAGGGTGTGGAGCATTGGTTCAGGCTTCCTAGAGAAGCTGTGGATGCCCCATTCCTGGAGGAGTTCACAGCCAGGCTGGATATGGCTTTGATCATCTTGGTCTAGTAGGAGGTGTATCTTGTCTGTAGCCTGTCATGGACTAAGTGAGCTTTCAGCCAACCCACTCCTTGATCCTATATACTTCCACTTGCATTTTCAGCCCAGGAGTGGGTGTTATCCTGAACATTACATGTTGCAAAAGAAGCTGATGATACTACTGCAAAGGGTTTTTGTCCATACCTGTCCCAGTGCTGATGGCACTGACATGCTGACTCAGCTGGGCAGCAGAAAGCATCTGCAGGGGACACAGGACCAGGAAAGGAGCAAGCCCAGGCACCTGAGCACTTGGATCCCAGGCTCCTGTGGGACCTCAGCTGGCAGCATTAGCCATTGAAAAATATGTTGAAGCCACTTTCTATGTGTGACTGCTGGCTTGATTGCTCTAATCAGAAAACAGGTTAAGTGAAATAAATAATAGTGCTATTGTATCTATAGCTGACCTAATGCAATCCCAACAGGCAGGACAGGACCCCACAGGAGCTGGTGGGAAGGAAGAACCCAAGATGAGCTCTGTTGTTTGGAGCATGGTGCTAATAATGCCAAGGTTGCAAGTTTGATCTCTGTATGGGCCATTCCCTTTATATTCGATGATACTCATGGGTGCCTTTCAACTCAGAATATTCTGTGATTCTGTGAAAGGGAGGCAGCCAAGAGCATGTTGCTAGTCAGGTGGACAGGAGTAGCAGACGTGCTTGGCAAGAGTCTTGCAGCAAAAGGCTTCGTCAGTCCACGAGCTATGTCTGGCTTGCCAGAGCCCCTACCCTCCTAGATCAGAGCATGGATCTTTCTGTACCCCTCTGGTACCCTATAAAATCTCCAACCCTGATCCAGCAGCAAATCTGTGTAGCAAGAATTATTGTCCCATTCTTGCTGTCCATGTCCCCCTCGTGGGCAACATCAACAGGATTCACAAAACCATCCATGTTTATCTCTTGATTTTAAAGAAGCAAACACTTGGTTCTCTGAGTCAGTCCTACTCAAGTCATTGCCCTAGAGAGGCAGAGGGTGCTAAAGGGCATCGTAGAGAGGCAGCATAAAGACTTCCTGTTTTCCCACTGCTCTGCTGCTCCTCTGGAAGGATATTCCACCTGTGCAGTCTCGTTTTAATGCACCTCTTCTCTCTTTCCTCTTGCCAGTTGCAGTTTTTTTCCCAAGAAGGTCTCCCCAAGCTCCCAACAGCATTTCAGGCAGAAGACACAAGTGAGGTGATTAAGGGAACCCAGCAAGTATGTGGACTGAGCAGACAAGCCCTAGTGCTCACTGTTTCTCCAAGATATTCTGCAATCTCCACCAGAAATAACCCCCAAAGGCCCACAACTGCCTCTCACAGCACCCACACCAGCAGAGCCAGCTGCTCCTTCTCTTCCTACTCCCCCTCCAAGCAGCAGCACATGGATGAGCACTCCTACACCCTTTATACTCTTTAGTGTGGCACAGCAAGAGGAGGAGGAGATCAGAGGACAGCCCTGAACCAGTCACTGGACTGGATGAGCCTTTGCCCTGTAGGGATCTCACCTCACAGCTGATTCCAGGCTCTTGCAGCTCTTCAGGAGCAGGCTATGTGTGCAATGTGCTGGCACTCTGGTTCTTCACACACTCCAGTAGCTCCTGAACTTTGCTGGAGGCAGCAGGTGGCACAGCTTGGGCCTTTGGATACCAGTTTCTTTGCCATCAGACTGTATCTAAAAGGAAATTGGCCTATATCTGAGGACAGAAGGCAGAGGAGAGACAGACAAAGTTACATGTGTGCTCAACCTGACCTAAATCAAACAAAATTACATTTGTGCTCAACCTGACCTACTAAATCAAACAGCCCAGTTGCAACGTAACACCTTTGCTTCCTACAGACTTGGATCTTTTTTAAAAAAGCATTTTGGAAATGTTCCTGTAGGTCTTACTGTATCTTTTATTTGTCTGTGCCTTAAAATAAATGTGCTGCTTTAGAACCCAGGCTGGATGTGGCTGTGTCTTTGGGGAAATGCTGGGGCTGACCCTCTGGAAGGGCACATTAGCACTGCCCTGTCTGCTGGGGACAGGAACATTCTTGTCCAGATGAGAGCTTGGCTACTGAGTCCTGGGCAGCTGGGGCTCTGCAGAGGCACAGAGGAGATGCCAAACAGATCCACCCACGGCTGTCCCAGGCTGCCCAGCACTGAGCTCCTCAGGGCTTCTGTGGCTGCAGACAGCACCTCCTGCCCTCCCACAGGGGCTCATTGCTGCACTGCCAGGTCTCTCATTCTTTAATTACAGTAATTTCACGATTATAAGCCGCACCTGAATATAAGCCACACCACTGGGGTAGGCTGGATCCTTCAATGAAAAAAGGTGCGGCTTATATTCGTGAAATTACTGTACATCTCTCACATTATACCTGAAATGAGAATGTTTCATGTGAGGTGAGAATAATTTACTGGAAGGTCTGCTAAGTGACTGAGGTAATTGCAATGCAGACTTCCAGCATCTCTCCCTTTTTATCTCTCATCCCCCACTGTAATAAAATATACTACATGGTAGTGTAGGCAGAGCAGGGAAACAACTCTAAAAACCATCTGAGAAGGAGCTGCATTGAGCAAGTCAGCAGATAAGCTGCAGAGGGAAGGGGACTTTGAGATGAAGGCCCTCTTTGTATCCAACACAGGGACTTTTCATCTCATTCCAGAGCAAGCATATCTCTAGTCAAGTTTCAGTATCTCCGTTAGGACTGCTTGCAAGCAGGTTTTAGCATTTTTAGTGCAATCTTATTCTCAGAGACACCCTAACTAACACGGGAAAACATGGCTGGCAGCTGCTGCTCTACCCATACACCCTCTGCTCATTGCAGCCCAGAGGCCTCTTCCCACTTTCTCTCTAGTATTACTGCCTTGAACAATAGAATCATCTTAGGGTCTACCAATCTAAAAAAACATCCATTAATTATCTAAGAGAATGGTTAACCACATGGACCTGAGCCATCGTGATGCCAGTGTGCCTATCTACGAGGGAGACTCTCACCTTGCTGCCTGGAGATTTTCTAGAAGCACTTGCCAGAAGGACATGTTATAATTTCCAAAGTTAAAGAAGAGGAGGATGGTCTGTTTTGCCAACAGCAAGCAGCATGCAATCCTCAGCTGCTTGGGGAGAGGGGAAGAGCCCCAGTCCCCACTCCCTGCTGGCCTGGTGCCCTCCTCACTGCTGATGGACAGAACAGCTGGATTTCCCTTGCCTTGTCAGACCCACTGGAGGAGCTGACACCAGCACTGTCCCCAGGATGGCTGGAGCACACTCTGCTGGGAGAGATCCTCAGAAATGGAGAATGAGGATTTGTGACTGAATCTCCGAGTCACTGCCTACTCCAGACAAGCAAACTGTGGCAGAGTGGGTGAATAATTCTCATTAAGTGGAAGGATATTCACAACACAACCACAAAACCTTCTCCATGGGTTTATCATCAGCTCTAAAAATAAACCACTGCCTACTCAAGTTCTTTCTTGCCTTTGATGACAGCTGAAACATTTGTGGGACTTCAATACCTGTGTCTAGCCTCAAAGCAGCAAGGGCTATTTCAGGGCTTAGATGAGCACCTACAGAAATGCAAACGCTCTGGCTTTGTGCAGAGCTGGAACAGGGCAGCACAGCCTTAGGGCTGCCCTAGGGTGAGCTGCTCCCAGCCAGGCATCTTATTTAAATTCCAAGGACATTGTCCACAGCAGAGGGCTTGGGCACCAAGCCAGTGGCAAACTCCTGGGGTATTTGTACACCAGGTAAGCACTACAAAGCACATTGACCAGAACTAAGGCGCTAGCACTGATACCGGGGTCAATACTTTCCTATCATCTGTGGAAATAAAACATCCTGCCATTACTTAACCCTGCCCCACCTCTGGCCAGCCTCCTTGTGCCAAGCTTTGAGGGCCCCTAAAGGAAACTTCAAATGCACTGAAGGACTATAAATAGTTAGGAAAAATGAGACCTGGCGTGTCTTTTTGATAGAGATAATGGAAGCAGAATAATTTTTAAAATAGAAAAGACAAAACTAAGATGAAAAAAAAGACCATTCAGCCTAGAAAAATACAGAGTTCCCTTGGTACAGGAGCAGTGCTATTGTAAAAACCTGAACTATCTGAGAAGCTTGGGAGGGTAGTGGTGTGAAAGAAACATCCCTGGGATTTGGACAAAGTCACTGACACTTGGCAGGGAATTTTTTTTCCATCTTCAGCTCTCAGAGATGGTTTTCACTCCTCAGGAGTGAAAATACCTCAAGAAAACCTGTTATGAAAACTAGTGGAAATAATTACTTGGGTCTTCTCCTTTATCCATCTAACGCCATGAGTGAAGCTTGGAGAAACTTGATGACTCCTGAGTCTGGCATGCATTTGGTTCAGAAGTTGCTGGAGAAAGAGCACAGAGGGAAGGCTGCGGGTAAGGCACAAATCTGGGGGAAAGCTTTTTCACAGGATGAGGATTTCCTCTCAGATGAAGAAAACTGCCTCGCAGCAAGGAGGAGTCACCAGGTGCAGAGGGTGAAGAGAGAATCCTGTGGAGCCCACTGTGGCAGCAGCTGGAAACCCAGCACTCCCAGAGGGGCTGGGAGCACAAACCCACTCCTCTCTCAAGCTAAAACAACCCATCTGCTTGTGTCATCCCACGTTCAGCACCTCCTGCCAGCTGTATGCCACTGCTGGGTTTTATTGTTACTTCCACGATAAATGTCAGGTGAAGAAGTAAACAACTTCACCTCTGGTTTCCCAGCCTTCAAAGCTCTGGGAAATGTCCGTCTGCTCCAGGGCATTGCTGGCAGCAGAAGTGACAAGGGGAGAGGGTCCTGAGCCTCTGTGCACAAGGGAACTACAGGCAAGGATGATGAGCAGCCACACTCCCTTGGATGTCCCAGCTAATCCAGCCTGTTAATAGGAACAGGAATTCCAGCTATCAGGATTTTCATCCTAAATTCCATTTAGGGACTTTCGAAAGATGAGAGTGTGATCTAGAAAAGTGAAGATTTTCTACAGAAAAGCTGTCACTTTCTCTTCCTTCTAGATCTCAACAGTAAATACAAACTGCAGCCTTTGCAACATGGCCTGTCTAAAGGAGTTTACAGGGCTCCCTCTGAGCTGGAACACAGGGATGGGAGCAGACTGAAGACCCAGATTCCAAAGGGAAATGTTTAATTATCCTAACCTGCTCCACCATTTAGACACAAGTCTATGGAGCTGGACAGGATTCATCCAATGGTACCGAGTGACCTGGCTCAAGTGTTCATCAAACCTCTTTCCAGAGGATAAATTAATTTAAATTTAATTTAATTTAATATTAGGAAGGAATTCTTTATTGTGAGAGTAGTGAGGCATTGGAACAGGTTGCCCCAGAGAAGCTGTGCATGCTCCATCCCCAAAAGTGTTCAAGACCAGGCTGGATGAAGCTTGAAGGAATCTGGTGTGGAAGGTGTCCCTACCCATGGCAGGGAGGTTAAAACTAAATTATGTTTATGATGCCTTCCAATCCAATCCAATCCAATCCAATCTAATCCATTCTACAGTTATGTGATTTGCCAGCAGTCCTGTCTCACTGGGGATATTCCACTTGACTGTAGGGCAGCAAATGTGATGCCCATCTATAAGAAGGGCTAGAAGAAGGATGCAGGGAACCACAGGCCTGTCAGCCTGACCTTGGTGCCAGAAAAGGTCATGGAGCTGGTCATGTTGAATGACATCACGCAGCACCTGCAGGACAGGGAGGGGATCATGGCAGCATGGGTGTGTAAAAGGCAAGTTGTGCTCAATCAGCCTGATCTTCTGCTGTGACAAGGTGACAGGCTTAGCAAATGAGGGAGAGGCTGTGTCTGCCTGACTTTAGTCAGACATTTGACACTGTTTCCCACAGCATTCTCCTGGAGAAGCTGGAATGATCATGGCTGGGCTGTATGCACAAAAGACTGTTAAAGATAAGCCCAATGTCCAACATCTTCATCCCACCTACAAATTAGAAAGTGCAGTTTGCTTGTCTCTGCTTGAATGAATACAAAGTAATTAGCACATCCCTTCAGTAACCCTGCACAGGCACCAGCTGCAGGGATAAATTACAACTCTGGAGCTGATTTCCCAAGCAAGCCATGGCAGGCACAGGGCTCAGGCTGGGGCTGGATTCCAGCCAAGCAAGGAAGCAGCACTATTGCCATCAGCTGTGGGGAAATAACAAGTAAAATTTGCTGTAACTGTTTATAAAAAAAAGATGGAAATATATATTTTTGTTTCAGTAATTGGAATGAGCCCTCTTGACTTTGCCAGAGACTGTTGGCTGTGTATCATCTTAAAGTGAATAGGTTTTGCCATAACTTTCTGTGATTATAACTGAATGTCACTTTATTTAATCATCAGGGGGAATTGGAAGGGGAGGGACTCACATTTTGAATTATCACTGGAGACAGAGGTGCTGACAGCTGTGCTCAGGTTTTTAGTGCCTAATTAGCAGCCTGCTGGAATTGCACCTCTCATTACTCCTGATTACAGCCTCACTACATTTTGTAAAAAAATAGTTCGATATTTATAAACCTCTTTCCCCAGAGTTTGTGTCTGAGGGTTTTTGTGTTGCTGCCAAGCTGTTCACCTCCCCTGGGGGCACAAGACCTCGGATATTGACAAGGAAAAGGGAAGAGGGTGCTGGGGACCCATAGCCCTCCAAGGGGTTGGTGTAGCTGTGCAGGGGAGCCACTGGAGCAGCAGCTGGAGAAGCAGCTGCCACCAAAGGCAGGAGCAGCAGCATCCCCTGCTCAGCAAGTGGCTGGGAAACTCCATGTATCTTCATTGAAAACCAGTGTGTCAAGCCAGACTGCTGTTTGGATGGATGGTGAACAACTTACTCCCTACCAGAAGCACAAAACGCAACTTCCCAGGGGTCCATCCTGCAGCCACTCATCACTTACGGAGAGAAAACCAGAAATTCTCAGGGCTGCCATGAGTTCTTGGCAAGGCAGGAAGCAGCCCTGCAAGCTTGGTTTGTCATTACAGAACTGAGGAGTTCTGGACTTGCTGTTAAACCCAGGAGCAGGAAGAAAGCTGAGGGCAGGAAAGCTGTTGTAACCCAGTTAGTTTAAACTCAGAGCTTCCTTCTTGCCTTACCTGGCAGCTGCTGGGTTTCAAGGTGATGCAGGTTGGGCAAGCTGCCCTGTCCTGAGGCTGGGGGTCACAGCAGGGCAGCTGGAGCACTGCACCCCACTGCTGCCTCCCTGGGACCCCCCTCATGCCCCCAGCTCCACTACTAGGACTTAATCACAGCATCAGGAAAGCCCAATACGTCTGCTGTGCAGGAAATTAAAATGGCAATGCCTTACATGCAGCTGAGAATGAGGAATCCCATGGCAAACAGTAATCAATGCCTCCTGACACAGATAATTATTGCTGTGGTTCACCTTTTCCAGCATATAGGGATGGAGCCCCACTGGACTTAGGCTGTATAAACTGGTGGAAATAGCCCTGACTCCCCTAGAATGTCAGGATAACACAGTAACTCACTGGGAGATATAAATGGATACAAGCAGTGCAAATTTAAAATTAGAAAATGAGAAAAAAACAGGATATTGTTAGTAGCAGACATAGTATCACAGATAATTTACAGGTGTTCCAAGGATAATTTTTCTTAAGAAGGAGATCATGAAGTGAAGTGTTTTTAGTTTACAAATTACTAAATCTTAAGCAGAGTTCTCATATTACTCATAAAGGGAGATGAAGTTGAAGGTATTGTGACTTTGCTGGGAAAACGAAGCTGACATGGCTGCCCAAGCCAAAGTGCAGATGGAGATGAGGAGCAGACCTCTGACAGGTAGGAGAACTGGAACTGAAGATGTAGCTTTGTACAGTACAACAAATGCACTGCACAGGAGTTTCCAGAAAATAGAGTGAGTGGTAATATCCCCTCTGGCAAGCAGCATTGCCCAGTCTCTGGTGGAGGCTGCCCCCATGTTATGTGGACTACCTGGAGCCTGTGGATCTGCAGCTCTCAAAAGGCAGAATTCATGAGTCACAAATTAAATTCTGGGGTTGGGGATTAGGTTTGAATCTGCAGCAGAAACATCCTGCTGAGCCCAGGTAGGGAGAGGCCAGGAAATTCCAGTCTGAATGCAAAGGAGCCAAGTCTCAGGTCTACCCCAGAGGAGAGGGGAGAGAGTAAGAGGAAAGCAGGACTGGAACTGGTGGGATGAGTTAGGCTGGGACTTGAGGCTGAGGAAGGCAGAGGGAGAAAAAAAAAGCAGAATCGTGTATGTGCAGACGTCTGCCCTGAGAGGCAGAATTCAGAGGTGGGGAGCAGGCCATATGGAAAATGAGACTTATACACAAATAAAGAAATTTGGAGAGCCAGGGAGAGTGAGGTGAGGGCAAATGTAGGGAAGGAGAGATTGGTCATATTGAGGGGGAGGAAACTGCTGGTTCAAACTGACCACATACAAAGTCATATGAATATTCTGAAGGCAGATGAACAGAAGGGTACTGAGCTGCAATAAGTAGCTTCATAAGAAAGCCAACAAGAGACACCTTAAATGAGGAGACATTTGCCACTTAGAGGTGTCCCCCAGGAGCAGCAGGATGAAATTTGTAGCTCTGTGATACCCAGAGGTCACATTAAATAATAATAGGTCTTTGATTTTAAAACACAGAAGATGAAAGCTATGCTATTCTCTGTGGTGAACAGTGGGATGATGATTGATCATCGTCATAAATTGAAGAGGGAGGAGTTCAGACTTGCAAGGTGATACTTCCACAGCCAACACAGTCAAGCAGTGACACAGGATGCCCAAAGAGGCTGTACCATCTCTGCCTTGGGCATTTTCAAGACCAAAATGGACAAAACCCTGAGCAACCTGGCATGACCAGAGACACTGTTTGAACACATATTTGGGAAGGGAATAGCTCCTGCTGTTTCACTAACCAATTTTAAATCATCACAGTGAAAAGCAAACAAGAAGATGGCATTGAAAGAGAATATCAAGAACTTGCCATAGGCAGACATAAAAAAGAAGGTTTAAGTGGGAAACAATGTCCTCCAGCCTGGGGAGTCAGAAAATCACTCCAAGAACATCACCTATTTTCTTCAAAAGTCTCTGTGAAGCTCCCTTGCTATCTCATATGATTTTTTTATTCTGAAGTCTTCAGAAGCTAACCATCCTATTTCTCCCTCTATTAGCTCAAATGACAGTTTTCTGTACACATCCAAAATTTTCAGTTCTTCTCGATACTGATACATTATCAGCACAATAAACCACCTCTGCTTCACCTTGCTGTCTTTCAGTGAAATCCAGAAAGTCACAAAGTCAGGCATGCAAAGGCAGCCAAGGGAGGAAAGCAGTCTCAAACCAACCTCTTAGTGCATGTATGTTATCAGGCTTATCAAATGTTTTGGCTGAAGCCACTGTATCTTATGGAAAACAAGCACAGCAGACTCAAGATACTTATCTTGTCTGAAACCCTCATGACTACCCTGTAGTGCTCCTGAAATCTGGACTCCCCATAAACCTGTCTGATGAGTTGGAAGGCAAATGAGCAGATTGCTTTCACTCTGCAGCTGTTTCACCAAAAACTGGTGAGTTACATGCCCACAAAACACAAATCATCATTTTCCAACAAAATTTTCTTATCTGGAAAATTCCTACCCAGTTATAGCTCTGAAGAGACAAGTGCACAATACAAAAGGCACAGACCCTCTTCAGAAAAGGCCATACCCCATTATCAGATTTTACCCTGGCCCTTGGTGGTTTGGTGATGTCCAATCCATCAAGACTCAGGGAGAGATGGATGGGCTTTGGGGAAGTTGAGACACATTCTGTTGGTGCTCTGAAGACCAGGAATAGCACAGTGGCTCTAAGCCAGTGTCCTGCTGGAAGGCAGCACAGGGCTCAGCATACTGAGGTGTTGTGTTTGCTGTGACAAGTGCTGCGTGGTAGGTGGCCCACTGCATGCTCAGCAAGCTGCAACTCCTTCTACTCTCCCTTCTGCAGTCCCATTGTCTGCCCAAGCAAATTGCTGCATTTTATTTTGATGGGGAAAGAGAAACATGTTTCAACAGAACCAGATTCCCTTTTCTCAGAAAGCTGCTGTGGAGCCCTGCTTTTAAAAGTACATGTTACTGACATGAACACAATTGCTTTCCTCACAACAGCACTCTGAAGCAAAAAATACCTAACACACCATTAGTCATTGGCAAAATTCCTGATGACATTGAGCATTTAGTACCTACACATGGCACTGCCTTGGCACAGCTGGTTTAATGTGCATGAATTCCGCAGCACAGTGCAATGTTTGTCCTTCCACAAAACAGCCAGAGCCAGTCCCAGGGTATCCTGAAGCCCAGGGTATCCTGGTGGGACCACTGCTCTTCTCAGTTACAACCACGATGTTTCAGTCTGCCCTGCTCTTCAGCTGCTTCTATTACCCACATGGCCACCATTCCTCGTGGTTTGCCAGTCCTAATCCAGCAACGGGAACATCAGATTTGGGTTTTAATCTCAGGGCACAGCAGAGGCATAGGCACATCCAGCAACCAAAGAATGACTTACAAAACAAAAAATCCAAACACTTCAGTCAGTGGCCATTCTGTAGCTTCAAATTGCACTTTATTAGTCATCACCATCATCATCATCATCAATGTTTATTCCAGTATTTTATGAAAGTTATACAAACACTTTCACAGAATGGCATGTATATTTTACACAACTTTGTCATTTAGTTTATAACATATTCTAGGAAGGGGCTGTTATTCTCAAATACCTGTATGATAAACATAAAAAAAACCATCAGGTCAACAGTATAAGAAAACAGACTCAGCACAATTTTCCAAGGCTTATTAATTCAGTATTGAGGGTTTAAAATTCTGTATGGGGTAAGTCAGCTATTACTGACATGTGAATGAAATAATTAGAACCATGTTTGGCTGCATACTTCACTCAGTTTTAGGCTGAAACTTATTCACGTGAATTTATAAAAGCATCCAAATTTACTGCAAATGTTTTCTCCAAGCCCCAAATGGTATCTGAATGAGACTGAATAATCTCTGGAGAAAGAATAGTTCATTAACTGAGCACAGTAAAGTTATGAGCAAAGACTGCTTTCAAAAGCCTCTTTAAAATTGAACTGCTTTTTCACACGCAACATCTGAAAGCTTCACTGTTGGTGTATGAATAATATTGATCATCCATAAAAACAAGCCTTTGCTCACACAGGTTTAAATATGACACACTTAGGACATCCCTAAAGCTTTGATCATTGCTATTACTAGCTCCAGTGATTTTAAGAAAACAAAGATTTTATAACGCAATTTTTTTTTTCTATCACCAGGCACAAAATGGATTCTTTACCTCATGTAAAACTACTGAAAATTTCTATTAAAAAGGCCCGAATTGCCAACTCTGTATAAAAAGTTAAGCTTCCAACTCCATATTAGACATCCACATTGTAATGACCTTTCCAAAGACACTGAGATTACATACCTCCTTTTAATTTCAGGGGACTTTTGCTGTTGACATTGGAAAAATATTCAGAAGACAAGCAGGATTTTAAATCATATTGAAACTGATTACTTTCAGGCACTTAAATTTCAGCAGTTTATTTTTTTTTAAATATGTAACCTGATTTCCCATATAAAAGTAGCCGTTTGAAAACATCCACATTTGGATACCACACTTTAGGCATTTGCAGGTCTGCATTCAGCTTACGTGTGCATGAATATGTCAAAATGTTTTTTTAATTCCTCCTCACACTTTAGGAGAAACATTCAAGAACTGACAGATTTGTGGAAAAAAATCCTCAAGTTGGCCATTAGCAAGAAGTCAGTGATTTACATATAATTATCTAGACATCCACAACAGAGCAATCAGCCAAATAAATGGAATGCTAATGTGACAGCTGAATTCTAATCTCCACATCTTCCTTAATATAATTTAAAAAATAACAGCAACAATTGGAAACCAGCCTCGATACAAGGAGACTCGGAACTTTAATTCACCAAATTTAATCATCTTAAGAAGGATTCCAGTAAATCATTAATCACAAAATATTAAAATAATTTTCAATGAAAAACACCTCAAGCCTCCAAAATTACTGTAGACCTTGCCTGCAGAGTAGGAAAGATACTTCATTGCTTTTCATTTCACCAGAAAGGTAAGTGATCTGAACCAGCATATCAGGTAATACCCAGAGAGATGTTGCTTTTTGAGGATCCATATGCTCTTAGGGAGTGCTTGAAAGGTTGGCTTTCAGATATTCAAGGTCACAAACTTTCATCACTCCTTGCTTCCAAATGAATTATGTCTTTTTTTTTTTTAAATGATCTATTGTCCTCATCAACAAAAATGTTTAAAATGCGTAACTCATATTAAATTTAATGATTAACTGGATTTTTGTAACCTTCCTGCATGTTGACCCCTGAAATCTTACCCAAACCTTAAGGAAGCTAAACAAAAAAACCACAGTTCTGCTCTTAGGTAAACAACCACAAAACATCAGGAAATGTTTTTCTGTGCATGCCCAGCCAGGAATGGAAATTGGAGTCAGATCAGGATTTAATGAGATAATCGCCATGGGCAGATGCTAAAATGCCCCTCAGTTAAAAACCACCGAACTGAGCAAGTTAGAACAAGATGTCTTGACTATGAAAACCACTGAGCATATGCTAAGCCCTTGAAGCTGCTATGCCTGTTGCACACAAAAGGAAGAGCAAGCAACCAGCTTAGGCAGCTTTCTATCCAGGCTTACCACTACTTTTGCAAGGAATGTTTTTTAAGATGGAATTTTTATCGCACTTCACAAAGGTTGCTGTAACACCAGAATACAGCAGTGCCAGGCAGGCAAAATCTCCTGAGATTCGTGGCAGCTGTTTGAAGCACATTTTCTTGGTGGAAAACACTGAAGTGGGACTGGATTACTCAGGCCTCAGCATCCCCATGTAAACCTGAGATTTATCTTTTTGCGAGCGGCACACGTGGCAGCTGCATCCTCTCATTCCTCCTTCTCAGTTTCCAAAATGAAGTTGCCATTTGTGCACTTAGAGACAAATACTGCTGTGCTGTCACAATTATCTCAGGTACGTTCCTTATGGAAGTTTCCAGCTGAACACATGGCTGTGTCTTCTGTGTGTATCTGTACAGCAAAACCACCAGGAGATGCCAGTTTTTGGACACGCAGACTCACAGTGCAGGCTGATATTTGGTGTAATACAGACTGCCCCATCAGCCAGCCTGTCACTGTTTTTAGAGATTTCAAGGCTCTGGGGCTTTTCTCATCTCACTATAATCCCTATTAATGAGCTTTAGGTATGCTATTTTTTTTTTCATTTACCAAATTTGTCCAAAAGCAGTGTATGACTGCTTCATATTCTTCAAAAACTTCCTTTACTCACTGAAATACAAAATTATCATTCATTCTACTTTTTTTTTTTAAATGGCCAAGTTATTTTTCAATGGCTTTTTTTTTTTACCCCCACAAATATACATTACTTTGCACACATCCAATAATGAATAAAGACAGAAGACAACTTAGGAACTATAATAATTTTTATCTCCTTTCTGCTTTGGTGATGCAAAATATGGGAAAAAAAGAGATTAATTGGTGTTGTGGTATATATGTGAAACACACTTCTTGATCTCAGCCTGTAGTATCTCACTTGAATACTCTCCAATTCAGGAAAAGTTACCAGAATTAAAAACAAACAAATAAAAAAAACCCTTCCCCAAAAAAACCCCAAACAAAAAAGACTGAATACATAACCTATATATATTGAAACTGTACTTTTAATGTTGTTTCTTTTCTATTTAAAAAAAAAAAAAGTAATGAAAAAGAGCTGTGGTGAGTCTCAGTGTTTTGAATATGCAGCAAGTACAGCTCTGATGAATGCAGTGTTCCTCTCAATATTCTTGGTGGCTGCTCTGCAAAATTTGGGACCTGTTTGACTGGGATTACCAATTACAGTGACACCTCTTCGGAATCTAGCTCCTAACAGGTCTTCTCATAACCTGCTTCTGACAGAACCCTGAGTAACATTGCCATGCCATGCAACTCTAAACAAACAAAAAAATAACCTAAAAGGCATCTTCTGTAAAACAAATATTTCATTTTTCAAATATGTTTCTGATTATGTAGCAATCTCAGGGAGAAACTTTGCATGCCTTTCATGGTTTCCTTAAGAGGAAGAAAAGGGTACACCAAGGTTGCATTTGTTCAATCCCACGATTCCAATTCTTCTTTAGATTGAAGAGTACTTTCACCACAGAGGCATGACAATTTAGAAATCAGAAAGCATCAGATATTTTCAGCACAAATACCTTGTATCTCATCTCTTGTATACAGCTCAGTGATTTACCAAACATTGTCTGAGGCTGTGTATTGGCAATCTTCCTTGACACGGAAGAGGCAGAGAAGACAGATGTGACATAACATTGGGATAATGAGCCTCCAGAAAGCCAAAAAAATGTGCAAGCATGGAAATGGGCAACTTCAGCTGAATGTTATTAGCACATCTTGTTAAGAGTGGCAGCCACTGCAATGAAGCAACACTGAGTGAAACAGTGTTGAAAGAATGTGACAACCACACCTCAAAGCAGCTGATGTACATCAAATTGTGCTATGATGCAATGACTCTCAAATTCAGCTCATGAACTCAAGAGCACAGGCAGCCCTAGATACTCAATCACTTAATAATACAACATGCTAACAAAATATTTTAAGATCTTCACTATTTTTTTCCTGAAATCAGTTACACAAAATATGCAAATGGGTCCTAGTGAAGAGTCAGAAAATCTGTATAGATCCGACCACACAAATATTATGCTCAATATATGCATAATTTTTTTTCCAGAGGAGCACTCATTAATATAATCATATCAAGGTTAAAAATCTCTGTTTAGACAGAAACTTCAAATAGATTGAAACAGCAAACAAAACACATGCACAAAGGCATTAAAAAACCTAGGATGGCAGGATGTTTTGAGTACCCCCTAAATTCTCCAAATACCAGAAATGTACACTAAATACAATATTTTGTCTTTTTAGGGAATGCAGCTTTCATATCTGTTGTGTCAGTAAATAATTGTAAACTCCTTCTCTTTATTTCCAGATAGATTCCTGCTGTGCATTTTCTCTCCTGGATTATATAACCTGCTGAATGCAGATCAAGGACACGACTGATGATCCTTCTGTAATTAGTGTTCCCTAATGATGCCAACTTAGGCTCCATAACAAAGACCTGGGTACAAAGTACCTTGCTTTCTTCTGAACCCTTACAATCTCTTACGCAGGCTGCAATCACAAGCCACTAGAGAGATATTTGTACTTTTATTAAGAAACTCAAAGATATTACTCAGTCCATTTCAAAACTGGTGACACCTACAATCTTCCTTACATATCCAACATATTCTTCCAGAAGTTCCCCGAAGAATATATTTTAACAAAGACCAAAGAAAGTTCATTACTATCTCATCACACTCTGCCATTAAAACTGGAAACAATGGATTTCAGGAATATCTGTATTTAAGAGATGAAGCTTGTGTTAGTTTGTGTGGTAGTTGACTTGCACAGCTCATTTATAGCCATCAGTCAGTGGCAAAGCTGCTGCAAAGTGAACCGCCCTTGAATACAGAATTTGCAGATTATCAATTCAGTAAAAATTGAGTACTTGGAGGCTCACAGGTAAAGAGACTAATGTGTTATACATCTCACATTTTGCTCTGAGACGTTAGAGGTCTTTGAAGCCTTACAAGATCAAAACCGTTAATAGTGCAGATTGCATTGTCAAGAGGAAAAAAACCATGAACTTCTAAGACACACAAACTTAAGAACAACTCGGACAGATGTGGGGAAAAAATGGAAACCTTGCACAGTAAAGCCAGGACAGAAGCGAACAATTAATACCTGCACTGTTTAAATTTTTATAGAAGTCACAAAAGTATTGCCAATGTAATAATACTGTAGCCCACAGATAATTAACATGGACTGAAACGTTTTCTTCTTTTAGAGATAAAGGTAACCAAATAGGTGGTTTCATCTATGAATGCACTTTCCAGAAACTACTCTCAGACAACTTAAAAAACCCCAAACCAATGACAAGAGGAAAACAAAAAACCCAACCCACAAATGCAAACCAACAAACCACCATCCTGTTCCACAGGGAACAAGCCAGGATGTCCTATCCAGGTTCAAGGTGCTGCTCCAGAAGGACACAGATCTGTGGATGTTACGTTTTCTGCAGGTATCACAGACTCTGGTGGGGGATCTGAAGTGCCCCAAATCCTAATGTGCGACCACCACCTGAATACCACATTAGGAGATGCAATCTGATTTATGACTAAATTCTGAAAACACAGCTTGATTTAACCACTCATACACATAGCTCAACACTCAAAAGTCACCATTTCTAGGCAATGGAAGGCTACAGATACAGTCACGACTATGAATATAGCAGGGTCTGAGCTGTTGGTGAAACCTCAAGTCTATTTACTTGCATTACAAAAAAAGAGTGGACTCCAAGTGAAGAATGGTCTCAGACCATCCATGTAACCAGCTACAGCTTGCATTTCTAATGCTGGACTCCTGTCCTTTGTCAGTCTATCACATGTTAATGCTGTAAATACTCCCATTTTTCTTCCCTTCAGTTTTCTGTCCCACAAGGTAGTGATCCAAGAAATCTCTTGGGTAACTTGGATGCATATTTTGTGGCAATTTGTTTTTAAGGGAGAAGTCCAGGAAGAAGAGTATTTAAAACTCCCCTCTCTTCTACCTTAAAGACCACGGACTTACCAAAAACTACTCGTAGAGAAGCACATCATCCAAAACACAGCTGCTTCCCCGATTTCCCCAATAACACATCGAGTAAAATACTTAATGTAGTGTATATAATCACATTTCTCTGCCCAGGGCTCAGGGCAGTTGGCTTAATAAAGCAATTTCCACATAGTTTTGTTGTTTGAAAACATTATAAAGTACAAACAGCAGCTGATTGACCATCTGGGCTCCACAAAGGATACAGTATGTATCTTTAGAGAACATAACTTTATTTAATAGAAGTTTTTTTGCTCCAATATACAAAATAAGGGACTGCAATCCCAATTAACATTTACATAGTTACATAGCAAATAAATTCCACCATTTACAACAACTGACAACTTTCTCACACTCCTCACTGGATTACAGTCAAGAAAAAAATCCTATAATGTTTTACATACAAATCAGTTATATTTCATATTTCTGTCTCTTTCAATTCTGTTTTAAATTGCAGTTTCTGACATCAGTTTAATTAAGAACTTACAATTATTTCAGCTGCACTAAAAGAAAAATGAAATATATAATTTGGAATGCTACCTCAAAACCCCTATACAAAATAAAAGTCAGTATCTTATAAAAATACATAGCAGGAGTAAAACCAGTGAAACAATAAAAATGTTTTGAATTTTGTTAAGGTATAAAACATTTACCAACTAGCCTCAGCTTTTAACTACATTAAAACAAAAGAAAAAGAATAAAAATATAGGGGAAAAAAAGAAACAAAAAAAGCAAAAGAAGACCAAACAAATTAGCAAAAGGTAATATGACAGTTCTTTTGCAATGCTGTACCTTTAGTATGCAAAGGACTTAATCCTTCTGACATGCACCATTATTCAACTGATTTACCCTTTTAACCCTTTTTCTATTGAAAGTCAAAAATAGATGTTAACATTATTTGAATCCTTTCAGGAAAATCCAATCATATTTTTCTGCACCTCCCACAATATTTAGGCTTTATTTTACAACGCTGGTAGTTTAATCATGATACATAATCTTCTACAAAAGAATTCTAGCCAAACCAAGGCATTAGAAATTCTGCATCTTACAAAAGCGATTTGTTAGAGTACGACAGCTGCTAAATAGTCCAATTTATTTAGTGACCCTGTTAAAGATTTGTTCAACTGAGTGAATAGGTGAGGCCATTTCCTGAGCTAAAAGATACAGGTAAGTAAATAGTCAGTTATAGCAGCAGACAGGAGACATTCTTTTTAAAAGTTGTAACAGTATCAATAAAACAACCTTAGAAAATTACAGTAATGTAAAAATCACTAGCTGACAAGGGAGTGACAAGGACATCCAAGACCTGATTGCCATAATCTGGAATGCACATCCAATGACCTTCCAGAAATTACATTCAGCTACTGTCAGACAATGTACTCCTAAGTGAAGAATGTCAAATAGTTCACATTTCTTAAAAATCAGGTGTTTTGTCAAGACTTAGTTTTTAATGCTGTTTCATAAACTTAAAGCAAGGTAAATTGCTTCGTTTCAAAAATTCCCACTACACAGGACTTAAATATTATTACTTTTACAGGAATGTGGTATCTTCAGTCTCATGAAATTCCAAACCTATTTCTTCTTATTACTCAGACTTAATTTATGTTTAACAGAAGTTGATCTTCTTTTAGGAGAGGAAATCATATTCTAAAAATTGTTTACTTTGATCCAAATAATTCTAATTTGCCTAGAGTATGAACCATTAACAAATCAAAGAACTACAAAGATCAGTATACCACCACTGCCCCAACGCTTTCATATTATTTAAGTCTTTTACATAATAGTTTGATCACTTTTTTTCACCCATGAATGGAAAGAGTCTATTCTGATTTAATTAAACAAAGCACCCGAGTTAGATACCAGTTCCTCCAGAAGGAAATCTCTCTTCTGTGTTCTGAATTTTTTTAGATATCATAGGTGTAGTTTTTGTAATTTTTGTCTCTTTTTTAATATTTAAACATAATTAGTTTAAATTCAAATGAATATAAAAAATTCCCAATACTTGTTAGAATAAAGGACAATACACAACATCCTAAGTTACAATAATTTATAAATAAAAATAAACTATTACAAACCAAATCTTTCCCCATAGGGAGATTAAAAGCCATAATCTTGACTGATTGTTCCCGATCACACATTATAAATAATGTAAGCTTCTACAGAGAAGCAAAGCATCCTTGCCTCCCTGACACCAGTTCACATCTCCAGTTAAACCACTTCCATCAAGAAGGCAATTGAGTTGGGCCCAGACATAACTTCTTGCTTCCATGTTAACCCTCCAAACCTCGTTCTTTCAAACTTAAGCACAGGAAACTCACTTCACAGGGAATCCTTTACCTTTTATCCACAAAGTCTGTATTAGATACAGATTTCTAATGCTCCTAACTGCACCAGTCTGGCAGCGCAGTGAGAACCCGGTTCAAAGGCCACTGAAGTCCATGGAAAGCTTCAATGGGCTTTGAACTAGGACCCAGAGATGGCATTCCCCAAAGGAAAGCTCCTGCAAGAGTGGGTGGTATCTCTCTTTTTGCTTATGGGATGCAGTGGAGATGTGCAGTCAGCATGATACCTGAGCAAATAAAATGAAAATGATACAAAAGTTTTAAGAACCCCCAAACTCTTTACTTAGTTGTGTGCAAACTGTGCTATTGCCCCAAGAGCTCCCTGCTGTCCTTCTCTTCAGTGCTTGCTCCATTCCAGGATAGAGAAGATGTGAGACACAAAAATCTCTCTTCACTACAGCTCCCCCTCAGTCCCGAGACTGATAGAAGAGGATGTAACCAGACTCAGAGTTCTTTGAGATGTCTGATGTCAACCCATAGAATTCTTCAATAGCTTGTGCATCAATTTTCTGGATGTAAAAACACAAAAAATGAAGTAGGAATGTCTTGCTTAATGTACACATAAAATTAGGTTCTACTCTAAGAGTTATTGTCAAACCAAATTAACTTTCACATAATTACATAAAACAATAAAATCCAAATAATTCTTAAACTTGTTATGTTTCAGCTTCCCCTTAGACATCAACTGCACAGAGGGGAGCAACTATGTATGATATATGCAGAAATTTTTAAGTGTTGTTGTAATATTGCATTAAGTTCCTATGTATTGTAAGTTAAAACACAATTTAACTATATCATTATTTGCCTTCTTGCCACAGAATAGTTTATTAAACAATGGTGAAAGACGATGGTCATAAACAAAGGAGGTTCTTTTAAGTATAAAAGCCCAAATGCAATTCAAAGTGTTGTACAGTCAAATTGTAAGGCACAGCTCTGCACACACAATTACTGCTCATTTAGACTGGGGTTGAAGCCTCTTTTCATCAGCACACCAGTCATTCTACTTTAAATAATCATATCCATAAAGGGGGTGCTCTGGTTGGGCTTACCTCAACAATATCATCATCAAAAAGCAACCAAAAATCATGACTCTTCACTATTGCAATATAATGTCCTCTGTTAGGGCCACTGTAAAATAAAATTAGAGAGAACATAAACCATAACACATGTGGAGATGCATTTCCTTTAATTGTTTTTCTTGTAGAAAAGCAATACTTAACAGTAATTAAAATGGCTACCACAACAATTTCTGTTTGGATGTGTCCTGTCATTTTTTTTACCCTCTCTACTTATATCATCCTCATAATACAGTCTTAATTATTATGCTAAATAAAGGATTATAATTTCAAATAAGGAATGAGCAGCAGAGGCACTGAAAATATAAATTAAATCTTAAACAGAGACAGAGAAGTGAAATCAAGAAAGTGTTCTGATATTTCACAGAGACAGAACAGATTCCAGACTACTTCTGATCTTCAGAAAGAAAAAAGCCTGTAGAGCTGCTGCTCATCTACAGTCTCTTTATCTAGTCCACTGCAAACAGAAACTGAATTAAAGTGGAAGTTTAGGAGTCTTAAGAAGCTCAGCAAAGAGAAGAACTCCCAATTAAAACTCTTACAATGTCCCTTGTCTGCCTCCTCAGTTATGGCAAGCAAGAAATTTCTCCAGGCCTATGCCAGAGGAAACAACCAACCAAAACTTTAGAAGTGTCTCATCAGGTTTCAAGTACAGAAACAGCACAATTTCTGAAACAGCTGAACCTTACAACTGAAAGTGAACAACCGAGGTAAAGCAGTTCTGGAATGCCATAACTGGCTAGCAGCATTCCTACATTTTTTGTGCCCAGACCAGGTAGGGAAGCCTGCCATCCCTGCGGGAGATTCTGTGTGCCAGAACGAACCCCAACACCATGAAAACAGGGGCTGCCTCCTGCCCATGGCTCTGGGAACAGAGAAGTCCCCAAGACTGCAGCTCCAATGAAGGAGGCAAAAATGGTCGGAACGGGCAGAAAGAATTTCCCTTATGATCCAAGACAAGAGTGTCCCGAAAGCTATGGCACAAAGACTCATTTTCCAAAATTGTCCAATCTGAGATCTATTTATCTTACCTCTACTCTTTAGTCACTGAGAACACTGAATAACTGGAGCAAATTGCCCACAGAGAAAGCAAAATTAGGATTCCTGGTTATGAAACTGGGACCAGTGCAACCTAATCTAATATCAAAGCTACCCTGCTTTGAGTTTTAGTATTTACGTAACTTATTCTTTGATTCTAGATGGCAAATTGTAATTTTCAACTTGGGGTTTTTATCTAGTCAATAAGCAGTTTGTAGAACAACGTGGTTTTAAGCCTTGAAGCCACAAGAATATTTGTTGAATATAGCAAAATCAAATACAAATCTAACAGTCCTATTTTGAAAGCAATGAAACATGTAATCAACATAACTCATAGTATACGGATATATTTCAGAAAATGCTGCTCAAGCCTTAAGAAAAAAAACACACCCTAAAGGAAATGCTTTATTAATTAATCTTACTATAATTTTTTCCTTCCTAAGAAAGCTTTTTGCCTTAGAAACTGTTTTTAAATGTTATTATATGATATTGTGCATTTTGTGTTGTTTTTTAATAACATAGGTAATTTCATATACAGATCTGTAACTTGAAATACAGTTACCACTTTTCACAATGACCTGCCAAAACAACAAGGTCTTAATTTGTTAGGATTAGTAGTTTCTCCCCATAACACCTATTTTCCTAAAAAAGTTTTCTTTTTAAGAGGTCTTTAAATGCTATTGATTCACATGATACTGGGTGCCTTGTGTTGTTCTTTTAAGCAGAGTAAGCTTATAGAAAACCCCTTGCTTAAAACAGAGTTATTACCTTCCACAATGAACTACCACAGCAACAAGGTCATACATTCTGTCAGGATTGGTGGCATCTCCTGAGGTGTTAAATAAACGAAGCTCTAAAGGAAAAACTACTCTATAAGAGAGTTTTGTGTATCGATGCAGCTGATCCATGTACTTAAATCTCTTCAAATGGAGAGCTAGAATCATAGGCAGCTTTTTTACTTTCATTCTGAAAAAGACAACAATCCCAAAAAACAGCAGTATTTCAAATATTCATCCAAAACATTCAGTCGATATAAACGAACAAGAAACTTGCTTTACTGAAGTCTTTAAAAATCTCTGCAAGCATCAAAAGAATCCAAAATAATCAGCTGTTTGAAAGTATATTGTGTTGCTAAACTAAAGGGAGATTTTTAACTGAAGAGAGAAGTGAAAATGCATATATAAAAACAGCCGTGATGAACTCACATAACAGTTTAGACATAAAGCGCACATAGTATAGAATTCAACTTTTAAGTGTGTCTACCCATAGCTTCCCAGAGTTCCCAAAAGCAAAATCTAGATCCCACTTGATATACAGTGCAGGTTTTGCAACAGAGCTATTTCAGAGGTCCCGTTCCAGATGAATTTCCCAGCAAACTAGCCAAGTCAAACAAGCTCTTTAAAAATAAGCTTTGCTACATCACTTGTCACACAAGTACAGTAATTTCACGATTATAAGCCGCACCTTTTTTTTTTTTTAAAGCGAGGATCCATGTGTAACAAAGTACCAAATTAGTAACAGAATCGCTACCAGCTGGGTTTGGTGTCAGGTGCTCAACTTGCAACAGTTTTCATAGACCAGCTGAAGCTTTTAAAGGCAGCCCCAGGCACCCTCCCCAGCCGGCTCTCACTTCTGGGTTGGCATTTCACTGGGATCTGTCCATAGATAAGCCACACCTGAATATAAGCCGCACTACTGGGGTAGGCTGGATTCTTCAATGAAAAAGGTGTGGCTTATAATCGTGAAATTACTGTATTACTCCAAGTTTTCCTAGCTATTCATTTCCAACCATTAATTTAAAATTTCCAAGGGACACAAATAGCCTACTGTTACCATCTCCCTCCTGCAATCCAAACAAGATAAGGCTGTGCTCTGGCACAATAATTTTGTACAAATGTTGCAGCAATGTTTCACAGCAGTCAAAGCCAGAAAGCGAGCTAGATTTACTGAGGGCTCAATAGCCTCTTGCCCTAGCATGAGGGAAATCTCAAATCAGTGCCTACAAACCCTCCTCAGCCAACCATAGCTGAACTGGCAGCAAACACAGGCTTCCAAATCTTTGGGCAATACATTTGCCCATCCTAAAAGAATGACCAAACCAGAGTGCTCTGCTTCTTGGCACGGCCGAGTGCCTCACATCAGCACAGTGCTGACTTTTCAAACTTTCAGCCCCAAAAGTCTCTGCAATATAGCCCAGGTTTCAGACATGTCTATTAAGACCATACTTTCAGAATGTCAGGAAACTTGTAAAAGACAACCTTTCTTCAAAGGATAGGGGACTGTGGACAAATTCTTTGATAACTGACATGCCCACAAGGGAACTAGGAAATGAAAACAGCTGGAGCAGGGCCAAAAGATGACAGAAGCAACTATTTTTTAGGGAGAGTTACATGCTTATTATATTATGGCTATAATTTCTGCTCTCTTTTCAAAACTGTCCTCTCCTTATAATGTAATTATGTTTGGTAACAGGAGCTCTTTCCATGGTGAAGAAATTTGGTACACCGTCTTTGCTAGCTGAATAGTCCCCACCACAGACAAACTGTTTTATAGAGATGGAAAAAAAAATATGAGTGCAGTGAAACAGAACTTACACCCCACATATAACCCAAAATATAAACAATCAAAGCTGTGTTTTGCCAGCGTGGAAGTGCCTACAGCACAGGTTTATGTCAACCCAGTTCATATTGGTCAGGGATCACATCACCTCCCACACAGAAAAAGAGCTCAGGCTGGATTCACAACCTCTACCAGACAGCAATTAGTAAGCTTAAGCAATGTGTGAAGGCAGACTTGGCAGATGAGATATGCAAAAGCTGTGTGTGCAATCCATGGTAAACCAAATAACCAGCAGCAGTGGTATAACCAGAAGAGCATGTCAGAGTTCCCACTCCTTCAGCAGTACACAAATTGACAGGTTTTTCAAAGGTGTAAACAAGACTAGAATTATTAGGCAGACAAGAACTGTTTTTAAACAAACATAATGATTTTCAGGCTTCCATAGAGCTTCTAATGATTTTCAGGAATACTGTTTAGCATAGCTGATCAAACACATTTGAGAAATCAGAAACTCAGTTAACAACAACAGTCACAAAAAATGCTGTCAAACTGATTCTTTCAGCAACTGGAAAAGTTATTTTATTTTCAAAACAAAACTAAGTTTAAAAACTCACATGCAATCAATGACTTTTCATCATTGCCTGTTATCTTTGATTAGTCACTGATAGTTTGTTTGAACTTGGCTTTTTTGACTTGTTTTTGGTCTTAAGACTATTCATTTTCCCATTTGTAAAATAAACAAGGATCAAAGGAGCCCCAAAATGCTTTACAAGGATTCTCACTACTCATGAAAAGAGACACAGTAAATTCTAGGAAGAGGAATGAATGCAAGTTACTTTTAAGTGGAAGAAGAATAGAAAATTAAGGGGAAAAAGGTGCTCTCTCCTTGACACACATACACACACACAAAAGAAATACCGGATTATTTTCATTAAATGATTGGGTTATTTTTCTACTTCCTTAACTGTGACGTACCTTTTATGTGCTTCTTGCTTACTGCGACATTCTTCACAGTAATACTTGTATTCACTGCACAGAGTTTCTGTGTTGCTGAAACCCCTGAGTGAAAAAAAAAAAAGCTGTAAATACTAGTTTTTTATATGAAATATCCATATAAATGTACAGTATCAACACAGCTATATACACTTAAATCTACATAAGATAGAACTGCCAGCTTTTAGGGCTTTTTCCCTGCTTTCTGGGTAACAGGTAAAGACAAATCACAAAAATTCAGGGTTTTGTGCCTACCTTAAACAGTGAGTGATTGAAGTATTCTGCTCCACATCAACTGAAAGGTCTAGGAAGTCTTCATCCTTGCTGCTTACCTGCATGAAAAGAAGACCCAACAGAACATAGTTAAAACTAACAATACTAATTTACCTCTGTTTTTCAGTACCACTTTCTATTGACAGAATGTATCTTTTACCCTATAACAACCTCTAAACAATTTTTGCAAGTGGCCTCTCTATTTCAAAGATTTGCTGTATTTTTTGTTTTTTTTCAGGAAGGGTGAAGTGTGTATGAGTCTCTGGGGGTATATAATGCCAGTTGTCATTATGCTGTGATTTCAGATCAACAGTATTAATGCTAAGTTTCTTCTACACAGCAGATTTTTCAAAAGAACAGAATCACTGTGATTCTTCTGCTTAGGGCTCTCACTTCTGCTCTTTGATGACTCCCTTGAACTTAAAGTTACGTATTTGCATGTCACAGTGTACCTAAAAAACAGCATGAATATTTTGAAGCCTCTTCCTGGCTAGACTCATACTTTTAAAGGAACAGCAGACAGCAAATTTGGCAAATGAAAGCTTGGGGCTTGGTCTGATAAAGGCAGAACAGTAGCTAATTCTTACAAAAATGTAAAAGTAACAAGAAAGTAAAACAGAACATTCTAGAAGCAGAAAATAAATTCCACCGCAAATCCTGACAAATTATGAAAAAATCCATGGCAGCCCTGAAAACCAACTGTGCTATTGAAATTTTAAAACCAGAAATGTGCAACCTTAACTTTTGCCTGCTAGGATGTTCTCTCTGTAAAGATACTCAGTGTCACTCATGAGAATGTCCTCTACCTAGATACAGAAGTAAATGCTCTTGGAAAAGATATCTGGCTGCAGTTTCTTGACTGAATGCAGGAAAAGTGAAATGGCTGCAGGAAAATAATGCAAGTTGATCTTTTAAACATATGAGATTTATGTTCTCTTTTCAACTCAGAATCGAAAAAAAAAAAAAAAAAGAAGTGGAAAGTTGTTCTCTGATAATCAAGAAATGAGAAATACACAGCTCCTAAGGACAGTGTACATGGAGAAAAAAAGAAAAAAGCACATGGTCAAGAGAACTATATTTGAGAACTAATACCATAGGGAAAATCCAAACACTCAGGAAATGAAGTTGAAAGCCTCTGTTAATACCTGTGAGAGGACTGGACTCCCAGTGCTCTGTTCCTAGTGTTCCCCACAGTTAAGTGTGCATGACAAAAAACACCACTGTGTAAGTACACATCATTTATATTGCAATATTCAGATGCTCAAGTGTAGTGTTCATACTTCTAGAGAGATCACAGAACACATATGGAAAACGTCCAAAATGTTTAGATTGGGAAAACAACTGCCACCTGCATCTTCAATGTACTGCACATTCCCTGTATTCAGGGATGTATTACGGTTTAGTTATGTGGACAATTCTTCAAAATATCCCCTTAAAAATCACTATTGGAATTATCAGACCTGCATTCATAACACTAAGAACTCTGGCGGAAATCATTGTAATTGGGGATTAAGAATGGCTCAGAGAGAAAAAAAAATCAGTTCTAGAAAATACCCTGCTGCTGCAGTCTTCAGCTAGGATAGCTGGCATTAGGGAGTCATGTGATCAGTGTTATTCAGACATGCAATTAGATAATTCTTCCTCTTTTGGTCGAATCAAAGAAAATTATGTGGAACAATAGAGATTTCCCAGGCAGCTTTATCCCACACAGAAGCTGGTAACAGCAGAGAGGATATGGAGAGGAGAGAAGGGATGTTTTCTACTTGGTTAAGAGACTGGTACTGAAAACAGAAGTTCACAGAAGAACGATTTCTGTTCTCCGTGATAATATGGCCTTGAAACACCTCACTCAGCCTGCCCCCTGTGCACTCAGGATCATGAGGAACCATTAAAGGCTTTATTGCAACAATAGCCAAGTGGATTCTTTCCATTTATGTTGGTCATTTATAAAATGCTATTCTTAATTTTTAAGATTCTTTGAGCCTTAGTATTTGAGCAGATTTTTTCAACATAAACTCATACAGTTTTAATTCAAAAAAATAAACTAAAAGCCACTCTGGAGTCTTAAGAGGCTCCCACCGCTTTGTAAAGGTTCCATTACAAATAAACATCACTAAGCTTCTTAGACAATCAGCAATGCTATATATTTCAATCATCTATAGAATTAAAAAAGATGGGCATGATCAGAAAACCTCATCACTCACAGAATTGAGCCCTGATGTGCTCAAAAAGCTGTCTGAGTGCTCCTAACAGGAACATTTGAGTAATAGTGAGGAATTCGGATGTTCCAGTGTTCTGCCTGAAGAGGATGGTGTGCTGTTCTCACGTCAAGGACATAATCTGCACCCACACAGCTCAGCTGTACTCTGATGACCAAAGCTGCACAGAACACAAAGCTCGGAAGGCTGACACTCACAGAATCCATTACTTCCTACAGCTGGGAATTTCACTGGCAATGTGAATGTGCTCACTGGCAGAAAAGCTCTAGCAGCTTTGGACTGACATGTGTGCTAAAACAGAAAGTAGTTTTAAAAGAAGCTGAAATGAAGTGTGTGATTTATCTTGGTTTAAGGAAAAAAAAAGAAATAAAAATCAGGCGCAGCTACAGGCTCTATAGTATTCATATGACAGAGTACACTGGGATTTTCCTTTTTGCCTTCTCTCAGTCCAAAGCAATATTGAGCCAAAGAATTTTATGTTTTGTAGACTCTTTTGAATCCAAGAGCAAGACCATCACTTGGAGATTGATATGGTGGTTTTGCCAATTTCCTGTATTTCTCTGTAGAAGTACTGGCCACACTTAGCTGTTTGAAATTTAATCTTAATGAAGCCCATTACTATACTTTCTGGTTTACTGTTATTCTTCTTTAAACAATAAGAGAAGTCTGTAAAACCAATTAACTTCTAGACAATTTCTATAAATTAGCGATAAAATTTACATTCTCTTCATCATTCTGCCTCTGTCAAGGAGGGGTGAAAGCATTATTAAGAGAAATCACATTAAAAACATTTAAAAACAACTTACAATCCTTTTGTAACATATTCATTTAATAATGTGGCTTGATTCACAACACAAATCTTTGTTAAAGAATTCTATCTATGTTCCATATACTCCACAGTCCATACTTAAACTGAGGATACATCTTTAGCCAGTTCAATTTTTATCTTTAGGACAGGCTAAAGAAACAGTGCATCTGGAAAGTTGCTCTTTTCCATAACCAGGGAAATTAAACTTAGAATAAAATTTTGCTCATTTTAGGAACATTGAGGAGGTTTGTCCAATTAGAAGATAATTAATGTCAGTTTGAGCAAAGATGTATGTTATCATTTATGTTTAAATATGCAATAAATTTCCAATTGAAATTAAAAATATACTAGGGCTGTTGTCTTGGCATTAAGAAGCAGTAATTCATCCACTATTGCATGAATTCTTGTACATGAGTAATTTCCAAGTAGTCCTAACATTTTAGCTTATATTTCTAAAGACTAACTTAACTTTTATTTCTAAACACAGAAAGAATCTAAATGCCAACAGCTTCTAATAAACATCAAAACAATCATATATACTCAATATTTTTGAAAATAAGACACTATCCACAGCAGTATTACTCATTTAATGTATCCAAATGTGTTTCAGGTCACTCTGTTTTAGACACAAGGTGATGTACTAAAAAGACAAAAACTGATCAAATAGTTTCCAGATTATTTTGATTATTATTTTGTTCAGCAATAGCTGAATATTTTTATTATCTACAGCTAATAGAAAAAAAACCTGAGCAGTATTAGTAGAATTCTAAAAATTGTGACAGGCCTGATAACTAAAATATGCTGGTAAAGAACATATCAGTGTTTTAAAATTACATTTTAAATGGCACCTAGCTCAAAATCCTGACAACAGTAATTCATAATACCACGGTGAGGAAAGGTAATGATGCCAGTTGTGTCAAAAGACCTAGGCTAAACTCATGTTTCAAGGAAAAAAAAAGCTCAAGAACTAGAAGAGAAACAATTGACAGTTGCCAAGAAATACTTATTAGTGAGGGGTTCTCTGCCAGAAAAAAAATATGGCAGTGTGGAATCAGCACCTAAATTACTCATAGTCTGCAGTTACATTATACACAACATTATGAAGCTCTTTTCTTTGAAATAAAAGAGGTGGGTATTTCTAGAAGAGTGAGAAAATTACATGTGAAATATACAGATTAGATAAATTCCTCCTTTCCAACGTCATGCTGATATATTTGCCTTATATAATTAAGTTAAAGAAATTGGTAGGAAGAGTCATACAAAAATCACAGTCATTTAGCTTTTTACAATCTCTAAGGAATAGACCACAACAGAATTACTGTAATTTTCAAAATGTGCTGCTTTTACCCTTTCTCAAGCTGGTAAAATCCAATTTTAAGTTTTTATGAAATACATTCTTTCTCTTATTATAGAATTTTCAAAAATATTGCAGTACAGCATACTCAGAGAAAGAGTTTATTTCTCAGGGTATAGTATTAGAAGAATTCCTGTTTACAGACATTCAGGAAAGGATTACTTTTCATGAACATGAAGGTATGTTTTTTGAGAATCCCAGTCTACTATCAAAGTGCCAAAAGGCAACCATTAGTATCTTGACTTCAGTGGCTTTAAATTTAAAAACTAGGAATCCATGGAAATTGATTCATAATACTTATTTATGAGATGTATCACTAAGCATAATGTTAAGACATTAAATTTGACAAGAATCTCACACCCTCAAATCACAGACTGCATTTTATTTAAGAATACACCACTTTAAAATTTTCTGATCTAAATTTTGAACGTGATTATGATCACACTGACAAAAAACCCAATTGGGCATTTTCCTAATATTGATCAAATGTCTCTTCCTGCAATTCATGCTTCAGCTGCTGGAATGTTCTCACTAATGACAAGAAACCGCAAATATTCACACAAATATAAGGATTAATAAGGAAAGAAGAAATGAATCTAACATCTTGGTCAGCTAGGATAAATGAATTGTGAAGCATGCAGTGCTGAAGAATTCGTGCTTGCAAAGAACATGAAAACTTACAGTTTCGCAGGTAAGACATCTGGTTTCATTAGTTAATGTTCCCTGAAAGATTTCGTGCACCCAGGTGGGGTCTGGTGGGCTGTTGTTCTCACTGTCCACGTTGCCATTAGGCAGGCGCCCGTTCTGCTTCTCCTGCTTTCTCTCCTCTTGCAAGATGTCCGCAATTGTATTCAAAAGGTAGTTTAGGAACTCGTGTGCATCCTGCTGCATGTAGTTATCAAAAAGTTCTGTGAGACAAAACAGGTTTAATAATTGGACAGTGAGGGCTACACTACAGAAAGGTTTTTAAGAGAGTCAGACTTCAAAATCAGTCCTTTATTTCACATCTCGAATCATTCACAATACAACACCAACCCAAAATGCCTATTAGATAAACTCAGCCAAAAAAAAATATGGGGTGGGAAGAAGGGACAGCAAGTCAGCTTGCACTGACAGAAATCACTGGGGTGATTGGAATTACCAGAAAACTGAACCATACTGCAAGAAAACCAGGACACAATTTAACGGCTTAAACACAGGTGTATGTGCCACATGAACTGGTGTAGGTCATCCTGCCCAGCCTCCAGATGCCACTGGATCTCCTGCAGGGGCTATGCTATCTCTGCCAAGCTTAGGTCAATGGCTTGGTTAACAGAGATTTAGTAATAGTTACTCCTTTTCTCTCTGACCAGGACTTGCTAAGAGGAAATTCACCTGCCTATTTAGAAAGCATTCTCAATCCCCAGATAATATCATACAGGTCTTCTAATGTGCAATTACTTCACTTTGCTGGCAGTCCAAGAATGCTCTAAGAGACAGGTCTTTAGTGTACAAGAGTGGATAATAGATGAATGAAAAAGATTTTCAGTGAAGTTCAAGTTTTGAAATGCATACAGGGACTCCAGGGAAGCTTTGCAGTCATTCACCTGACAGCATCCAGGAATAAACTTCAAATCGAAAAAAAAGGTCCAGGGTTATTAGTTAAGTAGGGAAATCCTGATGCTAATCTAGGTCATTTGGAGAGGTTAAGTAGTGCAATAGGTCAGGTAAGAGTATGAACCACGCAGTTTATTTAATGACCTACTACACTATTTTTGAGAGGAGTGAGTTCAATCTAGCCAATTGCAAGGTCTTTATTTAATCAAGTAAATCAAGGCAGAACAAGAGCTTCAAGTCTCTTGAGGTAAACGACTTCAGAGGTTCTTCCCAATGTAGTATCACTGGCCTGTCAGGGCTATGTGCCTAGTCAGTAATAAGCATTAACTACAGTAAAGTGAAAGCCACAGATTGTTCATTTTACAATTAGAACTTTATGCAAATATAACAGTACACCACCCCTGACTTCAAGCCAGCAGCTGCTTCCCAGGCAATTAAACTTCAAGGTCATTAATTAAGAAACGTAGAATTGTTTGGGTTAGAAGGGATCTTAAATATCATTGAGTTCCAACTCCCCTGCTCTGGACAAGGACACCTTCCAACAAAGTCAAGTTGTTCAAAGCCCCATCCAACCTGGCCTTGGACACTTCCAGGGATGGGGCATCCACAGCTTCTTTGAGCAACCACCATCGCAGTTCAGAATTTCTTCTAATATCTAATCTAAACCCGGCCTCCTTCAATTTAAAGCCATTCCCCCTTATCCTGTCACCACAAGCCCTTGTGAAAAGCTCCTCTCCAGTTCAGAGTTGTATAACATATGCATGTTGTATTCAGACATTGCAAATAAAGATAGAGCAGCACCTTTGTAGTCTGGAATAAATTACGATTGAGACCTCAGTTATCACCTTGGTATTGCTGGATACTGACTGAAGAGACTCTAGATTGGTGGTGCACACCTACCTGGCTCCTTAACTCTTCTTTAAGGCTCAAAATTATATACCTTTACAATGAGCCCTTAACAGCAAATATGATATCCATGCAATTGCAGCATGAATGCAGCTAGTTATTTGTAGAAAAGGTGAGAGTATCATCATTAAAAGAGACCCAAAAAGACAAGGGTTGAAGTTCCACATCCGACTTCTCTGCTGAAGGTTTTCCAATTGTCCTGCTCTGCACAGAATTTTAGTGGCATGACATAATTACACATTACAAAGAACATCTTCTATAATGAACTTAATGGCTCCTGTGGTTTGCTTTCTGCTTTCCATCTGAATTATCCTCTGCATTTGTGTTACAATGAACTGCTTCTGTAAATGTATCAAACACAAGCACACTTACTCAAGGATACCTGCCAAAGAAGGGAATGAGTTTTCTACTCTGCACAGGCAAGTGATTGTAGAGCACCCAAGAGCTTTTTTTTTAATAATATCATTACAGCTCATGGAGTGCATTTGCTGGAAGAGCCATGTTAAACTAGGAATGTTATCACAATATTTTATTTCTTGTTTTTACTACCGAGATAGTCATCATACCATTTAAATGCTTTTTCAGTCTTCATTCATAGTCTTGGAAAGACTGCAACAGTATGAGCATATCTATCACAGCAGTGTTAAGTATGGTACCTCACACAGATTATTTAAATATAGTAATTACTACTTAAGGGGAAAAAAAAAAGTTGTATTTTTATAAAAATGCATCCAAATTGAGTAGCAGATTACAAGGCTTCATTCATACTTTAAGATAATATAATTTTCTAAAACATTCTGACCAATTAGCCCTGCAGATAAGAAACAAGAAATGTGAAAAATCTAGAAATCTCTTGAAATTTAGGAAAATTATGACATTTTTTAAAAATTGCCAAAACCAATTAGTGGTTTTAAAAGTAGGTTGGTCAACTTACATATTGCACAAATTCTACATCAATTCTAAAAGGTGGGGTGTTTTAATCTAGATGCTTACAGGCAAGTCTTTCCACAGGCTCAGTTTGATTCCTCCGTTCAATTTCTTTTTTTTAAGAAAGAACAAAGGTTTCACGGTGAATTCTAAATACAAATATTAAACTCCAAAAGAAACAAAACTAGAAAGCAATTTCATAAGCAGCCAGTGACAATATGACAATAATACATTTTATTTGAAGAGAGAGAGACAAGGATTCCTCCCAAAACTGCTCCAGGGTTACACCCTTATCCTGGGGCCAACTCTTGTTTATACTGCAGCACCAAGAGCACTTTCTATATAGGCACTTTACAGAGCACAAATACCAGTATCCCACTAGATCAGCTTCACAATTAAATCATAGTTGCTATAATAACCACACAAGACAAAAAAAAGTTACCATTTTCTTTTCGTAATCGTGTTATAAATTTCTTGGGAGGTATGACTCCAACTTTTTTCTTCTGGGTGGCTATACTGTGGAAGAGATCAGCTAAGCATGTAAGGAGATTCTCTTTTTTCCTTGGCTGACTCTTGTATGCTAAGACTTTGTCTCGAAATGGTCGACAAAAATAAAGTGCCTGGAGAACTGAATTGCAGTAGCACGTATTCCCAAACTACAAAACAAGAGAGAGATCTGTGAGTTTGCATTGTATTACTGTAGAGAGGTGAAATTAATTCCAAGGTATAAGAGAGTGCATAAGCAGGGGCAAACATCCTGCAAGTTGTTTCTTTCAGACTTTAAGGGAGAAAAACGTACTGATGTTGCACAAAGGATTACCAAGTACCCAGCATGTAAATGCATGAAAAACCTACACTGATTTGAACAATACTATTTAATTTTGTCTCACTTAAAATTTAACTTATTGGTAATATTTTACATCTATTTGGGTCAAGATGTTCAAAAAATATCTCCAATGTTACAGCTCCCAAAATATGCTCAGGTAAAAATATCTGTCTACCACACATCAGTCACAACAGCAATGAACATGCACAGCATGACCTTGTACTGTGAAGAAATCCAGTTGAAAATGGAGAGCACTCTCCACTCACACACTTCAGGAATTAGATTCTCCAAATATTTGCAGCTGTCATCAAAGTCTGAAATAACTACTTTAACCTGCTCCTACATTTTCAGTTCTCCTGCCAGGGTGACAAGATTTGTTTAGGGAAACTCCTGAATGCCAATGTTACATGACCTGCTTAGGATTCAGAGCTATGGCAGTTGGTAGCTTGAAATCAAGACTGCAGGGCAAAGAGAACAATTGGGATGTGCACACTTGGAAGGGGACAAGCCAAGGGACTGAAAGCAGAAAGCAGAATCAGCAAGAAAAGCATCCATAACCCACTTTGCACCAAGACACCCCAGCTGGGAGACTCTAGATGTTCCCCTTCCTCAGACTCCTTTAGGCAGCTGAGGTCACTGACAGCATCTCCCAGCTCACTGCAAACATCCCCACCACACCTGTGGAGGCGTTGTGAGCCATCGGTGGATAAAGCATTTCTAATTTTATGCTACCATTCTGACTTTATGCTGCCCTCCTCCAGTGAAACCTATTATCCAACACTGAAAATGTGAGAAAAATCTTTACCCACAGCAAGTAACCCAACCTTTCAGCTGCAGTCATGCAACCTGTGAATTGAAGCATGGACCTACTACACACATTCTGCAAAAGGTGGAAATAACATTCAGGTTTATGTTATACAGAGATAGCAGCACACATAGAAAGCAAATTCTGAGATTTTATCATTGCGATGGGCAGACTTGTATAGCAAAGACTGCCTTTATAGATATTTTAAGAGCGGGTTCCTTCAATAGAGAAAAAGAACAAAAAGCTTTACATCTTAGAAGTAACAGGGAAGTAGCTACTTTTTGCTCTCTCCCAATTAAGGCAAACAAGAGCACCATACAATTTAATTACAAAACTTAAAAATTAGTTACTTTCCTCTATTTTAAACTAATGAAACACAAAGAACTACTTTCTAAACAACCAAGACACACTCAAAGAGTAAGTAAGAAGCATATTTTAAAATATATTAAGATGTCATTAAAGTATCCATATTAAAAAATGACGAATTTAACATCCATTATTTTTCTTTATTTAAGCTAGGAAAATGCTTATATTAGCTTCTTTGCGGTCCAAATCTGCAAATAAGTCAATGAACTTAAGAGGAAAACTGGGGCTTTTTACCTTAAAGGAAGCTCATGAAATCACACATTAGCTTTTGTCAAAACATTTAATACTGTAAGCTAACTATTTATGAGTTTATACTTAGAAACAGCCATTAAAAGAGAACTACAATAAAGTGTTAAGAAAGTTTTTAAAATTTAATCAAATTGGAAAACTGCTATAATTTCTATGGTGAGTGTCAAAAGATGAAAAACAAGCAAATTCGAATTTTCATAAGATTCCAGTTTTAAAGAGGAGCCATCTGATGATAAATTAATTAGAATAGCAACCATGCAGTGAGAGATGAAGAAAATATGAAAACCTCAGAAGACTGAACAAAATTCAGATTAATTTAATATGAATGTATGTTAACCTACATGACTGTGAGTACGAATTAAAAGCACGCAGATTAAGTTCATTAAAGGCTTTCTCCAATCAGATTCAGAAAAAGCACAACAGGCAACAGAAGAATGTCTGAAAGCAAACTCCTGAAGAAAATTTAATTAGTTCACATTGTTTTATCTCTAAAGCATCAGTCTTTATCACTTCAAAACTTGAAATATTTTTAAAATAAATGCTAAATGTACTAAACAACAAGTGGGAAATGGTTGGGAGGTTTCTAGCCTATGGAAATGCTCAATTTGATAAATGAGCAAATGCTGGTCTTACAGCTTACTCTTCTGATGCGTGTACTACTGGGAAGAAATGTGGCTGTTGAGCTCCATTCAACAAAGAGTTTTACAAGAACTTAGATCTGTTTGGAACACTGTTTTTGAGCAGCTCTAGGGTTCCTCTCAGCTCTGATGCACTGGCAGCTCTAACAAATTTTCACTGTCGCAATGGGCCATTCCAGTGAATAGGATTGCTCCAAAACAAATGGATCCACTGAAAGAGACTGAATAACCAAACCTTCTGCTCTAGAAATCTGGTAAACTGCTAGAGTTTCTAGAGCAGCTGAGAGTAAAAATCTTATTTCATCCTCACGAGATAAAATTATTGGTTTGATTTGTGAAGCACAGAGATTTGAATAGTTTGCACTATTGCACTGAAGAGTCAAAGAAGAGTGATAAGCAGACTTGATGTTCCTGGTTGTCCACACACATGGGACATCACATTCCTAATGCTTTCCCCTTACCACATAGCTTACATATTTCCTGCTGATTTAGTGAATGATATTTCCCTTCAAATCTAAGCTGAATTTTCCATTCCCATCAACCATCTGATCTTCCATATGCTCCACATAATTGCCCTTTCTTAAGTCTTCTTTTACCTCTCAAATTGCTCTTTCAGCACACCCTCTGAACAATCCCTAGATTCTACTACAAAGCTGGAAAAGAGGTGAGACAGTGCTTTTGCCTCCTCCTCTTTTATGCTACCTCTGGATAAACTGACAGATCCCTATTTCAGGATTGTCATCTTTATCTAAAATGCTTTTCTGTACTCCAGACACCTCAAATGGCCACCTATCACACAGTTAGAAGAAAACTACTGACTTCCACATTGTTTCCCTTTTTGTCATTACTCTGGAGAAAGTTAGGACAAATGAAATAAATAATCAAATTAGAAAAACTTAGCAGTAAGTCTAGGAGATTCACTTCTTATAATTGCTTAAAAAAACTAGAGAAATCAATGAAGGCAAAAAATGTGATTTCTTATTGCTTCTCAATCTAATAGTACTAATTTATTATCTAATTCTCTAGTATTTCTTTTCATTATAATTATCTCTGACATTCTTTCTCATCATTGGCCATAGCTTGTTACTTATACTTTTCCTGGGAGATTTACATGCAGCAAGTTTATTACACATTTATGGTGCATACATGTTGTGTTAGTAAACACAACCTGCAGAACAGATCTGAACACCATTCAGGCATCAACATCACTGAATTTCCTTGGGCAACCACCATAGCTGAAAACCAGCACCAGTTAGTGTGCCATAAAGATAATCAGATCTCATTTTATTTGTTACCATTCAAAGAATTTTATTCAATAAAATTTTATTGTTTGAAGCTAAAATAATCAAAATTCCTGTAGTAGACAGAAACTTAAAGGCACTCTGATATATTGTAGCTGTCTGTCTCTTATGTGTATGGTTGAGAGCAATGACAGGTATGCCCCCAAATTCCTACTCCCTCTTGAGAACAAAAAGCCAGAATTTGTTGATCTTCGTGACATATTAGGAAGACTGTCCTTTATTGAACCTTCTCTTAAGGGTACAAACTATGTAAAATTTCAAGATTGGGGTGTACAATACAATTTCACTTTTAAGTCTTAAATCCTCTCTGGACTTAGACAAGAAATTAGGAAAACAGTTTATCTGTCAACAGAGTACAGATTTGCAAAAACCTGTCATTGGAAAAATGGAAAGCCTAAGCTCAGCTGCAGAACTGATACCGATGGGTATTAACAGAAAAACTCCTGCATTTCCTCTGCTGAGAAACAACGTGGCACTCAGAGGGTGTTCCAGCTTTCCTGAGAAAGGAAAAGAAATCACTTGAATTTAAGTGATGGTGTTTCCAGATGCATGGAAGTCAGCTTATCAGTGTTTACTGATCCCACAGTGCATGCTCAGATTGCAGACTCTGGAACCAGGTCAGTGCTAAGCACCTGGTGGTAGAGACATATTACAGTACCAGGACAACACTTAAACAATCAGTTTCATTTAGAAAAGCAAGGCAAAATCTCTTGTTAAATCAACCTGCTTTAACTATGTAGTTTCTGAAGCTCAATAAAGAGAATAATTTAATATTTCACGCCAGTATAATACAATTTCTAACAAGATACACCTTTCATCAGTAATATCAGAAATTAAAGTTTAAATCATTCCTTAAAACTAATTATTGATTCAAACAACCCAGTATATTTTTTCTGCTTTCCTCTTTGGGCTGTGTTTTTTTTTTTTAATCTTAATATAAATAGAAGATATACTTTATAGCATCACAGTCTCACAATTTTTTTTAATGTATTTATTTTACTTTATTGGCATACTATGAACAACAAGCTACGTATTTTAAATAGCCTTCTTTAGGACTTACACATTTTAATAACAACAAAGTGATGCAAAAATTACCCTACAACTAATAAAATGAAATAAAAGTATTCAATAGAGAGCCCATTTCAACAATTCAGATTTCAACAAATACACTAAATACTGAAACACATTTCAATAGTATGAATATTCATTTATTATTCTTTCAGGATTTTAAGTATTCACTCAATCGCAGTCTTGTAGTTTAACCAACCCATTCCTGTCCTTTCAAAGCAGTAAGTTACAGTCTGAAACTCACATTAACCAAACCAAAATAGTGCTCATTGACTGGAAATTGTTCTGGACCAATCTCTTTTTCCAAAGCTGAGGCATTGGCGCCCTAGAAAAAAATCAAAAGCAGCAAAATATTAGTGTGGAAACAGTGAAAGCAGCTGAAGAAAAAAAAGGCTTTCAGCAAGGATAAACAATCAAAACCAACTAATCATCCATAAAAAACCCTGCAAAACATTTGATTACAACTAAAAATTAACTTGGAGATGTTTCCAAATATGTGCTGTTCAAAAGCATCTCAAAGTTACATAATTTTCATGTATTTTCATGCAATTACACTGTTTAGATGTTCTGTACTTATTATTTCCAGAGCTGAATTACTTTAATAACTCATGCACTAATACAGGATGCAAAGCAGGTCATACAAGGCTAACTGGCGAGCTCCTTCCAACAAGTGTAATTTTCATACTGTAAAGCACATTCCAGAAAAAGTTAAGAAACACAGATTGTTCATAGGAAGCAATGACACTGATCTGTTTCACTTACACTGAAAATACAAGTTGTTCAAAATGCTTTGCTAAATACCTTGAACTTTGTAAAACTAAAAGAAAATGCAGTACAGCTAGTGATGGTGTGCATTACAAATGCTGCAGCCTTTGCCCTAGCATCTGCTGGGTCTGATCCTCAAAGAAAAGAGAATGTTACTTTGGTTACTCTGTGGCTGTTGATTGAACTGGTGCAGTGAACACTGGCTTTCAAAGAAAAATGTTGTTGTCTTTTTTATTTAGAGATAGAAAACCTTGTACGCTGGAAAACTCGGAGAACAAAAAAACCAAAACAACAAAACAACAAACCCCTAGCATTGCATGAGCTCTTACACTGATTGCTTTTAGAGAAATGGAAATGCATACAACTTTTTGCACTCTACAAAACTGCTATCTATATATCTGTATATATCTATATATATCCTCAATGAGACTGATACATGAGCATGAATATTCCAGCATGTCTAAGTGCAGCTAAACTAGAGCATAATATACAGCAAAGAACCTTAAAACCAGATGCAACTCCATCCCAACAAGTTCATTCTTTACACTAAAGATACAGCAAATAGCCATTACACAGGATATTGCAATGATTACAGTAATTTCACACTGATAAGCCATACCTACTTCACTGAAAAATCGAGTCGATCCCAGAAGTGCGGCTAATAACCAGGTGCGGCTTATTTATGGACAAATTCCAGCAAAATGCCAACCTGGAAGCGTGAGCCAGCCGGGGAGGGAGCCGCTGCGGAGCTGCTGCCAGATGGGTGGAGAGCCAGAGCTACTGGTGAGCTGGCGGCGAGCCGCCGCTGGCTTTGCGCAGCCAGCCCGGCTTCGCTGCGTTCGTGCGGGCGAGCCAGCCGCTGCTGCCGAGCAGCCGGGGAGCCGCGGCAGCCAGCGCCGGGGGCAGGAGTGCCGGGGCCCGTTGCATGGGGAGGGCACCTGGGGCTGCGTTTAAAGGCTTCGCCGGTCTGTGAAAACTGTTTGCAAATTGAGCATCTAATGGCAAACCCCGCAATCTAGCGATTCTGTTAATAACTCGTTACTTTGTTGCACATGGATCCTCACTTAAAAAAAAATAAATACAAGTGTGGCTTATAACCAGGTGCGGCTTATGAGTGTGAAATTACTGTAAATTAAATCAAAATCATGTATGACTGTGGTACTGCAGAACTTTACACAAACTGCCTTAGCAGTTCTGAAACTGGCAGCACATGCTCAAAGGCCCATTAGGTGGTAATACCTTAAACAAGAATAGGGCAAAAGACAGGAAAACTCCACACTTGACACACCACAGCTCTGCTTCATTCACAGCATAGCCCCAGCTGCTTTCATCACTCACGTCCCCTCCAATTACCCAGTTTGATAAAGCCTCTTCTTTACCGGGGATTTAGCTGCAGGGCTTATTACTTTAGGTGGTGCTCTCAAACAGAGATTATAGTGGTGAGGAAAAGGGGTATAAACTCTCATTTAAGATTAAAGCATTCTGTGACTTGGAATATTTAGTTTTGCAGCCTTATTTAAATGTAGCCACAAGCTCGGGCAAGGTGAGTATTACAAATAAACTAGGAAAAAGAAGGAACTGTGGGGGCCTTTTATGTTATTGTTAAAATCTCTACTTCTTTAAAAATAAAATCAAGAGCAGGTTTAAGGAAATTATTTTATCTTTTCGAAGCTAGGGTGGGAGTATTCCATTTTTTGAAAGGAAAATACTGTGAGATAAACATTGATGTTTCTGTTTGTACAGACTTGAACACTGCATTTCATTTTCTAGCACAATAAAGACCTGACCTGGCAATGAGAAAGACATGCTGAGATACTACAAGATTGTTGTGGTCTGCTGATTATTCAAAGATGCTTCGTTCAAGGCTCTGACTTTCACATGATTTCAAAGCATGGCATAATCTGTGTTTAAATGCAGTTGTTTATAAACGTCAGGACAAACCAGCACGGATATTTTACACCACCATAAAACTCCTCGAGCTAGTCAGACTTGGCTTTACAGCTCTCTTTTCGTCTGTCATAAAGGACACTACCTCTCCCTCCAAAGCAATCACTCATACTGTGCACAGTGTATTGATTGCAAATAGCAGAAACACAGGAAGAGTACACCAAAATGCATGTTCACAACTGACCCATAAAAGCTATTTTAAAACCTAATTATCTCTTGCTTCCAAGTGTTTCCCAGTCATGATTACAGTCCACATTATCAGTCCTAGCTGACTCTTCCATTATGCAAATACAGATGCAGGGAGGGAGCACTGCAGCACCACCAATTGTTATGGTATGTACTTTATCATCCCTTGGACATGAGGACAGAAGAGGTTTAAGGCAGAAGTGGGAGTGCCTCTCTATTACTTGGCTAAGTTGGAGTTACTGGACTTGGGAATTACACTTGGGAAATTTCAGGCTGTGCTGTGTGGTGTGGAGTAGAGAATTTATTCCTCTGCCACTTAACTGGGATCCCCAGGGAAAATCCCCAAATAAAACGCTCTTTTTTGGGGAGCTTCCTTAATAACATACACAACAGATGTTCAGTCTCCACACTGCAACTTGGCTTTGATATTACACAGGGGACAGAAAGGAGCATCATTCAGTTTGGTCAGCACATCCACCTCCAATCTCCCTTGTCCTGAGGAAAAGCACACGTGGTCATTATCCAGAAATCAGAAGCAACAGAGGCACAGCAGAAGTCCAAGAAGATGATAATATTGCTGGGATTTACCACTTTTTGCATTGCATCAGTGTAAAAGCTATACAGCTACACAACCAAGCACTGCCTTACATTAATCCCCTTCCAGCACAGAGATAGTAATACAACCATAGAGAACACTAACTTCTCATAGTTGACAAAATACAGCTTTACAGTGTAAAGTTCAGCAACTAGGGTGTTTACAAGAACACAATATGAAAACAAGATTTGCTTTTTATCTGTTACTGAAAGTTACCTGGGAAACAATGTTAAGCTCTCAATAATTACACAAAAATCTTCACAAACCTAGTGAAAGTTAGGTGTAAAACTGAACTACTGCACATTTCATCCTTCAAAATGGTAAGTCAAGTAACCTTTATTTAATCACGTTCAAATGAGAACATCAATTGCTTTATCTCCTCTATCAAGGTTAAAAATAACGCTATACTATTGGATTTACAAATTTCACCTTAAATGCGGTTTCACCTTAAATGCAAATTTCTTAATGAAGGGATGAGAATCTGTGTTTGCCATGAAGTCCCTTAATTAGGTTTCTCAACTTTTATTTTTAAAAGAGCTTGAGTTTTGTACAAATCAATGCATTTAAAACTAACTAGATGAGGGTTTTATTTAAGTTTAGTGGAATTGAAGCCCAGGAAATACATTGGAAGAGGAAGGCATATTATCTTTGAAATGTGTACAGTTGTATTTTCCTGATTTGAATGTTTTACAAATATACATCATCCCAAATTTCTAAAAGAAACTAAAAAGCCCACTGATGCCATACATTGCAATGGAAAAGGATGGGAAAAAACAAAGCACAGACAAATGCAGATGCTTTTTTCTGTTTGTTTAGTTTTCCACTTGCTGAAACAGTATCATTAAATGCCACTTGTTTTTGCCTTTTTGCACAGCTTCAGAGGCCACACTGTTGTGTTGTTACATGCTGAACTAGTCCTCCAGAGACACACTAACAACTGACACAGGGATAAGGTAACTGAAGCCAATCTGTAAAACAAATCAGTTGGTGCTTAGAATCTGACATACACACCTTGGGCTTCAAAACATTCTTGCCAGGTTAGTTACAGGCTGGTTTTGTGACTGAACACCAACTGCAGCTGATCTGTGCTGTCTGATGTAGTCTCCTCCAAAAGTCATCTAATCTGTGCACTCCAAAATGCAAACCAAAGCATGGTAAATTGGGATGCCACCCTACATTAAAAATACTGTCTAAAAACATGTCAGAAAGCAATTGCAACAATTGCAATTATAAAGTGTCCTACCTTGTCATTAGCATCCAACCTAGCAGGCAGAATTTCCCTTACAAAGGCTTGATTCATAACCAGCCTAACGTGCTTGGAAGCTCACACACCTTACTGGCCTGGGACAGGGGGTTTGATCTATCCCTTTCTAAAATAAAGATAAGTAAATTGATATCCTGCTGCATCATCTTTTCAGTTGTTTTAACAGCTTTACCCTCTAGTTTGACTAAGCTGTAAATTTCCTGAGTAAAATCCGAATTTCACCTTTAAAACAAATTTCTTGCCTGAAAACTTACATTTGTCACCAGCCACCAGAGGACCCATTTCTCCTTCACACATGCACTATGCAGGATCCTTCCCTAAAATGCTCTTCACCTTATTCAAGAAACAAGGAACAACACTGATTAAAAGTGATTCAAATAGCTAAACCATGTTGCACAGGTATATGTAAGCCAAATTTTTTAAACATGACCCTATCTATAGGTAAATGAACAATACCACCACATAACACACAACTATTACTTTTTTTAGTAGACAGGAGAGCATTGCAAGTAAAAGAGAAACTCAGTAATCAGGAACAGCAATGTTTTTAACAAGTGTAAAATTAATGGAATTATTTATAATTTGCACTCACTAGTGCTTCCACTTTTTCTTGTTATCAATTAGAAGATTCTTCCTTGTCTGTGCCACTAGTGAAGACATACAGAATTTCACAGCCTAATGCACTAATTAATGCACTGTGATTGAAGGAATTCTGTGTTAAAGAAGAAATGCAGAATTCTACTCTTCCAGTTACATTTTATTAGAATATGTGAATTCATACATTTCTGTGTATTCATATGAATCAGGATTAATAGCAAAGAGAACAGCTATCTTAAATCAGCTTATATTTGTTGCTTCAATTGCAACCAAAACTGAAACACAATTCTTTTGATGCTGTTTCTAGCCAGGAAGTAGCAGTGAAATATGAGTGGGATTCAATAATCCTTGTTGTTCATTTCTTTGCAAAAGAGCATGCATTATTAATACCTGAAATATTTTGATAGTTTCAGTTAATGCTTTTCAAATACATCCAAATAGTGTTATTTTATTAATCAGTCTAAGACATAGTCCTGTATACTCTTATCATGTGTAGCTAAGACAAAAGATTTTTTGAGTATGAAGTAAAAACACCTCTACCTGGGTAAGGAAAACTATACCAAAGCACAAAATTAATTTCTCTTCACATTTGATATGTCTATTAAACCCATCTTTTCAAGCCCCACTGAACATTCACAATGTATTGTCCTTCACAGCAACTACATATAGTTGCACTTCCTTGTATATGATAAGTGTATGATGATATGTACTTTTGAATACTGAAGTCAAAGGCAAGTTAATATTTCAGAAAAATTAGACTCACCTAACTACCCAAAATGCAGGGCAAGTGGGGAAAACACATTTGCTCATTTGTTGTTTTTGATAAAATGCATCCCGTGGTACATTTCATATGCTTTTATACTTACATAATTCCACTTTAAGAAAACAAATATATTGCTTTTATAACTTCCCATTTTCATGGAATCATAAAAAGAATTTGAGTTTATTAAAGACGGTGAAAATGTTTTCCTATCCTGGTCCATTTACGTTAATAAAACCTTCTCGTTTTACACTACAGAAAAGATCTAGACTCCTTTTTTCCCCAACTGAAAGATCAGATAGATCTTACTGAAATAAACCATTTGTTACAAGCATTTTGCTTTGGCAATCTTCCTAAGCTACAAAAACAGAAGTTACCCCTTAAACAGGGCTTTCATACACCTCTTTCCCTCAAGAAATTTGAAGAGAAAAGCCCTTTTTGCCACATTTTTACAGAATAATTCCTAGAAGTTTTAATGGAAATTAGTTGCTTCAGGAATGTAAAAAGTAAATACAAAGACTACGCAACTGACCGATCTAAATATTCAAGCCTTGTCTAGTAACTGGATCACTTATTCCCACTGTTGCCAAGACCAGAGTCCAAATTTGTATTTCATTGTTTCTTCGTTCTTAGAATGTGTAAGATTAATATATGCATGTGAGAGTAAAAAGAAAATGGAATACTTACATAAATAAAATCATCCAAGTAAGTAATACATCAACTAAATAATTCCCTGGGCTGGTATTTTTACCAGCTTTACAACTACGTAACTTTGAGAATATTCTCTTTGTGTTTCATATTTGACACCTGTTTTATGTTAGAGTCAAATTCCTATTTTGATGAAAACTGAAAACAAATTTGTCTAAATTAATTAGTATACTTAACAGTGCCACAAACCCAGTATTCTAAAGACATAACATAAATATTCATCTTTTATTACCACATTGTATCATATTACAGCTAGGAAAATAATGATGACAAACGCTCGAATCTTAGTGACATGCTTATCATCGAAGTGTCCTGATAAGAACTCCAACAGAGAGTAAACTTCCCCACTGTGGTGTAAGCTCCTACCCCAGCTGCCTAACACACACTTCTCCAAAATTTCCTGTGCTTGCAACAGGGCCACCACAGCAGAACACATGCCTGAACACTCCAGTCCAAGGAGCACAGCAGATCCAGGTCATCGTGCCAGAGTGAAATGCGGTGGCTGAGACACAGCACATGTTCCTTCTTGCCAACTGTGCTACACAAGCAAGTCAGACAGCTGGACAAAGGAATGTCACAACACTGCTCTTTCCTCTGTGTTTCTTTAGTCCTTTCATTCCCTGCTGGTTTTTTTCTGTCACCTCCTCATTTTGAAACTGTTTTCTCATAACTTTTCTTTCCTTGCTGTAATTCAATTCTAATTTCTTCCAGCATGAGTCTTCTCTATACTTTCCTGTAGAATCAACCTGATCATCAATTAATGTTTAAGTGTCATAATTTGTGCTTCAGAGGAGATAGTGCAATTAGAAGGAACAGGACCAAGTACATCATAGCCATTGCTGGCTGGCTGCGGACTCTGGCAAACATCAATTTACATTAAGTGCAGATTTCACAACTGGGTTTGAAACCTTTTTGTAAACAAATGATTCCTGAAACAGTAAGAAATCCCAAAAATGCACACCTCTCACAGTCAGCTAGAAAATTTTCCTGCAACTGGGACTTTTTATAAAGCTACTCTGCTATGACATTCAAGGTAGGTGAACTTCAACTTTTCCTCAGCTGGGCACTTCCAGGGTCTGTTTCCTCTAACGTGCCTTTTCCCACGCATGCTTGTTTGAACTCTAGTACCTCTGAAACATCCTCATCCTTGTGAAATGTGACTGAAAATGGGCAAAAGGATGTGTGTGACAGTGGCCCTCGAGAGGAGGCAGGCAGGAAAAGGACAATAGCTAGCCATTCAGTGCGACTCCACGTCTTAATCCTTTCAAAAACAAAACAAAAATTTGGATTGTAAGATAAGCAGAGGTTCTTATGCAGAAGACACTGTTACATCACACAATCAACATCTAACCACAAACTGTGTATTTGATGTCAGTTCTGGGGCTGAAACAATCCCTGAAGACATTCAGTGACAGAACTTAAAATATATAGACAAATACAGACAACAATACACAGACAAATACCCAAAACACGAAGATTTTAATGTCTAATGCTACAGCTTCTAGATTACAACCATTCTTAAATATCATCACAGTTTTTCAGGTTGTGCCAACATCACCAACCACTTTCTAGAAGAAACAGTGAAAATAAGTACTACTACCACAACTTCCTTGTGCATGTCTGAGACTGACATCTTGGAGGCTTTTCATAGCTTTTAAGCTACAAATGTAACTTCTATCTTCTCTTTGCTTCAGCTACTCAAAGACTTGATGCCTTCTGACTGCTGGCAAGTGTTTCCTGGATTCTAGACAACAGAAGCAGAAGTCAGAAGTACTAGATGCAATCTAGTGCAAGGGGCACATCTTCATTGCAGTTAGGCTAGGGTACTGTATCCCTCTTCAGCCATGCATAAAAATCCCATATAGTTCAGTCAAGTAAGACTGACTGCAGTTTTACTCGTGGATGAGGGTAAAGACCAAGTTCTATTTGTACTGCAAAGACTTTAAAAATAATTTTGAAAAGCAGACCATACAATTTTAACCTCATCCCTTTTGCAACAAGAACAGTGGCTAAAGCATTCAAGGGCAAAGCTATTTTCAGTGCTTTTCCACCATCTCCAGCCTTGTAATTAAGAATTACTACAGCACAAGGAAGCATGTGAATGGTGATATAGAGCAACGAATTCTAAGGAAGCTGAAAGGCAATACAACACTAGGACACATTACAGCAGAAAGCTCTGTTAACATTGGTGTGAACACTGGGGTATAGATCTATGAACTAATGCAGCATACACAAAGGTACCAACCAACACAGATAGGATGTCCTCTTGGAAGATTATCCCCAAAAGGGACAGCAGATAAACTAAACATTCTGGTTATCACTCTTCACTGTACCCACACAACCTTCCCATTCTGTAAAACATAATATACTGCTTTATAATATTTAGGACTTGAACAACATGGGTAAGACACATAAAATATAAATGGATAAGCAAAACTTGAATTCAGATTAAAAAAAGAAGTCATGAACACAGAACTGCAATGAAAGAGTTTCTTCAATATAGTTCTAGACTGCTCCGTTATAGATTTTAAGTGTACACGCATGCTCGGTTTGCATAGGCACAAACTGCCTCTTGACAAAGACACAGAACAGTCTGAGAGTTCTTGTAAAAGGCATGGGAAAAGGCAAGAAAAACTCATAAGAATTCTTAGGTAGTTGTCTGGCACTTTATCAAAGTGTGTTGCACAAAGCAGCATTGCCAGAAAAAAAAAAACAACATAGCATTACTCAGCAATTATGATCCTCTTCAATTTTGAAAACATATGCTTAAACATAAGTATTGGACTCTTGTCAGAATTAAAAAGATCTGCCTCACCTCAACCACATGGTTCTGAACACCACCACAGTAAATACCAAGTACTCCTTCACACTATCTTTACAGATATACTTTTAACCACAATCTTATATTAACTAATGAAAAGCTTTTACAGCTGGTATCCTATGCTAGGTGTCCTATTTCACAGTACTATTAAAGCTTATGGATCAGAAAAGCCCAACAAAAATTTTACGCCTGGAGTTTATCCACCTCTGTGCACACGACAGTGATTGGACATATGATATCTAACTGCCATCAGAATTACAGCTTTATGGATACAGACACTTTAGTTAGTAATAAGAAAAATTTTAGTTGAAAATTTTGTTTCAGGATTGACCTAAATCTCAGTGACATAACATCATTTGTAATATACATACATACATAATAATCTTAAACTATCTGCTTGTCCAGTCCAGACCTATGGTTTGTGTGCAGTCCAGAAGCAGAGCAGTGAGGTCTCACACTTGACCCAAATCAAGAGGCTAGCACTGAATTTATGCTGACACAAAGGCCAGCGGCCAGCTCTGGGTGAAAAGAAGCTAGAATTGCAATAAAAGATCGCCCCAGCTCAGGGAACAATCACACTGATTCCTCAACCACCTAAAACCTGCCTTCAGAGAATGGAAACTCCTGAAGCACATGGCACATGTCCTACATATCTGGCCACATAAAGATGTCAGTATGACATCTGATAACTATACGGCTTATAAATTCAAGAAGTCAGACTCTTCCAGTTCCAAACTGAAAGATGTAATCTCCCATGTCAAAAATCCTCCATTATTACAGTGACTAACCACCACCTGAGCAATCCCATCCTATGGGCTTACAGATATTCACTCAAAATTCTCACAGGCCTCTCTGAAATATCTGCTTGAGATTTAAAGCCTCCTTGCAGCAACCATAAATCAGTTTCCAATAATATGAAACGTAAGCATTTCCCACTGTTTGATGTTATGAGACATGATAATGGCAATTCAGCAAATGAAAAGAGTAGATGACAGAGCATGTTCTTCCCCTAATTTATCTCTTCCCTTCCCCCGTGGAAACAGATTTGGTAACAAGAACTTTCACATGGCCAGGGAGTAGGTAGAAGAAAGCACAAACGTAAGAACTTCTGCTATGAACCATCAGCACATCTCTTCCACGACAAGCAGCAACTTCTACTGACTAAGGGGTACTTCCTTCCTTAAATTCATCACTCCTCCCTCAGCGAATCTACTGAGCTCCCCACCCCTCTTTAAAACAACCCAAGAGAGCTTTATCACATCTGCGCTTCTGCCTCTAATTCATCACGCGAGAGAGAGCAATGAGAATGCAATGCCAGGGAGAAGGCTCCTGTCGGGACCTGGATCGATGCACAGCAGCGGGATGAGATGCCCGCACGCGTCCGGCTAACCCGGGGAGCACCCGCCCGCCCAAGGGCGATTCCAGCCCCGGAGCGCAGGGACGCTGCCGAGTGTGCCGGGAGGAGGCGGGCGCTTCCAGAAACCCGACCGTAACCATCACACGCCTGCAATAGGCAGCCCCGCACCGCAGGCGATGCCCCGGAGCGTTGTCCCCGCTTTCGGCACACTTTGGGGAAGGCTGTGCTCGGTCCCGTCCGCAGCCGGGACCCCGCTTCGCCGCCCGCCCAGCCCACCCCCCTCGGCGCCCGCATCCAGGCTGAGTCTCCCAAAGCCGATTAACCCCGCTCCGCTCCCGACATCGCCCACGGCCGCGCTCGCGGCCCCTCCGCGCCCCCGCCCGGCCACTGCACCGCCGCCCGCGTCCTCACCCCCGGCGAGCCGGCACAGCCCCAGCCCCTCGCTCACCATGGTACAGATGGAGGCGATTTTGGAGACTGTCATTAGGATTTCCATCCGCCCAGCGCCATCTTCCGCCCAATCACAGCGCCGAGCCGAGCGGAGCCGGGCCGGGCCGGGCGGGAGCAGACGGAGAAGGGAAAGGAAGGAGGCAGGGAAGGAAGGCAGGCAGGCAGGCGGCGGGGGCAGCCCCCGGCCCCGCCGGCGCGGGGCCCCCCGGCCGGGCGCGCAGCTCCCTCCGCCGCCGCGCAACCCCACTCCCGCCGCCGCGCCCGCCGGCTCCCAGCGATCCCGCCCGGCACGGCACGGCACGACACAGCACGACACAGCCCAGCCCGGCCCGGCTCCGCCTCCCCTCGGGTCAGCACCCGCCCCTCTGCCCTACACGGCCCCGCCTGGCCCGGCTCCGCCTCCCCTCGGGTCAGCACCCGCCCCTCAGCCCGCCCCGCCCGGCCCCGCCCCGCCCAGGCCGGCCGTGCTCGGCCCGGCGCGCCCGGCGCCCCGGGAGCCTATGGGTCCGGTGGCCCGAGAGTTTGTAGAGAATCATCGGATCGCCAAGGGTGGAAGAGATCCCTAAGACCTTCAGTCCAACCCAGCACTGCGACCCCTAAACCACATCACCCAACGCCAGCTCGAAACGCCTCTTAAAACAAGCTCCAGCACTATCCTGGGCAACCCACTCCAACACCTGACCGCAGAATCACAGGATGGGTCAGGCTGGAAGCAACCACAGTGCCCCAGCCTCAAACACCTGGCAAAATAAAGATGATGTGTAGAGTAGTCATACCAGGTAATTGAGGCATCTACTTGAGAAAGAGCTTAGCCATGTTGTTTGTCTGCGGATTGTAAGAAGAAATCTGGATGACATGTTCAAGATGTTGATACTTGTCCTCAAGAAGCACAGACATCACTAAGACATCACCTTATCTTCTTTCATACATAGGAAAAATCTAGTAGATCAAGTGTTACTAAGAACAATGTCAATGCACACAATGTCTTGATCATAAATACATCCATTTACTGTAAAAACCGGTATTTTAATATCTATAACATTAAATCATTACAATTTCTATAATCTTCAGAAGTAAATGTTCTTTAGCAACTAAGTTAATAGAATAGCACATTTTCCTTCAGCTGAAACATAGAAAATATGACTTTAGAAAGTACTGTAAATGAACTCTACTGCAACCTGAAATATCACATAAAATCATTTTATATGATACCTGTCATCTAGAATTGTATATTTCAAAAGTATAGTAGCTGAGAAAATGAACACCTCTTGGATGACTACATTCTGAAACTGTTGCCACAGAAACCATGGGGGAGGACAGCATCAGGGGAATGAGAAAGAATAGAAACAAAAGTAGTGGATTGGCCATTTCTGAGCAAAAAAAGCAAGGATGGGTATTTAGCAGGAAAGACATGTCAAACCTTCAGATATCCAGCAGTTCATCTACTGAAATACATTTGCTGCCAGAAACATCTCCAAAACAATTCTTTACAGTATTAATCAGATCCACCACAATAGATACTCCTCTATCATCCAGAGTAGACCAAATTTCAAAACATGACTTGAGAAAAAATACGGCAGTGTGCTGTCTCCCTGAAGCAGAAAAGCACAAAAAGCAATTGCACTGTTGCAAAAGCTGATACCGTTATCTGGGAGATAATTCAGTTTGGAACCAATTATGTGGCATCAAGTGGAACCGTACAGGCCAGAGAATACCGCAGGAAATTTTGAAAGGCACTCAACTGGAAAGTCAGAGATTGCCTGGAAGTTTCTTCCTGCCCATAAATTAGGGAAAGGAGGTGAAATATACTTGTTGGGAAGTGCTCTTTCTTCTCTAGTTCCAAGGCAAAAATTTAGTTATTTTGGAGTTATTTCAATTATTATTGGATTACATTTCATAAAGCATGAAGAATGTATGGCTGTCCTGGCCTGTATCTGGCAAGTGTAGGTAATCATGGTTGGAGACTAAGCAGAGCAGCTGGAAAGATGCTAAATTAGTAACATACAGAGAGACTGATTTTGTTCTGTGTAAACCGAGTTGCTGTGTTATAAGGAAACTGAACTCACACCACATAGAATGAGGGGAAATACAGAAACACTTTCTATACGATCAACCATTAAACTAGAGTAAAATATGAGGAAATGAGGAATAGAATTGAAAATCGTCCCGTAATTGTCATCATCAAGTGCTTTGGAACAACTGGAATTATTAAAAAATTAAGTATATTTAGTGAGCTAAGGAAAAATAGGGTGGGTAGACCAGGACTGTGCATGTGTTTGTATATGCTTGAAGCAACAGAGTTTTGAAAACAAAATGACTGTAATTCATATAGGTCAGCAGGGTAACTGACCTGGCCTGAGAATAGATACCAGTCATGTCTTGTATCACTGCCTGACAAAAGGCAACCAGAGCATCTTTGCCAACTGGCCAGCCAATCTGCTGAGGAGAACTTTAATAAGAAATAAAGAAGTTTCTTGATCACAACCCATAGGTTTGGGGATAATTTTAGCCTGTCTGATATCTGCTGCAAGTGTACACATTAGGATGCAAGCAACCAAGGAGATTTCTGGAAGACATCAAGAATAACTTCTTGATTGTGGCTGAGCCATCCAGAAGTGTTTTACAGCTGGATCTGCTCTTCACTACCAAGAATGAACTAGCGGATGTAGTAATTGATCCCTTGGTTATCAAAGCCTGAGCTTTAGTGACTGAGGAGTGGAGTACATGATCCTGTGCAGGCCAAGGAAGGAGAGGAGGAGATTATCAACCCTGGATTTAGAGGATCAGGCAAATTTATTCAGGAAACTGGTGGATGGGATGCCATGAACAGCAGCACTGAAGGGTAAAGTTACTCAGGAAAGCTGGCAGGAGAGTGCCAGGATCCTAACAGTGGGAAAAACAAATAGAGGTTTAGTACTTTCAGCACCGAGAAAGCAAAATTGATATATGGTCAAGGTAAAAACGGTTGCTAAATGAGAAATTAATTCAGTCTGGAGTTATCCTAAAATTTGCATTGTTTAGTAAATTCATCCCATTCAGATACATTATATTTCCATATATACTCAAGTAGAGTTACTTAAAAATACAGTGAGTGGGTCACATCTGTAGAAATGAGGAGGTTTGTTGTGCAAAGCAGTGACTGAAAAGCAATTTAGAGTGGCCAGGGGCCAGTCTAATGGTGTGGTATAAGCAAGTAAGGGAGTCCTTGCCTACATAACAAGGGAACCAGGGATGTGGCGTATCCCTTCAGATGTGGCATTGAACAGACTTTTGTGGTAATACTGCACTAGCCTCTGGTGTCCTTTTTGTCAAAAGTGTGCTGAGAGGTTATTTGAGGAAGGAGAAAATTCTTTGTATGGAGAGACTTAAAGAGCACAATCTGCTTGACTTTTCAAAAAGACTGGAAGGTGTGTACAATGATTTTTAATCTTGCACAGTGAGAGGCATAACACAAAAAATACCTATAAGCTGAAATGAAACAAATTTTAATTATAAATGGCACACATTTTTTAACAGTGGAAGACATTAATGGTTGGAATATGCTGCCAAGAGAAATGGCACCTACAGTATCTCCTAAGGGCTTCACTAAATAATGGATTCTTTTCTTACAGAGGTACATTAGTTGAATAGATAGAATTATTTCCCTGCCCTGAAAAAATCTCTCAGAGCATGAAGTTGTGATTATTGCATAGCATTTGTACTACCACAACATCTAAGAATATAAGTCAGAGGCCACAGCACTTTGCTTCCTCAGTCAGTTTGTGAGACACTAATAGAAAACCTCACTCTGTCTTCTGAAGAACTAACATTCCAAATGTACAGAGACACAGAGGAGCAAAGAGAAAATAAAACAAGGATAAACTGCTGCTTAACCTGTGCCTCTCCTTGTTTCATAATCTTGTGGTTTGGCAAGCACTTAGCTTACATACTTTAGGCTGTGTGGGAAGGTTGGCTTCAGAAACTGAAGAGTAGGCATGGTACAGGTGTGTTTGTGCCTGTATCATCTGTCTGTGACTATAGATGGTTTTGCCGTATCTATGGCAAGCCAGGTTTTCAATAATGTTGCTCGACAACAGAATTGGTCCCACATGTCCATTTACCCCTTCACTAGCCAGTCAAACCACCTGCTGGTCAGACTATTGATGCACTACCTGCATGCAGACATATCACACCTGTTCTTGGGCTAGTGTACAGTGACTGCAAGAGCGTACTATAATAGGATAATTCGGGTTGGACAGGACCTCTGGAGGTCTTCAGTCCAACCTTCTGCTCCTAGCAGAGTCAGATCAGAGCAGGTTGCTTTGTGTATATGGCAGCTAGGGACATGGGCTAGTATGGACTTGGTAATGCTAGGTAAATGCTTGGATTTGACTTTAAGGTTTTTTTCCCAACCTAAATGGTTCTATAATTCTGTATACCTCCACTTGTTCCAGAAACTCTTAAATTTGGATGTAGATGTAATAGTGGGGGTGGAGGGGAGGCAGTTTTGTCCTTGCAAGAAAGCCATCTGAATTCACCACCTGTATTTTTATTGACACATATCCCAGTGAAGGTCATCCACCATTCTCATGATGGAGCCTTGCTATGGAAATACATCTTACTTTGTGGACAATGGGTGTCCCGGGATTTGAGCTGTGAGGCAGTAGAGAGTAAGAAGACATAAAGGAAGTTTTCCCCAACTCATATCTCGTAATTCCAAGAAAACCTGGCGCTGAATAAATTATATAGAACTGTAATCTTAACACGTTATGAAAATTTAAATTTGATCTTTCTGGGGAACTGAGAAGACAACAGGAAATATATTTAGAAAATAATGTTACCAAACCATCTTGTACTGGTTGACAAATAGTGAAACATCTGTCTTAGTAAATTATTTTTGTAAATTACATTGAGAGTACATTTTCAGAAAATGTACAATTATTTTCATAACAGTTGTACATGCTCTCTGCCAGCCATGACATGGGTGGTGGGAAACGACCTGGATGTGGGAGTATCTGAGCAAGTAGTTAGGCAAGTGATACATTTTATTCATAGATTCAAAAGCATGAGTTGTCTTAGCTGTAATCATAAGCAAGATATGGACAAATTATTATCATAAGAACGTATATTAACTGTACAAATTATGATATATAATTGTACTACAGATAAATATTATTTTATTTATTAGCATTTTTTATCAGTAGATCTCATAATATTTTACAAAGAGATGTGAGAAATAATCATTATTAGACCAAATCTGTTAAGAAAATAGATTAGGCAAGTGGTCTCTGTCAGGGTAAAATCTGCTAATGATGATTTTCCCCTTAAATTCATTTTCGAAGATCAGTGGTTTCCTCAGTAAGGGTGTTGGGTTTTGTAGGTTTTTTTGTTGGTTTGTGTTTTTGGTGGGTTTGGTTTGTTTTATTCTTTTCTTTTTAAGCAGAGGATAATATCGGTTTCTTGCTGGGTTCACACATGGAGATATTTTGATACTTTGATTTTCACAGCTCAGCTGATACTGGGCATCTTGCCATATATATATAGCTGGCAAACAATTAATCTGCTATATGAAGGATAACCAGCATCTGAGAAGTTAAAAGGGAAAATAAAAAATGTAATGCTAAACTAAATAAAATTTCTACAAATATAAAATATACATTATTTAAGAGAGATTTCCAATGGACTATAAGATGTAAGAATTTAGTTGTATTGAAAATAACAGTAGATTTCTAAACTGTTATCACTGCTTGAGTCTTTAGACTTCTAAAAACAGGTGGAATTCTAACTGGAAATAAAGTTACAATTTGTAGAAAAAGAGTCCATTTATAAAATGGTAACTCTTTTGAAAGATGTTATTGTACTCTGCAAGATAAGTGTGCATAGTTTGGGTCTCGGTGATCTTGATATAAAAGGACATGGGCTAGGCTTAAAAATAATAACTGTGTGCTTTTTACACTGTTTAGAACAGAATCTTTTGAATAAATAGGGCCACGAGTATATTTTAAAAGAAGGGTGGTGTAATATTGTAATTAAATGTTTTCAATAATAGAAACATTTTAAAAATGAATGGCTTTAATCCTTGACCCAGGCACTTGAGCTGCCATTGTTTCACTAACTCTAGTATCTCCTTAGTCTGAAACTTTGGGAGTCAGTGACAGTGTCTTAACACTAACTTGGAAAATCCATTATTAGAGCTAAGAAGTGCAAGATGCTCTCTCATTCTCTGTGTTCTCTACCAGAATATCAAGCAACGCTTCTCGTTGCAGTCAGCAAGGTTTTATTTTTGTGATCTGCGCAGCAGTTTCCCAAAAGCAAGATTAGCTGTCATGGAATAACAACAGTGACGCACCATCTGACAACAGGCAGCCTCCAGGTGAAGAGTTTGTATCGTTACAGTCTCCCCCACTAATCAGTTCTCTACAGTACCAAATTACAAGGCTAAGGATGAATATGTAAAGCAGCATGGAGATAGATATGCAGTAGAAAGAAATATCCAATAAGAGGCAGAAAAAAGACAGGAAACTGCTTTGTGGAGATAATAAATTTGCTAAAGAGCATTTACTGTTAATAGCCTGTGTCTTTCATGACACTAACGAGTGGTAAATTACTCTTGTTTTAATTGAAACATATGTCACAGCAATATTTTGTGCTTCCGCTGATCTAAGGCTATTGTTCAAGTCCTTGTTGCAATCAGTTCTCAAACAATGCTCTCTTTGTCAGCAGTACAGAAGTAGAATGATTTTGATTTCTTCTCTTGCAAGATTGATACCCCAGAGAACCCACAGATCCCCTCTGCACTTGCAGATGGTCAGTTAAACACTCCCATCTGGTTATACTTGGTTTTTTTCTGGTTATATTTAGTTTTTTCTCAAAACAAAGCTAAATAAAACCCCACAAACAAACAAACAAAAAGGGAAAACCAAACAAAGAAAAAACCCAAACCCACCAACCAACAACAAGTTATTGTGCATGAGCAGCAGAACTAATAAAGCTCCATTTCATACAGTTTATGCCCTGTGTTTTTGTACTGCAGTAATCCAAGCATCACCTCTTTGTCTTGTATGGTCTCATTTCCTCCTTCCATTTCCCCTGCAATTTCATTTCTTTCTCTCTCCCTGCAGCACTTATTGCCATTTGCCCTGTGGGAATTTTTCCTTGTTTTTTCCCTTCACGTCTCTCTCCTTTGGATAAATTGCAACTACCTTGGAGCAGCCCTTATGCTGATTAACTCACGTTGCTTTTTTGCATATTTCAGGAAGGACTCTGCAGCATTTCACAAATATTAATTAATTGATC